>OU618534.1:26363923-27601423 GCA_914829495.1 Eilema sororculum
CGGGCGAAACTACGGGCAGCAGCTAGTATAATATAATAATAGCAGCCCTTTCAATGTCTCACTGCTGGGCACTGCTATCTCACCTGAAGGTACCTTGGTGGCCAATAGTCCACCAAGGAGGGGGGGCCTTTATGGTCGGTTTCGAGTTCTCCGCACGCGCTCTGCTAAGCCTAGCGGAGAACTTTAAGGGCGACGAGTACTTTGCCACTGAGCGATCAGTGGTGAAATACACGGTCCCATGGGGACCATCGATCGGCCGAGCCGTACCGCCGTCTGGCAACAGAGGGGCATGGTAGCTCTTAGGAGTTGCGAGGAAGAAAACCTCTATAAAAAATTACCCCGAACCCCACGCCTGGCAATGGGATGCATCACTGGGGGGAACTCAGTGCCTAGGGCGTCACTCACTCACTCCCACCTTTCCTATCCTCACATACAACCCCTCTACTTCCACCTCAATGTCGGTGGACATTAACCGTAAAACAAAATATGGTTATGGAAACGATAACGGATAAATCTACCCATGAGGGTACCCGGACTCCGTCTGGGGAATCCCTAGCTGTGACTGGTGATCGAATGGACACCCATTCGGTGACTAGCCATGGCGACACCCGCCCAGGTTCATCGTGGGTCTGAATCATCGAACAGCGAGGAGGACCTTCCTAGTAAGGCTACGCTAGACGGCTAGGCGCGGGTAGAGGACGAAAGCCGACCTCTACAGTGCGAAAGAGAGAGTAGCAGAGCCGCCAGCGATTGTGTCCCCGCTACCAAGGTAGGTCACGGAGGTGCCGACGGTGCAGAACATCCTGGCGGCTCTTTTCCGCATTTCTGGCGCCGTAAAAGGCCAGAAAAATATTACGGGAAAGAAGAGGGTCGTGGCGGACGCGATAAAATGTGCCGCCAAAGCGCTGGAGGAGCTCCTGGAAAGGAGCGTCTCCAGTGAGGAGGAGAAACTCCGGGCTCGGGTTGCGAGCCTGGAGACGGAGATTGCTGACTCCCACAAGCAGCAACGGCTGATGCGGGAGGAGATCGGTCAGCTGACGCAGCTGGTCCAGGGGGCCGGGGAGGCTCGGGGTGTGAAAACCCCCGCTCTCCGTGCTCCATCTAAGGTGACACCAACGGTGGTCCAGCTGCTGGAGGTCATCGAGCGACGCCTCGGCGTCCTCGAGGACCGGGCATACCGCCCACCGCTGGCGGCACCCGTCGTCGCGTCTTGAGCGACGACGGCTGCACCCAGTGGTGCTACTGGTCCCAAGCCAAGCCCTCCGCCCCTAAGAAGACGGCACCTAGGGGAGGTGGTGGAGAACGACGTGCCCGTAGTTACGGAGGGTGAGGAACATCGGCTACGATTGGGTGCTGCGTGGTACGTTGCTCAGAGGGGTCAGCGTAACGTGTTCCGCCGATGACACCCTCGTTTTTTTTTATTGTGCGATAAATCCCCACGGAGCCGGTGGAGGTGGTCGCGCCGTCCCAAGTCCTTGGTTGCCGGAGGTGAGATTGCCAAAAGCATATCTCTCGCACCCCGGCAGACCCAGGAGGACCATCCCTTTCGAGATGGCCTCCTTCGGATTGGGGGGACCACAGTGTCCCCATCTAGCCCCGGTTACGGGGAGGCGCACCTTGCGCCGCCGCCGCGGCCTGCTTCTGCTAGGGTGACAGGCGGCTCCACCGGTCACCCTCAGGCCAGCGCTCATAGAGGACGGAGGTCGTTCTGCGACCTCCGACGTCCGGTTCGCATGACACCATCATTACGGCGCGGGGAGCAGCGCACCGAGACGCAGCACTAAAGGCCACGGCAGGGGTTGCTCAAGTCGTGGGTCAGACACGGCGGCTGGGTCTCGAGGTCGCTCTTCACAAGCCCGAGGCTCGGTGCTTCCACGGACCTCGGATGGAGCCACCTGCAGGATCCAGCCTACAGATAGGGGGCGTCAGCATCGGCATCGAGCCCTCGATGAAGTATCTGGGGCTCGATGGCCGGTGGAACTTCGGACATCACTTCCGAAGTTTGGTCCCAAAACTGAGGGGGGTCCCAACATCAGGAGACCCAACGCTCCCTGCAGGAGACTGTACCTGGGGATCGTGCGAAGTATGGCCCTATACGGGGCCCCCGTATGGGCAGAGAATCTGACGGCCAGTAATGTGGCTAGATTGCTGAGCCCACAGAGGGCGATGACCCTTCAATAGAAACAGATGAATGGAAATTCATAATTACGTACTGTCTATAATAAATATAGGAATACGTATGGTACTGCTATATTTATATTATGATCATTCGGGTTGGTAGGTACTCATGTATTTACAGAAATATTCCGTTTATTCCGAAACTGACCCGAAAACTTGACCCGGTCGCGGGTTAGGTAGAAACTTTAAAAATTTGTTCCGAACGTAACCCTCTTCCTAACCTGACCCGACGGTCTCGTTCCTATCATAACCCGATCTGGCACTTCGCCGTCCGCTGCTGCGGCACGCTCGCTACGCTCGCTCGGCTCATGCGTTAGGGTCACAGTTCTAACCTAACCTACAGAAGTTGGAGTTACCGCACTTCGACTTTCGGCTCTGAGTCGCCCAACCGCGTCGTCCGTCGCGTCGTCGCAGTGAGCGACCTGTAGTAGGCAGGACCTGCCTGAAAGACTTGGGCTGCTACTGCAAGATTATTTTTGTCGATACATAGGCAGGTATGCCTATTTCAATCCAAATTTTTGAAATAGGTAGGTTTTTACTGACCTATTTATTACTTTCTACTAATATAGTAGGGGCAAGTGCTGTACCTATGGACGGCTTTACCTATGGACACTATTAATATTTTAAAAACTAGAAATCGTTTAATCGTAATTTGAACGCATCCGTAAACATTTTTTTACGTATGGTAACACTGGCTAGCGGCCATTGCGCTTAGTCCTTTGGATGTGCTTTGGTGGGCCGTTGAAATTTTTCTGCGCAAAAAGTAAGTGTTTTTGTTAATTTCCAAAGTTTTTTTCTGTGATAAATTATATTGCATGTATAGTGTCGCTATTGCATTATTGTATTCAGCATTTTGTCGTTGATTTATGGAACGTTTAGCCCTTTTTCTCGAATTGTTTACTAGGCACGACCATTTTTAGGTTATATCTCAATATTTGTACCTGTGGACAAGGGAATGATTGTACCTATGGACTGTCCACAGGTACATGCGCACAACTGTACCTGTAGACATTTTATTTGTTTTGGGAAATAATTCGTTATAATTTATTTTCCAGTGCCTCGGAGTAAAACAGGAGTGAAACGAAATAAAATATGTCCAGTTACCCTCTCTGAAGCAATGAAAGATATTAGAAATGGATGCTCGTACCGTAAGGCTGCTGAAAAATATCACTTACCAAAGTCTACAATTTGTAAATATTTTCAACTGAATAAAGACTATGATCTCAATGATAAGACTGTAGAACTTTTGAAAAATGACGTGAAGCAGATATTTGAGGAGTACGAAGAGGTTCAGTTGTGTGAATACTTAAAAAAAGCTGCCTACCTCCACATGGGCTTAGATTCTAAACAAGTCAGGGACCTTGCCTACCAATTTGCTATTGCAAAGAAGAAAGAAAGAATTCCAGCTAGCTGGCATGAGCACAAAACAGCAGGTATAGGCTGGTTAAGGTGTTTTCGACAGCGCTATACGGAATTGTCACTAAGAAAGCCGGAATCCACCAGTTTGGCGAGAGCAACCAGCTTTAACAAGGCAAATGTTTCCAACTTTTTTGATAACCTTGAAAAAGTTATGAAGAAGCACAATTTTCCCCCTGATTCAGTATATAATGTTGATGAGACCGGAGTATCAACGGTGCATCAGCCTAGAAAAGTATTAGCTCCAAAAAAAATTAGGCAGTTGGGAAAATTAACTTCTGGAGAAAGAGTGACAAACAATACTATGATTGCTTGCATAAATGCAGTTGGAAACACTATTCCACCTTTAATAATTTTTCCAAGGGTATATTTCAAAGATCACATGCTGAAAGGTGCTCCGCCAGGTTCAATTGGTGCTGCAAATCAATCAGGATGGAGCACAGAAGCTATTTTCTTACAATATTTGGACCATTTTATAAAACATGCTAAACCTACTAAAGAACGTCCTGTTCTATTAACGATGGACAACTACGAATCTCACATTTCCATTGAAATCATAGACAAAGCCACTGATAACGGAATAGTTCTTTTGACTTTGCCTTTAGTTATTTATTTTTTTGACTTTTTGAAGTTGTTTTTGTGATTTCTAGTATTTTTAAAACGCTTTGTCCACTGGTACATAAGCGTCCAGAGGTACATTTTTGGTGTCCAGAGGTACAGTAACCTGCAAAAATGCATGGATAGCTTAAGATCGATAATCCTATGAACTGTCAAACCCCAGTTTATAAAAAAGAAACTAGATGGCGCCAGTGGTTTTAGCGTATTTAGAGAGCGACATTAATACGGTTGTTATTATTATGCTAACTACCGTTTCATTATTAATAGTAATATTGTATACCTACCTCCGCAAATATATTTGTCATCTTAATAAAAAAGTAGATAGGTTTATTTTGGCAGTGTATTATATTCGTAACTTGCGGCGGTAGTGCATGCAACTACAAAAATCTAGTAGTATTCTATTTCAACGCAATAATCATGTGCAATGTTAGCCAATAGATGTGTCTATGCGATATATCGTGAAACCAAGTTTTAGAGTTTCGAGTTCGAACCCTGCCGAGAGCATTCTCTTTTTGTAATTATATTATGTTGATTCATTTGTGTTTGTATAAATTAATGTAATGAAAATATTGATAATATACAAAAAGAAGTAAAAATGTTGTTTCGTATATTTATTAAACTACTTTGATAGTTTTTTTTTCACATTTGAAAGATAGCGCGGCGCCATCTAGTTAGATTTTATGAACCATTTTTTTTCGTCAACAGATGGCGTTGAATACCGGCGCAAACGATTTAGTATTTGTAATGTCCATGCATTTTTGCAGCTCGCTGTACAGAGGTAGGTTGTACCCATGGACAAAATAAGTAATTTTTGAAATATCTTATTTTTGCTAATATTGTAATAGCTATCTAATCAAAGACTGCTAATTTGTAAGAGTTAACTAGTGTTTAATCAGTGCAATAAATACTTATAAGATTAAGTTCACACGTTTTTTCTTTAAAATAAATTTTAACTCAAATTCTGGGAAACGTCCACAGGTAGAACACTTGCCCCTACCTATTGCAAATTGTTATGTACAGTATAAGCTACTTAGGTAGGTAGATTAGATACTTACTATAATAATAAATAAATAAATATTCCACAACATTCTACACAGCGCTATCTAGACCCATGGTAAGCTTAATTAGCTTGTGTTATGGAATCTAGAATGCGGATAAACATACTTAGATACTTTTTTGTATGTACATAAATATTATACATAGAAACACTTAGACCAATGCAAATAGCCATATTCATGCATACAAATATTTGCACTGAGCGGGGATAGAAACCGCGCCTCCTGCGTAGCAGTCGCGTTCACTAACGCCATTTTTTTTTATCGTGCGAAAAATCCCCACGGATACCACCATCACGGAATCATCATCAATACATACATATTATACATAGAAACACCCAGATGAATGCAAATAGCCATATTCATGCATACAAATATTTGAACTGAGCGGGAATCGAACCCGCGCCTCTTGCGTGGCAGTCGCGTGCACTACCACCACGCCACAGAGGCTGCCTACATAATACATCATTCATATGTTTTAATGTTTTTTTACGCCAACATACACTTTTCCTCTTTCAATTTACTTTATTACCCATTTCGCCTGTCAAAAGATAGGTACTTGAATACTTTCGTATCGTCTATTGTAATCGTCTGCGCAGAGCGCGTGCGACACAAGCTCCCCGTATGATAGCCGAAGCAACACTGAGGAGGAGGCCGGGCGGCAGGGCGGTTCTAAGTTTAATGGTATCGCTTGAGTAAAAATTTAGATATTTGCTAGTTACGCAGAAACCATTGTATATTTGTAAAATTTGAAACACATAATGTCTCTTAACCACTAAACTGCAATTATTGTGTAAGTTTAGTGATCCTATTTTGCGTAATTAATCCATAATATCGTTTTATTTGTACGGTTTAGAGGTAACTTTGCAATGGTTTTCTATCAAGAAAATTTTACGTAATCGTGTTTTTGCCACACATAAACATTAGTATATATCCTCAACTTTACCACAAATGAATTAAAAAGTCCATGCTTTAGAACTTTTGATATTATACACGTTTATGGTATGTCATTTGAGGTAGTACGGACTCTTAAAGAAGAGAATGGTAAACAGAAGCAGAGAGGTTGAGCGGCTTGCATGTTAGGTTCTGGATAGAGAAGGTCAAGGAAAACAGTGCTCTCCCTCGGTGCTCTGTACGTTTGAACAAAGCACATAGTACTTTGCACGTACATCGCTCGGTGAGTGTGATCAAGGCATAAGGGGAGGTAGGATACTCCGACCCCCGGTATGAGAAGATTTATCCCAATTTAACCAGTGCAGTGCAGGAGCAAAAGCTATTTAATTTTCCATTAGTCTTCTCTTACGACACCCTTCGGGTGAGATGGGGTGTTTCCGTCAACACACAGATGACGTATAAATATGATTTATGATAATAATTATGCATACTATATACTATATACTATATACTATATACTATATACTATATACTATATACTATATACTATATACTATATACTATATACTATATACTATATACTATATACTATATACTATATACTATATACTATATACTATATACTATATACTATATACTATATACTATATATACTATATTACTATCCGCTTCTTCTAGTTCTGATTTTCTTCTAGTTCTAGTTTTGACGATACTACCAAAACTAATACATTGAACCATCTTTCACAGCTTCCAGCTCCCGACTATCCACCGTTTGTCTTTAATCAATTCACTGATTGTGATGTTAAAAAGAGTATACTGTCTATTACATCTAAAGCTGTCGGTAATGACTGTATCAGCCGAAACATGATCCTACCAATCCTTGATTTATTACTTCCTGTCATATGTCATATCCTTAACTCTTCCATCTCTAAGGGTATATTTCCAACGATGTGGAAAGAGGCTCAAATTATACCCTTACCTAAAAAATCTAGCCCTTCTTCTTTTTATCATTACCGTCCTATTTCTATCCTACCATTTCTTTCTAAAGTCCTTGAACGCCTTGTTCACTCACAACTAAACTCATTTTTATGCAATAATAACCTTTTAAATACTTTTCAATCTGGTTTTCGGCCGGGACACAGTACTGTCACAGCTTTAATTAATGTTACGGATGACATTAGGATGGGTATGGACAATGGAAATCTTACATTACTTACACTGCTTGACTTCAGTAACGCTTTTAATACAGTTGATTTCCATATCCTGCTCGGGATACTCGACTCTATTAACATATCTCCAGCAGTAATTGATTGGTTTCGTAGTTACCTGTCTGGACGCCGGCAGCGCATTCGCATTGATGAGTCGATTTCCTCTTGGTGTAATATCACTGTCGGTGTGCCGCAGGGTGGCGTTTTATCTCCTTTACTATTTGCTATATTTATTAATTCCATATCCAAAGAACTTGTTTCATCCTACCACCTTTACGCAGATGATTTACAAATTTATACACAAGCTCCGTTAAATAAAATCCATGAAGCTTTTTCGATCGTAAACAACGACTTGGAGCGCATATGTGAATGGAGTAACAGTTATGGGCTACAGGTAAACCCTGCTAAGACACAGGTCATCATTGTAGGTAGCCCTTGGATGATTGCTCGCGTAGAGTGGGCAAAACTGCCACAAGTCAATTTTAATGGCATGCCACTACCTATCAGTGATAGTGTGAAAAATTTAGGCATACACATTGATCGGACTTTGTCCTGGAGTACCCAACTGAGGGAGGTTAGTCGTAAATTGTTTGCCTCAGCAGGCTCCTTGCGAAGACTTCGTAATTTCCTGCCAACGGCTACAAAGATATCACTTGCACAGTCGCTTTTACTCCCAATACTAGACTATGCAGATGCCAGCTATCTTGATCTCACTGAGGAGCAGCTTGATAAGCTTGAGCGGCTTCAAAATTTTTGTATAAGGTTCATATATGGCTTACGCAAATATGATCATGTATCCGAATATCGCAACATGCTCAAGTGGCTCCCAATTCGCCTTCGACGGAATACTCATATCCTTTCTTTACTTTATAACATCCTGTTTAACCCTCTCACTCCCCCTTATCTTAAAGAACGTTTCGAGTTCCTACGTGACACACATTCGAGGTTTCTGAGATCATCGGAGAACTTGAGATTGCACATACCAATGCATTCCACAACCTTCACCGACAAATCATTTACTGTTGTGGCTGCACGCCTGTGGAATGCTCTACCAGTCTCTATTAGGCGAGCTCAAACATTGGGGTCATTCAAAAATCTAGTGACGGAGTACTATCTGTCGCTATAAGTTAATCATCTGTACCTACTTAAGTTTAGGTGTGTATTATATTTTGTAACTTATATTGTATTTTATAGTTGTACGTCTGTACAAAATATAATGTATATAGTAGGTATATAGATATTGTATATATTTTCTATAGGTATTATAGGTATTAATATGTATTATATGTATTATATGTATTATATATAGGTATTGTATGTATTACATACAGTTATTGTATGTATTATATATAGGTATTGTATGTAGTGTATTTGTATTTATGTTTTTGTCGTTACTTTCATACACCAATAAACCCACGTGTCATTTCTATGCACTCCTGTCCATCCAAAGGTTGCCTGGAAGAGATTGTTGTTTGCAATAAGGCCGCCCATTGTACATGAGATTTTATAACATTTCTGTTGTTTGTTTCTTTTGGTGTGTGCAATAAAGAATATTTTATTATTTATTATTATTTATTAATATTATAAATGCGAAAGTAACTCTGTCTGTCTGTCTGTCTGTATGTTACGCTTTCACGTCTAAACCACTGAACCGATTTTGATGAAATTTGGTATAGGGGTAGATTAGACCATGAGAAAGGACATAGGCTATGTTTGGTCGCGATAACCGACATCCACGCGGGCGGAGCCGCGGGCAAAAGCTAGTAATTCTATATTGCTCTTGTCATTGTTGTGAAAAAACATCCTGAAAACTCATTGAATATACAGCTAAGAAAGTTTAAAAATCCTTTTGATTTGCTGTTAGACCTTTTAGCAAAGAATCTACAGTATCCACAGAGTGCATTTTCATACCGAAAGTTCGTACCGAAAGTAACAACTCACCGGCTCAGCTCCAAAAAGTGGAAAATCAGTTGAACCTATTTTCATTACACATGTAATTTTGTAATGTGCACGTGATGCTCTTTCATTTGAGTATATTTGCAGACATTCGGTTACTCATACCCACTTTCAACCCCACAACTTTTGAACGGCTCAACCGATTTTCATCAAACATGTCTAAGAACACTCGCACATAAGTCACCTATAATACAAAAAAAACTAAATCGAAATCGCTTCATCCGTTCGGAAGCTATGTTGCCACAGACCGGCACGTGAACACGTCAAACTTACAACACTCCCTCTCTTCGGGGGTGAATAAAACTAAAATCCGACTACCGAAAAATCACGCTCTAAAAGTAACAAACAAGAAAATAGCCGTGGTCGTATGCCACTTTTCCCTAGAATATATTGTTTTGTCAGGGTAAGTGGCATACGACCACAGCTATTTTCTTGTTTGTTACTTTTAGAGCGTGATTTTTCGGTAGTCGGGTTTTAGTTTTAAACTTTATTTTTTATTTATATTATTTTGGGGCAAGGTAAAGCTAATAATTTATTCATATTTGAAATGTGCTTATTAAGCCCTTTCATTTGATACCAAATACGGCATATTTATCTCAAATTTATTTTTTAACATAGTACGAGTACCTTATTAGCGCTAGAGGGCGCCACACAAGATTGAGTGGCAAGTCATATAGCCTATAACCATCGGATGATCAAGCCGCTTGTAACGATACCTCATATGTCCAGTTCTAATCAGTAGTTGAGGTGCTATGAGGAACAAATGAACATACATACATACATACATACATAGCCTGTCAAAATCATAACCCTCCTTTTGGCTTCGCCGTAGTCGGGTAAAAAGGATACTAACCTCTCACATAGCAGGTTTCTCCTCTCGTCCGACCGATAAGGTAATAACTTTTTTATGGCCGCGCGCTGCACCTTCGCCAAGTATACCTGCACAGAAAAACCGTCATCAGTCCACTCCGCTCCGTTCAGTGCAAATATTTGTATGCATGAATATGGCTATTTGCATTGGTCTGGGTGTTGCTATGTATAATATGTATGTATTAACAAAGAAAAAGTATATAAGTATGTTTATCCGCATTCTAGATTCGATAACACAAGCTATAAAAGCTTACCATGGGTCTAGATAGCGTTGTGTGGAATGTTGTGGAATATTTGCATACATAACATAAACTCACACCTGTATTCCCTGAAGGGGTAGGCAGAGGTGCTAGCACCCACATTTCGCCAGTTTATGTTTAGGTCCCAATGTAATAGGTGGCGAGCCTATTGCCATTAACCGGGCACTTATAAACCTGCGATAAATACACACATAACTTCGAAAAGCATCGAAAAGTCATTGGTGTGTGCCATGGTAAACCTGGGATCGAACCCGAGACTTCGTCTCAGCAGTCCATTACCCATACCACTAGGCTACCGCAGAATATTTATATTTATTATTTGTATCTAAACCTACCTAGAGAAGTGGAGAAAGATTCTAGAGAAAGTAGGTAACACATTTACCGAAACCATTTAGTTTCAATGTAAGAGGGAGTGAAGCTATAATCGTTAGCCGGGCATATTTTCCAAACGCCATTTCGAACAGAAACAGTCAATATTTCGCGAACCTGTAATTGAACTCGGGATTACATGCAAGCACCCGCCACTACTGTGGTTCATAATATGTATGGATTTTCTCAAATACATTCTCCAAGTCATTAAAGGAATTTACTGATCAAATTTCGTAATGCTACGGTATGTTCGGCTCTGGGTTGAAACTTCCTCTTTATTTTACACATAGAGTACCTACCTACTCTTATACATAAATCAGTGTTAACTATAATCCTATGGCTGTCATGCGTATGGGGGCATACTATCAATGGAATGGATCAATCGACTGATGGATCATTTAGGTCCAGAACGTCCAGACGTAAAATTACCAGAGGTTGCAATACGTCCTTATCCCAGAATGTCCATAGGTCCCAGAAGGTCCAAAAATGATCAATGGATGCTTGAAAGGATGGCTCGATGGATGGATTGATGGATGGATGGAGCAAGCAAAAAGTACCAGGCTCACAGAAACTTTGGTCACGCGATCAATATTTCTGTGAGTCCGATCCGCAGTTTAATTTCAGCAACAGTAGCAATAACATAACAATGCATAGCAATATCAGTGCAGCGGGCACCTTGAATTTCTAAACCTATTGTCTGATTTATTAAATAATATCTCCACACTCCACACAGGTGTACTTCACACATAATATTATGATAAATCTTAAAGATGGAATGTAACGTAGAATGCATACAGATCACAGAAGCCAGAAAGTAAAGCCTGCTGCTCACGCGACGGGTTTTTGTGCCGGTAAATAACCCCGGACGGAACGTGGACGTGGCAGACCAAAATCTATTATCTATTCTGTGCCAAAATGTTACTTTAATGTGATGTTTGCGGACAGCTATAACAAAAGACTTCAGAATGATTGTATCTAGGCAGCGTGCTCCACCATCAACCACATTATGGCAGGCACGTAGTTGAATAATCATAATCATAATCATTTATTTGTCGAACATAGGTTAGTTACAGATCTTATAATAATGTTAGAATGTCCTCTATATTCTAACACATTGTGTGATGCACTAATTGAATGTGGTGTTAATGCATACAAACCATGACAGTGATTCGTATCTGTTTTTAACTAATATTGTGAACAAGGAAAGATGAATTTTTCATTTCAAGATATATCTTTAATCTTAAACATCGTTGGTAACTAGATTTTTACCGCCCCGCACGTGTCAAGTTCCCGTCCCGTCCGTGTCACCCATTTTGCATGAAACGAAACTTCCCGTCCCGTTCCGTCCGTACAAAAACCCGTCACGTATGCAGTGGGCTTAACACTTATGAACGATAGTTGCTCTGTGCATGTAATCGTGATCAAGGATGACAAAGAGGAACCAGGCAATTTACTCATAAAGGCACCCCAAACGAATGTCGCAGATATCACTTCGTAAAGAGCAATTTAGATCACTTTAAATAAGGCAAGGTTCACAAAACAAAAGTCTATAAGAAAAGATTAGGTTTAAATGTCGACGCATAGCATAGCATCTGGACTCCAAGTCGTGAGAGAAACGAGACTTTAGCAGTATTGCCAGACGTAAACGGATAGGAGGACGTTCTTGATGAGAGGAAAGGGAGGTGGAATGATCTGCAGTAGCGTCAAATACAGTGAAAAGGCATCTAATGAGGCCGTCAAGCTGAGTGCCACCACTGTTAACATGGTAAATGTTTACGATGGTGACCCTCTTTCCGAGACTTTGCCTTTAGCTTAACATCAGGCGAGGTGGAGTCAAATTGACGTGTCCTGTATAAAAAAAAATCTAGATATATTGAACAGGTATTATTCCGAATACTCCGAAAAATGAAATGTTCCAGGCTCAAGTTCCACTTGAGCCCACGACCTTTCCCTTACAAGGGGGATTGCTCTTCCAACTGAGCCATAGAACCACACCTGAATCACTTCAAATTTTCCCTTCTCTTTATATCCGTCTTTAAAGGCGACGGTAAAAAAAAATATTGCCCAAACAATGATTAATAATGTTATTTTTAAACTATCACGGCGTATACACATGTTTTATAATAGTTCGGGACTTCACGCGAAAAACTTTGGAAAACTTACATTTGCCGACGTTTCGGGTGCGTTAACGTCGGCAAAAGTAAGTTTTCCAAAGTTTTTCGCGTGAAATCCCAAACTATCATAAAACATGAATGATTAATAATTTTGCTAGCTCACCTTTGACCCCTCGAACAACAAGGCGACGAAAAACAGCACTATCCAGGTGAGCGCGAAGGCCCACCTCGTGCTGATCTGCAGCCCCGGGAACAGGAACTCGCCGAGGTCGTAGCCGAACCACATCCACATAGGCATCATCATGGTTGACGTGGCCGGGCCGCCTAGAAGAAGATAGATAGTTATTTAAATGTAGCACGGAGGTCTCTGATGAAAGGGGCAAATACCACAACTATAAGATCATGTAGATTCAACGGCAAAAGTAGCTTAGAAAATTCTAAATTATAGGTCACTGGCATAGGATAAATAATGATGCTAATTCCGTGTTGGTAAACTAAATAAAATACGCTAAAAATCTCTAAAATGGTCCCTATTTTAAACCCAGATTGTCCTATGGTCGTTTAAAAAAAAATTGGACAGTTTTTTTTTTATACAGGACACGTCAATTTGACTTCACCTCGCCTGATGTTAAGCTAAAGGCAAAGTCTCGGAAAGAGGGTCATCATTGTAAACATTTACCATGTTAACAGTGGTGGCACTCAGCTTGACGGCCTCATTAGATGCCTTTTCACGCCCCGCTTAAAGGACCCGGGACTGTAGGAGGAAGGAAACACGTGAGCTGGCAGGGAATTCCAGGTCTTTGTGGTGCGGCATAGGAATGAATATCGTTAGGTGTGAATAGCAAAATCGTTAGGTGGGCATGCTATGTGGGACTCGAACCGGCTACAAGGACTACAAAGAACAGAAAATGATTTTCGACCTTAATAACATTTTCTTTAGTACATGTCATTTCGCACAAATAGATGGCGCTGATCATAAATATACGAAAAAATCTGTCCTACGTGATATCAATAAAGTCGAAACTTGCTTGCACAAGTTGGCCGGCCGGCTAATAGTGTGTTCGTTTGCCTCACGGCCATAGACTGTCCGGCCAAAATCTGTAGGCGCTGACCGGAATCGGCCACACACTATAATAATCTTTTTATACAAAACGACTACTCGTATACAATCTGGGTGTATACTATTTAGGAGACGTTTAGCGTATTTAAGTTAGTTTCCACAACACAGAATTAGCATCAATAGAGGGCACTTACTGTGGCCCCAAAACAGTACACCCTCACATAAAATAGTGAACCAAAAACTAAATATAGTAACTATGTCCTCTGTGGATCATAAACTACTTAATACATGAATCATATTATTGATAAAACATTAAATGAGTCGCCTTATATCGTTCACTGTAGCAGCAATGGGTGGACTTTGTCCGCCTGGACTCCGATCTGGGTATTGACGAAGTTACACATAAAGACCAGTTATCTGCAGTAAAAAAGACCGAGCCTACGGGGACTTTGAAAATATTTTTTATAAAACCACTAGCTTTTGCCCGCGGCTCCGCCCGCGTGGATATCGGTTATTGCGACCAATCATAGCCTATGTCCTTTCTCATGGTCTAATCTACCCCTATATCAAATTTCATCAAAATCGGTTCAGTAGTTTAGGCGTGAAAGCGTAACATACAGACAGACAGACAGACAGACAGACAGAGTTACTTTCGCAGTTATAATATTAGTATGGATAAATTTTGTCGAGGAACCGCCCGGCAATATTACTTGGGCCGCTGAACTGTTGGCTAAAAGCTTCAATAGGCCTCTGTTTATTCCTTCGAGAACATACTAGCGTGAGGATACGCTTACAAAACACGCAACAAAACGCTCCAGTTAGAAAAATGTTCAACACGAGCGCTAGTGAAAGTTAACAAAATGTTGACATCGTACGGTCAAGTTTGGTATGTAACTATTTTATAATGTCGGAAATTATTTAATAGATACATACTAAAATGGCTATCTAAATACTTCAGCGAAAATATTACCTAATTAAATTATTGGTATAATGAGAATGACGGCGGCTCTGTCTAAATTCTAAAACATAATTTAACTTTCCCTCGGACTTCCAATTCCCAGCCGCACGCGTGCCAGTACACTTGTGCAAGTCTAAAATTGCACAAGTTTACTTAATTGTGTGTGGCTGGCATAAGAGCTACGGCTGGTAGCAGTATTAAAAAAAAATCGTTTTAGAACTTATTCACGGGTGATAAAGTTCAAAGTCATTTGAAGGTAAAGAAGCGGAATATTACGATACACCGCGAGGTTGCATGAACCTTCTCCCAATAGTCCCAACTGTCTAGCTACAAATTCTGGCCGCTGCCGACACGCTCGATCTAGTATGTGCAGCGCAGAGACCCGCCCACCATAATCATCGTTACATCTGCGCAATTTCATATCGCATTACAGTGCGCCCGCTTGATGTAATGCGCATTGCACTTAGTTTGTTGCTAGAGATAGTATTCTAAGTACCTATAGACAATACTATACATATTTGCAATGGTATAAAGTAAAACATTACACATCTATTTAATTAACAGGTAGGTAATAAACATTATGAAGCTGAATA
Organism: Eilema sororculum; assembly: GCA_914829495.1. Lineage (NCBI taxonomy): Eukaryota > Metazoa > Arthropoda > Insecta > Lepidoptera > Erebidae > Eilema > Eilema sororculum. The sequence continues at coordinate 26,379,473 of OU618534.1, forward strand.
GTTGGTTGAACACGCAAATCTCAGGTATTACTGGTTCAAATGGAAAAATTCTTGGTGTTGAATAGTCCATTTATTGAGGAAGGTTATAGGACTTATAGGCACGATATATCACGGTATTACTCAAGGGAACGGAGTAGTAAATACCGTTGAAAATGTTTACATCGTCCCAAGTTCATGACCTCTGGCAGTGCAGTCGTTTCTAATATTTGTTTTTTTTTTTTGTTTTTAAAGAATATTATTCTTACCATTAATCAGAAATCCAAATCTTTAAGTCTCCATAAAAACTACACACACAAATAAAAAACTGTCCTCCATTACTCCTCTACCACAAGGGCTTGGCTCCAATAGGCATTATGTCTGTCGTCCTGTGCCTTCTGCACACTTGTTATTATAAACACTCCATAACAATGGCGCCGATGTTTAAAATATGGCGGACCAAATTTATTTTTCGCCCAAACATATTGTAATTAGGAATTGTATGGTGACTAGGCCCTGTATAATTTAGTTAGGATAATAATATTACCTTTGTTTGGCAAAGGATCTTGGGTGCTACCTACTTAGTTTACAATAAACGTAGTCGAGTCATCGATGAGTTTCCACACATTTCACACTTACCTACTAGTTTAAAGTTTAAATGAAGTAAATTTGTTGATGAATTGGTTAATAAACAATTATTGTCAAGTCTAGAGACCTTTATATACTTAAATTAGAACAGTTGCACAGAAAGCAAAAAAGAGGACATGAATTTTTGATTAATTTTACACCAAAATCTTACTATCGATATTATTCGTATTACTTTTATAAGGCTAAATGACAGCGACGTGGACACTGTCGAAAAAATCGCGTTGACTTCAAACTAATCTATAATATAAAAATGAATCGCTAAATGTGTTGGTAAGCGCATAACTCTACAACGCCTGGACCAATTTGGCCAATTCTTTTTTTTTAATGTTCGTTGAAGTTCAAGGATGGTTTTTACGGCGAGAAAAATTTGAATAACTGCTGGGAACCGACATCCACGCGGGCGGAGCCGCGGGCAAAAGCTAGTACATAATATATTTTTCACACCACCTGCTCGACAATGCCTCATTATACAGGGTGTATTTTTGAAACGGGGCAGTAAGGGCAAGTACCTTAACCGTTGCAGTTACAGCAAAACGTTCTTAGAAGACATTCCCTAACTTTTTGACATATTTTGAACTGCATTCACAGATTTTGTAAAAAACTTAGTTGGCAAAAAAAATGCAAAAAGTCCAAAAATTTTTTTTATGCCAATTGATTCTATTTCATGTGGGGATCAAAAAACTCTATGGGACCATTTTAGCTTTCAGTAGTAGGAAAGACAGAAATCGCCAAAAACGTTTCCCATACATTTCGGCAACAGAAACAAATTTCTACGATGGTCTAACTTTTTGTTATGGCCAGGAAGTGGGTAGAATTGACTGTAAAGTAAATAAAAAGAATTTTTACCCTCAAATTTCGAATTTGATTCGAAAATCTGTGTGTTATACTTAGTTTCAGCTGAGAAACTTCGTATGAGTTATTAATTAAGGATTTTCGCTAAAATGTCTTCTAATCGTGAAAAAATTGACTTATTAGAAGCGTATTTTGTCAATAATCGAAATGCGGGAGCTGCATTAGTGTGGTACCGCAATAAGTATCCGTTGCGGCATGTGCCAACAAGAAAGGTTATTACAAATCTTTTGAAAAACCTGGAATTGCAGGGTTCTTTCGAAAGAAAGCGGCAGCCTCGTGTGGACATGGACACGGAGATTGCGGTTCTGACTTATGTCGAAGCATATCCAGAGGTATCGTCCAGGCAAGTCGCCCTTGAAGTAGGTGTATCCCACTCCCTTGTGATAAGGATATGGAAGAAATACGGCTACAAGTGCTATCGATATGGGCGCATAGTTCAAGTGTTACATCCGGGTGATGATGTTCGAAGGCTTACTTTTTGCAGATGGCTAAGAGGAAAAATAAGCAGAGATCATGAATTTTTAAATTACATACTGTGGTCAGACGAAACGAATTTTTCCAATAACGGTATGTACAACAGAAAAAATCACCACTATTGGTCCAAAGAAAATCCACTAAGAGTTACGGCAAGTCATAATAATCAGGTTCGCTTCTCATTCAACTGTTGGTGTGGTATAATGTCCAATCGAGTCATAATGGTGGAATTTTATGAAGGGAAACTGAATTCTGCCATGTATAATGAAGTCATTTTACACCATCTTGAAAACGAGATGGACGAATGGCCCCTGTCGGAATTGCGAAAAGTTCATTTTCAACAAGATGGTGCTCCGCCACATAACTGTCACTTTTCACGTTCCAATTTGAGCCGCCTATTCGGTACATAGTGGATAGGTACACATGGTCCAACACAGTGGCCACCTTGTAGCCCCGATCTAACACCACTTGATTTTTTTTTATGGGGCTTCGTGAAAAACGAGGTGTATAAGATGACGTACGCCAGTGTTCAAGAGCTCAAGGATGCATTAATGACCATTTTACGTAATATTCATCCCAGAACATTATTAGCCGCCATTCGTTCAGTGCAAAAAAGGATAGACTTATGTATTCGTGAAAATGGAAATCATTTTGAGCAATTTATTTCATAAACCAATTTCTTAAATGTTTAAATGATTTTTTTTATTTAAAAAAGTTCAAAATTTTACCTGACCTTTAAGTTTCTCGTTGATTTATCATATTTCCGTACGAAATGTATGGGAAACGTTTTTGGCGATTTCTGTCTTTTCTAGTACTGAAAGCTAAAATGGTCCCATAGAGTTTTTTGATCCCCACATGAAATAGAATCGATTGGCATAAAAAAAAATTTGAACATATTGCATTTTTTTTTTGCTTACAAAATTAATTTTTTTTACAAAATCTGTGAATGCAGTTCAAAATGTCCCAAAAAGTTAGGGAAGGTCTTTTAAGAACGTTTTGCTGTAACTGCAACGGTTAAGGTACTTGCCCTTACTGCCCCGTTTCAAAAATACACCCTGTATATCATGCAAACCTTACTCAAAGTAAATCATTATAGCCCTTGTCTTTTGCCGGGGTGTAATGTTGTACTGAATTTCATTATAACCCGCCGGGCAGTAATGTGATTCTCACTTCTCTTAGTTCTTATTGTTAGGCATTTAAAGTCTAATTTCGTCAAAATCTTTTTTGCCGAATTTTTGCCTTGGGCGCGCTTAAATCCTTCACTGCTCTCAGGACTACATTTTAATTCCCTCACTTCGCTCGGGAATCAACTCAAAACCACCTCGCTACGCTCGGGAGTTAAATCTGGAGTCCTTAGTTACGCTCAGGATTCAATATCGCGCCCGTGACATAATACAGTGCTTTATCCCCTTGGTGTACAATCTACTATGGCTCATGTATGATTGACGTATACGAGTACATAATATTGTGATTTCAATCAACCATTAAAGAATGCGAATGGGTTGGATAGGACTGCAGAGTAGCTAAGGATAAACGTAATGCGGAAGGTCGATGATGGGGTCAAATCGGGTGCTAATGTGCTATTGCTGTGGTGCGCATTCGAAGAGGGCTATGTTCAGCAGTGGACTTCCATGACCTGATTGATGGATACGATAGATAAAACACGACATAATAAATCGATGAAAGTATCTACCCAGTTTATTTACAACTAGCTGTGCCCGCGACTTCGTCCGCGTGGAATGTACTTAATTAAAAAAAAACAGTTTTTTTTTTTGATTTTTGGCTTTTTTTTTTAGCCTATGTTACTCCTTATTACATAAGCTATCTGCCAGTGAAAGTCCCGTCCAAATCGGTCCAGCCGTTCCAGAGATTAGCCAAAACAAACAGACAGACAGACAGACAGACAGACAAAAAATTTAAAAATATATATTTTGGTATGTGTACCGTATATACATTCATATGCATGTAGTAGAAAGCGGTTATTTTAATATTACAAACAGACACTCCAATTTTATTTATTTGTATAGATGATTAACATTTTAGTGATAAGCATCTACATGGAAATTTAATCCTAAGGCTAGGATATATTTTGACAATCTTGTCTTTTACAATTGATTAGATATTGATTACTGATAATCCACAATCGATGGGAGGCCCTGGGTACTATGGAATATTGGAGTATTCTGTAACACAACTGGTATTAGAGAACTATTATTGGTGTACAAGGCTTTACTAACTGACAGTCACTGTGGCGTAACGGTAGTGAACGCGGCCGCTCCGCAGGAGTCGCGGGTTCGATCCCCACTCAGTGCAAATATTTGTATTCACAAATATGGGTATTTGCAGTGTTATAGTCGTGTCTCGCAGAGCACGTTAAACCGTCGCGCATCTTTCCCGGTTGCCATGCAAACATCTTAGGCAGTCGTTAAGGGTAGTTGGATGTTGGAGCCCTAACAAGCCAAACAATTGGTCTAATTGCAATGCTTCGATATCGTCTTTGGGTTGTGGAGGTCAGAGGCAATCGCTTCACATCATCACATTCATCCAATCGGACCCCAGACTTTGGAAGTTGGAAGCTCGGATTAACTAAGATGATGAAGAAGAAACCTTCCTAAAACCTTTAAAACTCAAGTGAACCTCCTTAGCTAGAGGGTACAACGCCTATACAACGGACGAAGCTCTGACACACAGGCTATATTTTTGGGTTGAGAGCTGGGAGACGGGGAGTCAGACGGCAGTGGAAAAATGCCGCGAATCTCTAGTAAAATGACGAAAATGATAGCGAAGGTTGTAGGTATACTTTAGGTTCACAACATCCAACCCGCCGAAATCCTACCACACGGTCATGGAGTGACATGAACGACATGGAAGTCCCTTAATAGACTGAGGTCCCAGGTTGGTTGGTGCAGGGCAAAACGGGGTAAATGGGGCTACCTAAGCCCTAATACTTGCACAATGGAAAACCTCAACAAAGCGACTGCGGAGGCTGTCAGTGTCGCCGAGTTTTGGGCTAGACACTTCTAATTTGACGGAAAAGACCGGCTCAACGAACAAGAAGGTTGCAATCGAATTGCAGGATTTTCTTGTGGAAAGTCTAAACTGATCGTATGAAAATCAGAATTTGATGAGACTTCAATGAAAGAATAGGTAACAGACAAGTTTATAGATAGTTTCAGATATCGATTATTTATTTGACTAAGAAGTTGACGCTGCTATCGGACGAACTCAGGTAGGACACGAGTGACACGACAGTTTTCCTGTTTTAATTGAGCGGTCCGACTGGGGAAGTACATCCGTCTACAATAACCACGTGTTGTGTTCCCGGCTGTGAGTAGTGTAATCAAAGCTCACTGGAAACTTCAGTGAGAAGACCAAAGACTTGTCCTGCTTTGTCTTCTGCACTGATAGCACAGAAGCTGTTCTTACAGGGGCCTCGATTCTACTAAAGCCAAACCATAGTCATGCCGCAGCGCCTGCAAAAAACGGCATGAAGTAATTGACTTTAAGGCGATGTCTTTAAAGTTCAAAATTAAATCACTTTTTGTAGAGTGAATCAAAAAGTGTTTTGAAACTTATCTCATTTTGGACTTTAGGGGTATTGAAATAAAGTCTATAATTTATGTATGTGTATATGTAAATTTTTGCGCTGTCTATGGCACCACAATGGTTTAGCTTTAGTAGAATCGAGGGAAGGGTCGTCGGCACTGATGTTGCACACGTTTATAGCACGGTAACCACTTTTCATCAGATGGTCTGTTTGTCTGCCACCCTATCGGCCGTTCCCAATAACATACTTACAGTTAAAGATAGATCGCAACAGTCAAATTAGACGTATCACCTGTTTAAATTCAAAACATGGTAACTGATTTTTTTGAGGGAAAGCGCATCGCGGTATAATTTTATTTTCCGAAATTAGTGTGGAATAGGAGCTACTATGTTGTGAATTTAAACAGCCAAGCACTTTATCCGTAGATGCGATCTATCTTTAACTGTCAGTATGTTATTGGGAACGGCGGTAAGTGGTATAAAGAAACCAGGGAGGTCACGTCACACTCGTACGTGTTTGAGTCCAACAACTATTTTCAAATTAAGAAGGAGTAGAACAGCGAAACCCAGGCTCCAAGGCTTTAGTTAGACGGTACTTAATTTGTGCACAGATGAAGAATCTTACCTAGCAAATATCTAATCAAAAAACAAAGATCACCTTGTTCTGAACCTCACATATCTATTCAATACAGATGAAAAGTGAGATAGGCACAGTAGACTAAGAACAATAGATTTCTTTACTGTGATAATACGCGACACGAGGATAACACAATAATCCAATGTGCTTTTAAGCAAAATTTTATTTAAAGGCCTCTTTTCACCTTCCTTCTCTTGAGTAGTTAACACTAGAATAATCTAGCTTGGTGTAGTATTCATATGATCGTAAACCCTCCCTATTCTTCACACGGTAGTCTTATAATATACTAGCTTTTGCACGCGACTCCGCCCGCATGGATGTCGGTTATCGCGCCCAAACATAGCCTATGTCCTTTCTCATGGGCTAATCTACCCCTATAACAAATTTCATCAAAATCGGTTCAGTGGTTTAGGCGTGAAAGCGTAACATACAGACTGACAGACAGACAGATAGAGTTACTTTCGCATTTATAACATTAGTATGGATATGGATGCCAATTTTCATCCATGATTTACATGTGACTGAATAACTAATATCTACATAAAATTTATAGTATTATAAGCATACAATTTATGAGCATATTTACTTCTCTTTGAAATTAAATAGGCGATCACAAGAAAGTATCCTTCACTAACTAGTGGGCATACTACCACTACTGCTAGTGGGAACGCAGTTTTACAGGTGAAATTTGATGGCACAAATTTGTCACTAATTTCGACCGGGTTGGTGCGAAAGACCCTCCATAGTAATCCAATCTCGGTTGGATTGCGTTCAGGGGTCAGCAAGTGCATAGCTGGGCCGAGGTGATGGTAGTCGCAGCACTAGTGGGACCGGGTAGTCTTGTAGATAAAACCAATCTCCCATGTTTTGTCACGCGGTGTTACGGCGAAAATCACCTCTTTTTCACGGGCGTGAAAAGGCATCTAATGAGGCCGTCAAGCTGAGTGCCCCCACTGTTAACATGGTAAATGTTTACGATGGTGACCCTCTTTCCGAGACTGCCTTTAGCTTCACATCAGGCGAGGTGAAGTCAAACTGATGTGTCTTGTATAAAAAAAAAGATGGGTGTGATCAGTCTTTCTGTGGGCCCATTTATTTATTTATTTATTTATTTATTTATTATGATTTACCAACATTTGTTTACACTGTTACAAGTTACATATAAGTTACACTAGTTTAGATTTAAGTTTAATTTCACCATTAATGTCTATGCAGAATAAATAATTTTTTACTTTGACTTTCCTACGTAGTGGTATGTTCACTACAACCACACTACAGAAGCTGCCCTGGTCCGGGAGGTATAGGCATTAGTTATGCTTCTTAGGGAAACAAACAGCAAACATGTAATATACAAGGATGCTACACTAAACAATTTCAAGGTTGTATATCATCTACCTGTTTTCCTCTTAATATTGACAATTTATATATTATTATTATCTTACTTATAATAATCACAGGAAAACTGGCCTAAACAACAGTGTAAGGAAATGGTATATCCCATCAATATGGTTGTTGTAGTGTGAAAGGTTCTCAGCATTCCATGCATTCACCGTGCAATCATCTGGTCCATGGCGTGGTACAGAGAGGAACACTGTGACGGCGCCTAGGACTTGCGACCCAGGTGTAGGTTTAGGGTGGCCACCTTGTGATACATCAGGGCTCACCTCCACCGTCAGTAGTGTTCCCCCCTCTAACTAGCCAAAATTGGTAAGATCCTATCAACGCCGTTTTAGATATTCATTTAAGTAAAGAGCTTATTTAAAACACATGCGGTCAGTGGGTCAAAGTGCAAAGCCAAAAGTGAGATTGTAGGATAAATCCCTTACACTTCAGTGAACCTAGGGCCATCCCTGACGGTCAGGCCCTCCTTGGGACTATTTTTATCTGGGACAATGGAAGTCCTTGAAAATTAAAAAAATTCAGACTAGCTTTTAATAGTGGTAGTACATTAGGTGTAAGTTTAAACAAACATTTTATATAGCATTTATACCTACATATTGATTGATGAGTACCCTATTTATCATTAAAAAAAATGTTTTTTTTTTCATTCTTATAGGTTTTTTGACATTTCCACAAGTATTTTTTAAATATTATTTCTAATGTGTGATCACCAAATTATGGGGCATAAAAATTAAGTATATCCAGCCACTGATTTGATGGAGATGAAACACACCTGATAGAGTAAGTAGATGGAGACTGGAATTAATTAATCTAATTTTATAAAAAGAGAAAATAAGACATCCTGTCTCGTCAAAAATCTAATGTAGAAAGATACCAATCTGAAGCCACTTGTAACTGTTTCCCTAGCTCTCTGAGAGCACTCAAGACACACTTCAAAAGTTTAGTCATTACTACCTATATCAGTTCTTTTAGTCCCTCAACATAGTCAGAGTTTCACACAAAATAAATAATTCATAGAGGTAATAATAACCATACAATACAGACCACTGTTAATTTACTCTAAGCAATACCATAGAATAATAAATTAAAATGAACATACCTGTTAATCTGGCCACAATCCTCCGCTCTTCAGTTCCTTATCATCTATATATTTGTTTACCAACCGCCCACCAGATATGACAATATATGAACACGGTTATCAAACATTTTATTGATAAATTAGAAAGTAAATAGTACAATCCAACACGACCTGATAACACGGCTTATTTTAAACACATTTCCAGTTGAATTTATTTACACACATTCCAACTGCACTCACTACGCACCTAGGATTTAATTTTATTTAATACAGATTTCTTTGAACTTAGAAAAAAATAGCAATATTTTGTGTACAAAACCTAAGACAAAACCCTTCTATAACCAATTCAAACGAAAATTTACTACTGATTTTCTGACAGCTGTCATATAAGATCGTACAGATTTGACGTTTGCTTTGAAGTGATTGCAAATTGCAATTACATAACATAGTGATTCATCAAATATTAATTTAGTCGATTTATTGTATGTCACAATGTTAGTCGAGTCAGGTAACTTTAACTCTCTAATGATAAACTAAACGCATAAAATCTAAAAATACATTGCTTCACGTAGTATATTACTTACTCTGTGGCTTCTGCAATCATACTTATAATATACGAGCATGTTTCTCATGTATGCTGCCGATATCACGCTCTGGTGGATGTGGATAGGAAAAGAATGTGGACGGTAAACCGAGTCCATGGCGTTAGACTCTTTATCTCCACATAGGCGATGCCTTGGTCGAGCACCGAGCACCTGGGATCCCCTAGGCAGAGCCCGTAAATAAATTAAAATGTTTCCAAAGTGCGGGTAAACAGTTTGTCACACGAGTGTGTTATTTTTTTTATAACATACTATTTCCCGCGACCCCGCTCGTGTGGATGTCGGTTATCGCAACCAAACATAGCCCCCTTCAGAGCATAATGACCAAAAACCAAAATGAGCATTACAATCAAAATGTTCAATATGCAAAATGTTCAGAATGCAAAATGTTCAAAACGCAAAATGTTCAATATGCAAAATGTGCAAAACGCAAAATGTGCACCACAAGCAAAATGTGCAGAACGCAAAAAGAGCATCTAAGGCTTTAATCACACTGGCGTGTTTATTTCGTCAATGTTAAAGAAGCACTATTAGGATCATAATTATCTAACCTTAAACGATAAATCATAAACATACATAACATAACATAGAGAATAAAATTGAAACGGTAAAAGAAAAACATTCCATTATGTAGGCTATATTAAAATAAATACTAAATACTCTCTCTAACTAAATCAACTTAAGTTAAAACTTTTAATAAATTACATTATTTTATTGACACTGAAAGTCTCAAGTGCCAGTGTCTGTGAATGGGCTACTGTAGGTATATATAAAAGTAGACGAACGCTATTTGATTTATACGCCCAAAAACAGTACAGATTCGACAATAGTTTCACTGAATATTTTAAAAATTACTCAAAGTTATTCAAAAAGGTATGTAGACAAGCAAAGGCCATTCACATTAAAAGAAAGATAATTGAGGCTCCTAACAAAATGAAAGAAACTTGGAAAGTTATTCACAAAGAGTCTGGTAGATGTAAATTGAGGGATAGTGTTCCTAAAATTAAAGTAGGAAACAAGGATATAACCTCCCCAAAAGATGTCGTAAATGCTTTTGAAGACTATTTCACCAATATTCCAGTTCAACTCACTTCCTCTATTAATTCAAGCGCTCACAGTGCTGTTGCCCTAGTTGAGAGTAATATTAGTTCTTCTAAATTTAACTTCCAACACATTGATCCTAATGACATATTAAAAGCATTTAAAAATCTCAAAATCAAAATGTCTAAAGATTACTGGGGCATGTCAGTTAGTTTAATTAGTCATGTAATTAATATCATTGCACCTGATTTAGCACTAATATTTAATGAATGTGTAGATGAAGGCACGTTTCCTACCTTAATGAAACACAGTAAAATTATACCATTATTTAAGAAGGGATCTAAGTCAGAACTTGGAAACTATCGCCCCATCTCTATTTTGCCGGCTCTGAGTAAGGTGTTTGAGAAAGTGATGCTCAATCAAATGCAACTATACTTCAATACCAACAATCTTTTCCATAGCCAACAATATGGCTTTACTGGTGGAAAATCTACCACTGATGCGGGAGTTAGCCTAGTTAACCTAATCTACGACGCTTGGGAGGGATCACAGGATGCTATTGGGGTATTCTGTGATCTATCTAAAGCATTTGATTGCGTTGACCATCAGACACTTTTGCTCAAGTTACGTCGGTACGGTTTTGGCAACAAATCTATAGAACTATTAGAATCTTACTTAACAGATAGGCTGCAGACTGTTGATGTAAATAACGTTAAGTCAAATGGGTCAAACGTCAAGATAGGCGTACCCCAAGGATCAATCTTAGGACCTTTTCTCTTTTTGGTTTATGTCAATGACCTACCTTATATGATCGAGGCACACGCCGGAATAGTATTGTTTGCAGATGATACATCGCTGATATTCAAAGTAGATCGTAATAGTACAGATGCGAATAATGTAAATAATATCTTAAACGTAATTTCAAATTGGTTTTCTGCAAACAACCTATTGTTGAATACAGAAAAAACCAAATGCATTAAGTTTACACTGCCTAATGTGAGGCAAGCTCAGATTGATATCGTGCTGGGGGCGCAAAGGTTAGAATTTGTAAATAGCACTACTTTTCTGGGAATCACAATAGATTCGAAATTGCAATGGGATCACCATATCACTGCTTTGGCCAATAAACTCAGCTCTGCTGCTTTTGCTGTCAGACGGATCAGGCAGTTGACTGACGTAGATACTGCTAGGCTGGTGTACTTTAGTTACTTTCATAGCTTGATGTCCTATGGAATACTACTTTGGGGGAATGCCGCAGACTTAGAAACTATCTTTATATTACAAAAAAGGGCAGTACGCGCCATTTACTGTTTAGGTAAGAGAGATTCTCTTAGGGAACGATTTAAAGATATTAACATTTTAACTGTAGCTTCCCAATATATACTCGAAAATATACTGTATGTCAGAAAAAATATATCTAATTTTACAAAAGTAAGTGACATTACAGACAGAAATCTGCGCAATAAAAATAAACTGCTCCTTCCATGCTATCGGCTTTGCAGAGTTAGTGATTCTTTTAGGGGGGATTGTATACGTTTTTATAATAAATTGCCTGAATCAGTCCTTGGTATGCCTGACAATAAATTTAAAACCTTTGTGAAGACCACCTTATGTAAAAAAGCATACTATAGGACAGATGATTACCTTAAAGACAAAAATGTCTGGCTTGAGCATGGTGCAGGCCCCTCCTAAATTGCTTTGCTGTAACTACGGCATAATGTTTAAATAGGAACGCGAACTTCTTTTTTTATTTATTTTTGTTAACTTAGGTTAATTATTTTATTATAAGTTTTTTTTTTTATATACTTTAATTATCTTGACACGAGACATATGTACATTCGTCCATATTTAGTCTTAAGAACTTACTTTTTTTTTGTAAATTGACGTCCAGAAAATGCTACAGTGGAGTTTGTTGCGCCGTTTCTTCTCCACTGGTGCCTAGGAAGCGGTGGTAAACTTAGTTTTAAGCAGAATTTGACGTCAAAAAGCTGTAGTAGTGCTACACAATTTTGAATAAATACCTTGAGTTTGAGTTTGAGTTTGAGTACTATTCAGTGAGATCTAAACTTTATTATCAAGGTTGCATATAAAATATTAAAATATATATATAGTATGACGACATGTTCCTGAGAGGGGTTGACTATCTTTTGCATTTTCTAGGAGTAGACATTCAGGGAGTGAACATTCAAGGAGTAGACATTCAGGGAGTAGACATTCAAGGAGTAGACATTCAGGGAAGTAGAAGTGAAGTAACCAATACAGGAAGTCCGAAATAAAGTCAAAAATACACAGTATACGTTCAGGGAATAAGACCTACCGCTCCTGAGGGATTTGACTAATGGAATAAAAAGGGAACAAGTGGGAAATAAAAAGTTCCAATCATCACCACTTGGGACGAACGAAAATTTTTTTTCATACTTGGGCACGACAGTATTGACCAAATTAAAAAAAAAAACAAAAATGTGAACATGTCCTAAGTATCTATTGTAGGTACATTTTGCGTTCTGCACATTTTGCTTGTGGTGCACATTTTGCGTTTTGCACATTTTGCATATTGAACATTTTGCGTTTTGCACATCTTACGTTTTGAACATTTTGCATATTGAACATTTTGATTGAAGTGCTCATTTTGCTTTTTGGTCATTATGCTCTGAAGCGACATAGCCTATGTCCTCTCTCAAGGTCTAATCCACCCCTTTTCATCAAAATATGCGTGAAAGCGTAAGAATATTAATTAGTATGGCTGAGTGAGATCCTTTAAGTACCTAAACAAAAAAAAATTGTAACATCCAGACCCAGACTCTAATTCGATTACAATGCAGGAATCGGACCTGCGACCTCTAAACTTACCTGTTAAACTCCCATTAGTAGGAACGATTACGATACCGATGCGTGTCAGGACCAGGAGACTCGCTGGTAATACCTAAATATGTTACGGTTCATGAACTTCACACCATCGCGTGAGGAGCTTTCAAAGCCGCAGGTCTGTCAACCGCCTGGGTTAGCTAGTCAAAAATTAAACACCAATTTTATAATACTTTTTATTTATCATCATTAATATAATAGAACATTAAATGAATGATATTAATATTAAAATAATGCCTTAATCTATCTTACATCTAAGTATTTGTTTCAACATAATCACAATACAATGCGGCGGGCGCGGTGGCTAGCTGTACCGAGATTCTATATTCTCATTTAATGATAAAAATAACATATTAATTAGTAAACAGTAAACCGTTAAATAAATTATTAACCTTCACAATGTGAACACATACCATTCGACCAGGAGGCCAATTCTCGTAATATAAAGTTGGGCTAAATTCAATTTAATTCTTAGACTCTGGGCCAACGAAACATGGCGCAAAAAGTTGGCGCCAAATTTAAAAAATCAACACGTTGCAACACTAAATATACACTGAAATAACGGAGTCGATACTAGAATCTTTTTCCTATAAGGCATGCATGAAAACTAGTCTATTATGGACCTGTTGGTTTTTCAAATTTGGCGCCAACTTTCTGCGCCATCTTTCGTTGGCCAGAGTCTATTGAATGGCTTCTGTGTGTTGCCATAACTTGCCAATGTCAGACTGTTGTGAAGAGTTATTCGGCGAAATTGTACGGTCGAAAAAGACAAATGAAAAATTGGTTCTGAGGCAGATTGTACCAGATTGTACGGTGTGGCATGTTAACGTTGCAGTCCCAAAATCTAATCTTGCAAGTGTCAAAAACGGCTAACGGTATTCCCGTAGCACATTTTCACTATTTTTTCATCGACGTCGTGATCGTTTATGCCCATTGAGCTCAGACAGAGAATAAATTAAAATATTATACTGAACATCTATTACGAGGCTTGGTCTTCTGAAAGAAATTGTATAGCATTTATTATGCTAACTTTACAATACATCAGGAAAATGAATTGCTTAGGTGAGGCTTGAACGCACGACCTTTCCCTTACAGGGGGAATGCTCTTTCAACTGAACTATTGGGTAACACCTGAATCAATTCAAATTTTCTTTATATATCCGTCTATAAGGCGACGGTGGAGTCATCTACCAACACTCTTACGAACTGTTGGAACCAATGAAGATTGAATAGTTGGAAGAGCATTCCCCCTGTAAAGGAAAGGTCGTGGGTTCAAGGCTCACCTGAGTAATTCGTTTTTCCTGATGTAATCGAATTGGTCTTCTGAACTTATATTATGGATTTTTAGACTAGAATATTTCATAAAACGTAAAAATTGTAATGAACAATATTGCACTGTATATTCTCACTAACATAAGCACTGACCACAAAACAATGCCTGTACATAAAGTAAAGCCAACGAGAGGAGAGAAAAAAGGTAAATAAAGCGACCATTACTGAGTTATGTTGCGATAACGATATTTGCGATTATTTTCTCTGTCCTTGTCGCACATATCACACGTTCGCGACAATGGCCGAGCGACAGCTGTCGTTGCGTGTTTCGTAGTACAGGAAAGCTGTCAGCACAGTGGTTCTAAACTGTCATCAATTTCTTATGAGCAATTTCATTCCTGTCTGGAATGAGTTTGAAGTGATACGTAATAATTTTCAAATAAAAATGTTTGGAACTGCTAAAACTTTGTTTACCTTTTTTCACTCGCTTCGTTGTCTTTACTTTAGTGTAATTACATCTATAGTCAAGCAATGTGATAGGTCAATATAATTGACTTTTTCATTCGTGACACACTGCAAAAGTATTACGTTAAAGTAGATAATATTATATTTTATGCGATACAACGAGTCTCTAAAGCCAGATACATATCAAGCCAACGATGGCAAACATACGTCAACAAATCACATTTCAATCAGTTGGTGTGAACCCAGCATAAGTAAAAATAGCTATACAAATAATTAATTGTAACAAAATGATGGCGATAGTACAAAAATATTTATGTACAATTCGAGAATTCGATACTATACATTGTCTTATTTTACTTATGGTATTCGACCAAAAACGGGAGTAAAGTTTATTCTTAGAATGAACAGGCAATATCACCTACATTTTGGCTGTTTATTCTAGGAATAAACTTTACTCTCTTTCGCGTTTGGTCGAACCGGCCCTTATATGGGTAATATGGTTATACGGGGTTAGTAAAGGCTATTGTTAGTTATAAATCTATAAATATCAACCAAGTGCTTCTTATATAATAATCGCACAGTTTCCTGTTGGAGAAATGATGTAGTATATTTTAAACCGGGTCTGCTGCGCCGTATTTTCGTGTTTGCAAACACGATAATATGGTTTGCTAACCGAATAGGGGCGTGGCCTACATTATTGCTTCATTGAAGGCCGTCCTGCATCATGTCGTGCATTTATCGTATTTTTGCACGAATATCGTGCAAATCATGAACACGAAATCATTTTCATATTATTTACACAAAATAGTAGCGTACAGTACATGTGCAATGCAACGGCCAGCTTGTATGACAGTTGTGGAAGATCAGTACAAAATTTCGTGTCCTATTGTAGTTATGGCACAGTGGTAGAAAAATAAAAAGGAAGTTTGGACCACAAATATTGTTTCTCTTTACTATGGTGAACAGCTCTTGTGAAGAGTGAATCGGTTCAGAAATGTATAAGAGTAATAAATAAGTTCGCCAACCGCGCCCTTTCTGCGAGGCTCCATCAAACTATTAGTTACAACAATAAAGTTAAATAAATATGGCTATGCTTGTCTCAATACCTGATTCACTTGATCGTATGACAAAAGTGTTAGCTTCTCATCCAATATAATGTAAAAAAATACAAATGGACATTCCTACCAGGCTATACAGAAATTGTCACGAAAGAATATGTTAAAATTTATGAAACTGGCCAGTTATAATGTTTCGAAAATAAAGTTAAAAATAAAAAAATAAACGTTCCAAATCCAACATG
Organism: Eilema sororculum; assembly: GCA_914829495.1. Classification (NCBI taxonomy): domain Eukaryota; kingdom Metazoa; phylum Arthropoda; class Insecta; order Lepidoptera; family Erebidae; genus Eilema; species Eilema sororculum. The sequence continues at coordinate 26,395,630 of OU618534.1, forward strand.
TCTCCCATTATACAAATTGAATTTAAATTGGTGGGATGTTATTTTCGTAACGAGAGTTATAAACGGATAACGAAAACTCTAAAACTAATAAAACTTTTGCCCAAAGTTCATAATAAAAACGCTTATACCATATTGGATAAGCATTATGTGTAAACCTATATATTACACAAAATCTTAACAAACGAAACCCTTATTACAATAACTAGCGTGATAGTTATTGGAATGAATTTACTTACAGACCTAGCAGGAGCAAATACAACAAAACTAGTTTCAGCGTTATTTAATAACGACAATAATAACTTACCATCAGCCCGTGCTAGGCATAGATTAACTGTTAGTGGGAAGACAAACATCGACACCTTGTAACAGTTAACATGGAGATTTACACCCTAAAGTAGTTTTAAATAAAAAATCTTGAATGAGATTATCAGCGAACTCAGACATTATATGGTGGTAGAAATTTGGTCAGGTATGGTGGTAGAAATTTGATGGCACAAATTTGTCACTAATTTCGACCGGGTTGGTACCACCGTGCACAAGTGCGAAAAACCCTCCATAGTAATCCAATTTCGGTTGGATTGCGTTCAGGGATCAGCAAGTGCATAGCCGGGCCGAGGTGATGGTAGTCGCAGCACTAGTGGGACCGGTGGGTTTTGGCGTAGTCTAGTGGGGTGTGACGCGGGGCGCCGCGCCGAATAGGGAGACCTGTAGAAACGGTGGTGCCGCTGGCCGCCCGCGGCATAGTACAGGGGCCCAACTGGGACTAACCACCCTGGGAGGCTGCCCCACCAGGTCGCGCATAATCCCGATATGGCTCGTCGTGCCGGTTGGCGACCGGATGGGAGCCCGGCGACCATATTCGGGGGGGTACGGGGGCCCTTCCGTTCGGCGCGTCGGCTCTCGTCATGCCGTCACAATCATAGACAAAACTAATGTCCCATGTATTGTCACACGGTGCTGCGGCGACAATCACCTCTTTTTCACGCCTTCCCATCCATTCCTTTCCATTTACCATGACAGCGCACCAAAAAGATAGAGTCAGAACAGCGGCTAAGGAGTCTCCCACAACACGACTATTTGAGGTGGAGTCCACGAACATCTGTGGGCTCCATACAAACCTCAACGCCGTCCACCATCACCTGGAGACGGCGAAACCAGCAATGCTGTTTCTGACGGAGACACAAATACGCCGCCCTGACGACACGACCTACCTGCTTTACCCCGGCTATGTTATCGAGGAAAATTTCCGAGCAAAAGCCGGGGTGTGCGTGTTTGTTAGGGCGGATATTTGCTGTCGCCGTTTGCGCTGTCTAGAGGACCCATCCTTCTCCATCCTGTGGGTACACGTAGACCATGGCTCCGCGAGTCAGATCTATGTGTGCCTTTACCGCTCCCATACGGGAGATGCAGAGGTAACTCGACTCTTTGAATACCTGAGTCAGGCGGCAGATGATGCGCAGGAGCGGTTTCCGAACGCCGAATTGGTGTTTTTGGGGGACTTTAACGCCCACCACAAGATCTGGTTGGGCTCCGCCATAACAAACCATGCGGGAAGAGCCACTCACGCATTTGCCCTGGCGCATGACTTGACTCAATTGGTGCACAAGGTCACGAGGATACCAAGAGAGTCCGGCCTAGAGCCCTCTCTGCTAGACCTTCTGTTGACGAGTCGCCCGGACCAGTACAGTGTCTCGGTGAGTGCTGCTTTAGGTAACTCCGACCACTGTCTGGTCCGCTCCACCGTGCCCATTGTAGCGCCCCCACGACCCGTGCAGGGGAAGAGGCGTCTATGGCACTACTCGTCAGCGGACTGGGATGGATTGCGCGACTATTATGCGTCCATCCCGTGGGTTGAACGCTGCTTTGAGGGTAAGAACCCATCTGAGAGCGCTACTGCCGTCGCCGGTGAGATCGGTCTAGGTATGGAATACTATATCCCATACACCGATGTCACCGGAGTCCGCGGAGCGCGTCCGTGGTTCGGGCGCGAGTGCGCGGAGGCTGTTGAGCATAAACAGTTTGCGTACCGCGCCTGGGTGCGGGCGCGCGCCACGCGCGATCCCAACGTGGGTCACTTCAAGGCGGCGTACAACAGAGCCACAAAGGTCTGCAAGAGGGCATGCGTCAGAGCGGATGCCCAGCGCATAGCACGGCTGGGCCAAGAGCTAATGGCGCATCCCACGGGTAGCCGTGGCTACTGGCAACTGGCCAAAGCCGTGCAAGCCAACTTCTGCCAGCCCTCGCTGCCCCCGCTGAGCAATCCCGATGGATCTCTGGCCCATGAGCCGCAAGAGAAAGCAAATTTGCTGGTCAATCTCTTCGCGGCCAACTCCCGAGTCGATGATTGTGGTATGCAACCACGGACAATGCCCACTGGTGACCACGCAATGCCTGATATACGTATCAGGCAACGCGATGTCCGTGCAGTACTGCAATCACTCGATGTCCGGAAAGCCAGTGGTCCTGATGGTATTCCAGCGGTCGTACTTAAAAAATGTGCAGCGGAGTTATCTCCTATGCTAACGCGACTGTACCGACTGTCCTACAGTTCGGGTACAGTGCCTTCGGCTTGGAAGGAGGCGAATGTCCAGCCGATCCCCAAGAAGGGGGATCGCTCGGACCCAGCCAACTATCGACCCATAGCCGTCACCTCAGTGCTGTGCAAGGTGTTCGAGCACATAATTAACACACAGCTCATGCGCCACCTAGAGGATCACTCCTTGCTTAGTGACCGGCAATACGGTTTCAGACCGAAACGGTCAACGGGTGATCTTCTGGCGTACATGACCCACCTTTGGGGTGAGGCTATGGAGAAGCACGGTGAGTCACTGGCAATTAGTCTTGACATCGCCAAAGCTTTCGATAGGGTATGGCACAAATCGCTTCTTTCCAAGCTACCAGCCTTCGGCCTGCCTCCTAGACTGTGTAACTGGGTTGCAAGCTTCCTGCAGGGGCGCCGTATTCGCGTCCTTTGTGATGGACGAGCTTCGGAGTTCTTGCAGGTAAATGCTGGCGTGCCGCAGGGTTCCGTCTTATCTCCCACTCTCTTTCTTCTGCATATCAATGACATGCTCTGTAACGGAAACATTCACTGCTATGCAGACGACAGCACCTTACATGGGAGTTATTACGCACATCCTGCGGCCAAGCAGTCTGATATCGCGGAAAAAAGGCAGCTTCTTGTCACTGACCTGGACCGGATCCTGGACCACATTTCTCAATGGGGCGCTAGAAACCTGGTCGGGTTCAATGCCAAGAAGACCCAGGCATGTGCGTTTACAGCAAAGGTATCTCCTTTCCTTCCCCTTCCCACTCTTCAGAGCACACCACTGCCACTGCAGGATCACCTCACTATCCTCGGTATGGATGTTCGCTGCAAACTGAATAACAAAAACTATATCGAGAGTATCATCAAATCAGCCTCGCGTAAACTCGGAGTCCTGAACAGAGTGAGACGTTTTTTCACGCCGGAGCAGCGGTGTCTTCTATATAAGACCCAAATTCGTTCCTGCGTGGAATACTGCTCACATCTCTGGGACGGCTCCGCAAAGTACTTATTAGATGCTCTCGACAGGTTGCAGCGACGTGCGGTCCGCATTATTGGGGATCCTGAGGTCACGAACACCCTCGAGCCTTTGCAGATGCGTAGAGATGTTGCGTCTTTGGCAGTTTTCTACCGTCTCTACCATGGTGAATGTTCTGACGAGCTCTTCCAATTAGTCCCACCCTCCCCTTTCCTTCACAGGACGACACGTGCAGGGCTAAGATGTCATCCATTTACGGTGCAGAGTATACCTGCTAGAACCAAGCGTTTCAGTGATTCATTCCTATGCCGCACCACTAAGGCCTGGAATTCCCTGCCAGTTCACGTGTTTCCTTCTTCCTACAGTCCTGGGTCCTTTAAGCGGGGCGTGAAAAGGCATCTAATGAGGCCGTCAAGCTGAGTGCCACCACTGTTAACATGGTAAATGTTTACGATGGTGACCCTCTTTCCGAGACTTTGCCTTTAGCTTAACATCAGGCGAGGTGAAGTCAAATTGACGTGTCCAGTATAAAAAAAAAAAAAAAAAAAAAACATTCAGTCAAACTGACATGTCTGTGGTTAGAATATCTAATAAATAAAGGAGTTTGGTTGGTAAAACCCTGGCAAAATGTTGAATCAACAAAGGGTGCCCCTTTTTTCGTATAACATTTTCTATCTTAATGTCGAATGGCATAAAATGTTTAGCATAATAGTCACTTCGCATAATGGTCTTTTGGCATAATGGTCTTTACGCATAACGTATTCTTTGGCATAATTATCAATTTCCCTAATTGTCTTCACCATAACTTTGTTATCTATAAATTTTAAAGTCATAATAATCTTAACGCATAAATGAAACAAATACGATAAATCAAAGTATGTAATGTCATTCATTATTGATTGATTGATTAATGATTAATAATAAGGAATATTTGCAATTTAGGTTAAATAAAAGTTAGGTAGGTTAGGTTAGGTTAGAACATGACAAACAACGCACGAGCCGAGCGAGCGGAGCGAGCGTGCCGCGGTAGCGGCCGGCGAAGTGCCAGAAGCGAATCGCACTCATTGAGTTAATTATTTTTATACAAATTTACCTGCTTCTTCAGATACATTTGTTTTCCAATCAGCAAAATAAATGGATTAGGTATGTGCGTTTGAAATGTAATTAAAATTTAAGGAGTTAAATTATGGTTTAAATATCGTTATACGATAAACCATTATACTCAATAATTTTATGGTTAAAGATGATTATGACTAAAGTAATTATGCGAAAGAAATTATGCGTGTAAATTTTATGCCGAAACAGCGTTATGCGAAAAGATTATTATGCTAAAACCAGTTATGCATTTCGAAATTAGGACTTTCAATTTTATGCAACCCAATATGGACCCATCAACAAAATCTCATAAGATACGATATCCAGTAGTTACGCACAGAATATCTGGTGACGGGAAAAAAACCACAGAGCATCAGAACTACGTTCACCACTTAACAGATTCCAGTGGCGCAATCAACACCGTGGATCAATAAGAAGAAAACTCACTTGAACAGACAAATTCTCAGAAAAATACAATCTCCAGTACTTGCGTTCAAAATATCTGCTGACGGGAAAAAACCACAGAGCATCAGAACTATATTCACCACTTAAAAGATTCCAGGGGCGCAATCAACACCGTGGATCAATAAGAAAGCTCACTTGAACCGACAAATTTTCAGATAAATACAATCTCCAGTGCCTGCGTTCAAAATATCTGGTGAGGGACATAACCACAGAGCATCAGAATTACATTAATCATAATTCAATATCTCTCAATAGATTCAGAGGCGCAATCAACACCGTCGATAAAAAAATAGAATAGACTTGAATGATTTGTATTTTAAATTGTTTAGTAAACTATTATTATTAATTATTTTGTGCAGGTTTTCTACTACCAAAGGTGCTAAAAAACACTTTTTAAAAGAAATGAAAATGTAGTTGGTACGCTAATTAGTTTTTTTTTTCTCTTAACTCTTCTCTAATGTATGTTTTTCTCTAACGTATGTTTTCTTTTTCAAAAGACACCAGACCAAAGGAACAACTGTAGTCGGAAGATTTCTCCCGGTTATAAAATGTAGTGATATTTAAGAAAATTAGAAATTTTCTGATAATCTATACTCCAGTTAAACTGTTACACGGTGATTATACTGGCCGTAAATACAAATCTAAATATATTAATAAATTACTCAAGAACCTTATTTATCATCAAGACCGAGCCCAACAATCATCACAGATACACAAATAGTTAGTAAAAAAATAAAATCAACCCAACTACAACAACTCCAAACTCCACCTAACTACTAGACTGGCAATCGGTCTTATCTGTATTGTACGACTTACGGACCAGAGGAAAACACTTTAGACTTAACAAATAAAGTGCGGATGCCAGGTACGAAGAATTTCGTACGTTGACCTTGGTCTGCCTGACAGCGGCCACGCCTCCTGTGCGACTGAGACGCAAAATATTTACGCGAGAGCGACAGAGACAGGCAGACCGAGGTCAACGTACGAAATTCTTCGTGTGCCTGGCGTCCGCACTTTAAGAAACATGTATATGAAATTAAAAAAACAAAATATGTATACAACTTGTTTGTCTGGCTTCTGGTATTGTAAAATATAGATAAGACCGATTGCAAATTCAAAGTCGTTATATCTTTAATATTAGAGTGCAAAATTTATTCAAAATCTTAAACTACCGACTTTATATTCATTTTCTGTGTATTTTTAATAATAATTATGAAGAATAGTAATTTAGGGGAAGTGGGTGAAATGACCCACACAGAAGGTCAGATCACCCGTCCGGCATCCCTTGCTGGAAGTAAGTGTTGTAATTTCGTTCACCCACAAAAATGTTACCATAACTATAAATAGGTAAATAAACTGTCCAAAAGAGTGAAAATTTCTTATATTATCTAGTTCATATTGATCAACAATTAACATTTAAGGGCAAGCTAAACTTATCGCTTTACCGCGCTAGGCCGAAACTCTTACCTCACGGATAATATCCGAACGGATGAAGCCTCGTAGGCAATGTGAATTGCACAGCATATAAATGACCAAACAATTTATCAAGGTGTGCACCATATTTCATTTTTTTGCTGACTTTACCATCTTTAAGTGTAACTTTTTTGTTGGATTTTAAGGTCTGGTAACATAGACCTTTACGTCAATTCTTATTTTTATTCACACCAACAAGAATAAAATCACAATTCACTGTAATATGCCACTTTCCTATTCTGGTGTGCGTAGTTTCACACTTAAAAAACTGAATTAGAGGATCATTAGGAGATCTATAATGGTGGGCGGCAGTATTGCCGTTATAAAAAATATGATTATTAGTCGGAATTATTTATTTAACTATCTATTTCGTAACATTTCTGTATATGTGCAGCTGCGAGAAATAAATGTATTCTTTCGTAAAAAAAAAAAAATATTGCCAATATCAGAAAATAAAATAACACCGCGATGCGCCCTTTTCCGAATTGGCGAAAAAATCTATTCATTTTCAAAAGATAGAACATTTCTTTTTAAAAGGAATAATAGTTACACTGTCAGGCAATACAGTCGGCAACAAAATGAAATAACTGCACGCGAGTACGAAAATATCAACATATTCTGTGTACTTTTACACTGCCGGCTCTGATTGTACTTTTTACAGCTCATCGCTTGAATTAAAAAAATTCCATGCACTTCAAAGAAAAAAATTGATCATTAAATTGCTCTGAAATTAAATGTTTACCAAGGCACAACTTACAAAAGGTTTTGTCTCAGATATTGGTATTAAATTTGTATCACTACCATAGTATCAAAATTGTATGATCTAACTATATCGATCTTACAATCTCGAAGTATAGTTTTCCCTATAGTTTTCTGGACACAATTTCTTAACAGTTAATTGTAATATTATATTAGTATATTCAAAGAATTTAAATTCATTCTATAATTTCTACTACAGTTAAAAATGATCGTGAAGATTGTCATATTGAATCAAAAGTTCAATCGTGAAGGGTAAAGCTAACGATACACTTACAAAATAACGATAACAAAACAGACATAAACTGCTAACTGCAACTATAAAACAGCCGGTTTAAAAAAACAATATCTCAATGCTATGATAAACAATGTGCTGATAGGCAAAAAGATTTTGGTCCAATCGTTTGATTTGCTACATATCCGTATGACTTCAAAGTTTAGACTATCTATATGGGTCTTAAAATTGAGGCCGTACAAGGTATGTAGCCTTACATTGCAGCTTTGATACTGACCAAATCCAGACTACACAAGAATTATAAGAAATATTGTCTTTGCCTGCTCTATTCTGCTTCTCTATACCTTCTCAGTCTCTCATTCGGTCACCATCAGTCCGCCATTTCTATAATTATCACGTAGGTAGGATCCGGTGTTCACTCGCCTATGAAGCGGATAAATGCGCGAGTGTGTACCACTTAGTGTGCAGGTACTTCTAGTACCTTATTGTGGCGCTCGAGCGTGACGTTCATGCCATCAGCTCCCAGTACTGCATGACGCGTTCCCCAGTTGACGTCATGCCCTGAGGCCGCACGAAGTTCATCTCTATCGTCTTGAACCTTCGTTTCAATTCGGCGTCAAATGACTGTAAAGAAAGGGTGGAATATGAGCTTACTATAAGAAGAATAATAATTTCGGTTCTAATATTTAAAAAAGATCGAATACATCAGGAAAATGAACCATCTCGGGCGGGACTCGAGCCCGCTATCTTTCCCTTACAGGGGGAATGGCTTGACAAACTAGTTGGTTACAAAAGTCTATTTGTATAGTTAGCATACTTATGGTACTACATTCGTTCAAACGCGAGTAAAGTTTATTCCTAGAATAAACAGGCAATAGCACCCACATATCGGCTGTTTATTCTGGGAATAAACTTAACTCGCATATGGTCGAAACAGCCCTCAATGCTATAAAATTCACTCAAAAAAAAGTCACCTATGTCTAAATCTCCGGTGACGAAGGCGTTGTATGTATGTATGTATTATTCAAAAGTAAAGCCAATGAAGCGAGAGGAAAAAAGATGAACAAAGTTTCAGCGGTTCCAAACATTTTAATTTGAAAATTATTACGCACTCCAGACAGGAATGAAATTGCTCATAAGATGGCGGATCTGACAGTTTAGAACCGCTGTGCTGACAGCTTTCCTGTACTACGAAACACACAACGACAGCTGTCGCTCGGCTTTCATCGCGTACATGTGCGACAAGGACAGATAAAATAATCGCTAGTTATCGCAACGTAACTCAGTAATGGTCGCTTTGTTTACCTTTTTTCTCTCGTTTCGTTGGCTTTACTTTAGAGGATAAAGGCGTGATTGTATGTCTGTATTATTCTAGGAATAAACTTTATTCGTATTTGGTCGAACCGGCCCTGAGATGATGTTGAGTAGCATGTAGCAAGTAGCGATGGGAAAATATGGGGACGGACACATTAGAAACACCAGACCTTGAGGATCTGAAGGTGGAACAGATCGTAAGATTCTGCATAGAAACAGGTAGGTTCGACGGAACGCCGTGATTGCCGGACACCCCCTTAGGCCTCCCCAGGGGAGGCATATGGGATTTGGGTGAAATGGACCACTAAAAAGAGCAGATCACCCGTCCGGTCGATGGCGTCCCCCGCTGGAAGTAAGTACTACCCGGGCGCGATAACTTGACACATGGTTTACGGCCGTTCCCAATAACATACTTACAGTTAAAGATAGATCGCAACAGTCAAATTTGACGTATCGGCTGTTTAAATTCAAAACATGGTAACTGAGTTTTTTACGGGAAAGTGCATCGCGGTATAATTTTATTTTCCGAAATTGGTGTGAAATAGGAGTTACTATTAAAGTTATTATTAGTTATTATATGTTTTAAATTTAAACAGCCGAGCACTTTATACGTAGTTGCGATCTATCTTTAACTGTCAGTATGGTATTGGGAACGATGGTAAAATGACGTTTGTTTAAAGTAGTACTATAACAACAAACGAATGGCTCCGAAACTCAAAGAAGATTACGTGCAATGGTAACATTGATGCTAACGCTACTGAAGGACGAGAGCGGGGCCTCGCGCGGGGTTGCGGGAGGAGGGTTGAGTTTCAAGCCAGGTGTATAGTTATCGCGCCCGGGTAGTAAGTAATACTCGCAGGCGATGTGGAACCTCTCAGCCTCAGGAGGGATTTAGCCTCACTGTGTGTTTTCTACCGCCTATATAATGGTTTGTGCTCAGATGAATTATTTGACATGATGCCCACAGCTACATTCTATCATCACACCGCTCGCCATACACAGGGAATTCATCCCCACACATTGCATCCGAATACGGTGCGCACCGTGGTCCGTGCGGTATGAAAGGAACTTCATCCCACGTACGCTCAAGCTGTGGAATGAACTCCCTGCCATGGTTTTCCCAAGAGACTACAATATGGGGTTTTTCAAGAGGGGCATTAGAAGGTTTCTTCAGGGTAGGCAGCGCGAGTGTAACGCCCCTGGTGTTGCATACGTCCATAGGCCGCGGTAACCACTTTCCATCAGGTGGGCCGTGTGCTTGTCTGCCACGTAAGTGGTATAAAAAAAAGTAAGTAAGTAGCAAGTAGTGGTACAGTGGGACTGACCGGCGCGAGGTCTTGAACGGGCGGTGCCGGGGCGGGGGCGCGTGCGGCGCCCGTGTCGAGCAGGCGCGCGGCCGCGGCACTGAGCGCGGGGGCCCCGTGGCGCCGCAGGGCCACCACCTCCCACAGCGAAGACCCTAGGGCCCGGGAAGAGCTCGCACAAGTCTCCTCCATCACGTACGGGTCCGTCGACACTGTAGACGCCAATGATGTTTTATATTAACAAGAATAATGTATTAGTAGTATAACACCCGGATTATTCCCGAAATCTCCACCGACAAATCCCCACCAGTGGGGATTGTTATTTTTGTTTCCAGTAATCCCCGCTAGTTACATAACTCAGACTAGTGCGGATTTTTGGAAAAATAAGTAACAATCCCCATCAGCAGTTGTTGTTTTAAAATTATTTAACAAAATGCGTTAATGTATTATTTAACTAAATATGTTTCACTATACCAAAATTCAAACTTTTTATGATAACGTAAAACTAGTGTGTTTTTTTAATAAAGGACAAGTCAATTTGATTACCTCGCCTGATGGTAAGCTAAAAGCAAAGTCCATCATTGTAAAAAACATCTGGTGGGGATTGTTACTTATGTTTCCAAAAATTCCCACTAGGCTGAGTCTATTTCACTGGTGGAGATTTTTGGAAAAAAAAGGAACAATTCCCACTGGTGGGAATTTGTCGGTGTGGATTTCTGGAATAAACCACTCACCCGGGATATGTATCATATTATTATTGTTATTGAGGAACCGATATTTCGGCGCTGTTTCATTTCAAGCGCCATGATCACGGTGCACTGACGACCGCCGAGCTAGTAATTATTGGGCAGACCGTATCTGTCTACCATCTTCCGCACTCGTTTATTACGCGGTTGTAATGATCATTGACCATTAATTTCATAAAAAACACCATTACAAAAAAGCACGCGCCTGCCGCTAGTTTTTTTTGTAGTTATGTTCTTTTCATGAAATTACCGTTTTATTTAGCTTTACTAACGCGATGGAGAATAAATAATGCAAATAATTTAAAAAAATTCGAAAAAAAAAATATTTTTGTCCAAATCGATGTTATTTTTATGCCAATGTGATAAGTACCCAGGTACATAACACATTGGCATACTATAGAGTACTACTAGGGGTATTCGACTTCGGGAACGGTCCCCTTACACCCGGTATAGGCGTCACAACAGAACTATTGAAAAACGGTATATTCAACTTTCACTTTCTTGCTTATTCGCAAGTTTTATATTTTATATCATACTCATTTTTTTATTAAAATTAAACTATAGTTGACTTACTGATGTTAGGCGAATCTTCGTAGCAAATCATACGCTTTAGGGCAGGGTGTCGTAGCAACAAGTTAGCTACGAGCTGTAGCAGACCTATGGCGTCTTCTGCTGATGCTACGAGCGCCAGTCGGGACAGCCTCTTTGCGAAGGCAGCTACTAAGGCCTCGGGGAGGTGACTGTAGGCAAACATATACTCATTGATAAAAATCTTCACAGTATGTGCACCTTCTCCATCTCTTCCCATGCGGAGTCGTACAAGGCGACTAAGGGCCGGCGCCCAGTGCCGGCATCGGCAAACATGAGGATTTGTATTTGTCGAATAACAATAGATCTTATTGCTATAGAGATAAGGTTGAACTTTAATTGGTAACCATAACGCTGCAGAATGCCGATCGATGCCGACAATAGTCGACGATCGTCATTGAAATTTCAATTTTATGATGATAGTGATAAGATCTGTAATGCTTGGCCAAAAAAAAATCCTGAAGCTCGCCGACGCCGATAATGGGCGCCGGCCCTAAGGCTGTTTAACATCAGACAGATATACAACAGCCCAGAATAAACCTCAGATGCATGGTTCAGGGCAAAAATAGTACCCGGAATACTGTAATAGGCTCAGCCCCTATTACGTGGGACCAAATACAATGATTGGTGAAATGTAGAGCACGCAACTGCCATGCAGGAGACGAGGGTTCGATCCCCGTTCAGTGCAAATATTTGTATGCATGAATATGGCTATTGCTAGATGTAGTGACGAGAATTGCGAAAGGAATGTTAAGATGGTTCGGTCATGTTGAGAGAATGAATGAAAGAAGACTAACGAAACAGGTGTATGAGGCGAGTGTGGAGGGTACCGTCCGTCGGTAGGGGAAGACCTAGGCACACATACCTGGACCAAATCGGGGAAGTTTTAGAAAAGCGGCAGGTCAGGAGTACCCTAAACCGACGAGCATGCATGAAGAATGTAATGAGAGTGAATGAAACGAGAGTAGTATGTCAGGATCGTAGCAAATGGAGATCCGTGATCTCTGCCTACCCCTATGGGAAACAGGCGTGATTTTATGTATGTATGTATGTATGAATATGGCTATTTGCATTGGTCTGGGTGTTTTCATGTATAATATGTATTTTATAAAAAAAAGTATCTAAGTATGTTTATCCGCATTCTAGAATCCATATCACAAGCTAATTAAGCTTATCATGGGTCTCTAGATAGCATTGTGTAAAAAATGTTGTGGAATATTTAAATATAATTTATTTATGTAGGTGTTAATTCACCTTTGCCTATCACTCCGGGGATAGGCGTAAATATATGTATTACTAGGTTGAAAATACTTACGTGGAACTAAGGAATACGTCAGCCAGATGCATGAGTCGCTTCTTGTACCGCGTGGCGAACATCTCCGGCTCGAACATGGCGTACAGTCGGTCGTACATGTCGGGGTAGTCGATGTTGTGCGCCCGAACTAGTTCTAATACGCCTTGTAAAGCCAGCATGCTTATTGGCCCACCTAAACATTAAAAAAAAAAACACTTTTGAAACAATAAATAACTGACTAATGGTAGACTCTTGGCTACAGGGGATCCAACTTAATATCGATGATTGAAAGGTTTGTCTTTTATGGCCTGTCGGAAAACAACTATGATATAAAGGGTTAATGAAGTGCTTTGGAATCTTTTTTTCTATGAAAACTCAATGTCGCTTGTGCGTTTTTTGCCTTTCAACCGTCGATTTTTTTTTTGTTGAAATTGATTTCTTTGCTTTCTTACTCATCTCATTAAAACGTCACGTTAAACGCACGACATTGGGCGTCCATGATAGTGAAACCATTTGCACGCATATCACCCTCCACGACGTCAAACCAAGACTTCTTGGGCCTACCCCTTCTATATAACTGGACCCGGTGGGGGCGCCATTGCTAGGCATTTGTTACTGACATAGCCTGGCTGTTGCCGCAAGAAGGCGGCTCTTTTGCATTTTATCGGCGATGTCACGGACATGATACATCCCATCCATATACGGTGCAGAGTATACCTGCTAGAACCAACCGTTTCAGTGACTCATTCCTATGCCGCACCATTAAGACCTGGAACTCCCTGCCAGCTCACGTGTTTCCTTCTTCCTACAGTCCCGGGTCCTTTAAGCGGTGCGTGAAAAGGCGTCTAATGAGGCCGTCAAGCTGAGTGCCACCACTGTTAAGATGGTACATGTTTGCGATGGTGACCCTCTCTCCGAGACTTTGCCTTTAGCTTAACATCAGGCGAGGTGAAGTCAAATTGACGTGACCTAGATATAAAAAAGACACCTGGAGTATGTACTATGTATGTCCTATGTATGGTGGGGGCGCCATTGCCTGGATGTTGCCGCAAGAAGGCGGCTCTCTTGCATTTAATCTGCGATGTCACGGACATGATATATATAGACAACTCACCTGCATCCAAGCTGTCACACAGCATATCAGTGGCGAGATGTGGCTTAGTCAGCAGCGGCATGAGGCGCTCCACTAGCAGCAAGAGTGCGCGGCGGTGTGACCGCGGCTCTTCGCACAGCGGCCACTGGCACGCGAAGCCCCAGCAGCGGTTGGCGTAGCGCCGGCACACGCCCGGGTTGTACGGGAACGGAGCCTTGTCTATCGGGAGGAATTTCACTGTGAGTACAGGACATCATACTTAAACGAGCAAGAATCTAAGATGTTTATCTAATATATAAAATCCTCGTGTCACAGTTTTTGTTGCCATACTCCTCCGAAGCGGCTTGACCGATTTTGATGAAATTTTGTGAGCATATTGAGTCGGTCTGAGAATCGGCCAACATCTATTTTTCATCCCACTAAATGGTGCAGCGGGAACGGGATCTGACGCCACGAGGGTAACGGCTTAACCGATTTTGATGAAAATTTTTTTTTTCTCGTTCTACCCACACTAAAGTGAACAGTGTTCTAAGTTTCGTCGCGACTGAAATTAAGATTTAAAATAGTTTTCGTGCCCAAAATCAACTGAACTATACTTAAAACTGTGTTGTTAATCCATTAAACTCTAAATTAGACATCAAAATCGGGTTTCTAAACAAAACAACGCCATAAATATTCGAGTGTAAAACCCTACTACACTCAACGGAAAAAATTGAAGTGTATTGTTCCAAAATCATACCTAATCGCAAAATGAAGTGCTTTCAGTGCGACACCGCGTTTCCTAGTGATGAAAACCTGATACAGTGTGACGGTTGTAAGCGGAATGTGTGTCTAACTTGCAGTGGTCTGACAAGTAGTGAGGCTAGGGTAATGGGACTGAAATCAAAACGTACACTCATATTCCTATGTGTGCCATGTCGCGAAGCGTTATTCCAAGTTCCCAAACTCATCAAGTCCTATGATACTGTGCTGGATGAACTAAACCAAATAAAAACTCAACTGGCTTCGCAAACTACCACCATACCTTCCACAGTCACCCTACCAGTGAAGGATACCATAACCACCAATACTATTATCGGGGAAATGTCTGAGCGTGAACGCCGTGCCAGCAATATAATCATGGTGGGAGTATCAGAATGTAAGTCTGAAGACAATGACACCTGCAGAGCCCATGATGACCAAATAGTCAAGGAGATTATCAATGAGATCACAGGAGGCGAAAACTACACTGATAAAGTTGTCAAAAGCATCCGTTTAGGTAAAAAAGACAACTCTAAACCTAGACCCATTAAGGTAATCATGAAAACTCGCATGGATGCCATCAGCATACTGAAAAACAGGAACAAGGCCCGTAAAGAGGTTAGAGTATACAATGACAGAACTCCCCAACAACGTGACGAGCTGAACCGCCTGCGCTCGAGTCTTGAGGACCGTCTTCACAGAGGTGAGACAGATATCACTATTAAGTATGTAGGAGGAGTACCTAAGATTGTGAAGTCAAAAAACTAACAAACCCAAAACAACCCTTTACATACTTGACATTCTACTACACTAACTTAGGCTCATTACCAGCAAAATTCGATTTGCTACTTCTTGATATCTCAACATACAAACCCACATTTATTATAATCACAGAAACCTGGCTTAAAACTAATGACAGGAACAGCACATACTCAATACCTGATTACACACTCTTCAGAAAGGACCGCAAAATCCGCCCAAAGGCTGATGGAGGAAAATCCAAAGGAGGCGGTGTAGCCATATATGTCAGAAATTCAATTAATGGCACCCCCATCATCGCTAGGAAAAACAAACAGTACATGATTGACTCTGTAGAGGCTCTTTCCACTTCTTGCTTGTTGGTGTGTACCGTGCAGACACAAATACAAACTGGGTGGCGGATGATACCTGTTTACTAAACAGCCTACGTACTGCCTCGGATTGTAACACCATTATTGTTGCTGGGGATTTTAACTATACTGAAATTGCATGGCCTTTCTGCCCTGAGCAAGTGTTGAGTGGTGCAGCTGAGCTGTTTGGAAAAATGTTCCACACCAGCAACCTCTACCAACTGGTGACAGATCACACACGATTCCGAGCTGGAAACAATCCATCACTACTCGATCTTATAATGACCAACGACGATGCTCTACTCTCAAACATTACACATCGGCCACCAGTGGGAAAAAGTGACCACTGTGTTCTGCACTTTACAATGCAGATACAGACTAGTTGTCCATCCTCTGAGGAACCACAATTAAGACAGTATTACCATCAGATCGACTATACTAATTTTAATTCTGATCTACTCAACAGTCTAGTGGAAGTGCAAGCAAGTAACACAATAGAAGCTTTCTGGGAGTCTCTAAAAACAGCTATACTCACAAACATACACAGGCATGCTCCAAAGCGCATCGCGAAAATAAGACACAATAATAAACCCTGGATAAAACTAGATGTTATGAAGCTAACCCAATTGAAACGGAGACTGTGGGATAACTACCAAAGGAGCAAAAATACCGAGGACTACAAGAGATACAGAGAAGTGAGCAATAAATGTGTTGATGAAGCCAGGAGACAGAGGAGGCACTACGAAGCTAATATACTAAACAGTGGTGAAAAACTCTTCTACTCATATATACGTAGGTGTGTCTCATCCAAGGTTACAACCCCACCAGCAGTAAGAGACTCACGAGGGAACCTAGTTACCAAACCTGTAGAAATTGCGAATGCATTTGCTGAGGAGTTTAACAAAGCCTATTCCACTGAGCAGGATCTCACGAACATGCCTACGGTTCACAAAATTGCCCGCATTGACGCATCGCTTTGCAATATTGCTTTTATGGAGGAGGAGGTTGCAAAGACACTGCAGCAACTCAATACAAACTCGTCTCCAGGACCTGACAACATACCCAACATCATACTCAAGAACAGTATCCAGAACTTGACCCCATACATAACCAAACTGATGCAGTCCTCGTTCGATAGTGGTCTCCTCCCTCAGGACTGGAAGCATGCTATTGTCACACCTATATACAAGAGCGGTGATAAAACTGACCCTGCCAAGTTCCGACCTATAAGCTTAACCAGCAATATTGGCAAATGTATGGAAAGAATTATATGTAGAGAAATCAGAAGATTCCTTAACGCCGAAAATATCATCTCTGTCAGACAACATGGTTTCGTTGAGAAGCGATCTACGGTAACCAACCTACTGTCATGTATACATACATGGTCAAAGGAACTCGACAATAATAGGCCTGTGGACATAATCTACCTAGATTTTGAACGCGCATTCGATAAGGTACCTCATCAAAGACTGTTACTAAAATTAGAACATTTTGGTATTAGAGGCAACCTCCTGAAATGGCTGGAAAATTACCTGCTAAGCAGAACATATCAAGTCAGGGTTGGAAACTCACTTTCAGATACAAGACAAGTCTTGAGCGGAGTTCCTCAAGGATCAGTTCTCTCGCCCATTCTATTTAATATTTTTGCCACTGACCTCATAGCACTTATTGAATCGGACTCCAACTTCTTCGCGGATGATGGCAAATTCTTTGCCAATCCACTTATAAAGTCGGGACAACTACAGGCAGACCTTGATAGATTACAAGAATGGACCACAGAATGGGGGTCAAAACTCAATGCCAACAAATGCTCTGTCCTACGACTAGGAAAAAATAACCCCGAAGTACCCTATAAAATAGGTGACATGACAGTTAGTACAGTGAAATCTCAAAAAGATCTGGGTGTTATCATGACTAGCGATCTAAAGTGGGCAGAACATGTGAGTACTATTGTCAAAAGAGCTAACTCCTTCATCTATGTCATACGAAGATCCTTTCAATTTATGGAACCTACCGTGTTCATCAAGATATACAAAACATATGTTAGACCATTACTAGAGTATGGATTTCAGATCTGGAGCCCCTACTTTGCTAAGGATATCGACCTACTAGAGAGTGCCCAAAGAAGAGCCACTAAATTACCATATGGTTTTCAACGTAAGCCTTATGAAGAACGCCTCAAACTTCTAAAACTACCGACACTCCGGGAACGAAGAAGAAGGGGGGACCTCATAGAAACCTACAAAATTCTAACTCACAGTTACAACCTGCCAGATATACGCGATATGTTTGAGCTTCGCCATAAAGTGTACTCATCGCGGGGACACAGCCTCACTCTAAGCCGGACACACTCACACTCCCTTACTGCCTACCACTGTCTAAACAACCGCGTAGTGAGTGACTGGAACAAGCTTCCCGAAGATGTCGTGCTTGCCCAATCCGTGAACAGTTTTAAGTCTCGTCTGGACAAATGGCTGGAAACAAACCGCTAATACACAAGAACACTGAGTGATATGGGAATATCAGCAAGTTGCTGCTCGCCCATTAAACTATAATAATAATAATAATAATTTTGTGAGCATATTGAGTAGGTCTGAGAATCGGCCAACATCTATTTTTCATCCCCCTAAATGGTGCAGCGGGAACGGGATCGGACGCCACGAGGGTAGGAAAAAATTGGCGGTACGAAGTTCGCCGGGACAGCTAGTACATGTATGTAAGTATTTATTATATAATGCCTTTGCTAGGAGTATACCTTTCGTATACCCCTTCATTATAAAACTTGACATTTAATGTACACAAGACTTTTGCCTCTCATTGGTTTACTATTCCTCTGTGCACTCCCGGGTTTGCTGGAAGAAAACTCAAGATTGAGTTAAGCTCGCCTTTGTACATACTATTTCTTTTCTATGTTTAAATGCCTTTTAAGTGTACAATAAAGTATAAAATAAAAAAAATAAAATTAAACTATACCAGATAGATTGAGAATAAAGTATTCAATAAATATCGTATTAAAAGTAGGGATTTTTGTGTAATCAAAATAAAGGTACACGCGGGCGCCAAATACATATTACATAGAAACACCCAGACCAATGCATATAGCCATATTCATACATACAAATATTTGCACTGAGCGGGGATCGAACCCGCGGCTAATGCTTAGCAGTCGTGTTCACTACCGCCACGCCACAGAGGCTATACCTATTGAGTATATAGTATATACATATTACTAGCTGTCCCGGCGAACTTCGTACCGCCAATTTTTCCCGCCCTCGTGGCGTCAGATCCCGTTCCCGCTGCACCATTTAGGGGGATGAAAAATAGATGTTGGCCGATTCTCAGACCTACTCAATATGCTCACAAAATTTCATCAAAATCGGTCAAGCCGTTTCGGAGGCGTATGGCAACGAAAACTGTGACACGAGAATTTTATATATTAGACTAGCTGTCCCGGCGAACTTCGTACCGCCAATTTTTTAGATCCCGTTCCCGCTGCACCATTTAGGGGGATGAAAAATAGATGTTGGCCGATTCTCAGACCTACTCAATATGCTCACAAAATTTCATGAGAATCGGTCAAGCCGTTTCGGAGGAGTATGGCAACGAAAACTGTGACACGAGAATTTTATATATTAGATATTGTTTTGGCAATGTAATAATGTTTAATACTGAAATTGTATTATTTATTAAGTATGCAATCATATACATTTTGTCGTACTCTGGCTGTTGTTGAAACTTCTACCTACCCTCAGTTCCACAAAGAATTTTCTCGTCCTTCTCTTCAGCACCCCTGTCCTTCAGCTTGCCCTTATTGTCCAGGGTGATCTCACACACCAGCAGTTTGTCCAGCAACTCCAAATAGTTCTGCATATAAACAGCTGTTGGTGATCTGTGGACAAGTTGGATAGGTTTATCATCTGTGATAAGGCAGACCTCCCATCAGATGGATCATATGCTTGTTTGCCATCTACATTTATTTTTTTAGTTACTAAATAATTGAGTTATGTGTAACATATTATGATATCCATCCCCTGGCGAGGTGAAGTCAAATTGACGTGTCCTATATAAAAAAAAAAAAAAAAAAGATATAGCGGCTAGGGGCATAAGCAGAGATAGAAAAAATAAAAAGGATAGATTTGACAATTGAAATAACAATTTGTAATCATTACAATATACGGTTGTTACATACATTTATAGTAGGTATTCTAGAAATGAATCTCAGGGGATGGATTCGTAAAAATATTCTGCCGAGGCGTTGTTGGGATCCGAAGTGCAAGGATGGATCCGAAGTGAGAAGATTATCACGGAGGACAGAATATGATTAAGTAACAGAGATGCCCCATTGATATTTCTCCTAATAAAAACGCGTCGCCGAATGCGGGTGGGAAGATGGATCACACTCTTTCACATATAAACTCTATAATGAATTTTAATGAAATTTGATATGGCCGCAATTGACCAACCAATTGGTCCAGAAGGCCAAAAGGCTCATACAAAACAAAAGTGATATGTTCGAAAAAAAAAAAAAAAAGTTGATATGCTTACTTGCGATAAGCGAGTGTCGAAAGTACTTTCAAGCCGTACTGCTGCACATCCCTATACTCGGTGAACTCCTGGAAGCGCGCTATAGGCGCAGACATCGGTATCTCAGAGTCTAACAGCGTGCTGAATATATTCTGTAACAATAAATCATACTAATATTATAAATGCGAAAGTAACTCTGTCTGTCTGTCTGTCTGTATGTTATGCTTTCACGCCTTAACCACTGAACCGATTTTGATGAAATTTGGTATAGTGGTAGATTAGACCATGAGAAAGGACATGGGCTATGTATGGTCGCGATAACCGACATCCACGCGGGCGGAGCCGCGGGCAAAAGCTAGTAGTTAACATAACAATGATCCATACTAATATTATAAATGCGAAAGAAACTCGCTTTCTTGCCTAAACCACTAAACCGATTTTAATGAAATCTGGAACAAGGATAGATAGATTAGACCTTGAGAAAGGCCATAGGCCATGTTTGGTCGCGATAACCGACATCCACGTGGGCGGAGCCGCGGGCAAAAGCTAGTAGTCAATATTCCATTAACTTTTGAAGTAGGTAAATATTTTACTATCTTATTTGATTGGTTGCTACGATATGGCGTGATACTCGCGCACCAATAGGAAGGCTCGGAGCAAGGGAAGAGGTAGCTTCGTCATATAGCTTCAAAAGCACTCAACTAATACTTTCATACCGAAAACATTGTACGGGCTGCCACATTATTTTTTGTACCTTATTATACAAGTCATACAAAACTTAAACTCAGTGTTAAAATCATTTCTACCGTCCCACAAGAATCCGCAACTCCCAAACCTCTCAAGCGTTACAATATCCAAGACATGGAGTCCAGATACTGAGATAGATGTTGCCACTAGGGAGCACCATTGACAAGGCACTAGAAAGAGATGGTCTTGGGTCTGCCGGGGTGCGAGAGATATGCTTTCGGCAATCTCACCTCCGGCAACCAAGGACCCAAGAAGGCGTGCGTTTTGGCCGGTTCGAGTCCGACATAACCGCCTCCACCGGCTCCGTGGGGATTTCTCGCACGATAAAAAAAAAGGCACTAGACGCTCAATAAATCTACTCATAGTCAAGGACTGATTGCAGATATGATTAGAAAAACTTACCTTGAGCCTTGCAGATGGGAAGTAGTAACCAGCGGAGTCTTCCAGAGGGTGTTTGCCCTCAGCCTGCATCAGCTTGCAAGCGGTAACCAGCGCTTGGAGCCGCGAGTTCGTACGGCCGCGTTTGATGCACTCCACCACGCGGGTGTGAGCGGTCTCGTAACACTCTCGCAACCATCGCTTGTATTCGGCTTCGGGGCTGTTATCTGTGTGACAATAGAAAGATACTGTTAAATAATTAGGATTCAATTGTGCAATATTTATTTACTTATTTAGTACTAAAGAGATATGTATGAAATAGCATTCGCATTTGTAAAATACGAATTATTGGCCCCTGGATCCAGGGTAACCTATTTCCTGGTAAGAAGGGCCTATGTGCTATCGCAGACTATAAACTCTTCAAGGGTGTTTAGGGTCTGGCCAAGACAGCCCGACCCGCTGACCTGTCAGTCAGCGGGTCGAGGCCGCACGAGGCTATGGTGCAGAAACCCCAAGGGTTTTACAGATTAGACAGCAGACACTCTCCTAAAAGCCAAGAACCATATCAGAAGGCAATTATATTAGCTGTGACTGGCCTTTTTTGGTAGACAAATAATTTCCCTACAAACAAACTATAATCTATAACTAAAGTAAAGCCAACAAAGCAAGAGAAAAAAAAAAGTTTCAGCGGTTGCAAACATTTTTATTCGAAAATTATTATGCATCACTTCAAGTGCATTCCAAACAAGAATGAAATTGCTCTTAAGATGGCGGACCTGACAGTTTAGAACCACTGTGCTGACAGCTTTCCTGTACTACGAAACCATGACAACAGTTCAGCCTCATTCTACAAAATCAATACAATTCGCCATTTGATTGCGTGACCTTGACCTCATAAAATTCTAATGCCAACACAGAACACCCCTTTACAAACCAAGGTTGATACCTCAAGGCCAGTGGAATCAAATTTCAATACACAAATAGATCCAAAGTTCATGAATGCAAAAATGAGCTTCTTCATTTGTTTCTTTGTGAGGCTTTCAGGTTTCATAACACGTTTTGCAGATCAGGATATAGTACTTTTGAATCCTCTAACTTCCTTACTACCTAACAAATAAAGGATGTGCCTCTTATGCAGTCTTTCCTTGTGCCGCGGCGGCGGCGCAACGTGCGCCTCCCCGTACCCAGGGCTAGATGGGGACACCGAGGTCCCACAACCCGAAGGGGACCATCTCGAAAGAGATGGTCCTGGGTCAGCCGGGGTGTGAGAGATATGCTTTCGGCAATCTCACCTCCGGCAACCAAGGACCTAAGACGGCGTGCATTTTCGTCGGTTCGAGTCCAACATAACCGTCCCCACCGGCTCCGTGGGTATTCTGCGAACGAATAAAAAAAACCTATCCTTGTAGTGTTCAGAGGATTGGCGCTTGCAATCCATACTAATATTGTAAATGCAAAAGTAACTGTCTATCAGTCCGTTTACTTTATCGCCAAAACCACTGAACGTGTTTTGATGAAATTTGGTATAGGGGTAGATTAGACTACTAATACTGCCGCCGTTTGAACGACTGGTGAGCAGACCCTATAATGACCGCCATACATGTTCGTATGGCAACCGGGACCGACGGCTTAGCGTGCCCTCGGAGGTACGACTAGTTAAGACTATGCTGGGGCTATATTTTGTCGCGATAACCGACATCCACACTGCTACTACTACTACTCCCCGTAGGCACGCAGTTTGACTGGACGGGTGATCAGCCCTTCTATGAGGGGCCATTTCACACAATTCCCCTATAACGACTGCCACCGGGACCGACAGCTTAACTTGCTTTCCGAGGCACAACCAGACCAATGCAAATATTCATAATCGTGCATACAAATATTTGCACTGAGCGGGGATCGAACTCGCGCCACCTGCGTAGCGACCGCGTTCACTACCGCCGCACCACGGAGTCTGTCATCCACGCAGGCGGAGCTTCAGGTAACAGCTAGTAGCCTATATAACAAATATAACTGTAGTGAAGACATCCCCCTTTCCAATATTGAAATTTTGGGAGACAAGATTAACAAGGCAACCAATACATTAATTTTTTATGTTCCTCACAAGTTGAGACTTTGAAAGGGTCATACTATTACAAAAAAATATTTTAATGAACATGAGTAAAGCCACAGGAATATCTAGTATTCCACATACTTGAAATATTCATTGACCTTGCAATGATCTGACTTGTCCTTGAAGAGGTGAAGTTGTATGAATGTAATGATGACAAGATATTTATAGAAAGGTGACATCATACATCCACTAGATATATAGTTTTTATGAATAGTTCTTCATTGATACACTTGTATTGTGCGGGTCATAATCTTGGACCTATATCACCAGATATTAAAGGCCCTGGCACAGATTGTGTAATAATCTATGCTTGGTGAAATTGAGCTCGTCCACTGCAGAAGCATCCTATGCTATCTTCAAAATACATTCTGTATTATGCGTGTAGAGCATACTAGCTTTTGCCCGCGGCTCCGCCCGCGTGGATGTCGGTTATCGCGACAAAACATAGCCTATGTCCTTTCTCAAGGTCTAATCTACCCCTATACCAAATTTCATCAAAATCGGTTCAGTGATTTAGGCGTGAAAGCGTAACATACAGACAGACAGAGTTACTTTCACATTTATAATATATTTTTTTTTTTAATATTAGTATGGAAGTATGGATTTTAGGTCCAAGATATGTTTATTTATTTTTATTTATTTAATTATTTCGTACACACAAGAACAAACACACAGATACATAGGTGGAAACAGTTGTACAGAGGCTCTGCTTATTTCTAATAGAAATCTCTTCCAGCAGACCTGTGAGAGGAGAGTCAGAAGAATATATAACAAAAAACAAAATATATTATAATAAATAAATACATAAATATATGTATACATAAAAGCAATAAATATGTCTCAAGTAATATACATGTATAGGCTAGTAATGGCAGTGTTTATTTTGCTATACCCCTAAAATATCTTCAAATGTAAATTCATACATTTAAATAGAGCTGCACACACATACAGAATTCAGATTATGATTTTTAACAATGTTGCCTGAACAAAATGTATGCTATTACTATTAACTCCTCATCCATTTGTGTAAAATGTGTATTGCTGCAACATTAAAATGTAAATGTGCAAGGCAATGTATCCATATTGAATCATTTGAATTCGGAAACATTCTTTGTGTGTGGGGACAACCTTATATTGTTTTTTTATACCTTTAAAGATAAGTTGGTTATAATATTGTGTGTATTTCTTTAAGTAATTAGTTACTACAGAAACCAATAAGTAAACTTTGACAACACACTGCTATGAAACTTAAATACATAGAAGGTATATAAATATATTTATAGTATACCTGCAAGGCTGACCTTGAAATTGATACCAATAGAGGCGCACACATACAAGTATATACAACAATACAATGGTTATTGAGGTATCAAATAAGTTGCCCGGGTGCATACTGCTTTTATGAAACTTGGTGATTATATAAAATATATTTATATAAAGCCATCGCACATAATGCCATTCTGTAACATAGTAATTATACAAGAAGCGCGCTTACCGGACCAATTAACCTTTTATATAAGCAAATAACGTCACATGTCGCAAAATGTGACTTTTGTGCATAAATATCATGAAATAGTTTAAGAAACGCGATTTGCTTACTTGAATACGTTTATTATATATCAATTGAAGTTACTACGTCGTGTGTTATGAAGTAAAATCAATAATATTGCTACAAAATAATCCATACTATGGTACACCGATAAACACTTACCTGCTGGTTTTAGGGGTACGATTTCCTCTCTGAGATCACCTCTACGCAATAGTTCAGTAAATATAACTTCCACAGTTAGCAGCAAAGGCGTATAATTGTCCGTCTCCGCCTAAAATTTAATAAATAGCCGTCAATAAAAAACGTAACCTATGACGCAGTTTGTAGAAGCTGATTTCAACATAATATTCAAGGGCTTGCTTACCTCAAACATCTGTAGAATATCGGCGAGATTATTTGCATATTTCCGCGAATTCAAAAATTCATTTGCTTTATTGCGAAGCTGCGCCGAAATCATTTTTGATAAATTTTGTTGCACAGCAGCCATTTTTGTATTGAAAAGAAAATGTCAAAAGAACACGGGCGGACAACTTGCAAGAGTAAAAAACTTGTCTAAGGGCGCGTTCAGAATTTGAAAAATTCCAAATGCCTTGTCCACTCCCTTTTTTCGCTACATAACATGTTAATCCACATCCACTCTACATTCCAAAATTTTCAATGGTCTTTTGCAACAATTTTTTATGATTTTGGCACTTATAAAAGAAGTTTTTCTATACACTAAACTTACTTTATAAAATACAAATAACTATTTTTTGTAGTAAACGTTCGTTTTATTCATGAAGCTATAGAGGTAAACATGTTTATCTATAGCTTCATGGTTTTATTGTCTATTCCCCTCTCTCTCTATCTATCCATAAACATAGTAAATATAAAGACTTGAAGCTACTACGAAATTCATTCATAAAATCATATGAGGAAAACGCCAATTCTCCATCTTGCTTTCCAACGTAGTGGGGATGTGGTAGCACCTGATTGGTCAAATAAAATTGCCAGTGATGCGGTGATAGAATTTTAATTATCGATATTTTCCTAAATATTTAAAGAACGAAGACCACTTTCCATACATAGTGAATGACT
The DNA here is from genome assembly GCA_914829495.1 of Eilema sororculum. Lineage (NCBI taxonomy): Eukaryota > Metazoa > Arthropoda > Insecta > Lepidoptera > Erebidae > Eilema > Eilema sororculum. Next base: position 26,421,755 of record OU618534.1, read on the forward strand.
TTTGAAATGCCGTTGACTTTTTATTATTCTATCGCATAATGGTACTGGTATTACTGATGAATAGATACTAAAACATTTTTTACATCTATAAAACTACAAAATCAATATGATATAACTAGTTGAACAAGAAATTACTTCCATTTTTAAATTAAAAATTAGTTACTCAAAGACTGTAAAGAATCTTTGTAGATTTTACGTCCTTCTGGGCGAATTATTTGAAACTCCGGTTATCACAAGCACAGATAACATAATACTAAAGTACAGATACCTCATCCCATACAGAAAAATGTGACCATCCTAACTCGGGCTATTTTGCGGGCTATTTTTAACTATTATTAGCCGCCACTAGATGTCGACGGAATAGCCCGAACTTCAGCGTACTACGTTATGCAGTAATCGCTACTAGATGGCGGTGTACTATATTTTCAATGTTAAGAAGTGTCAGTCATACATAAATAAACAAAGGTATACATACGTACTATATTTTATTTAATCATACTGTGACTATAAATAATGCAAGAATAGATCGTATCTCCGAACTTGCAATCCGTAAAAAGTGGTTGTATTTCAATGAGTGACGTTCGCGTAAACTTTAGAAAATGTCACATCGGATATTTGCCCGAAAAAAAACGTAGTATTGGTCGGGCCATATATCTTGGACCTACATAAATCGCTGCCATCGCTGGATACTTCCGGGCGCGCGGATTGTTAATGTAAGATCGTCCACCGCAGTAGCATCCCATGCTATCTTCAAAATACATCTAAGAAACGTGTAGGTATTGCGCGTATAGAGCCGATTTAGAACACATTTTAGGTCCAAGATATATCGCTCAAGCAATACCCTCTTTTCGCTAGGTATGATTTTGGGATCTTATTGTTGGCCTCTTGCCTCCAATATGGCCGCCGCGCTGTAGTAGGTATCTAAACTGCATTAGCAATCAATCAATTAGCCCACCGCAGTCCACTGCTGGACATAGGCCTCTCCCATTGTACGTCATTTCACCCGATCCTCCGCCTTCTGCAACCAGTCTGTCCCAGCCACCTTTTTCAGGTGGTCAGTCCATCTGGCTACGTTGTGTCCTACCATCCGTTTGCATTCTCGCGGTATCCATTCTAGGGCTCGTCTGCTCCAAATGCCATCAGGTCCTTCGACAGACGTGGCCAGCCCATTACCACAAGGAGCTTGCTTATTCTGCGAGCTACATAGGTCAATCCATTACCCGCTGCGCGACTTTTAGGTTATGGACTAGCCCTATCGTCAGTGTCCACGTAACTGCAATATGGGTATGGTCTTAAGGGGTTTTGACTATGCTGAGTACGAATTTGATGTCATTTTTAGAATCTAATATGGCCGCCGCGTTGTGGTATCTAAATTGCAATATACGTATGGTTCAATGGGTTTTTGAGTATGCTGAGTACGAAATCGATGTCATTTTTGGAATCCAATATGGCCGTGCTGTGGTATCTAAATTGCAATATGGGTATGGTCTAATGGATTTTTGAGAATGCTGAGTACGAATTTGATGTCACTTTTCGAATCCAATATGGCCGTGCTGTGGTATCTAAATTGCAATATGGGTACCTATGGTCTAATGGGTTTTTGACATAGACTTTGAATACACTACGTTTAATAGACACAGGCTCAGCGTATCCACGCATGAGACAGATAATGTTTTTTAATGCTTAAAATCGTTAAGTTTATGCTATAAATAGTAATATCACAGTCTAACGATTCATACTACATACAGTCTGTCAACGAAGCCGTCTAGGCAGAGCAATCGTGCGGGGGCAGGGGAGTGGTGGGGGACGTGGTATTACTCGGTACGCCCATACATTTTACTCGGTACTAAGGATTCAGGGCTGTCTCATTTGTAATCACACTAATCACGTGTTTCATTTTTTTTTCATGACTCGTTTTGTTTGTTAAATTGATTTTTTTTTCGTTTTCATATTTAGCGATCCAAGATGGCGGACATGAAATTTTTCCAAAAATCGATATGGGTATCGTTTTCAGGGTTTTGGGGGTCGCCAATTACGAATATACCATCCATTTAACAATCCAAGATGGCGGACTCAAAATTTTCACCAAAATCGATATGGGTATCGCTTTCAGGGTTTTTGGGGTCGCTGATTGCGAATATAACATCCATTTAGCGATCCAAGATGGCGGACTCGAATTTTTCACCAAAATCAATATGGGTATCGCTTTCAGGGTTTTTGGGGTCACTGATTGCGAATATAACATCCATTTAGCGATCCAAGATGGCGGAATCGAAATTTTCACCAAAATCTATATGGGTATCGCTTTCAGGGTTTTTTGGGTTACTGATTACGAATATATTATCAATTTAGCGATCCAAGATGGCGGACTCGAAATTTTTACTAAAATCGATTTGGATGTCGTTTTCAGGGTGCTCGGGGTTGCTGATTACGAATATATTATTATTTATGAAGCGATCCAAGATGACTGGATGGATGGTATATTCGTAATTAGCAACCCAGACAACATCGAAAATGATACCTATGTTGACTTTGTGGGAAATTTCAAGTTCGCCATATTGGATCGCTAAATGGATTTTATTATTAGTCATCCCGAAAATTAAGGTTTTTTTGAAAATTTCATGTCCGCCATCTTTGATCGTCGTTAAAATGGTCGTCAATCCCGATATAAGACAATTGCCGGCAGGCAATCATACGATGGTAAACTGTCGACTCCTAACTGATCGTGTGTAACCGCAAAACTGACAGCAGGGAGTGGCCGGCGGGCCAAAATCGCTTTCGTGTGTTGGCGCTGTCAATTTAGGACTGCAAGCCGCCCGATTCTCTCTGAAACTGCAGGCGGACTGATCGTGGATAGGCTCCTTAAGAATATTTCATCAATTTAGCGATCCCGGTAATTAGCGAAATTTCATCGAAATTAGAACCTGGACCCGAACCCGAATCAAAAATTGAAATTGAGATCGAAATCGAAACCGAAGCTCAAATCGAAACCGAAACCGAAACCGAAACCGAAACTGAAATCGAAACCGAAACCGAAATCGAAACCGAAATCCAAAAACTCAGAGTTAAAATATTACGTTTGCTTGACCATAATTGGTTGAGTAGAACCGGCAATATACCTAACTAAAAGTCGAAATAGTCGACATCCATGCGAGCAGAGCCGCGAGCATCAGCTAGTAATTTATATTAGCGTGAGTTGATGTCCGTTGTCTTGAGAGATCAAAATAGTGGTTATAATATAAAATGTTACAGAAAAATTAATTATAATTAAAAACTGAAGTGACAACCCTGATAAAACTGCAAAAGGCGGCATTTCCACAAACATCAAACGCGATGAACTACTGTAAGATCTCTCGTTATACTGTGGTAATATTATCTATGGATGTAACACAAGTGTGACGACTTTGAAAGATAAATTACCCTAGTTTATGGATAAATTCGCTCGCAAACAGTCAATATTTTTTTTTTTCTTTTCGCTTTGTATCTGCAATCAGTGATGAATCTGTAGGTATGTCTTATGAGTAGTTATGAGTTATGAGAGAAAAAAATGTTTAGCGAAAAGTAAATTTGCGTGTACCATTGCCAGAAAGAGCAAAATATTAATTTATTTGTGAACCCCTTATTTGATGCCTGATTCGTGATAAAATTTGGCTCTGTTTTTAAGTTCAGGAGATCGTGATCTCTATTTCTGGACAAAATTCTTTACAGTGAGTTGTAATATATAGGTAATAGTAAAAAACATAAATATTTGAAAGGTTTCCACAGACGTAAAAAGAGAAGACGTCTGTGAATAGTAAGTTCAAAACAATATACCAGTCTTGGGACATCCTTCCGAGGGCTTACCCGGGGCTCCCAACCATAGGCTGCTGGGCGTTACCGTGGGGGTTTTTAGTCGGTAGGAGTCAGGAGGATAACATCCATGAACGATTTTCCCCCAGTGTTAAAAAAAACCTTTAGGTATTTTAAAAATGTGTAATAACAATAGTACTTAATTATTAATATATAAGGTCTTTACCAATGAAATTGCCGTTTAGTATGAAAAAATTTAAACGATTTTTTTCATGTATTGTTTCTTTGTATTAATCGAAGTAATCACCCATGCAATCAATGGATATTTGCCAATGCAGTGGCAGTTTATTGATGCCCTTTTTAAAGAAATCAGCTGGACGGGAGGCAACAAATTCTTCAAAAGCATTTTGTACTGTCTCTCGGGTATTGAATTTTTTGCCCGTCAAAAAGTTACCCAATTTCTGGAAAAAGTAGTAGTCTGTAGGCGCAAGGACTTGTGAGTAGGGCGGATGACGGAGAGCTTCCAGCGTTGGTTTGTAGTGTTAGCTCCGTAAACGTCTTTGATGTTGCATGCCGCTTGTGCCGTTTTGCTGCCACGACGGTACTCATATTCCATAATTACTCGATTTTTTACTTATTTTGTTTGTTACATATTTTGATGACTTTTTTGGCAACCAATTTGTACGTCCTGTAGGTAACTTCAATCCATTTTTGTTGTTAATTTGTATTTTCCGGAAAACTGTAATACAATTATGATATTACTACATACATAAGAATATTTCATCATATTTATAAGAAGTATCTACAACATGTATATTAGTACCCATAATATTGGACAAATAAACATTCAAAACCTGGCATCATCGAATAAAGGAGGACGGCCGCGTTGTATGGAGCCACGGCTCAGGCGTGTACATTTTTTTATTTAAATCAAAATACTGCTATTTGGTAGCTGAAACTATGTTTATACCAATAATATAAATAGTTTAGTACCAACTTAATTTAAATTCCACATGAAGAATCGGGTTATCCATGTTCAAGCGTAAGTCTTCGTGTGAGCGGGTGCAGTATCCAAAGAATTGCCAGGGTCAACGTTTAAAGAAGATACAGGGTCAAATAGCAATCCAGGGTCGTCGTAAGAGTTATCGCAATCAATTTTGTATCAAATTATTCAAATAATAACAAGAAATGATAGCAGCCGTACACGTCAAGCGAATGACAGTAATGACATGACATTAGTCGAGTGTTAATAGAGTAAGAAAATAAAATACCCATGCGCTTTATAATTTTTCAATTCAATTTATTTTAAGGCATACATTTGGGTCTCAAATAAAAATATTTTGATAGTAAATGAAAAATAATCATAACTTATGAGCGTTACAGTCTTCGACAGTATTTTTATTTATTAGTCAGTGGTTTTATTTTATTTTCTCCACAGTTTTTTTTATGTGTGCAACATTAACTGCCTTTTTTTTTAACCGTGGCGGAAAATCCTTCATGGATGTTATGCCGGACTCCTACCGACTAAAAACCCCCACGGTTACGCCCAGAAGCCTATGGATGGGAGCCCCGGGTAAGCCCTCGGAAGGATGTCCCAGGACTCCCATCAGACCTACGGCTACAATTGCGGCCTCGCCTTGGGGGTGGTTCGGGCGCTATCCCGCGTCTATGGGGGGGTTTTCGGGTGCTATCCCGCTTCTTTGGGCGTGCGTGAATCCCTCACGTCACGCTGCCGTCATGGGCCTGCTTCTGTAAGGACGGTGAGCAGCCAACTCACCGTCCTCAGGCCCCCGGTTATGGAGGCCGATGGTCTTCGGCGAAGACACATCGGTGGCGCCCAAGCCGCCGACTGCGGAACTTGGGTGGGAGAGTTTTCTCCCGCTCTCGCCCCGCCACCTCTTTCACGAGCATGACCTGCTCACAGAAAGAGGCGGCGCAGTCCCACTTACTCCCGCTGGAGACCATGGCTCGCACCATGGTCTCGAGCGAGTGAGTGCCCACGCCCAGACCCACCACGAGGACCTGGCGCTGTTGCGCCCACGCCGTGCACTCCACCAGCGTGTGGAGCGCTGTGTCATCGCTGCGGTCCTCGCAGTGCTGACACTCGGCCGTGGTTTCCCGGTGTCTTCGCCACAGATACCTACCGAAGCTACCATGCCCGGTAAGTATCTGTGACAACCGGTAGGAGAGAGCACCGTGTCTCCTCTCCAGCCACTCGTCCATGACCGGTCTGACGGCCGCAATTGTGGCGAATCCCCCCTTTGGTTGCTCAAGTCGCACCTTCCATGTCTCCACGGTTTCCTGGTAGAGCTGGGACCGCTGGGCCTCGATTTCTCGAGACGTCAGCCATTGGCCCCGCTCCAGCGCCTCCTTGCGCCATATAAATAGAGACGCAAGGGCTCTCGCTTCCAGGTCCCATCCCGGCTAGGAGGCATGCCGCCTCACCTGAGATCGTGCGGTATCCCCTTATCACCCTGACGGCCATCGCCCTCTGTGGGCTTAGCAATCTAGCCACATTACTGGCCGTCAGGTTCTCTGCCCATACGGGTGCCCCGTATAGGGCCATACTTCGCACGATCCCCTGATATTGGGCTGACGCCCCCCTCAGTTTTGGGACCAAACTTCGGAAGTGATGTCCGAAGTTCCACCGGCCATCGAGTACGAGCCCCAGATACTTCATCGAGGGCTCGATGCCGATGCTGACGCCCCCTACCTGTAGGCTGGATCCCGCAGGTGGCCCCATCCGAGGTCCGTGGAAGCACAGAGCCTCGGACTTGTGAAGGGCGACCTCGAGACCCAGCCGCCGTATCCGACCCACGACTTGAGCAACCCCTGCCGTGGCCTTTAGTGCTGCGTCTCGGTGCGTTGCTCCCCGCGCCGTAACGAGGGTGTCATTGGCGTAACACGTTACGGTGACCCCTCTGAGCAACGGACCACGCAGCACCCAATCGTAGCCGATGTTCCACAGGAGTGGCCCTAATACCGATCCCTGTGGAACACCGCACGACACATCCCGCCGACTCGGCCCTAGCCAACTCGGGTAAGTAATGGCCCTCTCCGAGAGATAGGCCCCGACAATTCGACGGAGGTAGGGAGGCACTCCATGGTAGATAAGCGCCTCCCTAATGCAACTCCAGGGCAGGGTGTTGAAGGCGTTGGCGATGTCAAGAGACACCGCCACCACCACCTCACCCTGTGAGACTGCTTCCTCCGTCAGGCCTCTAATGCGCATGATCGCGTCTACGGTGGAGCGCCCCTGACGGAAGCCAAACTGACTATCCGACAGATCAGGCCCCACGCGTATGAGATGCTTGACGAGGCGTTGTGCAATGATGCGCTCAAAGAGCTTGCACACCTCGTCGAGCAACACGATCGGCCGGTACCCTGATGGGGAATTTGCCGGCCGCCCCGCCTTTCGGATTAAGACCAGTTTCCCTGTCTTCCAGACCTTGGGGAACTGGCCTTTTTCGAGGCATGCGCTAAAGAGCCCTAGAAGTCGAGGCCCATCAAGAGCGGAGGAACACATTCCTCCACGCATGGCTCCGTCTCAGTCGCCCAACGCGGAAGGCAGCGAGAACGACGTGCCCGTAGTCACGGAGGGTGAGCTAGGGGCGGCTGTACTGCGGCTTAAATCCCGCAGAAACACATTAACTGCCTTTTTGATAATGGATGTATCCATTTATTGTGCTTAATCATTTTAAATACTTCCTTATACTTTTTCAATATGGGTTCTCTTGATACTACAATATTGTGCCTAATATTATTTCACAATAAAAGAAGACTATAACCCTTTTCATTTTGCTACGAAACAGCTGCACAGCAGAAAGCCGACTCTGGCCGTCCTCCTTTGTTTCGTAGGTTATGATAATTATTATTTCCTGTTTTATACTATTTTATTTTATCAATAGAATTATGTGCATTATGTACTTCACATGAAATAATACACTGTGGCATGTGTATGAAAGGGCCTTTAACTTTAAAAACGTATTTACTTACGAGTGAGAAGATACGCCTGGTAATTTCCTTTCACTATCGCTTTTACAATTCAAAACACTGCACCGTCCCATGTTTCCTTCAGTTGTGTTTACTTTATGTTGAATAACTGTTACAAAACCAAATTGCGAATATTTTAGCACGTCTAAGAACAATTATTGCGTTATAAATACACGAATAAAAGTAAACTGAAAATCTGTCAAGTTTGTTTACTTTCGTACATATTTTTCTTTATGGTTTGTTTCGCGAACTAGTTTGCTGGCCGTAGTAAAAACCGACACGTCAGAGAAGACAGAAAATCTAGTCACTCTGTCTCATTTCTTCACACGACATTGGCGTAAGTTTGTCTTTTTCTTGTGTGAATGCGATGGAAGCTATCAATTTGTCTATGTTCTTCTCTGTCTACGGTTTTTGAGTATGCTGATTACGAATTTGATGTCATTTTATTTGTCATCGTATCAATCCGTAAAACGTGCCGAAAACTATCGTGGATGGAAGCTTCAAGTCCAAAATTCAAACCAGGTCAATCGCAGTAAAAATAATATAACATAAAAAATGCACGTTCAACAACACAAGACTATCCGTTCATCGAATTCAATTATAAATATTTGTAAATTAACGTAAATAAACTAGAAGAAATGTTGAATAGCGCCATCTATTAACTAAAGTATAAAGTAAATATTGAATTAAAGCGCCGTATCTCAGTAGTACTGAAATAGAACGTGAATGGCGCTGTTATTTTAACCAATTTATCGAAATTAGATCATAAGTTCATTATTTTACGTTTATAAGTAATAATGAGTATAGTTTGATTACACAACTTTTCTTGTATAAAAACGATTATATACGAGTGCTATGATAAATCGTTACACATAACGCCATCTAGGATGTTCTAGTAGTAACTAAAAATTTTCACTTCCTTATGAAGACCCAGTGTCACAAGGAAAGTCTGACAGAAAGCCCTAAGCACACTGCAACCTGCGAATACAAATAATCGGCATCTACTTAGGCTAACCACTTAATTTTTTCTTTCAAATGTATAAATTTTTAGTCTGTGCCCTTTTTATATCGATAAGCAGTTATCGACAGTTTACTGGATTCCCTACTATGCCGCCATACTGCTTTCCATTCATTCATAAAATCCAAGTTTAGGTAGGCAGATTTTTTTCGTAGGTATGGCAGCTCTTGATTATACTCTAACTATATGCTCTATATCATCTCTATGGTTGTAAACAAATTTTGAGGTTATATGTCAAATGTGCAGCCGGAAAAAGCGGCTTTTGTTTTGAACGTAATTTTCTTGAATATTTAGATAATTTTATCAACACAATTGGAAAATGGACGGGGACTTGTACGATGAGTTCGGCAACTATATCGGCCCAGATCTGGAATCCGATTCTGATGACGAACAGAGCGTGTACGGGCAAGATAACAGAGACGCTGATGAAGATAACATGGAAGAAGACGAGGACGCTGATGCCGAGCCCGAGGTGGCTCCTATGTCCGTCGTACTGCATGAAGATAAACGGTGCGTTCATACTTTACCAGTTTCGTAATGTTTCATTCATTCATTCAAATGTCGGTACTCTGTAGCTTAGTGGTTAAATAATCGGCTTTTCGATGAAGAGGTCCTGGGTTTGAATCCTGGGCATTACACTACCGACGTGAACCCACTCAAGCAATTTAGCTTATCTTAGTTTGAGGAATAAATAGTAATTTAGCTGAAATTACTATTTTATCCCTCAACATAAGATAATGTATTGCATATGGTAATCGATTAGATTACCATATGCAATCATTAGTAGTGATCTACAGATCGTCAGAAATATCCATCTACAAAGATGTGAACTAAAATCTGCTAACTTCTTTACTATGATGTATAAAAATAAATACAATACTCCGTTGGGATAGCTAAAGGTAAACAATCTTTGTAACAACTTCTTAATAAAAGCAGTAATTAATCAAATAAACTAGAATAACTAAAAAGAAATTTAATAAAATTAATCATTGTTTATGTTTAGTTAAGTACCTAATCAAATGATGTATAGTTTTATAGCTCTTCCATAGGTAGGGTGCAATCTATTGACTGACCAAATATAAAAAAAGTAAAAAGGGTTTTTTTTGGAAAAAAATTAGTACTGCATTTGTCAAAAAATGTTTTTCGGCCTCAAAAAGTAGCGTTGCACAGCAGGTCCACAGATTACTGCTATCTTAATAAGTTCAGACTTACATAACTTGTCAAGAGTAAGTGGCAGGAGGCCTACATTTAAATCAATCAATAATTAGAATATCACAGTCTACTGCTGGACATTCTCCTCATCCAATGACAAAATATGCAAACAATATCATTGCTAAAGAAAACAAAACCTTATTACCAACTTAGTGTGGCAACAGTTCCATTGCTAAAGAAAACAAAACCTTATTACCAACTCAGTGTGGCAACAGTAGGCCAACTGTTGCCACACTGAGTTGGTAATAAGGTTTTGTTTTCTTTAGCAATGATATTGTTTGCATATTTTTCTGTTAGTCACATCATGCCAGTGGAGACACCGTTTGACAAGATGGGTGATCAGTCCTTCAGTGTATGGTCATTTCACCCATTGCCCTGTAACGTCGCGTTTGTGAATCTCGTTACATCGGTGGTCTTTAACGGCTTTTAGTCGAAATTTCGCTAATATCCGAACATTGGAGGCGACTGGCAACACTGCGTTGGCCGGCACGTCACCTTTCTCTCTTGACGTTCGACAAAGATGTCGATTTTTTAATAAAAATTTATGAATCGTCATCCATTGTAATGGATTAAAGTTATTCTTGTCCGGATGACATCATAAAATGTCCCCGCTATGATGGTAATGTGGAATTGATCCATATTTCTGGTGAGTTGACATTTTCTCAAAAGATTCATTTCGACGTATTTTTTTTCTGATTGAAAAATAATATTTTAAATTCTGTTGTTTCAGTATTTGTTTCAAAAATACCATGATTTATCGTGTGTTTGGCATTTAACCAACTAATTATGGCGGTAAGTCACACGTTTTTCTCAAAAATTAGGACTTCGAGTATTCTCATAGGAATTGTTCTAATAACCTAAAATTTTATTTCAGGTCTCTATTGGAGCCGCCTTTTCTTTTTCCTATTTCTTTGTTTAACTTTAACTTTTGGCCTTTCTTGGAACTTGCCTCTGATGGTTTGAAGGATTTTTCAACCATACGAACGAGCATGTGCAATATCTTGGAATAATGGCTTGTGGAGCGGAATGTTAAGCTTCGCTGGTTGAGGTGAACCTTCACACACTCGCCGAGGGATGCCGTGAGCTTTCGTTTACTTTTAATTAAAATTTAAATTTAAAAACCTTAAAAAATTGCATTGGTGACAAGAGTAATATGTCATGTAGTTCTTAAATTTAATCTGCTAGCATAAAATTCTTACTATGATAAGCACACTGGAGCGCTAGAGAATAAAACCTTAAACCTCAGTGCGGTGGTTTCATTTAGCTTACCTCCGGCAGATTAAAAGTCTTCAACCTACTTGATTGACTATCTTAGGCATGTGCTTCTCCAAGGCGCCCGAATCTTTAAGGTAATGTACCTATCTATTTTGTTAATTTACAGGAGAACACACTTGTTAACTTTATCTCAAACAACAAAACACACATGTGCATATATATTTTTTATTATTACAATTGTCGCTCGCGAGCAGGGACTTGATAGTGTGCAAATATCATTATTCCTTGTCACCTTTGCATTATTAATTTAATTTAACATGTTTAGAACAATGTTTCTTTCATGTATATTACTGCATAACTTTGTGTTTCAGTAAATATTATTGTTTGTTTACTTTACAAAACTAATCTTACTACAGGTTGGTACGCTTTTGTTTATATCTCTTAATTACAGGTGAATATTTCAATTTGTATAACATTCACAGTTATTGTTACATTGTTTTATCTTGTATAACCTTAATTTATAACAAGTTACATTATCTACATAGTAATATATAATGAAAAGTTTATAAACTTCAAACTAATATGTGAAAGTATAGTAATATTTGAATCTTTGATGTTTACCTCAAGTAAACAGAAATACTTTATTTTGTGAATCACTGATGCACTTTTTTATCATTACTTAAAGGCATTTGACCTAAATAACTTAACAATAACATTCCTTTCTTTTGTTTGACCTACTTTTGAGGTTAGCATTTTTCAACAATAACAATTAAGTTGCATCCATAACTTATTTACTTTTCTAACTTTTATAGCTGCATTCATTGCATTCATTGGAAGTTCTTAGTGCATTTTATACAACTATTTTTAGATTTCACATTGTTTTCAAACATGGACAAGGAGACGCAGGCTCCACCATTGTTTGCAATTGTTGATAATACTGTCCCGGTTGGTACATCTACTCACGAGATGCCCCATATCATGGCTGATCTGACTGAAGTTGTTGATCCGTTTTCACATAGTCGGGGAGCTGGTGATTATAGTCCGAGAGCTGCATCTTCGTTTAATATGATGAATGTTCTATTGAATGAAGACTTGAAGAAAAACTTGCCTTCTGTTACAAAGTTACCCGATTTGAAACGTTGTAAGCTTTTGTATGATGGTAAATCGTGTGTTAGGGAATTTATTACTGAAGTGGAAGAATATTTCTTGTTTAAAAATTTTAATGAACATTTTTTAGTTAGTTCATTTGCTGATCTTTTGTCAGGCACTGCGCTTAAATGGTTTCGTAGTGTGCGTATTCGTATTGCTTCTTGGCAGGAATTGAAGGCTGCGTTGTTGAAACGTTTTGATAGGATTGAATTTGACTATCATTTAGAACATGAACTCCGCACTCGTAAACAAAAGATAACTGAGTCCTTACCAGACTTTATTACAGATATAATGGATATGTCAAGCCGTTTGTCTATGCCTATTTCTGATGCTACCCTAATAACTATTATTAAACATAATATGTTAAATATTTACACACCTTTTGTGTTTGGTAAAACTATTTCTACTATTGAAGAGTTCATTAACCTCAGCAGAGAATTAGAAAATTTTGTGTCTAGAAAGAACTTAAGTGAGAATAGAAGTATTAAAAAAGAAAAACCTTCTGCTCACGTTAATGCTGTTAAAGCAGATGAATTAATATGTTTAAAATGTAAGTCCTCTGGACATTCTTATAAAAATTGCCCTAAGTTTCCTGGCATAATTTGTTTTAAGTGTCACAAAGCTGGTGTCACTACGAAGACTTGCGAAGTTTGTAATACTGAACAGTCAAAAAACGTATCAGGCCCCATCGAGCCCTAGTTTTTGATAAAACCTCAGGTGACTCGATGTTGAAAAAATTTAGCAATGCACCGGATGATGCCACTTGTAAAAAAGAATTTAGTGACTGGTTAGATTATTTGAAAGTTTTCTTTAGTAATATCAGGGCTGCCCCTGTTTTGTTTGTTAAAAATAAAGACACTAGACCCTATTTAAAATTTAATATTAATAATAAACTTTATTCTGGTTTGTTAGATAGCGGAGCTTGTAGTTGTGTACTCGGTTCTAATATTCATCAAACATTTTTACAATTAGGATTTAAACTTAAACCTCACCAAGGTAATGCTGTTACTGCTGATGGTTCTCCACACATGGTTATTGGAACTATGGTTTTACCTATCACTTGTGATAATATAACTAAAAATGTAGATTTTTTGATAATACCTTCTTTTAAACCTTCCATTATTTTGGGATTCGACTTTTGGTTGAAATTTAACCTTGCTAAAGACTTATTAAATAAAATTACTTTTGAAAATGAATCCACGACTTGTGTTAATGCGGTTACTTCTGTTTCTGAACTTTCTCCGTCTGAGAAACAGGAACTTAATAAAATTATTTCACTTTTTGAAGATATTTCTTATGAAAAGAGAGGCTTGGGTCTCACTCATTTAGTTAAACATAAAATTAATGTTACTGGTGAACCTTTTAAACAACGTTATTGGCCACTTAGTCCTGCTAAACAAAAAGAACTTTATGATGAAGTAGAAGTTTTATTAAAGGAAAATATTATTGAACCTTCCAAATCTCCTTGGTGTTCTCCAGTGTTAGCCGTTGAAAAACGCGATGGTGGAACAAGATTGTGTTTGGATTCTAGAAAATTAAATTCAGTAACTATTAAAGATTCTTACCCTTTGCCTTATCCTTCTAGAATTTTAGATAACCTTCGAGGTGCTAATTATATAACTACTATTGATTTGTCTAAGGCATTTTTGCAAATCGCTTTAGAAGAATCTTCTAGAGAGAAGACTGCTTTCGTTGTTCCTGGGAAAGGTTTGTTTCATTTTACCCGTATGGTGTATGGTTTGACCAATGCTCCAGCTGAGTTGCAAAGGCTTGTAGATAAGTTGTTTGGGCCTGAATTTGATAATGTAGCATTCTGTTACTTAGATGATCTTATATTGGTAAATTCTAGTTTCTCTGATCACCTATATTATTTAAATAAAATTTATAAAATTCTTAAAGATGCTGGGTTAACTATTAATTTAAAAAAGTGTAATTTTTGTAAAGATAAACTTCGTTACCTCGGTTATATTGTTGATAGTAATGGTTTACATACAGACCCTGCTAAATTAGAGTCAATTGAAAGTTTCCCACGCCCAGAAAGCGTTAGACAATTAAGAAGTTTTCTTGGGTTATGTTCTTATTACCGTAGATTCATTGATAAATTTGCTGATATTGCTTCGCCATTAACAAAATTAACGGCTGGAAGCAAGAATTCTAAAAAATCTCTTTCCTGGAATGAAGAAGCTGAAGTCGCTTTTAATAATTTAAAACTTGCATTGATTTCTGCACCTGTTTTACATTGCCCAAATTTTGAGAAACCATTCTTTTTACATTGCGATGCTAGTTCCGTAGGAATTGGTAGTGTCCTGAGCCAAGATGATGATAATGGAGATCAACATCCTGTAGCTTATTATTCTAGATCGCTTAATAAATGTGAACGTAATTATAGCACAACTGAAAGAGAGTTGTTGTCAATATTAGATTCTATTGAACATTTCAGACCTTATATTGAAGGAATGAAATTTACAGTTATCACTGATCATGCTAGTTTAACTTGGCTTCTAAAACTTAGTAATCCTAGTGGTCGTCTTGCACGTTGGGCTGCTAGAATTTCTCAATTTACTTTTGATGTTAAATATAAAAAAGGTTCTTTACATTTAGTTCCAGATTGTCTATCTAGAATAGAAATTTCTGCTATTAATGTTCCTTTAAATAATAATATTGTTTTGCCAGACGAGGATATCGTTGATCCTTGGTATAGAAAAATATTTATAAATTGTCAAAAGTTTCCTAGAAAATATAAAAATTTCAAAGTTGAAAGTGATACTTTGTATAGATTTTGTAAAGATAAATATAATTCTAATAATCTTTTAAATTGGAAAATTGTCATACCTAAAGAACACATCTTAGACACAATTAGATCTAATCATGATGATGTTAATTCAGGACATTTAGGAATTCATAAAACTTTAAATAAATTAAAAGTACATTATTTTTGGAAAGGTATGTTTATTGATGTTCAAAAATACATTTCTTCTTGTGATACTTGTAAAGCTTATAAATCTTCTACTAATCCACCTCATGGAATTATGGTTAATCCTAAAAAAGTTGATAAACCAATGTTAATGCTTTCTATTGATATTATTGGAATTCTTCCAAAAGCTTATTCTGGACACAAGTATATACTTTCAATTGTAGATGTTTTTACAAAATATTGTTGGATATTTCCTATGATTAGTGCTACTACTAAAGTAATTTGTAGGATTCTTGAAAAAGAGATATTTCTTAGGTTTGGAACGCCTAAAATTTTAGTTTGTGATAATGGAAGCCAGTTTACAGCGAAGCAGTTCGTTGAATTTCTGAAAAGTTATAATATTAATAAAATATTTTATAATACTTTATATACCCCTCAAAATAACCCTGTAGAGAGATATAACAAAACGGTCGAAACATGTATTTCTTGTTTTGTTAAGGATGATCATAGAACTTGGTCAAAATATTTGCCTCATGTTCAATTAGCTTTGAATAATAGTGTGAATCTAGCCACAGATTTCACTCCTAATTTTCTCATGTTCGGTAGAGAACTTATTTTTGATGCTTCATTGCACCGTTTTAGTAATTCTTTTGATAACCTTGATCAACTTGATGTTGTTGAAAGGTCTTCTTTTGCTTTTTCACTAAAATCTCTTAGTGAAATTTTTGTTAAAGTTCAAGCTTCATTGCTTAAAGCTTATAAGCGTAATGCGCGTTATTATAATATAGGGAGAAAGATCATTTCTTTTGAAGTGGGAGATATAGTATGGAGGAGAAGTTTTGTGCAGTCTAATGCTCCTGCATTCTTTTCGGCTAAGTTAGCACCTAAGTTTATTAAATGTGAAATATTAGATAAAGTTTCCTCTAATGTTTATGTCTTGAAAGACCTTAACAAAAACTATACAGGTCGTTATCACATTAAAGACATTATTAAATATTAAATTGTTTACTGGTTTGCCAATATCTATCTTTGTATTTGGTACTTTGTTTGAAGTATGACCTCATTAAAAGGTGATGTTTGAAAGGTTTAGAGGTCTTGAAAGGAGATGTATGCTAGGAACTTCACATCAATTTATTAATTTCAATTTTAGATACATTAAAAATTACTTAGGTCATTTTAGGTCTTGTTTCTTATATTTTCTACTCCATACTAACAAATTGTTCCACGTCAAAAGATCTTATATTTTTATTTGTTTTTGTATAATAGGATTATTGTCCTGTATATATATTTGTTTACATTTTTGTAAAATTGTATATTTTGTACAAATTTGGGAATTTAGTTTCTGCTCTAGTTTAGGAGTGAAATCTAATATTCATTTTCTGTGTTAAATTCACTTGACTTATTTCCACTCACTTTTGGAATGGAAATTTAAGTTTCTTGAACTTAGTTTTTTGTACAGTTCTGAGTTATTGTCTTAATATTAGGATTCTCGGATTGGACGCATTTTATATGCACTTACCTTATACCTTGTTATACCATTTTTTGGGAAACCTGGGATTTTCTGGACTTTACATTTTTGTGCTATTGTGTTTCATACACATAGTCACGCCTTTTTACGCATTGCGCACGGAAAGCCAGTGGTGATGTACCGGTCGCAATTGTCGTTTTTCTTTTTGTACTATTGTGTTTCTATACACATAGTAACATTTTTTATGCTTTGCGCACGGAATGTCGGTGGTGTTGAGCCGGTCGCAAATGTCATATTTTTTTTATGCGGTTGTGCTCAGAAAGTCAGTGGTGTTGTACTGGTCACAATTGTCATATTTTCTTTATATTTTGCTTGTGCTCGGAAAGTTGGTGGTGTTATGCCGATCACAATGCTTATAAATATATTAACCTCACACTTTTGTTGTGATTTTGTTTTGACGTTTGGATTTTGGAGTTTGGATTTGAATTGAAGTCGGCGGTTTTACACCTAACCGATAATGGGAAAACTTCTTTGTTTTTGCCAATTTTGTTTCAGATTCGGCAGCGTTGGTGCTTAACCGATATCTTCTTCGTTTGATATTTATTTAGGAATTGCTGGTATATAGTCGGTGGCGTAGGAGCTCAACCGCACTTTTGTATTGATGCTGGAAGGCTGGTTAAGATCTAGGATTAGATTCGATGGCGTTGGTTGCCTAATCGATATCTGGAATTGGAATTGAATTGGGATTTGTTTCATTTTCTCTGAATACTTTATTTTTCAGATTACTTTTCACTCTTTTCGGAGTATTTGTTTTGCTTTTGGTTTATTCCATTGAGTTGGAAAATATCTTTGATTTCCTTTGTATTTGGAAGTTGGTTTCCGAACTTAAATTTTATTTTTGAATGTTTTCACATTCTTTTACTTTTTTGTGGATTGTTTTTGCAATATGCTTGCATGATGCTTTTGCATTTTATTTTTTGTAGAATGTTGCAAGACATTTTATTTTCTTTTGAGGTTTTTGGATTTTGGTCTTTGAATCTCATTGTTTTCTTTGAAAATAAAAAGGAATACCTTTTTCTTTTTTTGGGGAGGGATGTAATGTAACGTCGCGTTTGTGAATCTCGTTACATCGGTGGTCTTTAACGGCTTTTAGTCGAAATTTCGCTAATATCCGAACATTGGAGGCGACTGGCAACACTGCGTTGGCCGGCACGTCACCTTTCTCTCTTGACGTTCGACAAAGATGTCGATTTTTTAATAAAAATTTATGAATCGTCATCCATTGTAATGGATTAAAGTTATTCTTGTCCGGATGACATCATAAAATGTCCCCGCTATGATGGTAATGTGGAATTGATCCATATTTCTGGTGAGTTGACATTTTCTCAAAAGATTCATTTCGACGTATTTTTTTTCTGATTGAAAAATAATATTTTAAATTCTGTTGTTTCAGTATTTGTTTCAAAAATACCATGATTTATCGTGTGTTTGGCATTTAACCAACTAATTATGGCGGTAAGTCACACGTTTTTCTCAAAAATTAGGACTTCGAGTATTCTCATAGGAATTGTTCTAATAACCTAAAATTTTATTTCAGGTCTCTATTGGAGCCGCCTTTTCTTTTTCCTATTTCTTTGTTTAACTTTAACTTTTGGCCTTTCTTGGAACTTGCCTCTGATGGTTTGAAGGATTTTTCAACCATACGAACGAGCATGTGCAATATCTTGGAATAATGGCTTGTGGAGCGGAATGTTAAGCTTCGCTGGTTGAGGTGAACCTTCACACACTCGCCGAGGGATGCCGTGAGCTTTCGTTTACTTTTAATTAAAATTTAAATTTAAAAACCTTAAAAAATTGCATTGGTGACAAGAGTAATATGTCATGTAGTTCTTAAATTTAATCTGCTAGCATAAAATTCTTACTATGATAAGCACACTGGAGCGCTAGAGAATAAAACCTTAAACCTCAGTGCGGTGGTTTCATTTAGCTTACCTCCGGCAGATTAAAAGTCTTCAACCTACTTGATTGACTATCTTAGGCATGTGCTTCTCCAAGGCGCCCGAATCTTTAAGGTAATGTACCTATCTATTTTGTTAATTTACAGGAGAACACACTTGTTAACTTTATCTCAAACAACAAAACACACATGTGCATATATTTTTTTATTATTACAGCCCCTATTAACAACTGTCAATATTTGTATGGCAAGAAGGACCTATGGCTTAGCGTGCTCTCCGAGGCACGACCACACCAGTGCAAATATTCATTTTCATTCATACAAATATTTGCACTGAGCGCAGATCGAACCCGCGCCTCCTGCGTCTGCGTAGCGGCCGCGTTCACTACCGCCACGCCACTTAATTTTTTCCCCTTCCCCGCCGGAGCCGGATGGGAGGTTATGTCGGACTCGAACCGGCTAAAACCGCACGCCGACTGAGGGTCGTGGTGCTAGGCTGGAGGTGAGGTTGTCTTCGACATATTCCTCATACACTGGCTGACCCAGGGCCATTCCACACCGGTGTCCCCGATACCGCTACGCCACCGAGGCTGGCTCACTACACAGTTAAATAATTCGTTGGTTTATATCCCACAGATATTACCCACAAGCAGTGGAAGTTTATGGGCCAGATGTAGAGACTGTAGTACAAGAGGAAGACACACAGGCTCTAGACAAGCCCCTGGTGGAGCCTGTGAAACATAAGAAATTCCAGGTGCAGGAACAAAGTCTTCTGGAAACAAAGTATGATATGGAATATTTAGCCGATATGCTGGATAACACAAACCTGATGAGAAATGTCACTCTTATGGGGCATCTCCACAATGGTAGGGATTTTTTTAAATTCGTTTTTTAAACCTGATGTATGGTGGCCAGTGGCCATGTTCTAATTGAAACTACTTAAAGGACAGTTTCTTCAAGTTGAATACAAGTCTTTCCCTTACAGGGGGAATACCTTGACCAATCCGGCTAGCGAGACATGCCCAATGTGATTCAAGTTTCCCTTCTATTTATCCGTTCTTACAACAACTTACGAACTATTGGAACCAATGAAACAATCATTTTTAAACATAGTTATACCGTGATTTAGACCGGGGTTGGCAGAGGTGTAAAACCTTGACATTCTGTACTAAACTAAAACTGTTCTGTAAAAACTATGATATTTGTGGACACTCATCTATATATATAAAAATCAATGCCACTTTTCGTTGTAATGTTATAACTCAACGATTTGGCTAATTTTGGTCTTGAATTATTCGTGGAAGTCCAGGGAAGGTTTAAAAGGTAAGAAAAAATTCGAATATGCCGGAAACCGACATCCACACGGGCGGAGCCGCAGGCAAAAGCTAGTAAAGACATAATTTCGAACAACATCTGACTATCTCTTTCTCATTATTTCAGGTAAAACATCATTCGTGGACTGTCTTATCCGACAGACGCATCCGAGTACCATAAACACGGATACCACAATACCAATGCGATACACAGATACGCTATTCGTGGAACAGGAACGAGGGGTGTCGATAAAATCCATGCCAGTCACATTACTGCTCAAGAATATCAAAGGAAAATCACATCTGCTGAATATTATGGACACTCCTGGCCATGTAAATTTTAGTGATGAAGTGACTGCCGCTTTGAGGATCTCTGACGGTAAGTTATTCCTTAAGGTAGCTATTGACGATTGATGATATGTCAGTTTGGAATGCTTTTATATGAAGTACGTCCAAATGGATGTACTTCAGATTAAAGGCATATTGACTGTTTTCCATTCGGACGTACGTACCGCCGGCGCAGCCACTTCGAAGATTGTATGATGCCACCACGCACATTTTGGACATTGACAGTTTGCCGGGGTCATACGTTACAATCCATTTGGAAATCAAAAGCTGGAAGACATTTATTTCATTGTCATACATTTATCACATTCACGAAACTATTTTGGAAGACGTCCACTTCATTTATGTTTTTAGAAGTATCGTCAATGGCTACCTCTAGCAGTATCGTCATCATCATCTCAGTGTTCTTTGCAACCAAGGCTTCCACCTCAAACCCAAAATCTTTTCAATTTCAATTGTAATGCTTTACAATTATCTGACCTTCCAATCCGAGAGAATAACCTACGTGAGATCGTCGTCCGCAAATCAACAGACGCTGGGAGGCTGAGAGCACGATGTTGTTTCTTTGCAGAAACTTAAGTTCGGTTCCATATTCAGACCTTCGAACCATTATAAAATTGCATTTTAACTCTTCAACAGGTGCTGTACTCTTCGTGGACGCTGCTGAAGGTATCATGCTAAACACAGAACGTCTCTTACGCCATGCGGTACAAGAGCGCGTGCCTCTCACCCTATGCATCAATAAGATAGACCGGCTGATACTGGAGCTGAAGCTACCCCCTGCAGACGCGTACTATAAGCTCAGGCACATTATCGATGAGCTTAATTCTATGTTGGAGACACACCAGCCCCAAGACAATCCAGACGAACCAGCTACAATATTTTCTCCATTGTTGGGTAAGTTAATAATGTCTATATGAATGTTCATTTTTTAAAATGCTTAAGTAATTACTATTGGAGCAGAGGGTAGAAAGAGAAAAGGGACTAACCTGAAAAATTAGTTTGAATGAAATTTTTATAGCATTTATTATGCTGCTAACATTTAAATTACGAAATACATCGGGGCAAAGAAGCGCTCAAGTGGGACTTGAACTGAAAAATTAGCAAGGCAAGAAGCGAACCCACATGTAAAATATTGTTGTATTGTAGTCTTCTTTTTCATTCAAGAGTTAATCCCAGTCGCATACCATTCAACTTGGAGAATATGGTTTTATATTGTAGTATTTAGAAATAATTACGAAACTTTGAGAATGCCATGAGGTGAAATAAAATCTGTTGAAAAGTACAAGTGAATTATAATGTGATCGAGATGTCCCGGGTTCGATTCCTGGCCTTTATACTGCCCACGTTAACTCACTCTTAACACAAACAATTTAGCTTAGTTGGAGGGGTTAGAGGGAAAATTAGTCATTTTGGTTGCTAATATTCTTTAACAAGACATTATAGACCTCAGTAAAAAAAAAAAAAAAAAAAAGGTATGAATTCCAACTTGATACCTCCACTCATTCCTGACAAAATGGTCTTTCTTGACAGACAGACAGACGGACGGAAAACAAAGTAGTCCTATAAGGGTTCTGTGTTTTCCTATTAAGATATGGAACCCTAAAAAAAAAATCTGCTAAAAGATTTTAACTGACCGTTCTCTCACTCAGGTAATGTGTGCTTCGCCTCATCTCTGTACGACGTATGTTTCACTGTGGAATCATTCGCGGCCATGTACGCGGCCGCGCACCCTTCCTCGGGCCTCAGGGCGTCCGACATGGCCGCCTGGCTCTGGGGCGACGTGTATTTTAATGCCAAGACGAGGAGATTCAGCAAGAAACAACCGCATGCGTCTGCGCAGAGGAGCTTTATCGAGTTTATTTTGGAGCCACTGTATAAGATATTTGCACAGGTAAGTCTATCTAATGTGGAAATATGTATTAGACTCTGGCCAACGAAAGATGGCGCAAAAAATTGGCGCCAAATTTGAAAAACCAACAGGTTGCAACACTGACTAGACTCTGGCCATGTACCATAATAGACTAGTTTTCATGCATGCCTAATAGGAAAAAGATTCTAGTATCGACTCCGTTATTTCTGTGTATATATTCAGTGTCACATTTTTTAAATTTGGCGCCAACTTGCGCCATCTTTCTTTGGCCAGAGTCTAGAAAACAAATACCCTACCAAGCTATTGGCCGTGCCAGATCGATTGAGAAGAAAGTTTGCAATAAATATCGTATTATAAGTACTGATTTTTGCGTAACAAAAATAAAGGTTCACGCGGGCGCTACGTGGCGCTGCAGTTGGTTTCGCTACAGAGTGAAAAATGTTTACAACCCCTAAGTAACCGGTTTAAACTGGTCGCAAGGTCAACTCGGTCAATAAAATTCATTCTTAATACATTTGGCACGAGGTATAGACATAGCTAGTCTAGCATAATAGAAGAGAAGTCTTGATCAAGAAATTACTCTGCAACGCCCTACATACACACATCTGCTCATAGTTCGCCGAATGATTGCAGATCAAAATAAATAAAAAACACAAACAGTTACCCCTTTTGTAGAAACAGGTGGGTATATATAAATACAATTTGAAATAGAGGTACCTTATATTCTGAATTAACAAAATTAAAAAAAAAGGGCAAGTCAGAAGTACTTTTTTATTGAAATGGCGCCTTGCATCGGTTATATGGGTAACGATGATTCTGCCAACCTCAAGGCGGAGAGTAGGTTTAATAGTTTACAGAGCTCTCTGGGTGTTTATGGGGTTACTATAACGGTGGTGGTGGTAACTTAGAAGGTTAGATTAATTATTTGTTGAAGAGGAGGAAAGGGGGGAGGGGAGATAGAAGTACTTGAAACTAGTGGGATTGCATGAAAGAATTAAAGACAGTGGAGGAAACTAGTGATGTTTGTGAGGATAGAGTCAAATGGTGGGCTGTTGTTTCTGCCTACCCCGTAGGGTAATAGGCGTGAGCGTATTTGTATATGTATGTTATAAAAGTGAAGAAAAAATAATGTTATTTTGATGAGAAATCCCCTACGGCCAGATTAGAAACCGGTTTCCATAACAGAATTATTTTTCTTTTAACGAAACCCCAATTTAGGTGAAATTGAAAATAATATTTCTGTTTGAGTTTCTAACGAAGATCCAACTTTCTGTTTTGGGAATGAGTTTCGAAAACCGGAATATGGAAACACACTACAAAATCCATCTGGCCGAAGGGAAGAAATCTTGAGGTAGTACGATTTAAAATGCGGTACAATCTCCCCTAACTATGTTTCTCTTTCCTCCTAGGTGGTCGGTGATGTAGACGATACCTTGCCAGCTGTGTTGCTAGAACTGGGCATCAAGCTAACGAAACAGGAGGCTAAGCTGAACGTGCGGCCACTTCTGAGGCTCGTGTGCACCAGATTTTTTGGAGATTTCTGGTAATTATTGAATCTTAGAACAGTTCAGTACTTTTTATACTGGAGATTGATAGCGCTTGGTGGAATACAATTGAGATGTCAGTACACCACAGTTGTATCAAAAGTAACAAGTACTGTTAAAGGTGGCTTGAACAGACTGCAGAAGGCGGAAGATCGGATGAAATGGCGCACATTGGGAGAGGCCTATATATCCAGCAGTTGACTGCGGTGGCCTAATTGATGATTCAATTTATTGAATAATGCACTTTACTTTTCCGCGTGGCGGTAGTGAACGCGACTGCCACGCAGGAGGCCCGGGTACGATCCCCGCTCGGTGCAAATATTTGTATGCATGAATATGGCTATTTGCATTGGTGTTGCTATGTAGGTATAATATGTATGCATTTTTTTTCAAAAAAAGAAGTATCTTAGTATGTTCATCCGCATTCTTAGATTCCATAACACAAGCTAATGTAAAGCCAACGAGATGAGAGAAAAAGGTAAACAAAGCGATCATTACTGAGTTACTTTACGATAACTAGCGATTATTTTCTCGGTCCATAACGCACATATCACACGTACGCGACAATGGCCGAGCGACAGCTGTCGTTGCGTGTTTCGTAGTACAGGAAAGCTGTCAGCACAGTGGTTCTAACCTGTCATATCCGCCATCTTATGAGCAATGTCATTCCTGTCTGGAATGCGCTTGAAGTGATTAATGTTTGGAACTACTGAAACTTTGTTTACCTTTTTTCTCTCGCTTCTTTGGCTTTACTTTAAATTAAATTAAATTAAATAATCATTTATTTCAGTTTCAGTCCATAGGGTTAATATATTAGTAAAAATTTGCTTAAAATTATTTTAGTATTTGGTGGGACGTGTAAATAGTCCTGACCATGTGGTGTGTTTGCACACAGAGCGTAAAGAACCTCTGACCTGGCGTTTGGTTGTAAGAAAGGAAATACTCATGTGACCGCTTCTATGAACGAAAACGTAAGAAAATCGGCACTGACCTGTGTTCCACCTCGTGAGGATTCAGCTGCAGACAGGCGTGGTTCCTGGCACGTGCTGGTAGGTAGGTATATTTCGACCGGCCGGTGACTTTCTTGAATTTGTCGTTTTCTTCCGATACACTTCACTTATACTGACTTGAGAATGTGGCCAAAGGAACTTATAGAATTACACAGAAAGAAACGAGGAGTTGAATTACTCAAACTTCCGTTTTGTGCGTTAACGGAGTCAAAAAAGGACACCTTTCGGTGCTGGCGGCGTGTTACTGACTGATTCTAAATGAGCGGGTTGAACGTAATGAAGCTTGAGAGTCCCGCTCATAGAAACTTCGTTCTCAAAATATAGTTCGAACAGATCCATTCACAGCGCCATTCATTGGCCTCCTCCAACACTAAGTGGTCAACAAATGAGCGCCAACATTCAAACATTATTCGATACATAGAAGCGGTTTCTTAAATTACAAATTGAAACACAATTAAATTATGTGGGAAATAATTAAGAAAATACATAAGCGCTCCACCATGCACCCGGCTTTGGAACGTCGCAAGACGTTACGAAACAAACAAGCGAACACTGGCTGATTAGAGCCCATAGTGAATTTGTATAACATAATAATACACATAGCTAAAATAACAACTTAGACTAACAATATTCTATCTAAAGTATGTTTAAAGTTTGAGTTAAAAATTAAAGTTTAAGATTCTATTTAGCGTTGTAAGTTATTGCGTTGGGATAGGATACAACCCGTTTACAGCGAGTTTGTAAGTACCAGAACGCGTTTTATATATTATGATAGACCTGAGGAGTCCAGGTCCAGTATGACAATTGACAACGTGAAAATGCTGAATTATGAGATTAACAACGTGATCGCGTTTAGGGAGAAGGACAGGATGTAATCCTGATACAGAATGAGGTTCGATCTTAAATTTAAATCGTGCGAATTTTAAAACGTATGTAATGATACGTAGTAGTTTCTGCCAAGAAGAAACACGTTGTGCTAATGTACATAACAATGGCGACTCTGTGTGTTTTGATGTCACACTCAACACATTTGCCTTATGCTCAGGTAAGTCAGAACAGTTGGCGGGAGAGAATGACTTAATAGGCCATTCATCAGGGGGGCCGCGGATCCATGCTGGACCGTTCCACCACAAATCATAAGCCAAAAGTTGCGAGGGGAGCATACCGCGTGATAGACAATCACTCGGGTTAATGTCTCCGGCGACGTGATAAAAATGTTTAGCGTTCAAGTTTTCTTGACACTGAGCGACCCGGTTGCTAACAAAAATCGACCACCGATGTGGTGACGAGTGAACCCATGATAAGGCAATCGTGGAATCAGAAAAGGCGTAAATGTCAGTAATGGGAATGCGTAATGCATAAGAATCACGTACAGTTCTTATTAACCTTGACATAAGCAAAATAGCACATAACTCTAATCGAGCAAGCGTAGTAATCTTTGTCGGAGTGACCTTTGATTTCGCACACAAAATGCGAGTTTGAATGCCAGATGGGTAGGTACAATGTGCATAAATAACACATCCCATGCCATTCAGGCTGGCATCACAAAATGCGACAAGACGTAATTCGCAATCAACTTCGACACCTATATGTCGCGGAATTTTTAAAGTGTCAAGCAATTTTAATTCTTGAACGAGAGCGGAAATGCGTGAGCGTATATGCTCTGGAGCAGGGACATCCCAATCACTCTTACTAAGCCAAAGTTCCTTAATTAACAACTTGGCGTAGAGTATCACAGGTGCCACCAACCCTAGCACGTCAAATAATCGCGCAACTATAGAGAGTATATTTCTCTTAGTGCACTTCTCATCTACCAAGGTGGATGTGAAATAAAAATTATCTCCACACGGCTCCCACGAGAGACCTAAAACCTTTGCGACATGACTGCCAACATCAAACTCAAGCGATTTGCGGTGAGTATTTATGTCAGCGTTCATTGCGATAGGAAATAGCCTAAAATTTAATAATAATAAAGGCAGGTCTGCCTGTAAATTGGGACAAATATGTAAAATATCATTGAGCGAAAGACCAGTGTGGGTTTTAGCGCTCGCGTCTAACACAATACGTGATATCGGTTTGTCATGTCGAACTACTGCGTGATGTGGTATGTAATAACCATCCATAGACAAATTAGAGTCATCAACGAGGCCAAGACAACCGTTATCCAAACAATCCCGAATAACCTTATTGTAATTTTCGCGTACGGTTGGTGATTGACGAAGTTTACGCTCGAGCGACAAAAACCGGGGGTGAGCGACGCCGCGCGAGTTCCCTAGCTCAGAGGGATCCTTGCAGAACGGCAGCGCAACAGAATAATGACCTACGTCATCGCGAGTCACAGTAGATGTGAAAATATTCTCGCACTCGGTTTCTTCTGGAGACAATAGGCGTTTCACAGGAACTTCCTCAAGTTCCCATGGTTTTTGCACTAAATCATTTAGTGCTAGCGCAGAAAAGGATGCGGTTGTAGGCACAACAACTTTACGTGGGTAATCACCCATAAGTACATACCCAAACGCGGTTGATAGTACACAAGGGGCACTGGGACCACACTCGACTCTATTTCCTAAGTAGATATACGGGAAGAGCTGTGCACCTAATATTATATCAATGTTTCCTGGAATGTTCCAGCTTAAGTCAGCAAGCGGTAAATCGCGAAGATTTAACTCGCTATCACACTTAATTAATTGCGAGGGCAATTGATCCGTAAGGCTATTCATAACTAACGCATGTATAGTATACTTATGATCTGCATAAATACGAGATTCAATGTCCAAATACACATAGCCTATTATCGTGTGCGAAATGGAGCCAACACCTTTGACAACAGAATTACTCATTGGTATTATTGGTAAATTTAATAAACGACAACAGGACAATGTTATTAAGTTATTCTGTGAGCCATTATCAATTAGACATCTGACTACAGATTTAATTCCAGTGCTACCTTTAGGGCGAGCATACACCTGAGCGGTTGCCAAGAGAATATCACCCTTATGGCTAGAGGCATACGAATGCACAGTGCTTGAAGCGAGCGATGACTCAGGAGTGGGACCGTCAAGGTCGCACTGGGGCGGCGGGGATGCGGCAACAGTCGTCGCATGCGAGTGCGAATTATTAATATTATTCTCAAAATGCAATAATTTATGATGTTTTTTCTGACAGAAACAAACTGACGTACTTTTACATTGCGGGAGATTATGTAATGTGCTTAGACAATTCACGCAACCACGCTTAGATTTAATAAACTCATATCTAACCTTTGCATTTTGCATATTTTTAAACTGAGCGCAGTTATACAGGTGTCGGTGGTCACTGCCGCCACATAAACAACAGGGCGCGTTACCTGCGGCGGGCGCATTCGACTTATTATTAATCGGCTCACTGACAACAAACGACTTAGACTGTACACGCCTATCATTAGACTGTGGCATCCCAGCAGTGGACGACTTCGCATATGACGAAGACCGCGGGTTTGACCGTTCAATCATCTTAGCATGATCTTGTACAAAGTCGATCAGCTGTTGCGTCGTAGGTATATCGACACCTCGAACAGAAAGTTCGAAGGCTTGGATGGTTAGAGTGTCCATTTTCCTCAAGGCACATTGTAGAAACACGAAGTCCGTTAAATCATTTATACCTAACTCTTTAAGCGCGGCGATAGAGGAGGAATATATACCTATAAATGAATCAAGTGAGTTCACACTAGGTGAACAATTCTTTAAGTCTAATATATTATTAAGATAATATGAACCTAATGAGCGTTTATCTTGGTATTTCTTGACCAAGGCGTCCCACACTATACTGTAGGTCTCACTTGACGGAACAATACCGGCAGTGAACTTTAATGCGTCTTTGGTTAATTTTGAGAATAGGTATTGCACACGTTGCGAATCAGACAATTGGTTGTTTGAATGAATATTGGCCTTAAAGGACTGATAAAATGTATTCCAGTTTTCAGGGCGTCCGTCAAAACTCGGAATAACAAGCATTTCCAATTTCACTACAGACGCGTTTGAATTATTCGACCCGTGTGAGGCGACCTCCCTGACCTTGAGCGTAGATAATTTATTTCTAATGCGTTTTATTCTCGAATACAATTCATCAAATGAGTCAAGGCAAGAATAGTCGGACTCCACAGGGGGTTCCAATGACAAATTTAAGCTATTTATTTGATCTACAATCGACTCGAACTTATCGCGAACGACATCGATGTTCTCGGTCTCAGCCAGAAAATCTTCATTGGCTCGCGTCGTTATATCAAAACACACAACTGATTTCGACGATTTATACCAACGATTAATGCGTGCAAACAATAATTCCTTTTTTTGATTCAACAGAATAAGCTTCGTCTCGAGATCTGACGACATGTTTGCAAATTAACGATAGGTAGGACCTACCTATTGAAATATAACAAGAAGATTATCTGTAAGGTACCTACTATAATATAATAGTAATTCAACACAAACAGTTTAGATATACCTACTTTTTTATTGAAAATTGTACTACGGCTTATTATATAATAGCGCAAGTAGCACAGCGGAGCGGGAATGTAAGTAACTACGTAACTAGATAGGTACTTACCTACAAAGTTACGCGTATGCGAATAGAATGATGATTATTTACCAATTAATACGTAAATCACCAACTATTATAAATATCTACCAATTATTACGTAGATTTAGCGTTTTAAATGCAGAATTTACCAAATAATTTACGTAAATCTGTTAGCGAAAGAAAGTAATGAAACTAAGATGGCGGAAAGAATTCACCAAAATTACGTGAATCTTTTAATTAAATGAATAGGAAAGAAATATTATTCACCAATAATTACGTGAATATGTTATTTACTGGCCTATCCGGCTCGAAGGACCATAAATTATGGTGGGACGTGTAAATAGTCCTGACCATGTGGTGTGTTTGCACACAGAGCGTAAAGAACCTCTGACCTGGCGTTTGGTTGTAAGAAAGGAAATACTCATGTGACCGCTTCTATGAACGAAAACGTAAGAAAATCGGCACTGACCTGTGTTCCACCTCGTGAGGATTCAGCTGCAGACAGGCGTGGTTCCTGGCACGTGCTGGTAGGTAGGTATATTTCGACCGGCCGGTGACTTTCTTGAATTTGTCGTTTTCTTCCGATACACTTCACTTATACTGACTTGAGAATGTGGCCAAAGGAACTTATAGAATTACACAGAAAGAAACGAGGAGTTGAATTACTCAAACTTCCGTTTTGTGCGTTAGCGGAGTCAAAAAAGGACACCTTTCGGTGCTGGCGGCGTGTTACTGACTGATTCTAAATGAGCGGGTTGAACGTAATGAAGCTTGAGAGTCCCGCTCATAGAAACTTCGTTCTCAAAATATAGTTCGAACAGATCCATTCACAGCGCCATTCATTGGCCTCCTCCAACACTAAGTGGTCAACAAATGAGCGCCAACATTCAAACATTATTCGATACATAGAAGCGGTTTCTTAAATTACAAATTGAAACACAATTAAATTATGTGGGAAATAATTAAGAAAATACATAAGCGCTCCACCAGTATTGTTAGTATTAAAGAAATACAAATTCATACATTGCCGTTTACGACCCTTACCCAATGTTTTTGGATAGGGCAGTCAAACCTGTGAGCAATGACTTTCAGAATGCTGTTGTTCGTGCTGCGCAAGCGCTGCAGCAGGGAAGCAGCTTTTTGCGGATTATCGCCTTAAACCCGTCTGTTTGCATTTCGGCAAACATTCCGGAGGCATTGCAGTGCCGCGGCAGCCCCAACAACATTCTGAAAGCATTGTTGTACTGGACACGCAGGGTGTTGTAGGATCGCTGCGTGTAACTCACCCACAGGCCACCCGAGTAAAAAGATTGACAATATGCCTTCAAAAGCGATTAGTTAAGCTTACCATGGGTCTAAATATCGTTGTTTAAAATGTTGTGGAAAATTTTCTTGAATGAAATTTATTTATATTTACCGGTATTTTTCCGCTTCCATTGTAGCGGTTTCGTAGAGATGTTAGTTCGTCACGTGCCGTCCCCTCTGGATGCGGCGGCGCGCAAGGTGTCGCATACTTACCGCGGCTCGGGCGGAACGCTGCACGCCGACATGCTGGCGTGCGACCAGTCCGGCCGCCTCGTCGCGCACACCACCAAGATGTACCCCACCGACGACTGCACATTCTTCTTGGTGAGACTTTCTTTATCATACACGCTGATTTTATTTTATTGGTCAACGAACTGTTACACGAATAACTAAAGAAAAAGATAACGAGACTGGAAAATGAAAATAAAGTTTACACCAGTGGGTTTTTTTTTTATCGTGCGATAAATCCCCACGGATACCACCTCCACAGAGCCGGTGGAGGTGGTTATGTCGGACTCAAACCGACTAAAACGCACGCCATCTTGGATCCTTGGTTGCCGGAGTTGAGATTGCCAAAAGCATATCTCTCGGCAAAAGCATATGTCTCGAACACCAGTGGGTGAGGGATCTCTATAAACCGATTCCTGCCGACTTGATCTGCAATGAGAACCGTGGTAGGAATCCATAAAAAATGCTTTAGAGGAAAGATTATGCCCATAGGCTTCCCTTTTTAAAATTTTCCCACTTCACCACTGCTTCACACACCAAAAAAGACAAAAACGAGCACAAGTAGTCGTGTCAAAACGGCCCTCATAACGTGCCGCAACTATAAGCTATGCTTACCATGGGTCTAGATAGAGTTGTGTAGAATGTAATAAAAAACATATTTATTTGGCTAAAAACATAAAAAAATGCGAATTATGTACACGTAAAAGAAATAATGTATGGGGACTGTGAAAAAAAGCTTGTTATTTGCCGAATTAATACTTCTAAACGATTTTGCTATCAAAACTGCCCAAAATATTTTGGTCTGTGTAGCGGCGTCGCGTCACAGACGCGATGTCAGCAAATTCCTTGCCGGGCGGCGACGGAGCGCTCGCGCTCTGTGAAGCCAGTTCATACTGGAGGCTTGCTACAGTCAGCCACATATAAACTCGCTCCACTTATAGATATTCTAAGTTAGTATCAAGTGGTTCTAGTAACTCTAACATTAGTTGTATAATGTAAGACATTTGTGTGACCGGCAATAAACGTTATAAGTGTACGCCATCTTTCATTAAGACACTCCCACGTAACCCTGTAGGAATAAGCTCCAAAGTCTGAAACGACAATAAAATCACTCGATATAGGGTAAACCAATGACTAGACTTGCTTTACCGTCTGTAGGAGTCGGTCGCACGAAGAGTTCCGTACCATTACATATTATACAACATTGTTCTGTATTTAATATTTGATGTTATAGCAGCCCCGAGGAGGGCCAGACCTTAAGAGATGGCCGTGGGTCTTACTTACTTACTTACTGCCAGCAGGGGACGCCGCGGCCGGACGGGTGATCCGCCCTCTTGCGTAGGGCCATTTCACCCATTTCCCCTAATTCCTTGGATGGGATGTGGGATGTCCGGCAATCACGGCGTTTCGTTGAACCTACCTGTTTCCTTGCAAAAACTTACAATCTGTTCCACCTTCAGATTTTCGATGTCTTCTTGTTCTAGTCTGTCTGTTCCCATGATTTCCCATCTTTTCAGCGAGTACATAGGGCATTCGGCCAGCAGGTGGAGGCTGGTTTCCTCGGCGTCCATGCACTCCGGACATCTGGGGTCGTTCTTTACTCCTATTAGTGTCAGGTGCCTGTTCAGTCGGCAGTGTCCTGTTATCACTTCTATGACAAGCCTCATGTTTTTCCTGGAAAGTTTCGTCAGGGTGCTTGTTCTTTTTGTATCTATGCCTTTTATGAAAATTTTCGATTGTCTCATGACAGGCGATAATTTCCATCTTCTATTGGTCTCTGCCACTATGCTTCGGCTGATGACTCCCTTAGTGATTTTGTGGGCAATTGGCAGCCTGGGTTCAGGGCCCACTTGGTTTTCATCAGCTCCTTTTCTGGCCAGTTCATCAGCTACCTCGTTACCCGTGTTGCCTTCATGGCCGGGTACCCAGGCCAACGTCACCTCGGCTGCTCTGGCCAGCTTTTCTAACGCCTTCTTGCACTCCTTGACCACTGCCGAGGAAGTTTCTACCTTGCCGAGTGCCTTCAGCGCTGCTTGGCTGTCGCTGTAGATAGTGACCTTCCCTGTGTTCAGGTGTGTTGTCATATCCGCGCACTCCATGATGGCAAAGATCTCTGCTTGAAATACACTTGCAAACTTACCCAGTGGTATTGAACTGTTTAGCTCCGTCCCGTCTTCACATTTGATGTGTACTCCGGAGCCGGAGAGCTTTGTTGATTCTTTCCTAGAGCCGTCTGTGTAGCAGATGGTGCCATCTGTGTTTGTTTGCCAGT
Source organism: Eilema sororculum (assembly GCA_914829495.1). Taxonomy (NCBI): domain Eukaryota; kingdom Metazoa; phylum Arthropoda; class Insecta; order Lepidoptera; family Erebidae; genus Eilema; species Eilema sororculum. The sequence continues at coordinate 26,454,917 of OU618534.1, forward strand.
CGTCTTTCTGTCCTATGTGTATTCTGTACTTTTTGTCAACCGTGTGGTATGGCCGTGGGTCAGTCGGGGTGCGAGGGATATGTCGATGACAACCTCACTTCCGGCCTAGTATGACGACCCACAGTCGGCGTGTGGTTTTAGTCGGTTCGAGTCCGACATAACCTCCCCTTCCGGCTCCGGCAGGGGGGGGGGGGTATCCGAGAAAAAAAGATGTTACGGCAGAAGAATACATTATCTGTAAAAATTGACTGTGTAGCTATAACGGTTCATGAGAGCCTGGAGAGTGGTGGCAGATGGAGAGCATATCTTAGTAATAGGTTTCCGTACTCAATGGTATCAAGAGACCAACAATAGACCAAAAATAATGAGCAAATTTTTGTAGTTCTCAAACAGACGCCATGAAAAAGTGTGCGCTATGTAAAAACTCATTTATTTAGCCACTAGCTTTTGACCGCGACTCCGCCTGCGTGGATGTCATTTATCGCGACTAATTATAACCTATGTGTTAATCCAGGGTGTCTGCTAACTCCATACAATTTTTTTTTAAATCGCGACGTGAAGAATTAACAAACATACACACTCACAAACTTGCGCCTATAATATTGGTGTGATTGTACCCTGTTGCACTGGCTAGGAATGTCACTCACAAGAGTTTTTTTTTAATCTCATATTATTTTGTTTCAGGTTTTAGCAAGAATCATGTCCGGCACGTTATACGCGGGTCAGACTGTGAGGGTGTTGGGGGAGAATTACAGTACGCAAGACGAGGAGGACTCGCGCATCATGAACGTTGGCCGACTGTGGATATACGAGGCCAGGTACAAGGTACGTACAAACAGATAAATAAATAAATAAATAAATATAAATATAAATATTCCACAACATTCCACACAACGCTATCTAGACCCATGGTAAACATAGATTAACTAGCTTGTGTTATGGAATCTAGAATGCGGATAAACATACTTAAATACGTTTTTTTTGTAAATACATACATACATAATAAATACACAAACAATCGAATACATCCGGAAAAATGAAATGCTCAAGTGGGACTTGAACCCACGACCTTTACCTTACAGGAGGAATGCTCTTCCAGCTATTGAGACACACCTGAATCACTTCAAAGGTTCCCTTCTCTTTATATCCGTCTTTGAGGGTGACGGTGGAGCCATCTACCAACTTTGTTACGAACTGTTGGAACCAATGAATGATTTTTCAGCCATTTTTAAACATTGATTTTTGAAGACTCTGCCCAAATATGTGAATGATTTTTTTTTAATTCGAATACATCGGGCGAAATAAAATGCTCACAAATGCATACACAAACTGCTGGCACCCCTAGTAGTACTTTGAGATAATGACAAACTTTTAAGTCGTCCGCTGCGTTAAGCGGGAAACGGCACGGGTGCCCGCCACCACAAACGTCGAAAAAAAGACCCAATTATCGGAGTGCTCTAACAATTTACACGAAAAAAATACGCGCGCGGGTGCACACAACGGCAACGGGCGCCTGTTCAACGCAACGAAAGGCCTAAGAGATGAGACGAGTTAAAGCGAATATTAGTAATTTTGGTTACTATTATTAGTTATATTTTATATAAAAAAAACTAGGTGTTACCCGTGGCTCCGCCCGCGTGGATGTCGGTTGTCGCGACCAAACATACCCTATGTCCTTTCTCAAGGTCTAATCTACCCCTATACCAAATTTCATCAAAATCGGTTCAATGGTTTATGCGTGAAAGCATAACAGACAGAGTTACTTTCGCATTTATAATATTAGTATGGATATACCTAAACTTATATCTCGTTGTGGCTTCAAACGTCAACTTCCCAAAATGTCCCCTGGTACCAAAATGTCAACTTCCCATAATGTCCCTTTCCCAAAATGTCAACTTCCCAAAATGTCCCTTTCCCAAAATGTCGCTTTCCCAGAATGTCCCCCATTCTTAGGCTTAAACGTTATAACCAAAATGAAAAACAATTTAGAGTAAAAAAATTTTTATTACTTAAGTAGTGGGATTTTTAATTAGAAAAGAAATTTGAAATGAAATATAGTCATATTTATATTGTCAAAATTTAGGCACGTACTTAAATTTACTTAAGTATGTATTCCAAATAAAATCAATATCAATAGGTATCAAATATTTTACACACATTCAAAATTTAGATCAAAAGAATTACTGTTAGTAACATATTCACAGATATAATTAAGATAATAGTAACTCAAGTATTTCAAATAAAATGTTTTAATCATTTTCTTAAAAATGATAAACATAACATTATTGATAAAAATAAAATATAGACAGTGACATATCAAATCAAATATATTTTAATTGGGGTGCTGAAATTAACTTTGGTTAATTAACCTTAATTAAGCGACCTGACGGTTTGACTCTGGTGCCGTGGAAAAATGGCAAGTGCCTGGTGTGGGACGCTACTTGCGTCAGCACTGTCGCGGCCACGCACTTGAGTCGCACCGTCAACGCACCGGCGGCGGCTGCTGAGGACGCGGCGAGTAGGAAGAGGTCTAAATACGCCGCGATGGAGCCACAATATTATTTTGTGCCCATCGCAGTGGAGACTTTGGGTAGTTGGGGCTCGGAGGCAAAGAGGCTGATCGCAGAGATTGGCCGCCGTATTCACGACCAGGGTGGTGACTCCCGCTCTGGCTCGTTCCTGGGGCAAAGGATGGCTATTGCCATTCAGCGAGGTAACGCGGCCAGCATCATGGGCACCTTTGCGCCGGGAACGATACGGGGCGGATTATTTGATACGACATAACTACGGAAGCACTCCGTGTATTTTGTACCATGTATTTGACATTTAAATGAATAAATTTTAAAATTAACATTGCGAATAAAAATATTTTTTATCATTTTCATAAATGATTAAAAAAATATATCTTCACACTAAAATTAACCTTGGTTATTAATCAAAATTTGCGAAATGAGCCACTTTGGATTATAAAATTAGAAAGAAATTCAATTAAATAAAGCAAGCCTCAAAAATATCAATTTCTTAAAAAATTGTTGAATTGTGAGATGATTTTCTTGTAATTGTTTTAAATATCTTGTATATTTTCTATCGAACTCAATATCTCTGAGCCTTCTTCTGCGGTTGACATTCTGGGAAAGCGACATTTTGGGAAAGGGACATTTTGGGAAGTTGACATTTTGGGAAAGGGACATTATGGGAAGTTGACATTTTGGTACCAGGGGACATTTTGGGAAGTTGACGTTTGAAGCCACAACGTTATATGTGTCTCTCCAGGTGGAACTGAACCGCGTACCCGCCGGTTGTTGGGCCCTGATCGAAGGCATCGACCAGCCGATAGTGAAGACCTGCACCGTCGTAACCGCAGAGGAAGAGGCAGAGCTCCACACCTTCACACCCCTGAGGTTCAACACCCAGGCCGTCGTGAAGATAGCTGTGGAACCCGTCAACCCTTCGGAACTGCCCAAGATGTTGGATGGATTGCGGAAGGTGAGGAAGGGCTTCTGTAACTTCTGCTCAACGACCCACAGACGGTGTGTGTTTTAGTCGGTTCTAGTCCGACATTTTCTTTTTTTTTTTATCGTGCGAAAAATCCCCACGGATACCACCCCCACGGAGCCGGTGAAGGCGGTTATGTCGGACTCGAACCGACTAAAACGCACACCGTCTTGGGTCCTTGTTTGTCGGGAGGTGAGATTGCCAAAAGCATATCTCTCGCACCGACATAATCTCCCCGGCTCCGTGGGTATTTTACACACCTGACCTTCGTCATTTTGTAAAGGCTGAAGCTTATGATGTTTGGATCATAGTGGCTGCCTGCTAAAGCACATACTTCATAATGGGCCATCGTTCTTAACTGTGTTGGGAGCATCAGCTTTTATAAAATACCGTAGGTTTGGCGTTCACCTTCTTATAAGCACTATAATATGGGTTTTTTTTTTTCAAGAAAGGCAAGGTTGTCGGTTGGGGAGTATGACACCCCTGATGTAGAACACGTCCAAAAGCAATGGTAACCGCTTCTCATCAGCTGGGTCTTGTGCTTGTCGCCTTCTACCACACCCACAGGAAGGCTTATTCTCACCCATGTATCAGGCGTGATGGCAGCCTAAATTTAGGTCACTTTTTTAAATGCAGAAATTCCATCACAATTTTGGGAAACGGGAGGTCATGGCCCCCATGACCCTGGACCGTCTCGGACCGCACATGTATTGTATTTACTCCACAGGTGAACAAATCGTATCCCCTACTGTCCACGCGTGTGGAAGAGTCCGGAGAACACGTGATCTTGGGCACCGGCGAGCTGTACCTGGACTGTGTGATGCACGACCTGCGGAATATGTACTCGGAGATAGACATTAAAGGTACGAATTTATACTGATGATTAATGGCACTTGGTGGAATTCATTTTTACACATATTGAGAATACTTGTACTTCTTCCACAGTATTATTTATATTCTACTAGCTTTTGCCCGCGGCTCCGCCCGCGTGGATGTCGGTTCCCGGCAATTACTCGAGTTTTCTCGCCGTAAAAACCATCCTTGAACTTCAACGAACATTTAAAAAAAATGAAATGGCCAAATTGGTCTATGCGTTGTTGAGTTATGCGCTTACTAACACATTTAGCGATTCATTTTTATATTATAGATTAAACCTGACGCCTCACGGCATTCTCAAAGGTTTGCATTTACCAAAGGTTTTGCATGATATCTGCTCAACCTCAATCCGTAGTAAAACAATACCCGTCAATAAATATTTATTTCGATATTTCATATCAATATTTTATATTAAATTGTTTGTAGTATTTTTCTATTTCGTAATTCGCGGATCCCTCCCGCATAGCGCATAAAGCCTGATTCGGCGAGAAAGGCAACCCACTGTAGATATACAAAAGGGCTTGGCGGACTCGGCGATTCAGTAAGGCAAGGTGAATGGCCTAGGGCGGCGGTAGAGGGCGTATAGTTACCGTCGGCCAGACACATCATCCGACCTCTCATCCAGTCGTAGCGATTGCTCGTTCCACTGGGTTCAGGAGGGGGAAGACGAGTGTGTGCGCCTGCGTCTGCGCGAACGCTTGCGCACCTCCAAATATCCTGCGCACTTGACCGCTTTCGTATCTTGGACTCCGAATACGTTTAAGTCCTATGGCGATAGGATGAGGTAGAGAGGTCTAGTTTGATGCAAGCTAGGCTTTGTCTGATTCCTGCACATGGGCGGTCCTGGGGGTGTGAGTACACGCCGTGGTCGCTTTCGCACTGCAAATTAGGAACGACAGCGCGGATTCGGCAGCACCCGGGATGACAGAGCATCCCTATTTAGGGAGGCACTGCTCTCTTCGCTCAGCCGGGGAGGGGGCTAGAAAAGGTGCCCTAAAAAAATGCTCGTTCTTACTCGGAAGGTGACAGTAACCGCGGCTGTCACTGCATCATACTAAAAAGAACAAAAAGTATAACATGAGAACACCTATCATGACATTCGGCGCGTGGAACGTGAGAACGCTTATTGATCACGATGGCAACGCCTGCCCTGAACGCAAAACTGCCATAGTAGCTCGGGAACTTCATCGCTATAACGTGGATGTGGCTGCTCTTAGCGAAACTTATCTTGCCGATGAAGGAGAGCTGGTAGAAGAAGGCGGAGGCTATACTTTCTTTTGGAAAGGTACCGCAGCCGCCGAACCACGACGTTCAGGTGTAGGGTTTGCTATCAAGAATCACATAGCAAAGCGACTTGAGGAGCACCCTGTGCATACGTCAGACCGCGTTACCACACTGCGCCTTCACCTGGACAAAGACAATTACCTTAATGTCATCAGTGTCTATGCCCCTACGCTAGACAAGGCTGATGACGTCAAGGATAAATTCTATGAGGAACTATCTCGAAGCCTTGACAGCATAAACGCCAGAGAGCAGGTTATATTGCTAGGCGATTTCAATGCCAGAGTTGGACGGGACTATGAGGCTTGGCCTGGAGTCCTGGGTAGACACGGAGTCGGCAACATGAACAGCAATGGTCAGTTGCTACTCAGTCTCTGTGCTCAATACGAGCTTGCAATATCGAACACTATGTTCAGACTTGCCGCTAAGCACAAGACAACGTGGATGCACCCTCGATCCAAACACTGGCATTTGATTGACTATGCGATTGTCCGGCAGAGAGATACCGGTCAAGTCCAAGTCACTCGTGTAATGCGTGGTGCTCACTGTTGGACTGATCACCAACTTGTTGTCACAAAGCTACGGCTCCGCCTCCGTCGACCTCGTAGATCCACACTTACAAAGTCTGCGTCTCTCAACGTGGATAGGCTTAAGAATCTCGAGGTGAGGGAGAAATATGCTGAAGCTGTGTCTGAAAAGCTGTTGCCAGTTAATGAGAGAGGTGATGTTGGGGTGGTCTGGGGAACTTTGTCTTCTCATCTTATGGAAGCAGCCTTAGCTACTTTATGTTTAAAAAGCCGTCGTAGTGAGGACTGGTTTGATGAGAATGACGGGATTCTTAGGACAGCACTCAACAAACATCGAGACCTCTTGCGACAGCATAGTAGGCAAGGTGGAAGCGTTGCGGTAGTCAAAGCGAGTGACCTTGAATTGCGGAAGCTGTCTCGTCAAGTAAAAGACAAATGGTGGCAAGACAAAGCTCTCTACATGCAGTGGCTCGCTGACACTAACCAGATCGGGGAGTTTTACTCCGAGGTACGTAGGCTGACTGGTACATCCTACCGAGCGAAGGTGCCGTTGAAGTCGTTAGACGGTATGCACCTATTGACAAACAAGGAGGATGTACTAAATCGTTGGGCCCAACACTTTGACAGCTTGCTCAACGTAGATCGAGAATCTGATTTACAAAGTGTGAGTCTAATACCTCAACTGCCTCTTTCCATTGAGCTGGATGAGCCCCTGTCATGTGATGAGGTTGTCTCTGCCATCAGGCAGCAACAGAACAAGCGAGCGGTTGGTATTGACCTTATACCGGGAGAGCTATTAAAATACGGCGGCGGGGAGTTGTACATGTCGGTTTGGAAACTTTTTACTCGTATGTGGGAGGAAGAGCGAGTCCCGGATGACTTCAAAGTATCTCGCATTTGTATCCTCTACAAAAACAAGGGTGACCGTTCCGATTGCAACTCTTACCGTGGTATTTCGCTTTTGTCTGCTCCTGGAAAGGCCTTTGCCAGAGTCCTTTTAAACCGTTTAAGGGCTCTGTCCGAAAAAATACTGCCAGAAACCCAGTTTGGTTTCCGACCTGAACGAGGCACCTGTGAAGCAATCTTTTCTGTGCGTCAACTGCAGGAAAAAAGCAGAGAGCAGGGTCGTCTGCTATATCTCTGCTTTGTTGACCTGGAGAAGGCATTCGACAGTGTGCCTCGTGAAGCCCTCTGGATCGTGCTAGGGAAGCTAGGATGCACGGAGAAGTTTGTGAGACTTCTTAGACTCCTGCATGACGACATGCAATGCTGCGTCGGTGTCGATGGCGAACAATCAAATTTCTTCCCCGTTACCTGTGGGGTGAAACAAGGGTGTGTTCTAGCGCCCACACTGTTCGCCATGTACTTTGCAGTAGTAGTCAGGGATGTATTACAAGCTCGTTCTGAGGGAGTCCGCATCCGCTTCCGCACAGATGGCAGTCTTTTTAATTTGGCCAGACTTAAGGCGCGCACTAAAGTCTGCCATACCATGATTACAGACATCATGTATGCTGACGACTTATGCTTTGTGGCAGAATCCCCTGATGGCCTGCAACAGCTTATGTCCAGTTTTCACCAAGCTTGCTGCAAGTTCGGCCTAAAAATCAGTGTCAAGAAGACGGAGGTGATGTCCCTGGACACACATGGTCACGAGACACTGTCTATACAGCTAGGTCAGGACATGCTGAAGCAGGTTGACAAGTTTCGCTATCTGGGGAGCACTATAACATCCAAGTGTGACCTTGATGATGAGATCAGCAGCAGAATCTGTGCCGCAGCTGCGGCATTTGGGAAGCTGCGTTCCAAGGTTTTCTGTTCACATGACCTTAAGCTGGCCACCAAAATATCTGTTTACATGGCAATTGTGCTGCCAAACCTCTTATATTCTTCCGAGACATGGTGTGTGTATCGGCGCTACATACGCACTCTGGATCGTTTCCACCTCAAATGCTTACGTTCAATCATGAAGATCCGATGGTCCGACCGAGTGCGTAACACCGAAGTTTTGCGACGAGCCAAGGTCGGTGGCATTGAGGCCTACTTAATGCGTCGGCAGCTTCGGTGGTGCGGTCACGTGTCACGTATGGCGGAGGAGAGAGTGGCGAAACGCATCTTCTACTCTGAACTAGAGGAAGGCAAGCGGAAACATGGCGGCCAACTCCTCAGATTTAAAGATGTTCAGAAGCGTCATATGAAAAGATGCAACATTGAACCGTCTCAATGGGAAGGTTTGGCAGCGCAACGTCCAGAATGGCGCAGGGTGGTGCAAAGACGAGTAAGCGATTTCGAGGAACAGCGAAAGGCAGACCTCGACGCTAAACGCGATGAGCTGAAAGTCCGCCCACCCGCTGCCATTCAATACCATTATGTAAGTGGTTAACATGAGAGTTCACCGCGAAGATCGGCTATGCTAGCCATCTTCGAGCGCATCAGCGCCGAGCCAACTAGCCGACTAGGAGTCAAAGTGGTCGCCATGGCCGAAATCGGTCGGAGGCATCATCATCATCATCATCAATTCATAAATATATATCAAATGTATGTATTAGCTTTTGCCCGCGGCTCCGCCCGCGTGGATGTCGGTCACTTATGTGTTAATCCAGGGTGTCAGCTAACTCCATATCGAGGCGAGGTGAAGTCAAATTGACGTGTCCTGTATAAAAAAAAAAACAAATTTTATTAAAATCGCTCCAGCCCTTTAGACTTGAAAGAGTAACAAACATCAATCCATTCATACTTACAAACTTTCGCGTTTTATTATTAGTAGGATGTTATCTATTTTCCGAAATAGAAGTATATTAAGTTCATACTTTTATATTACAGTTGCCGACCCCGTAGTCTCTTTCTGCGAGACAGTAGTGGAGACATCGTCGCTCAAGTGCTTCGCGGAGACCCCGAACAAGCGCAACAAGCTGACGATGATCGCCGAGCCGCTGGAGAGGGGGCTGGCAGAGGACATCGAGGCGGGCGCCGTCTGCGTCACCTGGGACCGGAAGAGATTGGGAGAGTTCTTCCAGACCAAGTGAGTGTGGGACACAGAAATATACAGGGTGATTTTATAGTCCGGAAAAAAAAAATTGGGCACAGATTTGATAGCAAAATCATCTCAATCGATTTGAAAAATTTGATTCTGAATTTGATTACGTTTTTTTGTTTTATTATCATGTTAGTAAAGTTAAATGAAACGGTAATTTCCTAAAAAAAACACCACTACAAAAAATCTCGAACCAAACTTAATGACTGTTTGGAAATTCGTACGAGTGCGCGTTCAGGCCAATGCGTTTGAGAAAAGAGAGCGAGTCTAATGCTGATTGGCCTGAATTTGCAATCGTACAAACTTCAGAGCTGCCATTAAGTTTTGTTCGAGATATAAACATTATATTTGTGACAGGAAATGAAGCGAGAGCAGTATGTCAGGATCGTAGCAAATGGAGATCCGTGATCTCTGCCTACCCCTATGGGAAACAGGTGTGATTTTATGTATGTATGTAATATTTGTATTTCGTTAAACAGATACGACTGGGATCTCCTGGCGGCTCGCTCCATCTGGGCCTTCGGTCCGGACGCCACAGGGCCCAACATTCTCGTCGACGACACCTTACCCTCCGAGGTCGACAAACACTTGCTGGCGTCCGTCAAAGACAGCATAGTACAAGGTAACCGAGTTTTGCTTATTTAGAAGTAGTACTAACGGTCAAAAAACGTTTGGAGAGCTTAGAACTGGTGCTCGGCTTCTTCTGCATACCTAGTTGCAGTAACTTACGTCTCCGATTTCAAGGTGTGTGAGTTATCATTCTTGCAGCGACGGCAGTCATCAAGTTTCCTGATGTAGGAAGGGTTTAATTGGGTATTCTACTGACTAATCAAATTAGTTACTTTTTACTAAACGTCAAAACGGTAAGTTATAAGGCAACTTGTATGAAAAATTTTTTAGTGACGTCATAAAATTTAATAGTCAAATCAGTTATATAGGTTGTATAGGTTGGGTGGATGATTAAAAATAAATAAAAACTACAAAACAAGAACCGACGCAACTTTTGCCACTCTTTAACAATTCCTAATTTAATGAGCTCGGGTAGATAATTTATTTTAACTACAGGAAAATACCCAATTGTTATGATATTCAGCTGTCTCCAGTCCTGAGGAAAAAGGATATCAGTTCTGTCTACTGATTTCATCATTCTCTGAACCTTTTTCGCAACTCAGTTGAGGTCGACTCTCTAGTCTAACTAAGATGCGGGCTGAACTTCGGGCGACAGCCATCTGACCCGCGAGCGAAAACCAATAGGCTATTTGACTATTTTTTTTTACTTTCGAAAAAAGACTACTGTCTTATAATATAATGAACTGTAAAAGTAAAATTTTCGTACGACCAATAGTTTTCAACATTATGTGATTTTGAAAAATTCAATTTGTCGCGCCGCCCGAAAATGCTCCATACAAAATCGTACGAAATTGTGACGTCACGCTTCGGTAGCGCGTAGTGCAAATGTATGGAGTGCAAGACAATTTCGCATTTATCTCGTTCTACGTTGCGTTTACACATATAGTGTTCATAATAAAGGTTATTTACAATTGAAGGAATTTTTACAGCATTAAGTATGTAACATCATTCATTGATTCCGATAGTTCGTAAGAAAATCGGTAGATGACGCCACGTCGCCTCAAAGACGTATAAGATGGGAAATTTGAATCATATCGGGCGTGTCTCGGTAGCCAAATTGGTCAGGCATTCCCCCTGTAAGAGTTATTTACAATTTAATGAGGAATCTAAATAGTTATATATTTGAATTGAATTTGATTGTTTATATTTTGACTTTTTTTGGGAATTTCAACTAATGAAAAGTCATAGTTTCAGTTTAGATGTGCAATATTTTATTTTTAAGGCATATTTTTTCAGAACAAGCTATCATATTAAGCAGTATTGGGAGGAATCGACGACTTAGTCAAATACCCTATTGGCGATATAGAAGTTCTGTAGTTCAAAAATTCAAAATTCAAGAATCGTTAATTTTGCATAGACCATTAATTTGGAACTTACAAAACGGCAATATAAAAATAAATATTAAAGACTAGTCTAAGCAAATGGACCACCGGTTCGAAACGCGGCCCAGACCTGAAAAGACTCCGGCAAGAAACTCAGCGGGCTTTTCTATTTTGGTCTATTTACAACCATTCACTTAGTCTAATCAGTTGTCAGTTGGACTAGTGGGGCTTTTTAGGGCTCCAACTATCCGTGACGACTGCCATAGATGTTCGTATGGCAACCGAGAGCGGCCGCGTTCACTACCGCCACACCACAGAGGCTGCCTCATAGAGAAGGAAATGATAGCGGAGTTGTTGCAAGGCAATCGAGTCGCGTGCCATCCAAACGTCAAATGGACTCATTCGGTCTGTGACGTCCTCGCTTCGGCTTCAAGGTCCCACTAAGCAGACCCACCGGTGGGTCTCAGAATACTGACATGTCTCCAAGGGCCCACTAGTGGGTCTACACAGATTTTATTATCTTCGAAGACCCACTAATGACCCCTTCATTGTCAAGGTTCTTACAGCAGACCCACCGGTGGGTCTCAGAATACTGATATGTCTCCAAAGGCTCACTAGTAGGTCCACTGAGATTTTATTATCTTTGAAGACCCATTAATGAAAATAGCGTATAACCTTCTTAAATTAGCACTGGTCGGATGAGAATAATTGAAAATGATATAATTATCGTGTTTGTCATTGTCATGTTGTATCCGTAAAACATTATTAATATAATACATATATATTAATAATTACTTACATCTCAAGAACATATTATACACCTACGTACATATAATACATTTTTTTTTATATAAAACAATAAACAACTCACATGCTCGTATATTCCTTAATACTAATAACAAAGAGACAAATAGTGTTCCTTAAGTAATGTTTTAAACGTTGAGATCGTCAGAGCCCGTTTAACTGATTCTAGTAGCGTATTCCACAAGCATGCAGCTTGTATTGTATACAATTAATTTCGAAACCTCGTGAAATATGCAGGGATTGAAAATTTTCAAATTTTCCGATGATCTCAAGCATTTAGTGTGATTATTTTTTCTTACATTTAACTTCATGGTGGGTATTAGGAGACATAAAATTAAAAAATCAATGTAGCCTACCCGTCAGTGGGCCCTGGGAGACATGTCAGTATTCTGAGACCCACCGGTGGGTCTGCTTTATGAACCTTGACAACGAAAGGGTCATTAGTGGGTCTTCAAAGATAATAAAATCTCAGTGGACCCACTAGTGGGCCCTTGGAGACATGTCAGTATTCTGAGACCCACCGGTGGGTCTGCTTAGTGGGTCCTTGAAGCCGAAGGGGACGTCCTTCGACTTTTGACACCCCGCGCGTCTCTCTTCCCACCCGCATATGGCGACGCGTTTTTATTAGGAGAAATATCATTGAGGCATCTCCGTTACCTATTCATATTCTGTCCTCCGTGGGCTGCCTACATACTGTTTTTTTGAACTCCATAATTACTCGAAATATAAAAAACACACTAAAAAAATATTACCTACAAAACCACATAAATTAGTTTCTTTTTGGAGCAGCCTGTGTAGTCTAGCAATACTTTATCACCGAGACACAGCGATATGGGACCGGGCGGTGAGGTCGCCGACAACGTTACTTATTTTTGCATTCTACCTCCTAATAATATTTATATTTGTATAACTTGTGTATAGTAATTAAGTATTAAACTACTTGACCGTCACCGGAAGCTTTACTATTGAGAGAGCACATCCGTTTCCGTCGATTTCCTACCAGTTTTAGTACTTTTATTGACTTGCGCAGTGGTGACACCTGGCGGGACGGCCGACCTTTTAGTTTCGTAAAATGTGTCGGGCGATTTTTATGTCATTGGCGTTTCGTATTCCGTCGAAGCAACATCGTCTTAGTTGGAGCTACGCTCGTCAACTAGCCGATATTTTTTAATTCAAATTAAATTTATTTATATTCAGAATAATTTACCCTCAAGTGAGTAAATAATAATATTGCTTTTAAAATTGTTTGAAATTTCAAACAGATTTGTGAGGAGGGAAGCAGTATTATCTACTTACCCTCCTTATTTATATTGACAAATAATTTGTATGTGATTAAATTTTTTAACGGATTTTTCCGTTCGAATCACTACAAACTTTAATTAACCAGTTTAAATAGTACTCAGTGTGGTTTTTAGCTAACGCTAATAACTTTTCTTTAGGATTACTGTGCTTGGATTTTAATAAGATTTATTTTACAGAGATGAGTGATGGAAATATTTCAAATAGTGAAGCTCGGGCTGTGGCTTGGATCTTGTTCAAAGAAAAGAGGCTAGAAATCGCATCATTCACGCCGCAAGAAAGGTAAACGTGCCCGAAATTCCAGCCGGACGATGGATAAACTTATTAAGGAGGTAGGTGAACTGCGCAATCTTTTTATGAATCAAGGTGTGAATAACCATGATGCGGTCTCAGTTTGTTCGGCGGTCAGTGGGGAATTATATACCAACCACGACGCCATTAGCGAACAACCTTTCGATGACCAGTCTCAATTTTTTTTGTCCGGAATTTACATTTAATATTGAAACTAAATTAAAGGAACCCGCGGTTCCAGAAACTTCTGAACCGTATATAAAGATGTTACTCGATGTTCAACGGTTGGGTACTTCAGCCTGGTCTGAGGTAAGATACGCCGAGACACAAAAAATATACAATCATTCGCCAGGGTTCGTTGAATTCGAGACTAATGACGAAATAAAAATGTATGATACATTACGTCATCTTGTATATGCTGATAAAACATTTGCGGCAATAACATATTGCATTCTAAAACAAAAAGAATCATTGCAAGATAGTATCCGTAATCTTCTTTGTTGGGCTAAAGATACCAATGTAAATGTAGATAATTTAAGTGAGAAGGTGACCGAGTTGTTTCAAAAGGGCGATTATAACAAAATATCTTCTAATTTGTTGCAAATGGTTTGCGGCCATAGAGCCGAAAGTATAGAAATGAGCCGTGAGTCTATCACAAGCAAAATTAAAGAACCTTTAGTAAAAACTGCGCTCAACGAATTACAACCAACATCGGGTTATATTTTTGAGCCTGTCGCCTTCACAAATACGTTGGAAAAGGCAGGTGGTGTACGCAAGGCATTTTGGCCTATTAAAGCCGAAAATGTTACTGAAATAAAATTCAGAACATCTAACCGACGCTTCTCGCGGGAGCAAGGCCCACAACGAACATCGGTTCCATCGCGTGGAACTCGCTATAATTCTCATGAACCAGGTCCACCTGGGTTCGTGCACACCAAAAATAATCCACCCTCGCGGGGTGGCTATTACATGAATACCACTAATGATCACAATTATAGACGATCATTTCACAACCGAGGCTCGCGGCCCGACCGTGGAAGTAGCCGAGGGCGCTCGAACCCACAAAGAGGCTCTAAAGGTCACCAAACAGATAAGAGACACAAACAATGACTCTTACCATTTCCAGGCAGGTCAGTTAACGTACTTTCAGTCCCAATGGAAGGACATGGGCGCTCCCGATATAATAATGAAACTGATCCAAGGTTATTACATACCGTTCTTACGAAAACCTCCTCTTGCTTTGCCAGATTTAATCAAAAGCCCATTTCAAACCCCAGTATCAAACGAAATGTCTGTCATTGTAGACAACATGAAAAAACAGGGCATTTTAACAGTGGTACAACATTCACCGAGTTTCATTTCCCCTCTATTTCTAGTACCAAAGCCCGACGGATCTGCGCGTCCAATATTCAATCTCAAAGCTCTGAACAATTATGTAAAAACCGAGCCGTTTCATTTAATAAACATGTATCGCATACCAAGCTTCCTACAACCTCAGGACCGGCTATGCAAAGTGGACCTCTCACAAGCATATTTTCATTTAAAAATAGCAAAGTCACACAGACGCTTCCTGCGTCTAATATACCAACAGGAACAGCTAGAAATGACCTGCCTGCCATTCGGACTAAGCACAGCACCCAAAACATTCTCTATACTGACAAATTGGGTAGCTCAAATACTGCGAGAACGGTGGCATTTAAGAATTGTAGTATATTTGGACGATTATTTAATAGCTCGCCAAAATCCACTTGTACTTCGAAACCCGCAGTAAAAATTCTACAGAATTTAGGGTGGTAAATAAATTTCGACAAGTCTGTTCTCCTACCTCAGAAAAACCTACAATATTTAGGAATAGTGTGGAACCCTTGGGATAATACAAAATCCCTACCGAAAGAAAGTCTCCCTAATAATAAAAAAGACAAAGGATGTTCTCGAGCGAAAGCAAATAACTCTAAAAGAATTACAAAAAATAATAGGGCTATTCAATTTTGCAAGCTTTGCTATTCCACGAGGTCGATTAAATCATCAGCAACTAATAATGTTCATGGGCTCGCTGCCGGTATTATCAACAAAAGTATTCCAGATACCTCAAAATGTTTGCAACGAATTAAATTGGTGGGTACAAAATTGTCAGACATCGACACCGCTACACTACCCGCCACCGGTGCACTTTCTGACGACAGATGCATCAGATCAGGCTTGGGGAGCCCAACTCGACAATGTCGCCATATCAGGCGCATGGTCTCCAGAGGAACAACCACTACATTGCAATCAAAAAGAGTTGCTAGCGATATTACATGCCCTCCAGGGCCAGACTCATATGCTTCGCAACAGCTCCATCCTTATACAATGCGACAACAGGACGGCTGTCACTTATCTTCGGAAGGAAGGAGGTACGAAATCCCTACCCTTAGTACAAATTACGTACCAAATACTACATTTACTAGATCAACATCAAATACACTTCAGCATACACCATATCCCAGGCAGATTCAACAATCATGCCGATCACTTGTCACGTTTTCGCACAAGCCCCAGAATGGCACTTGCGACCAGCCAGTGTGAAAATGGTGTTTGCAAAATGGGGCACACCGATGATAGACCTGTTTGCTTCCGACACAGCACATGTGGTTTACAACTATGTATCTCGAGACCTGAAAGACCAACAAGCCCTATTTCACGACGCATTCAGTATCCCATGGAACTATCCTCTCGCGTTGGTATTCCCACCGCCTTTCCTCATACCGAAAGTATTAACACATCTTAATCAGTCGACGGGCATATTTCTAATAGTAGTCCCTCGGTGGCAGAAGGTGTTTTGGCGCGCAGACCTCAAAGCCCGATCACTGACAGCGCCATTAACTCTGAAACATCTGCAAAAACATCTAGTCGACACCTCGACAGGATTACCTCCTCCACAGGTGGAAAATCTGGTCCTCGAGGTCTGGAAATGTGGGGGTGGACCGAGGCGATAGAAACATGGAGCACTGATCAACAATCGCTACTTAGAAATTCGTGGCGTAAAAGTACCTTGAAAACTTATGAGGTGGCTTGGAAGCGTTGGGTATCTTGGTCTAAATCTAAAAAAGTTGATACTGAAAATCCTACAGGTTCAGAATTAGCGAAATTTTTGTCAGACCTATGTTTGATTGATAATTTATTTTACAATACCATTCTGTTACATAAATCTGTGGTGTCTACATTGTGTAATCCTGAAACATCAAGTCTATTAAGTTCGCATGTTCTTGTAAAACATATATTAAAATCCATCGCCTTGAAAAAGCCAAATTCACCTAAGCCACATATTTGGGATGTTAATAAATTAACTACATACTTATCTAATTATCACATAGACTTGAATAATACCTTTCAAATATCACGCCATGCTGCCATTTTGCTTCTTCTTTGTTCCGGTAGAAGAATACACGATCTTACATTACTGCGTATAGACGGTAATCATGGTATAAAAACAGATGATAGTATAATATTTTGGCCCCATTTTGGTTCCAAAACAGATAACAGTGATTATAGGCAGTCTGGCTGGAAATTACTCCCTAACACATGTAACCGTAATCTAGATCCTATATTCTGGATAGATAAGACTATAACATTGTTAAATCAAAGACGTGTTACTGCAAAATTATTTAACTTATTTATTACAGTTAGAGGAGTACCGAAACCCGCTACAGTGATTGCGAATTGGATAAAAACTTTATTCAAGGAAGCTGGTATCGAAGCCCCCCTTGGAAGTATACGATCAGCTGTGGCATCTAAAAGTTGGTTGATGAACCATCCTCTGGCAGAAATTTTATCTAGGGGAAACTGGCGATCAGCCAATACATTCCAGAAGTTTTATAGACGAGAAGTATTACAAACTCAAGATTTTGATTCAAATGTCAGTTATTTAAGCCTATAAATTAATGCTGATTAAATATAAATAAATAAATGAATAAAGGAACTTTACCTGTATGTTCTACATTTCACTATTATGCGAGAAGAATACATTTAATTTAGATATTACAATAGTATTTTTCATTTATTATACCACATCACATTGGCGTATAAAGTGGCGACACCAGGCGATAACAAACAGACTCTCAATAGTAAAGCTTCCGGTGACGGTCAAGTAGTTTAATAGCAGCGTTTTACCTGAAATAAAACGCATATTAAAATACTTACCTCACCGGAAGCTTTATTTTTTACCTCTGCCTGGTGAAAATATTGAGCCAATGACATAAAAATCGCCCGACACATTTTACGAAACTAAAAGGTCGGCCGTCCCGCCAGGTGTCACCACTGCGCAAGTCAATAAAAGTACTAAAACTGGTAGGAAATCGACGGAAACGGATGTGCTCTCTCAATAGTAGAGCTTCCGGTGAGGTAAGTATTTTAATATGCGTTTTATTTCAGGTAAAACGCTGCTATTATACGAAACTATCTGAACATTGATGGCACTAATGCACAGAAAAACTCTAATGAGTTTATGTGGCATTTTTATACGAATGTTTTTATTATGTATTTTTAATTAAATAAATAAATAAAAAAAAAATACATTGTGGACCTGCGATCTGTTTGATATCATCATCCCATCGAGCGTAGGGTCTGCCTCTGTAGCGTTTGCCTGGTGGGCCGCTCCATTTCCATACTGATTTATCGTCTCATAATTGGGTATTCTACTGACTAGTCAAATTAGTTAACTAAACGTCAAAACGATGAGTTATATTATAAGGTAACTTTATGAAAAAAAGATTTAGTTGACGTCATAATAATTAATAGTCAAATCGTAAACTGTTGATTGATGGCACTTGGTGGAATCTGCTACACATATTGAGTAAGACACTTGTGTAATGTTACATCATACCTTTGAGAATGCCGTGAGGCGAAACCCCGGTCAGGTGAAAAATAAAATATAGTGGAAAAATACAAAGTGTCGCAGTCAATATGAATAGTCAAATCAGTTACTATTATGGGTTGAGTGGATGATTAAAAAAAACTTAAATAAGAACCGACGCAATTTTTACCACTCTTTTACCATTCTTAATTGTTCAAATAACATCGGGAAAAATGAAACGCTGAAGCGAGACTTGAACTCACGACCTTTCCCTTGCTCTTCCATCTGAGCTATTGAGTCACACCTGATTCATTTCAAATTTTCCTTCTCTTTATATCCGTCTTTAAGGGCGACGGTGGTGCCATCTACCAACATTCTTACGAGCTGTTGGAAGCAATGAAAGGAAAATTTGAAATGAATCAGGTGTGGCTCAATAGCTCAGGTGGAAGAGCAATCCCGCTGTGAGGGAAAGGTCGTGAGTTCAAGTCTCACTTGAGCGTTTAATTTTTTCCGACGTTTTTCGAACTTAGCATTAAAATGCTATAAAAAATTCAGTCAAACATTTTTAATTGAATAAGCTCGGTTAGATAATTTATTTTAACTATAGGATAATACCCAATTGTCCAGGTTTCCAATGGGGCACTCGCGAGGGTCCGCTGTGCGAGGAGCCCATCCGTAACGTGAAGTTCAAGATTTTAGACGCGGTCATCGCTCAGGAGCCTCTGCATAGAGGAGGCGGACAGATCATTCCTACTGCTAGAAGGGTAAGGAAAATGAAATCATTAAGAGATCCGGTTCTCAGCATTCCATGGATTCACCGTGCGGTCGCCGGGTCCATGGCGTGGTACAGAGAGGAACACTGTGACGGCGCCTGCGACCCAGGTGTATGTTTAGGGTGGCCACCTTGTGATGCATCAGCGCTCACCTCAACCGTCAGTCGTGTTCCCCCCTCTACCTATCCAAATTTGGTAAGATCCTATCAACGCCGTTTTAGATATTCGTTTGAGTAAAGAGCTTACTGAAGCTCTTCGCAATCCCAGGTCTTTAAACAAGTTATACAGGGATTTAGCTCCGGTATTTTGTAGTGTTTCTTACACGAATCTGCGAGTAATTTCCAATCAGCAACTGCTATCAAAATTGATTTGTCTTTTTTGAGCAGTCTTTCTTTACAAACGCGACGTCCTTTCTTTGGTTTGTGGTTAAACCGCCAAACTTACCGCCTCACGTATGGTTTCTAATATCCTATCATGTCGGCGCGAGTAATGACCCCGGTCTAATAGCGTCCTACAACCCACCAGTAGGTGTCTAGCTGTACCAGTTATTTAACCACATGAGTTACATTTTTTATCTGTAATCTGTTTACTATTTATATTGAGTAATCGATATTTCGGCGCTGTTCCAAGCGCCATGATCACGGTGCATAGACCAATGCAAATAGCCACATACAAGGACTTGAACTGACTTGAACTCCCACACCACAGAGGCTGTCATGAAATGTTATATGTTGTTTATGTACCACCAGGTGGCGTACTCGGCGTTCCTCATGGCCACGCCGCGGCTGATGGAGCCCTACCTGTTCGTGGAGGTGCAGGCGCCGGCCGACTGCGTGTCCGCCGTGTACACCGTACTCGCCAAGAGGAGAGGTCACTTGATACATAACTACTTGATATGGTTGAATGAAGTAACTTTCAAACTCTCGCGTTCTATGATATACAATAATAACAACGGGAGTCACAGGCTGACTGGTCAGCCAGGCTGTGACCGCGGCCGGTGTAACCTGGTCGAAACGTCAGGCAAATAAAAGGCACGTATGTACCTATACCATGATCGCGTTAATTCCCGTTAGTGTTATTGTATATGGTTGAATGAAATTTTACAGCATTTAGCTAATTATTCAATTCCTGATCGATCATAAAATATTTTCATTCTAAATCGATTTAGACCTAGTTGCTTAGTTATTAAGACCTGGAACTCCCTGCCAGCTCACGTGTCCCCTTCTTTCTACAGTCCCGGGTCCATTAAGCGGGGCGTGAAAAGGCATCTAATGAGGCCGTCAAGCTGAGTGCCATCACTGTTAACATGGTACCATGTTTACGATGGTGACCCTCTTTCCGAGACTTCGCCTTTAGCCTATGGTAGGCGAGGTGAAGTCAAATTGACGTGTCCTTTATAAAAAAAATAGATCTGAATAATTACCATATTAAATGCTGTAAAATTTCATGCAAATATTTGGGCGGAGTAATCAAAAATCTATGTTTAAAAATGATTGAAAAATCATTCATTAGTTCCAATAGCATCGCTCGTAAGAGCGTCGTCGATGACTCCACGGCTTCCATAAGAAAAATAAAGATTTGGATTACTTCGGGCGTGGTCTGGTAGCTTCGTGGTCATGGGGACACTAAGGTTCCCACAACCCATCGAAAGAGATAGTCCTGAGTCTGCCGGGGTGCGAGAGATATGCTTTCGGCAATCTCAACTCCGGCAACCAAGGACCCAAGACGGCGTGTGTTTGGGTCGGTTCGAGTCCGACATAACCGCCTCCACCGGCTCCGTGGGGGTGTTATCCTTGGGGATTTTTCGCACGATATAAAAAAAGCTTATTGGTCAAAGAATTCTCCCTGTAAGAGAAGAATCGTGCGTTTGAATCCTACCTGGAACATTAAAAAATGATTCCTATTTATCGATTTAAATAATCTCTTTCAATTATTATAAAAACATGACAAAAGCTTGGCTGGCTAATTGACATTTATATAACATTGTAAGTTATAGTTACATATTGAAATAAAAATTTAATTATTATATATTTTATACTTTTTTTTCACCAGGTCACGTAACCCAAGACGCTCCGGTCCCCGGTTCTCCCCTGTACACGATCAAGGCGTTCGTGCCCGCCATAGACTCGTTCGGCTTCGAGACGGACCTTCGTACTCACACGCAGGGCCAGGCCTTCTGTCTCCAGGTGTTCCACCACTGGCAGATCGTTCCTGGGGATCCCCTCGACAAGAGCATTATTATTAGGTAAGCTGTTTTGTACTTTGCAGGGATTGTATGACTGGATAGCCTCTATAGCGTAGCGTAAGTGAACTCGGCCGCTACGCAGGAGGCGCGGGTTTGATCCCCGCTCAGTCCAAATATTTGTATGCATTAATATGGGTATCTAAATCTTTTTGCTTATATATCCGTTCTGTAGTCTGGCCGGGGCCGGTGGCTTAGTGATCAAAGCATTCTCCCTTTATGAGAAGGATCGCGGGTTCGAATCACACCTGGATCGATATTTTTGTTTTCTCATCTAATTTAATTTTAATCGTTAGCATCCATACTAATACTATAAATGCGAATGTAACTCTGTCTGTCTATCTGTCTGTCTGTGTATGTTCTTCTTCTCGCCTAAACAACTGAACCGATTTTGATGAAATTTGGTATAGGGGTAGATTAGACCATGAGGCTAATGTTTGGTCGCGATAGCCGACATCTACGCGGGCGGAGCCGCGGGCAAAAGCTAGCACTAAATACTTTAAAATTTAATTTTCCTGACAATGTTTTTGTTCCCTAGGCCCCTAGAACCTCAGCCAGCGACCCACCTGGCTCGAGAGTTCATGATCAAGACTCGCCGCCGCAAGGGACTCAGCGAGGACGTCTCCATCAACAAGTTCTTCGACGACCCCATGTTGTTGGAGCTCGCTAGACAAGACGTACAGTTGAATTAAATGTCTACTTTAATGAGTGTCGAATCTTTTATTGTAAACCCAACTTCTCTAGATAGGGCTGTATAACATAAGCCTCAGATTCAACAATTGAGTATTCTACTGATTAGTCAAATTAGTTACTTTTACTAAACGATAAGAAAAGGGAACGTTCATATCTGACGGAACTTGCGTCGCGTATTATCGGTCGCGTAACGCCAGAACAGACAAATGTATAGAAAAACACTTGACCGTTCACACTCGACGCACTAACGTAGCATCGGTTGAGTGTGAACGGTGAAGTGTTTTTCTATACATTTGTCTGTTCTGGCGTTACGCGACCGATAATACGCGACGCAAGTTCCGTCAGATATGAACCTTCCCTAAAAAGTAACTTGTATGAAAAAAGATTTAGTGACGTCATACAATTTAATAGTCAAATCAGTTACTATTATGGGCTGGGTGGATGATTAAAAATAAATAATAAATAAATATTCCACAACATTCTACACAACGCTATCTAGACCCATGGTAAGCTTTTATAGCTTGTATTATGGAATCTAGAATGCGGATAAACATACTTATATACTTTTTTTTTGTAAATACATACATATTATACATAGAAACACCTATAAATAAAAACTATAAAATAAGAACCGACGCAATTTTTACCGCTCTTTTACAATTCTTAATTTAATAAGCTCGGTTATGTAGGTTATTTATTTTAACAATAGGATAATACCCAGCCCACCCCCTATTACGTGGGACCGAATACAATGATTAGTGAAATGTGGGTGTTAATTCACCTCTGGCAGACAAGCACACGGCCCACCTGATAGGAAGTGGTTATCGTGGCATATGGGCATGTGCAGCACTAACACTCATACTGCCGACCCTGAAGAAACCTTCTTGTACCCTTCTTGAAGAACCCCATATTGTGGTCGCTTGTGTAAACCACAGCAGGGAGTTCATTCCACAGCTTGAGCGTGATGGATGAAGTTCCTTTCATGATCCGCACGGTGCGCACGGTTTCGGGTCGCAATATGCGAAGTTGAACTCCCTGCCTATAGAGACTTGTTGGTTGTATAGTAAAGCTACATGACATTATAGTGTATTAAGTACTAGTAGTAGCCTATGGATGTATAAATAAATATACACAGAGGCCTCGTAGGGTAAATGGTAAAACCTGATATTGGTCAACATGGCACTATTTGGTCTATTTACGTGATTTTTTAGTAAAAGAGAATCAATTTAATTGAATACTCATTTCATTACTATCGAGCGCTCCTCCCAACCAGGCCATTGTTCGCCAATCACCAAGTGTACTGGGTGGAGGTGAGGTCCCTGGGTCAGCCGGGGTGCGAGGGATATGTCGATGACAACCTCACCTCCGGCCTAGCACCACGACCCACAGTCGGCGTGCGGTTTTAGTCGGTTCGAGTCCGACATAACCTCCCCTTCCGGCTCCGGCAGGGGGGTATCCGAGGGGATTTCCGCACGATAAAAAAAGAAGGGGTGGAGGTGAGGTTAACTTGGGCCCCGAAGATCTTAGTGGGGTTATCTTAGCGCCGCTTTTTTGCGTTAGCTTTTGTTGGCCAGGCTTTAGAATGGTTTACACAGTCAAATAAACGATAAACTTGTCTGCAAGAGCAAGCTCTTTCCTCATAAATCACAGAACAGAAAAGCTCTGTAACGTGTCATATAAAACACGGT
The DNA here is from genome assembly GCA_914829495.1 of Eilema sororculum. Taxonomy (NCBI): domain Eukaryota; kingdom Metazoa; phylum Arthropoda; class Insecta; order Lepidoptera; family Erebidae; genus Eilema; species Eilema sororculum. The sequence goes on from OU618534.1 coordinate 26,478,700, forward strand.
CTTCACGATGGTGTGCTTGTGTTGTGTGTGCCGTGTGCTTGATCAACTGGTGTATAAACTTTAATATTATTAATTTGAAACCTAAATGAGGTAGCTAATAATCACTTTGTAATACTCTAAAAATACTCGATTTTGAACACAGATATTCTCGCAGCACCAAAACGTGCTTTCTGAACAACCAAAACGTCAGAGTATTCGATATTTACTTTGACATTTCACATTTGATTTTGACAGATTGCAACTCAAAACAAAACACATGCTTTGTGGTGATTATAAGTGTTAATATATTATTTTAAACTAAGTTTAAAAACAATTACGTGTTCTTAGTATACGTATAGTATAAGTAGTTTTATATCCAACTAAAAATGGCCCGCGGAAAGGACAAAAAGAAGTAAGTATGGTTATAAACCGAAAGTCGATCATGTGTTGTTTACAATGGTCACTTTTGTAACGAATTATATTCTTCAGGCGCAAATTAGAGAAGAAACAAGAAGGTGACGATGTTCCGAAGAAAGTGCCGCACACGCTCGAGTCCCTCCGAGAGAAGGATGAGACTATGCTCGTCAATGCTGATGAGGAAGAGCAATTGGAGGTTAGATACGTCTTGTGCCTATATTTTATCTTTAAATGCTATTGCTTAAATATAATAAACCTTGGACCTAAATCGCAATCGAATCTCAACTCTCAGATTCTATGTTTCCAGTGTGCCACCACCTGGACTGCATTTTTGGAGGCACTCATAAGTTCTTCCGCTGTACAAGTGGATGGGCATGCAGCACATGTTAGCAGGTGGGACATGGTCTGTGGAGTAACTCCACACTCACACCACAGGTCCATGCCGTCTGAGAAACCCCATCTTGTCCGATTCTCCTTGCTTCGACCGACCTGTGTCCGAAGTCTGTTTAGGGACTTCCACCTGATCCAGGAGAGGTTGTGCCCAGGTGGTAAACTCTCCGACAGTGAAACGAAAGGGGTTGGTGGCGAGCTCCGCGCTCTCCATAGGTCCACCCTGGCCGGGTAGGGATCGCCATCGGCGGGTGCAACGCAAGCCCAGAAGCTCTTTTTTTTTAGAAATAGAAATAGAAATAGAAATAGAAATCTTTATTTGCAGGCTTTTCAGCCTTTTTGGCACGTGATGGTGGCGCTGATCCCGTTCCAGCTTGCTCCTTTTCATGGATGACGCCTTTATGTGATTGTTTTGTAAAACACTAACAATCTATGGTTGGTGAAATTGAGTACGTCCACCGCACTAGCACCCCATGCTTTCTTCAAAATACATCAAGAAATGTTTACTGCACGTATGGGGCATATTTTAGGTCCATGATTCAAGCAATAGTAGTAGTCAAGTAAAGCATTTAGTATTTAAATGTGTCCTGATATTTTCACATGAACTAACTTACATAGCTGTAAAATTTTGAAACAGTAGTAAATTTCTATGTTTTTTTTTTCTCGTTAACCCTTGATCTCCGCAACTTGAAACTTTGCGTAGGGGCTTCTAATATTATTAGCTTTGTGTAAAAAAAATATGGACTCGTAACTCGAGTGCGGACAATCTAAAGTTCAGCCGAATCGAGTGTAGTGCAAGTGTTGGACTCAAATGAGCCACTTGTGGCGAGCTCTTCTTCAGGCCCTTCGTGGCAAGTGTTAGAGTCCACTTGTGCCCGTGATGCCATTTGAACCAGAAGCTGGTAGTACACGTGCCACTGTTCTGACTGCCGCACCGACGTCATCTGTGGGCAGTCCAAGTAATGCAGAGCCTCATGCTTCTGGGTCATCTGACCGCAGTAGCTATCATAATGTGGAAGAAATAAGGTTGGTACCTACATGATTATTTTTCTTGCTCACTTTTTCCAGAATATTTCACAGATAAAATCTTGTAAGCTTTATCAGTTCTAATTTACGTTTCAATTGTTTCAGATCCCATTGGAATATGGTTAAAGTTTTGAAAAGACTGGACACAATACCTCAGTCTATCCAGTATGCTGAAGAACGTAGACTTATCCCTACGGAGAAAATATGTAATCATCACCAAAGACCAATGACTTTAACTTATTCCGGGAGCGCTGGGCAGCTAGGTACTAACCGTTGTGGAAAGAGCAATTTGCTGGGAACAAAACAGTGAGTCGAGCTAAAGGCGTGGTTTGAGCATGTTCGGCTGCCTTTAGATTTGATATTTCAAATCATGTATATGTTCACCCAAAGCTACTCGTACCTCCAGGTGAAAGTAGAGACGCTCGAGAAGACAGGGAGACTGTGCTTGTTATTATTGTGTTGTTATCTCCCACTCTCTTTCTTCTGCATATCAATGACATGCTCTGTAACGGAAACATTCACTGCTATGCAGACGACAGCACCTTACACGGGAGTTATTACGCACATCCTGCGGCCAAGCAGTCTGATATCGCGGAAAAAAGGCAGCTTCTTGTCACTGAGCTGGACCGGATCCTGGACCACATTTCTCAATGGGGCGCTAGGAACCTGGTCGAGTTCAATGCCAAGAAGACCCAGGCATGTGCGTTTACAGCAAAGGTATCTCCTTTCCTTCCCCTTCCCACTCTTCAGAGCACACCACTGCCACTGCAGGATCACCTCACTATCCTCGGTATGGATGTTCGCTGCAAACTGAATAACAAAAACTATATCGAGAGCATCATCAAATCAGCCTCGCGTAAACTCGGAGTCCTGAACAGAGTGAGACGTTTTTTCACGCCGGAGCAGCGGTGTCTTCTATACAAGACCCAAATTCGTTCCTGCGTGGAATACTGCTCACATCTCTGGGACGGCTCCGCAAAGTACTTATTAGATGCTCTCGACAGGTTGCAGCGACGTGCGGTCCGCATTATTGGGGATCCTGAGGTCACGAACACCCTCGAGCCTTTGCAGATGCGTAGAGATGTTGCGTCTTTGGCAGTTTTCTACCGTCTCTACCATGGTGAATGTTCTGACGAGCTCTTCCAATTAGTCCCACCCTCCCCTTTCCTTCACAGGACGACACGTGCAGGGCTAAGATGTCATCCATTTACGGTGCAGAGTATACCTGCTAGAACCAAGCGTTTCAGTGATTCATTCCTATGCCGCACCACTAAGACCTGGAATTCCCTGCCAGCTCACGTGTTTCCTTCTTCCTACAGTCCCGGGTCCTTTAAGCGGGGCGTGAAAAGGCATCTAATGAGGCCGTCAAGCTGAGTGCCACCACTGTTAACATGGTAAATGTTTACGATGGTGACCCTCTTTCCGAGACTTTGCCTTTAGCTTAACATCAGGCGAGGTGAAGTCAAATTGACGTGTCCGTTGTAAAAAAAAAAAAAAAAAAACAAGTACCGTCGCTGACTGGTTTTCATATTGTCGGGAGACAATCATTATATATGAATTGGGGCATCAAGAGGCTCACGGTAAGATTAGTGGTCCAGGGAAGATTGTGCAAATTGATGAGTCGAAATTTGGAAAAAGAAAATATAATAGAGGGTCCGTCTATTATTTATATTTTTGTTGGGCATGATAGAAAACGGCAGTGATGATTTACGGCTGGAAGTGTGTCCTAACAATGAAAGGTCCGCTGAAGTTTTGGTGCCACTAATACAAAAACATGTTCTGGATGGCACTGAAATTCACACAGTTTGTTGGAGAGCATATGAGTGTCTTCCTCAATAAGGGTACATCCACAAACAAGTAAACCATAGTGACCCACGTGAATAAATTTATGGTACCAGATGGGACACACACCCAGCGTATAGGTAGCGGCTGGGGATATTTAAATATTCAACAAAGACCAATATAAAAGCAATTTCACAGATTGGGTTGTAGAGTTATTTGTGGAGAAGAAGAATAAAAAAACTACATAAAGATCCTTTTGAAGAATTACCAAAAGTTGTAGACTATGTTTATAAAATTGAATAATAAATGACTGAATTTAAATTTCATTGTTTTATTTTAATTATAGTATATATACCTGTGTGACAGAAAGAAATCGCTGCAAAACCGACAAGGGGCGAGCCGGGCGAGGCGGCCCGCGAGGTAAGGAGCATGTGGTTTCAACACTCGCCACCGCGGCTGAGGCTGAAGCTGCGGTGTTGAGTGTGAAGCACATCTGCGACGATAAGCTCGCATGGGACCGCTGGAGCCCTGTAACGCCGGAGCCGTGACAGAAGCCATGCCTGCTGCATGCTTGCTTGTTTTATCATGATAGACCACTCAGAAATCAACACACCTCGACCTTTAAATCGATGTCATTACAAGAAAATATTCGTATTTTTAGTTAGGTTAGAATTAAAAGAAAAACGTATCTCAAAAAGGGGGGCTTCCGTAACTTTTCCTTCACCCCCCGACCTCGCAGCGCTTAACTCGAGTGCGGACAATCTAAAGTCCAGCTGCTAATTTAACTTTACATGACCTAAAAGTGTTTTTATATGACCTAAATTACAATTCTAATTCAATTATAACTGTGATCCACACCGGCTATTGGTTTTATTATTTACAGGCACAAAAAGATATGGAACTAGATGAACTGTCTTCTTACTATGAAAACTCTTATGAGCCAAAGGTACTGATCACATACTCGGACAATCCACACACCAAGACGAGAGTATTTGGCAAGGAGCTCTCCAGAATGATACCGAATTCCATATCTAGGTATCGGCAGAGGTAAGATGAGAACAAAGTGCACCTATTTATGACTGCTTACTTCCAGCGGGGGATGCCGTTGATCATACAGGTGTTCTGTCTTCCTTCCAGTGTTTACTTCCTTCCAGTTGACTGATTGTTCTAATATTTCAAATACACCTTTAGTTCGGGCAATAATATCATATAAATCAATAAAACAGTTTAATTTGCTCTTAATACGAGAGTTTTAAGATCATTTTGAGACTTCGTCTTCAAGATATTTTTAACACTGACTGTATAATTATGCGCACTCGACCTGTCTGCTCTTCGGCAGCCCCTGCTGGCAGTAATCCATATGTTCACAACATAAACGATTCTTTAATCATTTCAGATCATCGGTAAAACGCATTGTTCAATCATCAATCCGTGAGCAAGTGACAGACGTGATAATAATAAATGAAAACCAAAAGCAGCCAAACGGGTTTCTTCTCATTCACCTGCCAAACGGACCTACCGCACATTTTAGATTGTCCAGCTGTAAAATCACGCCAGAGTTGAATAAGGATTATAAAGAAATCACGAATCACCGGCCTGAGGTGAGCTATTTTGTTTTATGTTGTTCCATCCAAACCACACATCACAGACCCAGAACTGACATCTCTGGGAGAAAGGATAAGGAGAGCCGACCTCAATTAGAAATGGGGAAAGACCACACGGAGATGTAGTTCCATTCAAAGCTTTCTGCTTTGGGCCATATTATGCAGTTTTATGGGCAACTGCACACTATCATCTTCCATCAATCAGCTGGTAACTTGGCTGCCACATGATGTTGACTGGGGCCCCAAATGCTACTGGGGTATCTAAAAACAATACTTTAAATTATTTTCACATTCGCAAATCGCAAGCTAATCGGGGACACCGTTGGGGCCAGACCGTAAGGGATGACCCTGGGTCAGGCGGAGTGCGAGTGATATGTCGAAAACAACCTCACCTCCGGCCTCGCACCACGACCCTCTGTCGAGTCGTCATAACCACCCGTTCCGGCTCTGGCGGGGGAGGTATCCGAGGGGATTTCCGCACGGAAGAAAAAAAAAAGCCAACTAATAGGCTTCCATAGGCCACGGTAACTAGTTACCATCAGGTGGGCCGTGTGGTTGTCTGTCAACTAAGTAGTTTAAAAAAGAAATGTAGCTCCGACTTGTCAGATTTTCGTAACATAGGGCGAGCCTATTAGGCTGCGTTTCCATTGAGGCAGAGCCGAGCGGAACGGAGAAATATAAACCAATAGCATTGCATAAAACTCCGCTCCTGCAGCTGAGAGCTGAGCGGCGTTTTTTTATACAATCCTATTGGAAACGCAGCCTTATCGTCAAATGGGGACTTTGTTATGAATTTATGTTTATTGACATATTGCCCACACAGGTGATACTGAACAACTTCAGCACTCGCCTGGGTCTGACGGTGGGGCGCATGCTCGGCGCGCTGTTCCACTACGAGCCACAATTCCGGGGCCGCCGCGCTGTCACCTTCCACAACCAACGGGACTACATATTCTTCAGGCACCATCGGTATGTCACCCTCAACAACTATATTTCTACATATATAACGGAGAGTCTAAAGTAAAGCCAACAAGACGAGAGAAAAAAGGTAAACAAAGCGACCATTACTGAGTTATGTTGTGATAACTAGCGATTATTGTCTCTGTCCTTGTCGCAAATATCACACGTACGCGACAATGGCCGAGCGACAGCTGTCGTTGCGTAGTTTCGTAGTACAGGAAAGCTGTCAGCACAGCGGCGGTCCTAAACTGTCAGATCCAACATCTTATGAGCATTTTCATTCCTGTCTGGAGCTAATATTCACGTCCACTCGTTTGATAACATCATAGTCATTCAACAAAAGCCTTTTAGTAGTTACAAGGTAATTTATTAATTGAAAAACTTATTTATTTATTCGAAATACATCGGGAAAAAGAAGAACTCAAATGGGACTTCAACCTTTCCCTTACAGGGGGAATGCTCTTCCAACTGAGCTATTGAGTCACACCTGAATCACTTCAAATTTCCCTTCTCTTTATATCCGTCTTTAAGCGCGACGGTGGAGCCATCTACCAACTTTCTTACGAACTGTTGGAACCAATGAATGATTTTTCAATCATTTTTAAACATTGATTTTTTGATGACTCCGCCCAAATATTTGAATGAAATTGAAGTGTTACGTTACCTTTCTTCTCTCGCTTCGTTGGCTTTACTTTAGTTAGTATATTGTACGGCCTTTTATCGTACAACAACTAGATTTTTCATTAAATTACACTTTTTTCTACACTAGCAACACTAAAATAGGCCTAGTGTCATCTCCAACTTACCCACTGACATCTAATGTCTCATATTTATCATAATGCCCAATTTATCACTGGGTCCATAACATATACTATGAAGCGTCGGTAGCTTAGTGGTTAAAGAGTAGGTCTTACTATCGAGAGGTCCTGGGTTCGATCCTGGCCATTGCACTAACGTTAACCCACTCCTAGCACAAGCAATTTAGCTTAGGTGGAGGGATTAGTGTGAATATTAGTATTAATTTCGGTTGCTAATATTCTTAAAAAAAAAAGAAAAAGTACAATTTGTGATATATAAAAAAATCTGGATCATGGATCTGCGGTAGCCTAGTGGAATGTGTAAGTATGGGACTGCTGAGACGAGGTCTCGGGTTCGATCCCAGGGTTACCATGGCACACACCAATGATTTTTCGAAGTTATGTGTGTATTTATCGCAAGTTTATAAGTGCCCGGTTAATGGCAATAGGCTCGCCACCTATTACATTGGGACCTAAACATAAACTGGCGAAATGTGGGTGCTAGCACCTCTGCCTACCCCTTCCGGGAATATAGGCGTGAGTTTATGTATGTATGTTATGTAAAAAAATCTACTCTTTCAGATACGAATTCACACAAGACGGTAAGCGTGCCAAACTCCGTGAGCTTGGCCCTCGGTTCACGCTCAAGCTGATATCATTGCAGCAGGGCACCTTCGACTCCAAGCGCGGAGACTACGAGTGGATCATCGCTGGAAGGCGACACCAGCTGGAGACGTCGAGGAGAAAGTTCTTCTTATAGTGTTTAAGTGTTATTAATAAAGATCTTTTTAAGAATACCTACTTTTTTAATTGTCTGCTACAATTATCCCTATGTAGGTACCCATTGAAAAAGTAGCGGCCAGATATTTGTACTAAAAGGAACGCGCGGTCGTGCATCGTCTTCAAAAGACCAAGTTCTTTTCTTTTATAGCATTTATTATGCAAACTTAAAATTCGAATACTTCGGGAAAAATGAAATGCTCAAGTCAAATGCACCACCGGGGTGGTGGTTGGCACTAATTTAGAAAAAAAAGAAAAGAATTTTTTTTTTATTTACAATACGCACAATTTTGGTGTCGTTTACCACGCTGGTGGTCAATGGCACAATTCTTTTACTTCGGTAGGTAAGACTTAAAATGGCTTGTAATATTTTGCCTCAAAAAAATAAAGTTTAAAACTAAAACCCGACTACCGAAAAATCCCGCTCTTAAAAGTGACAAACAAGAAAATATCAAGGACAGCCGTGGTCGTATGCCACTTTTCCCTAGAATGTATTGTTTTGTTTGAGTAAGTGGCATACGACCACGGCTGTCCTTGATATTTTCTTGTTTGTCACTTATAAGAGCGTGATTTTTCGGTAGTCGGGTTTTAGTTTTAAACTTTATTTTTTATTTAAATTATTTTGGGGCAAGGTAAAGCTAATAATTTATAGATATTTGAAATGTGCTCATTAAACACGGCATATTTATCGCAAATTTATTTTTTAACACAGTACCTTATGAGCGCTAGAGGGCGCCACACAATATTGAGTGACACGTCATATAGCCTATAACCATCGGAAAATCAAGCCGCTTGTAACGATACCTCATTTGTCCAGTTCTAATTAGTAGTTGAGGAGCTATGAGGGAACAAATGAACATACATACATACATAGCCTGTCAAAATCATAACCCTCCTTTTGGCTTCGCCGTAGTCGGGTAAAAACGTCACTGTGCACCGATGCTCTTTCTGTGGGGATTGACCTTGTTCTCAGTTGCATCTTCGGAGTAGGTACAGGAGATGGCCTCCGAAGCTTTCACAAGTCTGCTTACGTTTTTGGTTTGTTTTGAGTGATTGCTACTGATCTTTTAACCACTCTTTTTTCGTGCTGAAATCCCCTCGACCTCCTCTGCCGGAGCCGGAAGGGGAGGTTATGTCGGACTCGAACAGACTAAAACCGCACTATGCGGAAAATGAAATAATGACACTACCTACTACATTTAAAAAAACTTGTAAATAAGTCCTCAGTCCACACACAGTTGTGTATTTAATGTTTCGTAAAATTAAAAATGTTATAACTAAAACACTTAAAACCTTAGCTTTTCTAAAAATAGCGGCACACCAATGTCGCCATTAGTTAGTTGCATTTGTACGTGCATTATATATTTATTCCGTTCTTTGTCGTGTTTTGACCTATTCTTATATGGATATGTTGTTAATGCGTTTACAGCATTAAAAGCGGCATCCTGCTTAAGCACAGATAAGCATTTATTTACAGTCGCAGGTCGTCTTTTGAAGCAGTTATTAATATAGGTACCCATTCCATCCCTCACAGACGTTATTCGTGCGATGTCGCTCACCGAAACAGCACCACAGTGTCTTCTTGGGCATCCAATATCTTTTTACGTATCTTAGAAATTTTTGCATACGTACCTACATCTCCTAAAATTTCATTTTCCGAAACTATAAGTATAATCCCATCCCTCCTCAATTCTTGATAAAGGCAAAAGAGGCAGAACCGTGCATAGAGATACAATTTTACTAATTTTGTTATGGTTATTTAAATTAAAAAGTTTTGCTTTCCTCCATAATTGGTTTTGGAAATGGAAATGAAATAACATCCATGATGCTTTGATGAAGGAAACACACTTCTCACGGCACCGATAAACGATTGTTCGTAATCCGATACAAATTTAGAAGGGTTCCATTCTGGAATTTGTGATTTTATCATTTCCAACATTAGGATATATGTTTCTTTTTTTTTATTTTCCAAAAGGATATAAGCAACCGGTACTACAAAATTTTTATCCTCGGTGCTTCCTAGATCGCTAAAGATCACATACAACTGTTTGAAAGGCTTAGGACACTTTTTGAATGTACCGTCGCAAAAGAAGATTTTCCCGTTTTTAATCATTTCTCTGGCTTCATTAGAAGCAAAAATTAAAATACTTTCACGCTCTTGATGATAGTCAGCCAAGAGGAAATTTTTATAATCTTTACCAATTTCGACTTCAGATGCGACTTTATAAGCCATATTCTTAACTCCTTGTTTTTTATTTATCCGTCTATACGCAACCGATTTATAACTTTCGTAGCGTGGTAGTGTTTCAATTAGGTTTAACCCCATATCTTTGAAAGTAGCCAGTTTTCTTATAAATGGCAGGTACTGTTTCTCCGGAAGTTGTCGCTGTATCTATGCTCGTACTTATTAAATGGCATACGGCATTTTTATTTTCATCAGGCATACAGTTATTGGAATGCTCACGTTTTTTCACAACCTTCGAATTATCCTAAAAATTTAATGTCTATGTGAGTTTACATAATTCTAGTTTAAATACAGAACTTCGATATTGCCAATTAATTGGTTGTGGAGGTCAGATGGCAGTCGCTTCACGGAAAAATATCGTAGTTAGCCGCAACCTAGTTAGACTAGAAAGCCGACCCCAACGGAGTTGGGAAAAGGCTCAGAGAATGAGAATGATGATCTGAGTTTACATAATTTTGGTAAAAACAAACTTTTAAAACCCCGCGACCCGTGCTGCAACCACTAATTTCTCTCACTAGTCTATAATATATATTTTCTTTGGTACCTATTAAATGTACGTACCTCTGTAATGGTTATCGTTCCTGTACATTTTGTTTTTTTGAAATACCTACACCTCCATATACTGTTTGAATTTTTATATTTGGTGTGAAAATGGTACTGATACCCTTCGAACAACAGAAGTTAATTCGCCAACAAAAGTTAATTCGCTCATTGTATTATATAATTTGAGGTAATTTGTTCAATACTTTTTATTTTTTTATTTTATGGCGATACCAACGAATCCGCCAACAACACAGTTAGGCCGCGTCCTGGACGACGGCGGGCGGAGCGGGCGGTGTGCGCGGTTTCCTTCGCCACGCCGCGCCGCCCGCACCGCTGTCATCGTGAACAGCTTCACACAAATGTACGACTTTGATAAAGACGCGGGTGCCGTCGCCCGCGCCGCCCGCTCTAGCCGCCGTCGTCCAGGACGCGGCCTTATAGGTGGTTATAGGTATGTAAGCACACGAGAGATACTTCGAGTCTTGGATTTCCAATGACTTCAATCGTTGATTATCAAAGTATATTCAACCAGGAGTAATAGCGTTCTACATGACACGCTAATGCTTGGTTGAGGGGCGAAGCGATTCCCCAGATATTCCGATAACGTCCCGCGCGCCAAACACACTGTCCGCCATTTTTTCCAACTCAAAAGTGACAGCTCGAAATTCGAATGTCGCCGCTCAACCATCAAGCACCAGTGTCCTATAAACAACCGCATTGATAGCACCTTATAGTGTCATCTCAATGGTGCAGATGAAACCATACGTAATCAACGGTTTCGTTTGCACCATTGATGGTGCAAACGAAACTAATTACTCTCATCTGCACCATTGATGGCGCAGGTCAATGGTGCATACGGTACAACGGGAGGTATTCAATGAAACAAAAGCATACTTCTGTGTTATTTATTTTTCAATTTAATCAAGTCAATTTCAAATCATTCTTCGGCATGTTTGCCTCCAATCCTGAGTAGCGTTGTCTCGCAGAAACAGCTCTTTTATAGCTCCCATTGTATCTATAACAAAAATAATATTGTATTATAGAAATATTTCGGAAATACAAAGGGGTCTTGACACATTTTAGTGAATTGGGGGCTGTCTCGAAACCGCAGATGACCCTATTTCAGCCAGAGTGCGCGGGATATGGTTTATTTTAGACAATCTTACACTCTGGCAGTCATCTGTACCCCTAGTAAGTAAAATATCGTAATCGTATCGAGAGAACGGAGCGATACGATTGGCCGGCTTCACACACACAGGTAGGCGGCCAATCGCGATGTTCTGTTCTCTCGATTCATTTACTATAGTATTTTGTTCTAGGGGGTACTCAAGACTCCGACATGGCATACAGTTTTAGTCACTTCGAGCCAGTCATTTCCAGCAGACTAATGTTGTTAGATTGTAGTGTGTTGTAATAACCGAGGCAGCGAAGAGGCGCCTCCCCGGCAGTTTTGATACACGCCACTCTTGTCTCGAGTTCTTAAGAATCCTACCATAGCAAGATAGAATTCTTGTTAATTCTTCAAGACAATCTGTACGTCAGTCATAGGCAGATATGCTTACCTAACATTAAGTACTAAGATACTTTTCAAAGACTATTTAATGATAATTAAGATTATTTTTTCGATTTCAAAAATTTATAGATCAACTCTCTGACAAACTTGATAAATGAAAAGTCCTTACCTCTTATCAGTATCGTCGGTATCTCGTAAGTTGTCTGCATGTTTTCACCTACAATAATGAGAAATACACGATTATTAATTGGATTCACATAAAGTATAGCTTAGTGAAGTGGGAGTTGTACTCAGACGTGGTGTGTGTGGTCAACATGGTTGTATGGGTTCGCTCTGTTGAGGGAGACCTGAAGGTCCGTCATCATTGTAATTCTTTACTTTAATATATTAAACGAAAAAGAAATTTCATTTTATTTATCATTTTGGTTTTATTCAGTTTTTAATAGTAAAAATTAGAAAAGTTTGCCAAAGCATTGTCGCCATCTAGTAACAACGCTTGTAAATAAAAGTTGCCTGCCTGCTATTGGAAGTTACGAGAGGAACTGTTTTTTGTTGTGCATCTGTATAGAACTATATTAGGTACATAGCTCTAAGGGCAAATTCTTGTAATATCTGTTCAAAACTCACTCGCGATATAATCACAATCTCCCAAATAACATCTTGTACTATTATTGCATCAATCTATAGATCAACTCTAACAAATGTGATAAACCAAAAGTCCTTGCCTCTTTTATCAGTATCGTCGGTATCTCGTAAGTTGTCTGCATGTTTTCTCCTACAATAATGAATACACAATTATTATTTGGATTAACACAAAGTATAGCTTAGTGAAGTGGGAGTTGTACTCAGACGTGTGTGTAGTCAACATGGTTGTATGGGTTCGCTCTGTTGAGGGAGACCTGAAGGTCCGTCATCATTGTAATTCAATACTTCAATATAATAAACGACAGAGAAATTTCATTCTATATGTTTTTTTTTTCATTATTAAGAAGTATAGGGATGATTATTTATCTTTAACTAGCTTTTGCCCGCGGCTCCGCTAGCGTGGATGTCGGTTATCGCACCCAAACATAGCCTATGTCCTTTCTCATGGTCTCTACCCCTATACCAAATTTCATCGAAATCGGTTCAGTCGTTTAGGCGTGATAGCGTAACATACAGATAGACAGAGTTACTTTCGTATTTATAATATTAGTATGGCTGTTATACCAAGCTCAGAGGTAGCAAGGTGTAACTGTATCTCTAAGAAAATAATTACTTCTAAATATGCATACATACAGGCAAATCCATACTAATATAAAAAATGCGAAAGTAACTGTCTGTTAGGCTTTCACGTCTAAACCACTGAACCGATTTTGATGAAAGTTGGTATAGGGGTAGATTAGACCTTGAGGGAGGAAAATAGGGTGTGATAACCGACATCCACGTGGGCGGAGCAGCGGGGAACAGCTAGAAATGACAAAAATTACATAGGTAGTACAAAAATTGGCGAATATTTGTTAATAATACTAATATACATACCATAACGTAATGCTTTCTTGATAATCCAATATCCCAACGTCCTTGGTACCTGAAACCAATAAAACTGCATTGAAATATTTATGTATACAAACAATAGTATTCGCGTATCTATTGATAAATCAGACGTGTGGTTGGTCAACATGGTTGTATGGGTTCGCTCTGTTGAGGGAGACCTGAAGGTCGAGTCATCACGTTAGCAATAGCAATAGTATGGGGTACAAACACGAACAAAATATCTTTAGTTCAGTACAGAAAGACAGCCTCCGTGGCGTGGCGGTAGTGACCGCGACTGCCACGCAGGTTCGATTCCAGCTCAGTGCAAATATTTGTATGCATGAATATGGCTATTTGCATTGGTCTGGGTGTTACTATGTATAATATGTGTGTATTTACAAAAAAATGTATTTAAGAAGTATGTTGATCCACATTCTATAGTTAAAACGCTTTTTCCCTATTAAGAATCACAAATTATTTCAGAATTTGTTGGTTAAAATAAATAAGGATTTCGTGACAAAAGTAATATTTTAGGAAGCCGCCATCTAGCGACAATTTTGTTCAACCGTCCATTTTTTTACATAGCTGTCGCTTTTCGCATCTGTCTGTCCCTATGTATGTAAAACTACGCTACGGATTTTGTTGCGGTTTCTTTTTAGATAGAGCACTTCAAGAGGAAGGGTTATATGTATAATACATGCTTAATAATAGTAGAGGTCGCAGCGGGAACGGGATCTGACGGGCCGGCGGAAAAAATTGGAGGTACGAAGTTCACCGGGTCAGCTAATAATAATTACTTTGTGGTGGAGATATTACCCCTGTTAACAAGTTTTAGTTTATTTTCGCTATAGCTCACCAGTGTTATCCAGGCAAGCAAAGAGCAGCATTGAGAATACATCACAATTAGATTTGATGTCACAAGGGCTCTTTGAACACATGTTGCATGCATCAGAGCAGCGGAAAACGATTTCTCATCAAAATACTGTACAGATTTATATGTTCACTAGCTTTTGCCCGCGGCTCCGCCCGCGTGGAAGTCGGTTATCGCGACCAAACATAGCCTATGTCCTTTCTCAAGGTCTACTCTACCCCTATACCAAATTTCATCAAAATCGGTTCAGTCGTTTAGGCGTGAAAACGTAACATACAGACAGACAGACAGAGTTACTTTCACATTTATAATATTAGTATGGATCATATAATAATGGTTCGAATACATCAGCAAAAATGAATCTTCTATGGCGGGACTAGAACCCGCAATCTTTCCCTTACAGTGAGAATGCCTACACCAACTAGACTACTGAGATACACCCGATGTGATTTAAATTGCCCTTCTATTTTTATCTGTCTTCAAGGCGACGGTGGAGTCATCCACCGATGTTCTTACGGACTATTGGAACCGAATGATTTTACAATAATTTTTAAACGTTGATTTTAACTCCACCCAAATATTAGAATGAATTTTTCCTCCCCAGGGGAAAAATAGGGAAATTGGATAAAAGGGCTTCCCCTGTAGGAACGACCGCTGAATTTCTTGCAGAAGTCTTCTCAGGTCATGACCTGTCTACCTGCCTAGTTTCGAACCGGTCAGTGGTCCATTTGCTAAACTAATATTCGATTTCTTATTTTGACGTTTTGTAAGTGTCGTCATGATACATATTCTTTATATAGAAAATTTATGTCATGTAAATAATATACTCACAATTTACTGCTGTTTCAAGTCCAAACTTCGCCAAACACCTCGCGCATCTGTTCAACAAATAATTAGTATTAAATATAGTTCTACTAATTTAAACAATCATTCTATGATGATTAGGTTGATCAGTTGGGATAGTTATGTTAACAACATTGTTTGTCAGATGTCCCTATCTGTAATCATCACTTCAGTTTGCCAAGTTTGAAGTCAAATTTACGTGTCCTTTATAATAATAAATAAAGGTCAATTCTCTTATTGCCGTTCCTAATAACATACCAACAGTTAAATGTAGACCGCACTTCCAGATAAACAGTAGAGTTTGAAGTATCTGTGACTGGCCCTGGGTCAACCAAGGTGTATGAGAGATATGCTAGAGGCTACCTCACCCCCGGCATCTAAGGGAACGAGAGGGCCGTGCGGTGTTGGTCGGTTCGAGTTTGTTTCATGGAACTGCCCTACAATCAATAGGCAGTAGAATTACAGATCAACGGTAGAAACATTGGGACACTAAAATCAGATAATGATGACGTTTTCTATCTTTAGTATTCCGAAACGGACAGTACGTTATTGGGAACAGCCGTTAATTAATAAGATGTCTAGATTATATTATCTGTCAAATCTAACTGATTGCCAAAAACTGTATTCTCGTAATAAAATTCTTAAGAAATTGTGATCAAGGGAAAATTAAGAAATAAATTTTTATTTGAATGAATTTTTTATAGAATTTATTATGCTAACTTTTAAGTTCGAAAAACATAGGAAAAAATGAAATGCTCAAGTGAGACTCGAACTCACTTGAGCATTTCATTTTTTCCAATGTTTTTCGAATACATTTTTATTACGAGACTTGACCTTCTTTTCATTGAAATTGTGATAGTTTTTGGAAGTCAAATTAACTACCCTGGTAAAAATATAAAAAGCTACAAAATTAATACTTACATGATTGGCTTATCTTTACAGCGCGCTTCCAACAGTTCCGTTTAGAAACCTAAAACAATAAAATTATGAAGCTAGGTAAATGACAGTAAAGAATTAAATGAATACATTTGAAGAGGGCATAAACTCAGACGTGGTGTGTGTAGTCAACATGGTTGTATGGGTTCGCTCTGTTGAGGGAGACCTGAAGGTCCGTCATCATTGTAATGGTTTATCTCGCCTTTCCTCCTTCCTACAGTCCCAGGTCCTTTAAGCGGGGCGTGAAAAGGCATCTGATGAGGCCGTCAAGCTGAGTGCCATCACTGTTAACACGGTACATGTTTACGATGGTGACCCTCTTTCCGAGACTTTGCCTTTAGCTTAACATCAGGCGAGGTGATGTCAAGTTGACGTGTCCTTTATAAAAAAAAAGCGAACCTATCGCTAGCTTGTGGACAATAAGATGAAGCTCATGATTAAATAGACCTGGATATTCTTAGAAACTAATGAAAATATGATTTTGATATCTTACCCAAACAGCTTCAGGGGGTAACCATTTTCCATCACAGCTGGTTGAGTATATAGCATACTCTGTGAACAATATTTTGAGGGTGAATAAGAGTTAAAAAAAATGTTTCATATAAATTTTATAGCTGTGTTTATCAGTGAAGATAGTTATGTTATCAACATTATAGATCTGATGTCCCTATCTGTAATCATCATTTAATATCAAGTGGTCGTGAGTTCTAACCCCAGCCTTTGAACTACTAACGTGACCTCATCTGTAGGTAGGGGTTATTTAGAAAACATATAAACACACTCACGAATAGACATTGCTGCTAATTCTGTTGTTACATCTCTAAACTTAAAATTCTCTAAAATTTTCTAATTGCATCTGTTTCTTTCATTATCAGATAGAAAAGGACAGATGATTTACTTTAGTGAACACCTGTCAAATTAAGTCGGCGCCTTGACGGTACCCTTCAATTTTAGTCGACATCTACGAGCATGCGACTTAACTTACTACGCACCAACAAGGCGCTGTCTTAATTTGACAGGTCTTAACTTAAATAAAATCATCTGTCCTTTTTTATCTGATCATGAAAGAAAGAGATGCAATTAGATTTTTTTAGAGAAATTTAAGTTTAGAGATGTAACAACAGAATTGGGAGCATTGTCAGAAATATCTTAATTACCAAGTCTCAAAATGTTTTTTTTTTTCAATACTATTTAGGTGGCAAACAAGCACACGGCCCACCTGATGGAAAGTGGTTACCTTGGCCTTTGGACGTATGCAACACTAGAGGCGTTATATTCGTGCTACCTTGAACTTAAAACTAAGGTATTAAGAGTGAATCAAACTGTTTTATTGATTTAAATTGTATTATTGCCCTAACTAAAGATGTGTACCAAATATCACAACAATCCGTCAACAGGAAGGAGGGAAAAATCAAGGAATTAAGATCTTTAAGCATAACATAACATAAACTCACGCCCGTATTCCCCGAAGGGGTAGGCAGAGGTGCTAGCACCCACGTTTCGCCAGTTTATGTTTAGGTCCCAATGTAATAGGTGGCGAGCCTATTGCCATTAACCGGGCACTTATAAACCAGCGATAAATACACACATAACTTCGAAAAGCATCGAAAAGTCATTGGTGTGTGCCATGGTAAACCTGGGATCGAACCCGAGACCTCGTCTCAGCAGTCCATTACCCATACCACTAGGCTACCGCGGTTTTAAGCACTTTAAGCACTTGTTATTATACATCTTTTTGATGCTGACTGTACACGATCGACAGTGGCAGTGCCACAATTAAGGATCTTAATGGTTTCGAGTTCCATCACCATTCTCGTAGTGATTTTCCAGTTGTGTTTATGTGGCTTTTCCTGGCAAGACTGCCGCGTGACCTCCTAACCCTGAAGGGGTGGGCAGCGCCGAGCCGCCTCTCAGCAGATGTAATAGCTAATGGCTCGCAAGTAAAGAATCTTGTATGGTAAAAAAATACTTACATTTGAACCACCAGTGGAATTTGTCCATAGATTTTTAACATCTGTGAACAAAATATATACTACATGTAACAAAAATGTTAAAATATCACAAATTACTAAACTATTTTGGAGCAATCAGTTGGGATAGTTATGTTAACAGCATTATTAATCAGATGTCCCTATCTGTAATCATCATGTAAATTTATAGCGCTAAAGCCTAGTTCGGACTAGGCTAATTAGTTGAGTAGCGAGTAATTTAGTAGCTAAATATATGATAACAAAAAATTGGAGTAAATGATTTAGTTGAGTTGATCCATTTTATTCTATTTTTTCGGGCGAGTAGCGCCTCCCACCACGCATCCGTGCTCACTGGTTCACCAGCTAAACAAGTCCGAAACTGTTAATTTAGTTCAGTTCATTAGTGGCCGCAGTCCGTTCATCATACACAACACCACTCACTTGTGTACTGTACTAAACCGTAATGCGAACGATTTCTATGTAGTAGCGAATAGTTCAGCCACTAAATTACACACTATTCTACTAAATTACTAGCCTAGTCCGAACTAGGCATAAGCATCCATATTTGCTACAATGGGTTTATACGTCAAAATACTTGTCTCTCAGGACAAAGGAATCTTACCTCTTCTCCATGTTTTTTTTCCCTGTCAGTAATCCTCAGTAGCACGCCTGAAAGTGAAAAAGCATTATATTAGAAAAGATTTAAACAATTTTTTTCTGTATCATTTTTTTTAATGGATCAGATAGGAGCGAAAGACAATATACTCAGGTACATCAAAGTGTTCAGATGAACTATGAAGTCATCATTTAGACTCGTATAGTGTGCGGCTAACTTAGTGACATGTTTTCATTAGTTCTCTATAACTAATATCCATTTAGAGAAAAGGACAGGTTAATGGTAAACGCGGGGTGAAGTCGAAATCGCGCCAATCTAAAGCTTATATTATTAAACTGTCTCAAGGATGTTCGACCTTATGGGTTTCTTTTAATGAAATTTTTATAGCATTTATTATGCTAACTTTTAAATTCGAAAGACATCGGGAAAAATGAAGCGCTCAAGTGGGGATAAAGAGAAGGGAAATTTGAAGTAAATCAAGTGTGGCTCAATAGCTCAGTTGGAAGAGCATTCCCCCTGGAAGGGAAAGGTCGTGGGTTCAAGTCCCACTTGGGCGCTTTATTTTTCCCGATGTATTTCGAACTTAAGGGTTTCTATATTAGATGGTGATATTGAGTCCTGGAAAATGGGCTTTTATTCTGATACGATACTCAGCAGTGAATCTTGATGTATGTGTAAGTGTGGTGTGATATGTATAACATAACGGAACCTTACCTTGTCTCCATGTCTGTGTCATATCAGCACCCTTCTATTTCATCGCACCTGAAAGTGGAAAAGCATTTTATTAAAAGTGCCAATTATTTTCTTTGGTCAAACTTTTTCTTATGATCAGATAGGAGCGAAAGACAAAATACTCATATACATCAAAGAGTTCAGATGAACTATGAAGTCATCATTTAGACTTGTAGTGTCGTTCTCAGGCTGTGTGCGCTTTTAGGTCACTTTGGGGGTACGACGGCGGGCGCAATTAACTATACTGATATTATAAATGCGAAAGAGACTGTCTGTCGGTCTGTGTGTTACACACTTTCAGGCCTAAACCACTGAACTGATTTTGATGAAATTTGGCACGAGATGAGAAAGGTCATTGGCTATGTTTGGCCGCGATAACCGACATCCACGAGGGCGGAGCCGCGGGCAAACGTTATAGATTATATATAGAAACCCATAATATTAACGGATTGGGTTTCTATCTACAACTATTATTGTAAAGAAGTCAAGTTTGTGAGTTTGTGATCTACTGAACCGATTTTACCGACTACTAGAGGATTGGCAGTGGGAACGGGATCAGAAGTCTATGCGGGCTGAGCCGCGAGCTGCAGCTAGTATTAGTAGTAGTTATGTTAAACATAAAGGAATCTTACCTCTTCATGTTTGTATCATGCATGACAGCACCCTTTAGTAGCACACCTGAAAGTGTAAAGCATTTTTATAAAAAAGTTCCAACCATTTTATTCTTATGTAATTTTTTAATGGATCAGATAGGAGCGAAAGACAAAATACTCAGGTACATCAAAGTGTTCAGATGAACTATGAAGTCATCATTTAAATTAGGAATTACACATTGATTCTAAATTTAAACCGCAGGCAATTCTCGTGATATATTTTCAAATTCAGTCTAGATTTAGATTTAACTTCAATCTGAAATATGTCAAAAGCTATCATTGTGATAGTTTTTGCCATAAGTATGTTAATGAAAAAGTTATAAAAGACCTCAGTTAAAGTTATAAAAGATTGAGATTAAATTTAGGACAACTTTTTATTTCGCGACATTCGTCATCAGTTACTAGTAAAAAAAATCTTACTGTTTATGATTTCAATTCTCCATGACCCACATTCAAAATCTGTAACAAAGAAAAAAATCCAGATTAAAAAAATTGTTGCCACACAATTCTAGATTTAAAAAGTTGATAGTCTCAGTAT
This sequence comes from Eilema sororculum, assembly GCA_914829495.1. Lineage (NCBI taxonomy): Eukaryota > Metazoa > Arthropoda > Insecta > Lepidoptera > Erebidae > Eilema > Eilema sororculum. Next base: position 26,499,410 of record OU618534.1, read on the forward strand.
GCTATAAAAGCATTAGGTTGTACATCAGACCTCACAACAGGCGGCCCTATGCTAAAATTTCGAAAAAAAAAAAACGAAATTCAATTTATACCATGAAGTTAAAGTCCAAAATGGGTCCCTACTCTAGAATAAGCCCGTCGTGAGGCAACTGAGTTTTCAGGTGCACTGCGCTGTCATCATAGAGTTAGAAGGGATAGGTAGACGTTAGTAGGATTATGGTACAGTTACCGGCATTATTTTGTCCCTAAGTCGCGAGAGTCTGATAGACATCATCCGACAGTAAACATACAGCCTAAGACAAAGGACCCGCTAGACGGCAATAGGATCGCCGCCTATTACGTCTTGGGACTGAAAATCATAATTGGCAAAATGTGGGTGCTAATATAACACTTCCTACCCCTTTGGAGATTTACAGATGTGAGTGTATGTATGTATGATTGGTGGATTTGAGATCCTTCGCCACCGTAGCACCCAGTGCTATGCTCAAAAGACATAAAAAAACGCGTACTGCAAAGTTTGTGACGTGAATGAGGTCAAGATAAATGCCGGTAACTATATGCTACATTATACAAAAGTTGTAGTGACAATTCTGTTCTTCTAAAAAGTCAGTATATAAGTCAGACAGGACAGAAATGTATCTGTGTTTCTTGCCTTTAGCATGATAATAGATTAGGATATGCAACAAAACATTGTCTATTTATGTCTTTATGGAATTTCACAAAATTATGCCATCTTAGAGAAAGAAAGAAAAAAAAAAGTATTCTCTTTCAAAGTGCCAAACAATGAAATTTTGTGAAAAATCATAGATTCTAGAATGTTTTTTTTTTGTTTTCTGTGAAAATGTTACAAATAATATGAGCTGCATACACTTGAAGTGAATATTGGCATTAATATTAGTTGAGAAGGAATAAATATCGAGTTGCAAGTGATATTTCAACTTACCATCTCGTTTAGCAGGGTTTTTGTTGTATGAAGATATTGATGATATATTTCAGCCTAAAACAGAAACGTCAGGATTAGAATTGATGAAAATGTACCTTTATGATGACTATAAGAAGGTTCCAAGTCAGCTAGAGCTAATATACATGCAAGATCATGGTTTTTCAATGGTTAGCATTATCATAGTGTCAAATCTTATGTAAAAAAGTATTACTTTCTTGCATATCAGTCAATACATTTCTAAGTTGTATGTCATGGAAACAGACAGACCAATACACATTTTCATGCATACAAACATTGGCATCGAGCAGGAATCGAACTGCATAGCAATTGCGTTCAGTACCATCAAGAGGCATGTTCAACAGTAATTAATAAACAAACATTGAACTTACCATATTCTTTTCTTTCTATGGAGTTCAGCCCACATACATTCAATCTATAACCAAAAAATTTGCAATTACAATAATTTCAAAAACTTCTTCAAAAGTTTAGATGATGTTATAAAGTCAGCTAGAGCTAATATACATGCAAGATCATGGTTTCTCAATGGTTAGCACTTATCATCATATGAAATCCTATAAGATCTGATCTTGTCTACCAATGAATTAATTAATTTACTATATTTGTTATAAATATAGGTAGATTTCAACACTAATCCCAGTTATACCTCGAACCAAACTTAATGGAAGCTCAGAAGTTCGTACAAGTGCAAATTTAGGTTGTTTGACTTGATCTCTTTTCTCAAATGCCACTGATGACCTGAACTTGTACACATACAAACTTCAGAGTTACCATTAAGTTTGGTTAGAGGTACACTTCCAAGATTTGCATGTTGTAGTCCGGAGTTCATTCTCACATTCCTACTGGTTAGTCAATCTAAGGTTTCATGGAAGTAACTATTGTGCAAACCTCAAAACCAAGAGGGACATTCTATTTCTTAAGGTGTTTACAATCCGCATTGCAAATTTTAAGTAAAAACAAATATAATTTTATATTTTTGTAGTCTAATCCTAGTAAAAAAAACAGTTAATGGTTTATTCTTACCTTTAGCAGGCTTCCTGTACTTTCCCTGCACGAATATGCGAGGTACATCTATGCCTTCTTTGAAGTTGACTGTCCGTCGCTGCACATATGTGTTCATAAGGATTTCAAATCCCACACTGCTGAACAACTTGTGTAATTCTTCTTCAGTGAAGTAATAGCTTCTGAAAGAGTTGACATATATTTTAGAACAGTTGGACTATGGACTTCACTGTAAAATTAGCCTAGAAATATGTATGTGAAAATGTGTATAATGATGGACTGCATTGTATTTAAAACTGCAGTCCTTCAAACTAAATTTTCCTATGACTACCTATTTCATGTTTAGAATGCAGACACTCATATAGGTTGAGAGTTGTTTCCTTTTTATTAATTGCAGCAGCCCTCTTTTAATTCAAAGTAACAAGGTTATTTTGTTGAAAAGTTTTGTGTGTTTGAGCACCCGTAACCGGTGAGCATATATGAAAACAATATGAAAGATGTAAATGAGGATTGCAGTGGTACTAACATGCGGTCTCTGCCCACTCCACTGGGACAGAATTTTATTTTAAGCTCAAAAGTACCCTGTTTGGATAAACTTATTACAAACTTACCTAGTACCATCTTGCCGCATGTAGAAGTTATCAGCAATTTTGTGTCCCGGCTTGAATCTTAGCTGAGCCATGTCGTAACGGCCGTAATCTCTGAACAAGAGGACACCGCCGGGGCGAAGCGCGCGAAAAGCTATTCTGGCCACATGCGGCCATACTTCAGGATGTATGGCAGACAATACGAAAATCAAACTGGCTATATCCACGCTCTCTTCCTGAATATTTTCGAATAAATCCTCCTTCGTCAAATCAGCGCAAAACGCCTTCATACGATTCTCATTGTACAACTTATTTGACTTGACGAACTCCACAGCACGTGGTGAGAAATCGCAAGCATAGAAGTAAAAATTCGAGAAACCCTCCTCAACTAGAGGAAAAACCATGTTTCCTACGCCACATCCAAGTTCTAGAAACGTGATCTTATCGTCCACATCGAAATTTATAAGCTCCTGAAACTCACGTGTTGTCCAGTGCCGGTCTTTGAAAAATTTCGTCTCATTCCTTTTGTAAAAGATGTCCCAGTGCCGTTTAGCATCCTTTTCTAAGCGCGTTGCTTTAGCTTCTGGTATTAATCGGGAATTTTGTGCTTCGAGGCGTTGTTTTTCTTCGTCCGTTAGCTCTTTCATGCGATGAATGAAAACATCCCCGTTATCGCCGACACGTTCAGTTTCATCGGTTTCCATCCCGCTTGGTAAGAATGATTTAGTAATAACTATATCATTATGAGTACATGTTGTCAGTATTTTATCAATTTACACATTTATTTTTGTGTTCAAAACTCAAAAACATTTAAATTTGAGTGCAACGCGACGTCTAATCACGCTTCTTCAGCTCAATAATTGAATAATGAATAATGAACGAAATAAATGAATGATATTTCTGGCATGTGACCGAATGATATTCCTATATTCCTACGACGGGGTTGCTATAACAATTTTTTATATTTTCCCTATATTTATAAATGATTTTTCCCAATATTAAGTTCTGAAATCTTATTTATTTGTCATTATTATTGCGTGATTTTCATGACAATATACACGACGACGTTTCGTATTGAAACATTGTTTCATGTTGCGACGATACGATATCAGCAGCAGCTAAGTATAGTTTACTTGCCATTCGTTCATATGCTATAAATAAAACTTATATTATATTTTGCAACAAGTTTTTATACACTGATTACTTCTACCTACTTCCAAACGTCTCTTTAAGGATTTCAAATCTCCAAGAATCGCTAACGTATGATTTTTCCCCTAAAATTTCGAAGGCACCTTTAATCTATCAACCCTGACCGATCAGTGAACTGATTGAACATATTCAATCATTTTTGACATGAGGAAACGGAAACACAGAACCAATCTGAACCTGACTGATAGTCAACTCAAGATTGCAAATAGGTAATAGAAATTATTCTTTCATAATATTGCTCTAAAAACAAAACAGAAGAGATAAGACGAAAATTTATTTTATTATATTTGTTGGTAATAAATAAGTTAGTAAATATATGACTAAAAAGCGTCCTCATAAACTAGGCGTGAGGCCACTTCCTCCTTTTACACATTACGATACGAGTCCGTTTATGTTTAAATACAATATAATAAATATGTCCGCAGTTCATTTTACGTCTGTGAAGAAAATTGGCGGTACGAAGTTCACCGGGTCAGCTAGTTTTCTATAATAAATAAAAAACATAAATTTTTCAAGAGAGAAAAAGATCCTCTTCTTTATAGTTAGTAGGAGGCGGTCTCACCCCAGTTTTTTTTTAAAGATCGCTAATACGTAAATGCATCATTTCCTTAAATACCCTACAACTTTACTATTCGGGACAGCATAGGAGTGTGACGTGTGGTCGCTCCCTTTTAATTTTAATATAATTATGTTATTGTGTCAGTAGTTTAATTTCTATCTAACAGTTTTATATCTAGTTACATGGATGAAGGCCGTTTCTTCGTTATCGGAAGTGGGCATCAAGTCACTCGTGTTGATTGTCATCTGGCATGTCGTGTCGGGCAGTCGGGCTATTAAAGACATGCGGGGGTTATCTATAATAGATAACTTATAACAACGAATGCAAATAATTAATATACTATTTTAAAATACCTACCCACATTAATAATTACCTTATTTAATGTTAAAGCTTTTTTTATAAAGGACAGTTCAATTCGACTTCATCTCGCCTGATGGTAAGTTAACGGCAAAGTCTCGGAAAGAGTGTCACCATCGTAAACATGTACTATGTTAACAGTGTGGTAGCACTCAGCTTGTCGGCCTCATCGGATGCCTTTTCACGCCCCGCTTATAGGACTAGGGACTGTAGGAAGAAGGATATACGTGAGCTGGCTTAGTGGTTAAGGAGTCGGTCCTACGATCGAGAGGGCCGGGTTCGAATCCTGGTCATTATATTCTACCGAGCGTGAATCAACTGATAACAAAAGTAATTTAGCCTAACAAGTATTAATGTAAAAACAATAAAAAAATTGTAAATCAACCAAAATTGGCATGTGTGTGTTGTTTCTGGTCAAATTTCGTGATACTACTTGATTATCGGTCATCATCATTTTTTTTTTAATGAATATTAGAACCGTAGTTACTAATATTCCCTCTAACCCCTTCAGCTAAGCTAAATTGCTTGTGTTAGGAGTGGGTTCACGTCGGTAGTGTAATGGCCAGGATCGACCCCGGGACCTCTCGATCGTAAGGTCGACTCCTTAACCACTAAGCTACGGACGCTTATCTTCACGATATTCTCCCCAGACTCGAGTCTCTCTCCTCGGAGTCTGGGGTCCGTTTACCGTCTTTTACTTTTTATTCTAAATGATTTTATAATCTTTAGAAGCATTGATATAGAAGTTTGATTGTGTCGCAGCTTCAAAGCATTGTATCATATCGTATTTAAATTAATTTCAACTTGAAACATTCACGGGTTCCAGAGAAAACAGAATGATGAACTACAAAGTGCGAGTGTAAGGAAAAACATCAAAAACGCTTAGTCTCCGTAAAAATCATGTCTATAATGTTAAGCAGGGATCGGAAAACCCATTTAAAAGGTTAACCGAAATAAACGGTTACCGAATCATTCGGTAACCTTTTAAAACGGTTATTTATCAATACGGTTAACCGTTTCAAAAGGTTAATTTATAATAACCCTTTAAAACGGTTAACCTATTGAAACTGTTAACACATATAAAATGTTAACCTGGGTTTTTAGTTACCATACGGGTTAATGGATAGTAAGAGATAAAAGAGCGAGTGAGAGAGACAGTTGCTTATTTTTTCTAGAAACAAGCAAACTTTTTCGATTCATTTCAATTCTCGATAAAGTCCACCAAAATCGATATGGGTATAGCTTTCAGGGTTTTTGGGGTCGCTAATTACGAATATATCATCTATTTAGCAATCCAAGATGGCGGACTCGAAATTTTCACCAAAGTTGATATGAGTATTGCGTCCAGGGATTTTGGGGTCACTGATTATGAATATATCATCCATTTAGCGATCAAAGATGGCGGACATGACATTTTCACTAAAATCGATATGGGTAGCGCTTTCAGGGTTTTTGGGGTCGCTAATTACGAATATATTATCTATTTAGCAATTCAAGATGGCGGCCTCGAAATTTTCACCAAAATCGATATGGATATCGCTTTCCGGGTTTTTGGGGTCGCTGATTACGAATCTATCATCCCTTTAGCGAATCAAGATGGCGGACTCGAAATTTTCACCAAAATGAATATGGGTATCGCTTTCAGGGTTTTTGGGGTCACTAATTACGAATATATTATCTATTTAGCAATCCAAGATGGCGGTCTCGAAATTTTCACCAAAATCGATATGGGTATCGCTTTCAGGGTTTTTGGGGACGCTAATTACGAATAAATGATCTATTTAGCCATCCAAGATGGCGGACACGAAATTTTCACCGAAATCAATATGGGTATCGTTTTCAGGGTTTTTGGGGTAGCTAATTACGAATATATCATCCATTTAGCAATCCAAGATGGCGGCCTTAAAATTTTCACTAAAATCGATATGGGTATCGCTTCCAGGGTTTTTGGGGTCGCTAATTACGAATATATTATCTATTTAGCAATCCAAGACGGCGGCCTTAAAATTTTCACTAAAATCGATATGGGTATCGCTTTCAGGGTCTTTGGGGTCGCTAATTACGAATATATTATCTATTTAGCAATCCAAGATGGCGGCCTCGAAATTTTCACCAAAATTCGATATGGGTATCGCTTTCAGGGTTTTTGGGGTCGCTGATTACGAATCTATCATCCCTTTAGCGATCAAAGATGGCGGACTCGAAATTTTCACAAAAATCGATATGGATATCGCTTTCCGGGTTTTTGGGGTCGCTGATTACGAATATATTATCTATTTAGCAATTCAAGATGGCGGCCTCGAAATTTTCACCAAAATCGATATGGATATCGCTTTCCGGGTTTTTGGGGTCGCTGATTACGAATCTATCATCCCTTTAGCGAATCAAGATGGCGGACTCGAAATTTTCACCAATATGAATATGGGTATCGCTTTCAGGGTTTTTAGGGACGCTAATTACGAATATATCATCTATTTAGCCATCCAAGATGGCGGACACGAAATTTTCACCGAAATCAATATGGGTATCGTTTTCGGGGTTTTTGGGGTCACTAATTACGAATATATCATCCATTTAGCAATCCAAGATGGCGGCCTTAACATTTTCACCAAAATCGATATGGGTATCGCTTTCAGGGTTTTTGGGGTCGCTAATTACGAATATATTATCTAATTAGCAATCCAAGATGGCGGCCTCGAAATTTTCACCAAAATCGATATGGGTATCGCTTTCAGGGTTTTTGGGGTTGCTAATTACGAATCTATCATCCCTTTAGCGATCAAAGATGGCGGACTCGAAATTTTCACAAAAATCGATATGGGTATTGCTTTCAGGGTTTTTGGGGTCGCTGATCACGAATCTGTCATCTCTTTAGCGATTCAAGATGGCGGACTCGAAATTTTTACGAAAATCGATATGGGTATTGCTATCGGGGTTTTTGAGTTCGCTGATCACGAATCTATCATCTCTTTAGCGATCCAAGATGGCGTACATGACATTTTCACTTACACTAAAATAAATATGGGTATCGTTGTTAGGTTTTTGGGTTGCGGATTACGAATATATAATCCATTTCACAATCCAAGGCGGCGAACACGAAATTTACAAAAAAAATCAAAATTTCAAATTCATTTTCATTCAGACTCCACTCTCAGACTCAGACTGTCAGATTCTAACTCTCAGACTACACAAACTATTAACGACACGGATCACGGAATTGATTTCCGGGTTCATGTATATTGCATCTTTTATGAAAAATTGGTTCTAAAATCTTCAAGGTAGGTAAGTTAAGTAGGTACCTACTAATATACCTAAGTAGGGTAAATGAGTGAAATAACAGCCTTTTAGTGAATCGATTTTTGTGAAAATTTCGAGTCCGCCATCTTGGATCGCTAAAGAGATGATAGATTCGTGATCAGCGACCCCAAAAACCCTGAAAGCAATACCCATATCGATTTTTGTGAAAATTTCGAAACCGCTATCTTGGATCGCTAAAGGGATGATAGACTCGTAATCAGCGACCCCAAAAACTCTGAAAGCGATACACATATCGATTTTAGTGAAAATTTCGAGGCCGCCATCTTGGATTGCTAAATAGATAATATATTCATAATTAGCGACCCATAAAACCCTGAAAGCGATACCCATATCGATTTTGATGAAAATTTCGAGTCCGCCATCTTGGATTGCTAAATAGCTAATTGCCTTTAGCTTAACATCAGGCGAGGTGAAGTCAAATTGACGTGTCCTATATAAAAAAAAAAAAAAAAAAATAGATGATATATTCGTAATTAGCGACTCCAATGACCCTGAAAGCGATACCCATATCGATTTTGGTGAAAATGTCATGTCCGCCATCTTTGATCGCTAAATGGATGATCGCCATCTTGGATTGCTAAATAGATGATATATTCGTAATTAGCGACTCCAATGACCCTGAAAGCGATACCCATATCGATTTTTATGAAAATTTCGAGGCCGCCATCTTGGATTGCTAAATAGATAATATATTCGTAATTAGCGACCCCAAAAACCCTGAAAGCGATACCCATATCGATTTTGGTGAAAATGTCATGTCCGCCATCTTTGATCGCTTAATGGATGATATATTCGTAATCCGCAACCCTAATAACGCTGAAAACGATACTCATATCGATTTTAGGGAAAATGTCGAGTCCGCCATCTTGGATCGCTAAATGGATGATATATTCGTAATCAGCGACCCCAAAAACTCTGAAAGCGATACCCATATCGATTTTTATGAAAATTTCGAGGCCGCCATCTTGGATTGCTAAATAGATAATATATTTGTAATTAGCGACCCCAAAAACCCTGAAAGCGATACCCATATCGATTTTGGTGAAAATGTCATGTCCGCCATCTTTGATCGCTTAATGGATGATATATTCGTAATCCGCAACCCTAATAACGCTGAAAACGATACTCATATCGATTTTAGGGAAAATGTCGAGTCCGCCATCTTGGATCGCTAAATGGATGATATATTCGTAATCAGCGACCCCAAAAACTCTGAAAGCGATACCCATATCGATTTTTATGAAAATTTCGAGGCCGCCATCTTGGATTGCTAAATAGATAATATATTCGTAATTAGCGACCCCAAAAACCCTGAAAGCGATACCCATATCGATTTTGGTGAAAATGTCATGTCCGCCATCTTTGATCGCTTAATGGATGATATATTCGTAATCCGCAACCCTAATAACGCTGAAAACGATACTCATATCGATTTTAGGGAAAATGTCGAGTCCGCCATCTTGGATCGCTAAATGGATGATATATTCGTAATTAGCGACCCATAAAACCCTGAAAGCGATACCCATATCGATTTTGGTGAAAATTTCGAGTCCGCCATCTTGGATTGCTAAATAGATGATATATGCGTAATTAGCGACCCCAATGACCCTGAAAGCGATACCCATATCGATTTTAGTGAAAACTAGCTTTTGCCCGCGACTTCGTCCGCGTTAAGTTCGGAATAGAAAGTTATAGGACACACTGCTCCTGTTTCCGCGACCCAGATAAAGTTCCATAAAGAGATTGTGAGCCTAGTATCTACTTCATGCAAATGTACCAGGGTCACCGAAATACTGATACCGTGACTGCGACCCACAGGAACCTATACCTGGGATAAAATAAAAGGTCGAACGGGATGAAAAGTATCCGATGTCCGTCTCCGTCTCCGACGACTTTCTTTTATAGATATATATTTCGAGTTCGAGATATAAGTATATAAAACGAAAAAAAAAAAACAATTTTAACAAACAAAACGTGTCATGAAAAAAAAATTTGTGGCTTTACGTGACGTAATAATTACCAATATAGTAAGTGCCTGCCTATAGTGGGCACTTACAAACGGTCTTTATTGTATAAAATATTATTATAAAAATAGAATCAAATAAAAAGTCCAAATGAAGCAGCACACTATTTAATATAGGAACTCAATTAAGTGCCCATCGGTAAACTGACAGTTTACTATCGAATGTCGAGTATATAATATAGTCAGTTTCAGTTTCGACTTTCGTTTCGTATAATTAAAAAAATACTTGTTCCCACTTTAAGCAGGTAGGTACGTAATGCGCGCATGAACTTCCCAGGATAATTAATTTTATTATTGTGCTACGACAAGTGACAAACACGTGCCACAGGTAAACTAAATACTGCATCGCAAATATATCTGTAGCTTTCTATTGCATGCGTGCGTGAAAGAGATACTGTCGCAAGCAAAGATCAAAGGATACGTCGCCTCGTCCGTGACGTCGCCGCACTCACCACCCAGCTCGGCCCCAGCGCGCGGCGGCCGGCCGGTAGGTACTCGTGTACTCGAGGCGACAAAATAACCTTTATCATTTCGGTTACGGTTAACCTATATAATTCTGTTACCGTAATTATTCTGTTCATTCTGTATACGGTTAACACATTTCTGATTGGGTTAATAACAGATATATTTCTGTTATTAACCCAACCGATACGAACCCTGATGTTAAGGTCTAGAATACCAAACGCTAACACAATAATTTGATCTGTTGCTTGCACGAAGTAATGTACTCCAAAGCAGCACCATTCTTATCTAACTACTAGTGTAACTCATACATAGCATAACATATCATTGTTATTGTTGATTTACGACAGCTGTTGTGACTAATTAGAGATGTTTTATTCTTGTTTAACGATCCGAGACGCGTGAATGTCGACATAAAACACGAGATCACTCTCATAAACGATGTATCGTATCTACAGGCTGAATTCGAAACAGTTTTTACTATAGGAACAGCTCGTCAGTGAACTATATCTTCCTGGGTGGATAACTGATAAGAAGCTGGGATAAATATAAGGACACAAATGCTGATAAATATTTTGTGTTTGTTTACATTATATTACGTAACATTACGTTCCATTATGTTATATTATATCAGTGTAACATAATGACATGTAACCGATGTAAGGTTACATTATGTTACACTATGTTACATTATATTACGTTAGGATAAGTTACATTACGTTACATTACGTTACAATACATTCCTCCTTTGTAAAATCATTTTGTATTTGTGCAAAAAAAATTATTGAATAAATAAAATAATACTGTACCAATCCTCACTCAATACCGTCAATTTTATTGTCATTCGTTATGAGGAGGTGAGATAGCATTACATATCTTACAGTACCTGACTCTCGCACTCCGGGCGATCCATGGTATCTGCAGTATCGAGATGGCACCCTCGTTTACCCATGTAGCTCACAACACAACAGCAAAAAAATTAGCCGCACCAGCGAAGATTATTCTCCTGCATTTTGTCTGCGATATAACATACAAACATCGTTAGCATAGTGGTTAAGGAGTCGGCCTTACGATCGAGAGGTCCCGGGTTCGAATCCTGGCCATTACACTACCGACGTGAATCCACTCCTAGCACAAGCTATTTAACTTAGTTGGAGGGGTTAGAGGGAATATCAGTAACTTCGGTTCTAATATTCTTAAAAAAAACATCACGTTGTCAAGTAGGTACAAACTAACTTGACTTTCTACTCGATAACATGATATCACCAAAATTTAGAACATGCGGAGTTTAAATCTTGCCGCGGATTCAACTGTCGAGTTCGTTCTAAACTTTCATAAAGTATGTGCCTGCAGCTCTTGCTTGAATCCCGTCGCTTCGCTCTGATAATGGCCACATTTCGCAGCCCTTGAAAGGACTGGCAGCATAATGAAATGAGATTTAAGAGTCATCCTGTATAAATATCTGAAGCAGATTTTATTACATGCACCGTTCGTTGAAAATTCAATATGAAACATGATATTGGAAGATGAATAATAATATTGAAGCATGAATTATACCTTCCATCATGGAGATTACATAGGTATTGGTCGAGCCATATTGATGTCTTGGACCTAAATCGTGAGGTATAGGTAGGCCCTGACCTGCGCGGATTGTTTTATAATACTCTAAGCTTGTCAGACAGAAACGCACGCCGTCTTTGGGTCTTTGAATGCCGGAGGTGAGATTGCCGAAAGCATATATCTCTGGCACCCCGGCAGACCCAGGACCATCTCTTTCGAGATGGCCCCCTTCGGGTTGTGGGGACCATAGTGTCCCCTTCTAGCCCCGGGTACGGAGAGGCGCACTTTGCGCCGCCGCCGCTCATGGAGGACAGAGGTCGTTCTGCGACCTCAGATGTCCGGTTCGCCTACGCTCTTCTAATACTCTACGCTCGGTGAATTTGAGGTCGTCCACCGCCGTAGCACCCCGTGCTATCTTCAAAATACATTCAAGTAACGTGTAGGTACTGCGCATTATAGAGGTTATTTTTAGGTCCAAGATATATATCCCGAGCAATATAGTTACAGGCACACTTGAGCCCAGTCACATGACAATTCTATATGCGTACTTAGTACGCGTTTCTAGGTGTCTTTTGAGGATAACACAGGGAGTTATGGCGGCGAAGGAACTGATATCCGCCAGTCATAGATTATATCACACCAATACGCACGTGATAGATATTTATATAATATGTTGAGCATATTTACTAACAGTCACAATTTGCAATTAATTGTACTTCGAGAGCGAAGTACTTGGTCAGTATGGCCGTGATAGATATTTATATAATATGTTGAGCATATTTACTAAGTCACAATTTGCAATTAATTGTACTTCGAGAGCGAAGTACTTGTCAGTATGGCCGTGATAGATATTTATATAATATGTTGAACATATTTATTTTATTGACGAGTCACAATTTGCAATTAATTGAACTTCGAGAGCGAAGTTCTTATCAGTATGGTCGTGATAGATATATTAATTATAATGTATAGATTATGTGACCAATTTATAGATAATATATTACGATGAAATGTAATTCAATAATTTTAGAACCATTTTATAAACTATTTTTATAAGTGGGTAGGTGAAAATCATTCGATGCAATGTGACGTATCAAATGATATAAAAAGGAGACACCAAATGAAATCGGGACAGTTTATCCCGAAGCGTCGAAGTGTAAGGTACGATATAATTCTGATACGTTTATACTGTTTACTGTGTAATATTATTGTGCTGTAACTATTTGACCATATCGTGTTGGGTATGTAAGATGTACTTACTTAATCTATAATTGTTGTTATAATTTGGTAATATCTGCAGGTAGAGATATTATGATTGTTGCTGTCTGTCTAGTAGATGCAAATATTGATTACTGGATTATGCTCTTCACGGGTATGATGTAGGTAATTATGCAAAGTATGTTATATTGTGCCTCACGATATCGATATGGTTGGATATAGTGCCTGTAATGATATTACTTGATGAGATCTATTATGTATTAAGGCTACAAGCCTGATAACCTTTGATACAAGAGTCTAATATTGTTATATTGTGTAACTATTATAGTAATGTTTGGTTATAGGACTAGATTGTAATTATGATGAATTGTTATAGAATGACTATATCATGGTTGGAAGGCAGACAGGTTTTCTTGTTAGTTCTTTCCTGTCTATAAAAGCCTTTTGGGAACTAACGTAGTGTAAAAGAATAAAAGAGAACGATATAGTCATGATTGTTGTTTTATTAATCGTGTGACACAACTAAGTATTCCCCTTTGTATAATATTTGTATTTCCCTAGTACAGATCAATAATTAAACTGGGTTTCTAGGAAATACAACTGGACCATAGTGAACCTCTAGCACTATAAAGTATTTGTGGTTGCTACGCAAGATCCTGACATATATCCTATTATCGATAGATATATATTCTAATGGTTATATATCTATATTCTAATATATACATAGTTAGATTGACAAATTAAGAGATACTGTTAGATTCACTATTTTGTTAATCTAACACACGCGTCGTTAGCGCCAGGATCTGGTTGGGCTCCGCCATAACAAACCATGCGGGAAGAGCCACTCACGCATTTGCCCTGGCGCATGACTTGACTCAATTGGTGCACAAGGTCACGAGGATACCAAGAGAGTCCGGCCTAGAGCCCTCTCTGCTAGACCTTCTGTTGACGAGTCGCCCGGACCAGTACAGTGTCTCGGTGAGTGCTGCTTTAGGTAACTCCGACCACTGTCTGGTCCGCTCCACCGTGCCCATTGTAGCGCCCCCACGACCCGTGCAGGGGAAGAGGCGTCTATGGCACTACTCGTCAGCGGACTGGGATGGATTGCGCGACTATTATGCGTCCATCCCGTGGGTTGAACGCTGCTTTGAGGGTAAGAACCCATCTGAGAGCGCTACTGCCGTCGCCGGTGAGATCGGTCTAGGTATGGAATACTATATCCCATACACCGATGTCACCGGAGTCCGCGGAGCGCGTCCGTGGTTCGGGCGCGAGTGCGCGGAGGCTGTTGAGCATAAACAGTTTGCGTACCGCGCCTGGGTGCGGGCGCGCGCCACGCGCGATCCCAACGTGGGTCACTTCAAGGCGGCGTACAACAGAGCCACAAAGGTCTGCAAGAGGGCATGCGTCAGAGCGGATGCCCAGCGCATAGCACGGCTGGGCCAAGAGCTAGTGGCGCATCCCACGGGTAGCCGTGGCTACTGGCAACTGGCCAAAGCCGTGCAAGCCAACTTCTGCCAGCCCTCGCTGCCCCCGCTGAGCAATCCCGATGGATCTCTGGCCCATGAGCCGCAAGAGAAAGCAAATTTGCTGGTCAATCTCTTCGCGGCCAACTCCCGAGTCGATGATTGTGGTATGCAACCACGGACAATGCCCACTGGTGACCACGCAATGCCTGATATACGTATCAGGCAACGCGATGTCCGTACAGTACTGCAATCACTCGATGTCCGGAAAGCCAGTGGTCCTGATGGTATTCCAGCGGTCGTACTTAAAAAATGTGCAGCGGAGTTATCTCCTATGCTAACGCGGCTGTACCGACTGTCCTACAGTTCGGGTACAGTGCCTTCGGCTTGGAAGGAGGCGAATGTCCAGCCGATCCCCAAGAAGGGGGATCGCTCGGACCCAGCCAACTATCGACCCATAGCCGTCACCTCAGTGCTGTGCAAGGTGTTCGAGCACATAATTAACACACAGCTCATGCGCCACCTAGAGGATCACTCCTTGCTTAGTGACCGGCAATACGGTTTCAGACCGAAACGGTCAACGGGTGATCTTCTGGCGTACATGACCCACCTTTGGGGTGAGGCTATGGAGAAGCACGGTGAGTCACTGGCAATTAGTCTTGACATCGCCAAAGCTTTCGATAGGGTATGGCACAAATCGCTTCTTTCCAAGCTACCAGCCTTCGGCCTGCCTCCTAGACTGTGTAACTGGGTTGCAAGCTTCCTGCAGGGGCGCCGTATTCGCGTCCTTTGTGATGGACGAGCTTCGGAGTTCTTGCAGGTAAATGCTGGCGTGCCGCAGGGTTCCGTCTTATCTCCCACTCTCTTTCTTCTGCATATCAATGACATGCTCTGTAACGGAAACATTCACTGCTATGCAGACGATAGCACCTTACACGGGAGTTATTACGCACATCCTGCGGCCAAGCAGTCTGATATCGCGGAAAAAAGGCAGCTTCTTGTCACTGACCTGGACCGGATCCTGGACCACATTTCTCAATGGGGCGCTAGGAACCTGGTCGAGTTCAATGCCAAGAAGACCCAGGCATGTGCGTTTACAGCAAAGGTATCTCCTTTCCTTCCCCTTCCCACTCTTCAGAGCACACCACTGCCACTGCAGGATCACCTCACTATCCTCGGTATGGATGTTCGCTGCAAACTGAATAACAAAAACTATATCGAGAGTATCATCAAATCAGCCTCGCGTAAACTCGGAGTCCTGAACAGAGTGAGACGTTTTTTCACGCCGGAGCAGCGGTGTCTTCTATATAAGACCCAAATTCGTTCCTGCGTGGAATACTGCTCACATCTCTGGGACGGCTCCGCAAAGTACTTATTAGATGCTCTCGACAGGTTGCAGCGACGTGCGGTCCGCATTATTGGGGATCCTGAGGTCACGAACACCCTCGAGCCTTTGCAGATGCGTAGAGATGTTGCGTCTTTGGCAGTTTTCTACCGTCTCTACCATGGTGAATGTTCTGACGAGCTCTTCCAATTAGTCCCACCCTCCCCTTTCCTTCACAGGACGACACGTGCAGGGCTAAGATGTCATCCATTTACGGTGCAGAGTATACCTGCTAGAACCAAGCGTTTCAGTGATTCATTCCTATGCCGCACCACTAAGGCCTGGAATTCCCTGCCAGTTCGTGTTTCCTTCTTCCTACAGTCCTGGGTCCTTTAAGCGGGGCGTGAAAAGGCATCTAATGAGGCCGTCAAGCTGAGTGCCACCACTGTTAACATGGTAAATGTTTACGATGGTGACCCTCTTTCCGAGACTTTGCCTTAAGCTTAACATCAGGCGAGGTGAAGTCAAATTGACGTGTCCAGTATAAAAAAAAAAAAAAAAAAAAAAAAGACTTGGAATCTAGATCATCATTATCATCATCCACAGACCTGAGAAGTTAGTCTTGATTACATCCGAGGCCTCGGTGCCCTCAGAGCTTAGGGTTAGGTAATCTGTGGTAGCGGTCGCGTTCACTACCGCCGAATACCATTTTACTTAGTACAGAGTATGACTTTTGAGGATAACACAGGGAGTTATGTCGACGAAGGAACTGATATCCGCCAGTCATAGATTATATCACACCACGAGTCGTTAGCGCCAAGGCCTCATTTCTCTGGCGACTTGGATTCTAGATCATCATTATCATCATCCACAGACCTGAGAAGTTAGTCCTGATTACATCCGAGGCCTCGGTGCCCTCAGAGCTTAGGGTTAGGTAATCTGTGGTAGCGGTCGCGTTCACTACCGCCGAATACCATTTTACTTAGTACAGAGTATGACTTTTGAGGATAACACAGGGAGTTATGTCGACGAAGGAACTGATATCCGCCAGTCATAGATTATATCACACCACGAGTCGTTAGCGCCAAGGCCTCATTTCTCTGGCGACTTGGATTCTAGATCATCATTATCATCATCCACAGACCTGAGAAGTTAGTCCTGATTACATCCGAGGCCTCGGTGCCCTCAGAGCTTAGGGTTAGGTAATCTGTGGTAGCGGTCGCGTTCACTACCGCCGAATACCATTTTACTTAGTACAGAGTATGACTTTTGAGGATAACACAGGGAGTTATGTCGACGAAGGAACTGATATCCGCCAGTCATAGATTATATCACACCACGAGTCGTTAGCGCCAAGGCCTCATTTCTCTGGCGACTTGGATTCTAGATCATCATTATCATCATCCACAGACCTGAGAAGTTAGTCCTGATTACATCCGAGGCCTCGGTGCCCTCAGAGCTTAGGGTTAGGTAATCTGTGGTAGCGGTCGCGTTCACTACCGCCGAATACCATTTTACCATTCTACTTAGTACAGAGTATGACTTGCAAACGACAAACAATAAATTTATAAAGGAAGTGATAATGGCGCCCAAGGTCAAGGCCAGGTGGTTACTTAATGAGTTGTTGTCGCGATATTGTTGTCTGTATTTGTAACAATATATGGAGACATGTGTGGTGAGGCCACCTGGCTCCCTAGCAGGAGGCGCGACGACGTATGTCTCCATTATATACCCATTTCAGACCCATGGTACCCCCTTTTTTACGTGCACGACAGAGTTATAAGTCTATAATACGAGTACTAATAACGGTATTTTAATGACATTATGACAGATCGTTTCACTTATACCGGGCCAAGATGCAGACACCCTGGTTTTGAAGCCAAAGAGTCAGCTGTTGTTCGAGGCACAGTTCAAAGGACCTTGCTGGCACTTTGCGCCGCCGCCGCGGCCTGCTTCTGCTAGAGTGACAGGCGGCTCCACCAATCAACCCCAGGCCCGCGCTCATGGAGGACGGAGGTCTTCCTTTTTTTATTTTCACTGGGAGATGCCTATGTCCAGCAGTCAACTGCAATAGGCTAATTGATTGATTACTTCTGTACATAATTGAGACCCGAAACAGTGGTCATTTTTAGTCCGTTCGAGTCCGACAAAACCACCCCGGTGCCATTAACTGAGCAGGCCACGGCGACGGCGGCGCGCTGAATAGCGCACGTCCCCATTCCCGGGGGCGAGTCGGGGACACCGTTGTCCCCCCTCCCGAGGAGGGCCAGACCATAAGGGATGGCCCTGGGTCACCCGGGGTGCGAGGGATATGTCGATGACAACCTCACCTCCGGCCTAGCACCACGACCCACAGTCGGCGTGCGGTTTTAGTGGGTTCGAGTCCGACATAACCTCCCCTTCCGGCTCCGGCAGGGGAGGTATCCGAGGGGATTTCCGCACGAAAAAAAAAGGTGCCATTAACTGTGAAAAAAAAGTGCTAGTATGGTAGAGTAGTTAAAAGTGTAAGTACTCTCTTCCTCTGGCGGCAATATAAAAAATATCGAGGATGTGCACGTAAAAACCGCCATATTTCCTAATATGGCGGGCGGTGAGGTATCTTTCTGTAATACACAGTCTACCTGCCTCCAGTACAATTTAACGATCCATTGTAACAAGGCTCCGCCATTTTAAAGGTACTTGGTTTTATGGTCCTTTAGAATGGTTAATTATTCAGGTATACATAGAAACAAATGGTATACGTAAGTACAGACAAACTACAATTTACTTACTTGTACTATTTGCATGATTCGCACGAGTGCGTCGAATTTGGCGAATGAGTTTTAGAACTTTTAGAACAGGACAACACGGGCAGGGCCGTACACGGTGCAGAATATAACTTCTAGAACCAAGCATTTCAGTGACCTGTGCCGCACCATTAAGACCTGGAACTTCCTGTCAGCTCACGTGTTTCTTTCTTCCTACAGTCCCCGGTCCTTTAAGCGGTGCGTGAAAAGGCATCTGATGAGGCCGTCAAGCTGAGTGCTAACACTGTTAACATGATACATGTTTACTTTTTAGCTTTAGCTTATCATCAGGCGAGGTGAAGTCAAATTGACGTGCCCTTTATAAAAAACAAGAAAGTTTTGTACAGTCTATGATTTAAAGAAGACATTAAGACTTGAGACACAAGATTAGGGTTTTTAGGGCCTCTTGATCTTTGGGGCCCAAGCGTAGCTTACTGCAAGTAAAGTGTACTTTTTTTACGTGCGGTAAATCCCTGCGGATACCCACCCTGCTGGAACCGGTGGGGGAGGTTATGTCGGACTCGAACCGACTAACGGCCGTTCCCAATAACGTATCTACTGGCAGTTACGGGATAGGTACCTACACTACCTACTAAAGATAGAAAAGGTCATCAATCTCTGATCTTAGTGTCCCAATATTTCTACCGTTATCTGTAACCCTACTGTCTATCGATTAAAAAATTGCAAAATTCATTGGGAAAAAGAAGAACTCGAAGAATGAATTTCGAATTTAAAAGTTAGCATAATAAATAAATGCTATAAAAATTTCATTCAAATTATCGTTTTAACGTTTAGTAAAAAGTAACTAACTAATTTGACTAGTCAGTAGAATACCGAATTCTGAAAGATCTTAAGAAATACAAAACAAAATGGGCACCTACGTAACCTACGGGCATTGCTAAGGGTTACTAAGGTGCAATACACTTGCAAGTTTTATTTGTCGTGTTGTATGTCTGTGTGCGTCCGTAGTTTGTTCTAGGCAGGTAAACGAGCGCTTCCCGGAACAGCATTGTGTGCGCCGGCGCACCGAGCAAACATCACGACCGACGAGAGATGTATTGATGACTCGGTGAAAAATTTCACACGTTCTATGCCGTCTAGTACTTACTTGTTCGTTTTTTTGTCGTATTTCGTTCATTGTTTTCCGTTTTTACGGTTATGGGATAAGGGCTTTTGTCTTAAAGACAAAGGAGAATATTGTCTGTGGTCTGCGTAGCAAAGCAATTGTGTTGTTTCCTTTGCTAGACATCCAGGTATTTATGAATTTGATAGTTATGGGATTTCTCGAGGGCATCGTGATATCTTTAGTTCCCATTGCGCCAAGTTTTGGAGCCTGGGGGCCTGGGGTTCTTAATCGTTTCCTCGATTTCGTTTACTTACATTTTTATGAGGGTGCCTGACTTTCCAGTCTCATACAATGTGTGTGTTTAGAATGCGAGATCCAGCAGAACTTAAAATTAGAAAAGTTAGTTTACTTTAACGGATTTTCACAAGTGAAATTCATCCTTTTATTAAATCTCGGATTCTTTTGTCACTCCTAGACCTGCACTCAAGGAGGGCGGAGATCGTTGAGTGACCTTCGACGTCTGAGTTGCCTCTGCGCCTCATCGTCTGCGAATCGGGGGAGACTTGAATCTCTTTCGGACTGCCGCCTCCTTCTTTCATGAGAAATACTTACTCACAGTGAAATCCAGCCTGTTCTTGTCGTTTTCTTTACGTATAAACTCAAGCTTGAATTATCAAAGATCTGCCCTTCTAGACAAGTGAAAATTCGCTAGCCAGCGTATCGTGGAATAGAATGACAAAAGTATGGGATTTGACGTATATGATAGTCCGATTACATCAGGAAAAATTAATTACTCAGGTGGGGCTCACGACCTTTCCCTTACAGTTGTATAGTTAGCATAATGAATGCTATAACACGCACGCACGCATACGCACACACACACACACACACACGCGCGCACACACACACACACACACACACACACACACACACACACACACACACACACTCACACACACACACACGCACACACTCACACTCACACACACACACTCACACACACACACTCACACACACACACACGATTTTTTTTTTTTTTAATAATATTAGAGACTGGCCAGGGGTGGAGGGTTGGTAACCTGAGACACAGGATTCTCCTAGTTCAGGTACCAACCCGCCATAATTTTGATTGGTACTAAATTTAAAATTACCTTGTACTGTAATTTTATTTGAGATTTGTTATATAACATGTATGGTGAGAAATAAACGTTATTATTATTATTATTATTCAAATATTTGGGCAGAGTAATCAAAAATCAGTGTTTAAGAAATCATTCATTGGGTCCAACAGTTCGTAAGAGTGTTGGGAGATGACTCCACATCGCCTTAAAGACGAGAGAAGGGAAATTTGAATTGATTCAGGTGTGGCTCAGTAGCTCAGTTGAAAGAGCATTGCCCCTGTAAGGGAAAGGTCGTGGGTTCAAGCCCCACCTGAGTAACTCATTATTCCTGATGTAATTGTATTGTATAGTTAGCATAATAAATGCTATAAAATTACATTCAAATATTTGACATTCGTTGACGTAGACGTGAGATTCCACGATACTGCCACTTGTCTAGGAGGAGTGGAGTTTTGCAGGTCCACTATAATAATAATATTATTGCAATGCCGCCTAGACACGTCACTTTTTTTAGTGCTCTTTAAACATCGTCGTCCACTTGCTTTATTACCAGCGTTAATAAGTGTCCCAGATGCCTGACCCAAATACTTGCGCATAAGCACGTACCTACATACATACTTTTAAAGTTTTCATACTGTTCATTGGTCAAACCAACCTATTGAAATAGTTAAAGATAATAATGATAGGTTTGTTGTTGTACTTGGGTAACAAATGCCTGGCAATGGCGCCCCCACCGAGTTCAGGTAGGAGTGATAATTTATCCTGGTCGCTTCATGATAAAAGTCGATCTTCGCTGTCTATAGGTAGTCATTTTGTTAGATCAAGAAGGAAGTCTATAAGTATGGGTGATTTGAACAACTCTGTTAAGGTCCCCAGATTGCATAAATAGCAAAAAAATCAAGCCACATCCGGACTAAGGCAAGGCTGATGATGACTCATAGAAGATGCTATTCTTCTATGCACTCCCGGGTTTGCTGGAAGAGAACTCTTCTTTGTGTTATGCTCGTCTTTGTACATAATATTTCACTTATTTTTAGTTGTTAGTAGTATCAGTATAAAAGCAAATCATTTGATTGTTCTATCTATCCTTGCTTCTAGCAAGGATTATATTTTACTCTAATGGCGCCAATATTATCGACGAACTTATTCAAGATTGCTGGGAAAAGATTTAGGCAGTTATTCTCAAAGTGGGAGAGGTGGTACTCGGTATGCCTAAGGGTGGACGGACACTTGGTAGTTGCAAGACAAGTTGGTAGTGTGATGTCTATTTCTGAACTTACAGGAGTCCTTCAACTAAGTTTCTCACGCGGTGAGCTGATGGGCATTGCGGTTCAAAAGGGTTCCAGAGGTTTACACCATCCGAGACATGTACCACGATTCTGATTCCGTTGTTCGAACCGCTGTTGGCAATATGAGAATCTTCCTTATTACTGTCTCTGTGATCTGTGATCTGTCCTTAGTCCATTCCCAATCAGCGTGGTATTTTGGTCGGATAGCATCAGACAATCACTCCATAACTGCCCATGTATGCTGTTAATATCGGTGGTGGACGCCGATAGATTGGTGCAACATGTGAGGATGTGGATGTAGGAGCTTGAGGACGGTAGAGGTCAGAGCCTTCTGTGGAGAAGATTGAGTACCTTTTACACGATAGCAAAGTGCTAGCTGCTGGAGCAACATAAGCAGGAGTTGCGTGTCACCTACATCTTCGACTTCATCGCTTTGTTGCGTGGAGTCACGTGCAAAAGATTGCATGAGGCACTCTTGCATCCACGGTAGCTTTCATGTAAGTGAGAAAGCAGAGGAAGAAAAGCCAAATGATGTTGACAGTGGAGAGGAGGGAAGAAGGGTGGGCAGGTTTTAACGGCGTAGGCTTAGTAGTAAAGAGTGAGGCCGCCTTTCACGCCAGTAGAAGCAGGTGACGGAAAGAGCGCACGATGCTCCACCACACCGGACTGTCCCTACTGCGGCATCAGCTGACTTCACCCAACTACTCGCCCGTCTTTTGTATGGGTAGTTCATATGCTAATGGTTAATCTGAGAGAAAATTAGGAAAGCTTCCGAACAACCCTCAACAGCCAACAACCTCTTTCCCACCTAGGGAGAGAGGCGGTGCTTTCTCCATTGCCTAGGGTATACCACGTAGAGGTCACCTGACCTAGTAGCCCGTCGGACTACGTAGGAGCTTAATCAAATAACTATGAAAACAAATTTTGGTGTAAATATACAATTTTGATGATTAGTAAAACCCCACCAAATTCACCAAAATTACTCCACCAAAATTAGTTTCACGTCTAGAAAAATTATTTATAAAAATACTATTTAGAATAAAGTGGTTACATTACCAAAATTTAATACACATACTGAACCTGTACACTATACTTAAATAATAAAACATACAATGAGAATAAACCGTTTTAAATAATCAACACAAAAATTACAATATTTTTGTCCGAGGCTTATGAAACGACCTACTTACGTGTTTGGCAGAAAAACGAAACGGGACTGGGGACAACTGTCACTGGTGCTCATTAACACCCAACTGAACGTTTCCAATGATGATAGTGTCGTCCTTATAGGTACTTTCAATACGACTCCTTCGATGATTTTATAAATCCCACCAAAATTTTACATTTGCCGCGGACGCATCTTATAAATTATCTTTAAGATAAAGTATAGTACTAAATACTACGAATGACAGTATCGAAGATAGCTAAAATAATGCCGAATCGAATTATTATTAAGTATACTCAGTAAACTAATGAAGTTTTGATTAAACTGCGATCATTCCCAAGAAAACAGGTCGTGGACGCGCCACCAAGCTTAGAATTTAGGTGAAAAGACATTTTTTACACACTCACAAAAATAGTTTCAATAATATAATTTATACGTGCATATAGAGAAAAACGATATCTTTCTTACAAAAAATAATCATTACTATATGTTAACTTTAAGGTATGAATTTCAGTCACGCCGCGAAAATTTTAAGTTTGAGAAATTCACCCATAAGAAGTATAACAGCAGTGCTCCGTTGACTTATGTCTGGCCTACACACGTACTTACACACCCCCGGAGTAAGGTGCTGTTAAATGCAAAAATAAATCTTGAAAACACGGAGGCTCGCTCGTTCGCATTATCTGTCAAAAAGTTTCAATGTTATCTGTGGTACAATGATTCACTATCATTATAATTTATACTGTGGAGCGTTCTACGTTTGAATGTGTCCCTGACTTAGGTCTCTGACGTATGCGTGACGTCACAACAGCTGATTGGATCTGTTCACAAACTGTGTGATAAGTTTATATTTCAATGACACATTTGTTACCTATTGACACTGTTATTATTACAATGTATTTGCAAGTGAATGATAATAATAATAAATTATCCTTTGTGTGTCAGATTCAGGTTGTTAATTAACTGGTAGTATTTAAATCTTGTATAGTTACTGGCATTATAATCTTTAATCTTGACACCTAAGTCGCGGGAGAAATGAGGCATAAGCGTGCGCGGGTTGATTTGATAATCTAGTGGATTGGAGCTCCTCCACCGCCGATGGCAAGCATGGGGTGCATACTTTTTTTCATGCGGAATTTCCCACCGAAGCCGGTGAGGGAGATTATGTCGGACTCGAACCGACAAAAAAGCACGCCGTCTGCCGTCTGTGGGTCGTATTGTTAGGCCGGAGTTGAGGTTGTCTTCGACATATCCCTCGCACCCCGGCTGACCCAGGGCCTGAATCCTCGGGAGGGGGAATAACGGTGTCCCCGACTCGCCCCCGGAATGGGGAGGCACGTTTCTCAGCGCACCACCGCCGTGGCCTGCTTCTGCTGGGGTGACAGGCGGCTCCACCCGTCACCCCCAGGCCCACGCTCGTGGGGGACGGAGCTCAGTCTGTGCCCACCGGCGCTCGAGTTGCCTGCGAACGCGGGCGGCCAAAGGTGCTCCCCAGTGTCAACACCCTCCCCAGTAACTGGACTCCAGGTCATGGATATTGTATCACCTGAGATGTTTGGGGTATTACCCCATACATAACTAATGTTAGTTAATATTAATTAGCCCAGTATCCAGATCGTTGGGGTGGTTCCTTAGTTCGTTCTTGTATTTCTGAGCCAAGAGCCTAATTGCCTCCTTGACTGTGTCACTGTGTTCACCTGTAGTGCTGTGTGTATTTCAGCATTTGTGACAAACCTAGGTGAATTGGCTATGTTTCTAAGGATGCCATTTTGCAGTCTTTGCATGGTAGTTATATTGGAGTAGCATGCGCTTCTCCATAGCTGTAGTCCATCACCATAATACTCGTATAATATCTAATTACCTATATTTATTTACCAGATGGTTAAGTAGGTAGGTCCTACCTGCTTACCCCCTTTTTTATTTAAGTATCTTATTATAGTAAAGTAATAATGATTCAATGAATTAAATAAATGAATTGAATTCTAGTTGTTTAACAAAGCGCCATCTATTATCTAGTACCGATAAGATTTCTTGTTTTAAGTTGCCCACAGATGGCGCTACCTGTCTCATTGTGTTAATCGTTGCATGCATTGTTGTTACTTTGTTAGACGTCAAGAGGATTCCAGAAACGCAGAACAAAGCGTATTGTTATCTCTGCGATTAGTTGAATCATCAATAGTAATGAGGAGTTCTTATCGAAATAATACAAAACTTATGTGGCAGTAAATATATTCAGAAAATATCAACCATGATAGTAGGCAGCTATCGATTTTATCAATGTAAAAAAGTTTAAAATACAAATCAGTACGAATTACCTACATAAATGTATAATATTGTCGACTTCATTTGTATACTTAGCTTTTACCTTAAAATTAGTAGTAAAGTTTATTTTATTACAGTTTAGCTTTTATTATTGCTTTATACAATATCATCGTGCAGACGACCACACGTTCTATGTCATACACGTTCACGCTAACGCTAGTCACTTAATTTAGATTAATAATAATTACATATCACAATGAGACGTTCCTTCAACATGATACACTCGCACACAAATAATACAAAATACAAAAACGAAGGCACGAGATCTAACTACACCTATGTCTACTAGTACAAACATGCTGCACTACACGCTAAATGCACGCGCGCCCCGTGCGGCGCGGCTCAGTCGAAGTCCTGCGTTTGGAAGAGTCATATCACCTATTCGAATTTCGGTAGCGTTAAAGTGTTTCAAAGCGGTTCTGGAATGGAATACAACAAGCACGGCGGTGCGGAGGTCGTTCCCCGCACCGGCCGTGGGTAATGGAATGTCGGCGCACAGCCGCCTGCCGCTCCCGGCGCTCTTTGTACGGCCCCCCTCCCGCCTCCCGCCCCGCGGCGCGCGGCCCGGCCCCGAGCAGGTAGCCGCGCCGCCCGCCGCGCGGGCCGGGCCCTCTAGCACTATTAACACGTCACACGGACGACCCAAAGTCCACTAGCCGCTTCACACGCCCCGACAGACTACACACTGTTCTTTTCTTCGAACTTATCGGCCAGCTCGCCCATCAACTCTTTGTAAATCAGAGGGTCAATGTTCTTCCCGAGCTGGTAAAGCACGAACCAGTCGCCGATCTGCAGCTCGCGGGCCACCGACTCCACCTGCGTCTGCGGAGCCAGGCGGCTGCGCGCGCGCAGCAGGTACAGGCGCACGCGGGGCCAGGCCACCACGGCCATGCGGTAGATCAGCGAGATTCCACTCAGGATAGCCAGGATCATGAACCAGAACCAAAGGAAGACGTAGATCTTCTCGTTGACGATGTTCAATGGCAGCACGCACAGGCCGTCGAACTTCTGCACGGAGCCCGAAGGACCGTATTTGTGGAAGGTGCACTTTGTCACTTTGGGAAACACTCGGGCCATGGGGTCCACTCGGTCCTCCGGCTCCATCTCCGTGAAGCTCACCACGTCGCTACCGTACGTGGAGAACTCGCCGTCCAGGAAGAAATCCATGAAGAAGATCTGGCCGACAACGTTGATAAAGTTTAACACTTCGCAGATAAAGAAGCGGAACGCGTAGAAGTTTTGCGTGTGCAGGTTCGTATGGAAATAATCCACTAGCAGCTTCTTGCGGTCAGCCTTACAGTCCTCGCCTACCACGGGGCAGTTAAGATCCAGCACTAACATTTTGATGCGGCCGCCTTCCCACGTTTTCCACAGGTACCGCGGCACATAAAACAAAATAGCTTGGAAGAACAACACAAAACACACCCATTGGTAATACTTGTGGTATTTGAGCTCGTCGCCCTCAGCTTGTGGGCCCACCCCCAGCTGCGCAACGTCCTGGCCCACGCGTCCCACCAGACGGTTGGGGATGGTGAAAGTCGAGTAGATCCAGCAGTACGTGTCCATGACGGCGAGCGGAATCTCATCGACGATGCAGTCGATGGGGTCGCCGATGTACTGTCTTGAGGTCACGAGTAGCGAGAACGCTATCAGTATAATCACAGTCGCTTTGTAGTGCAGACGGAACACATTGTTGTCGATGCACACTGAGTCGAGCTTGAGAAGCCCCTTCACGGAGCCGAAAACGTCAAACATGGCGGTTGTGCTAGCCGCGAGCGCGCGGCGCGTCGTACACGGTCGAGTAAGGTAGGGCGTGCGCTTCGCCCTCGCGTCGAGTGCGGAATGCTGAACGGTGGGGAGCACTTTTAGTCAAGGAGGGCGCAGGCCTGCGATGCGGTGAGGCGCGGGTAGCGGGGTCGGCGGCCCCCCTGCCCCGCGGAGCCGTCGCAGACTCTCGGGGTAACGACACAGCGCTGACCCTATTTCTCCGTGGCGTCATCTGGTAGCATTCAGCGACGCTTGCCGGAGGCTATGCATCTCGGTTGTGGCGAGTGATAATGCTTACGGCATACGATGCACTGCTTAATTAAATACTTGTCTAAGGATTGCATCACCGGTTTGGGTGAGAGCCCTGTGATATGGTAGGTGATCGAGTATGCAACCTAACGGTATAGGGCGAGTGGTCATACATAAGAAACTGGTATCGACTGTACGAGTTAAGCTATAAAGGTTTTAATTTATCTTAAACTCTCAATATTACGTGAGCGTAGCGTAGTAGTAGTGAAACTTAAATTGTCGTACTTATTTAGTTTATAATAAATGTATTTATATCTAATAATGTAAGTATATTGTATCAAATTAATCATGAAGAAATTCAGGTATTATTACAAGATTTTTGATCTACGTAATCCATAGATAACAAACACGAGAATGAGTTAAGTACTGACACCATTTTATTATTAATTATCTGTGACATTTATTACTTTCTCAAGATCATAATAAATAATAGAGGGAGAATTAAAAGAAACAAACTGTGTACACAAATATTAATATTATTATCTTAGGTAATTAAAAACCATTTAATTAATATAGGTAATCATAATTCATACCTACAAGTTATCACACAAAACGAAAGTTTTTAAAAACACTACCGTTCGAAAACCGGTGGATAACCTCAAATCCATTGACTTCTTTTTGTTTTGTTACCCTACCCTATATTTTTTTGATACTCCTTTGTCACGTTCTTTGAATACGGGTGCTACTTTTTAACACGCTTTCATTATCGTGCATCATGTTATTTCAACTCGATTCTGTTCTGAATCACATTCAGACGTTCAATTATTTTATGTTCCGGATACCTATTCACTCAGCCTAATTTTATTATTATAAATGATGGTCATTGTATCTACACAATGAGCAAAAATAGACTAGAAATTATAAATAATTATTATGTAAATCTATTTATATCCATGTATCTTCACCTTCTATTTAAAGTATCTATTATTATTCTACTAAATACCTAATTGTAAAGTAGTCGTGTCTGTACATTAGAGATATAAAAAAAACTTGGACTTATGATAATAACGATGTTGAACACAAGTATTTTTTTGGAATTCTTGTTTGCTTGTCTGTTTGCCTGTACGCAAAAAATACTGTACGGATTTTGATGCTGTTTTTTATTTCATAGGTCTTAGTCGGATTTAAAATCTTACGTTTTTTGATCGCAATCGGTTCAGTAGGACCGGAGATATGAGCAAGTCGCGGTCGGACATCCGCGCAAATGGAACCACGGGTGGAAGTCTAGTAAAAAATAAAGCAAATAATAGGTAATTAGGAAAAACTAAAAACATGCGAAGTGTAAGAACTAATTATGCAAATAAAAAGAAATATAACAAGTAATCCTTAGATTAATCCAAGTGGTAATGATTACAAAAACTGACAACACGACTGCGGTACTTTTTGTAAACATAAGTTAACATTTTAGATACATAAATTTAGATTTATTAGAACAATCTAAATTTATCTAACATTTTATGTAGAACTTGAATGAATTTTAAAGCATTAGTAGAGAGCAGCATGAGAGTAAATAATGAAAAAAAAAAAACGGAAAAAAATTGTTTTGGTCTAAATCTATTTTATTTTTATGCCAATGTGTTATGTACCCATTTTTTCCACCCGCGTGGCGTCAGATCCCGTTTCCGTTGCACCCTTCACTATATTAAGCATGTATTATACTTATAAACCTTCCTCTTGAATCACTTTATCAATTAAAAAAAACCGCTTTAAAATTCGTTGCGTAGTTTTAAAGATTTAAGCATACGGACGGACAGACAGTGACAGTGACTTTGTTTTATACTATGTAGTGATGGATTAGTTTCGATAGTGGTACTATTAATAATATTGTACTACATAAATAAATAAATTTGCATATTATGGAAGATATTGCCTATTATGGCGATAAGGCCGCCCTTTGTACAACAATTGTATAAAAAATATGTATTTCGCACTTAAATTCTCATGTAAATGGTGTACAAATAAAGTATTATTCTATTCTATTCTATTCTATTCTAAATAAATATTCCACAACATTCCACACAACGCTATCTAGACCCATGGTAAGCTTAACCAGCTTGTGTTATGCAATCTAGAATGCGGATAAACATACTTAGATACTTTTTTTTTTGTAAATACATACATATTATACATAGAAACACCCAGACCAATGCAAATAGCCGTATTCATGCAAACAAATATTTGCACCGAGCGGGGATCGAACCCGCGCCTCCTGCGTAGCAGTCGCGTTCACTACCGCCACGCCACTGAGTCTGTTAATACACATATACATATACATAATTGTCTTATAAAGGTCTCATGACAATAAATATCCATGTATTAGATTCCACCAGCGTAGGCTGAACACTGCTGATTACGGTGATATGTCGGCCAGGAGGGCAGAGTTCAAGTACACTTATTAATCTTATCGTAGTGTGTGTAAGACTTCATCAGAGCAATCTATTGAAACACGAGGTATTGTTTACAAGCCATGTAAAGATGGCCGTATATAGAAAAACTAGCTTTTGCCCGCGGCTCCGCCCACGTGGATGTCGGTTATCGCGACCAAACATAGCGTATGTCCTTTCTCATGGTCTAATCTACCATTATACCAAATTTCATCAAAATCGGTTTAGTGGTTTAGGCGTGAAAGCGTAACATACAGACAGACAGACAGAGTTACTTTCGTATTTATAATAATTACTAGCTTTTGCCCGCGGCTCCGCCCGCGTGGAAGTTGGTTATCGCGACCAAACATAGCGTATGTCCTTTCTCATGATCTAATCTACCATTATACCAAATTTCATCAAAATCGGTTCAGTGGTTTAGGCGTGAAAGCGTAACATACAGACAGACAGACAGTTACTTGCGCATTTATAATATTAGTTTGGATACTTGTCTTCAGTTTTTCAACCTTGCGTTAATCCCGATCGCATCCGAAGATTTTACTAACTGGGAGTCAAGCGACTGCCATCTGACCTTCACAACCTATTAATGATATTGTAGCATTGCAGTTAGACCAGTTGTTGAACTTTTTAGAGCTCCAATTACCCGTAATGACTGTCACAGATGTTCGATATGGCAACCAATTAAAAATATTATTTACTAGTTTTTGCCCGCGGCTCCGCCCGCGTGGATGTCGGTTATCGCGACCAAACATAGCCTATGTCCTTTCTCAAGGTCTAATCTACCCCTATACCAAATTTCATCAAAATCGGTTCAGTGGTTAGGGCGTGAAAGCGTAACATACAGACAGACAGACAGACAGACAGACAGACAGACAGAGTTACTTTCGCATTTATAATATTAGTATGGATAATATTAAGACCTGGAACTCCCTGCCAGCTCACGTGTTTCCTTCCTCCTACAGTACCGGGTCCTTTAAGCGGGGCGTGAAAAGGCATCTGATGAGGCCGTCAAGCTGAGTGCCACCACTGTAAACAAGGCACATGTTTAGGATGGTGACCCTCTTTCCGAGACTTTACCTTTAGCTTACCATCAGGTGAGATGAAGTCAAATTGACGTATCCTTTAAAAAAAAATGATCTCGGACTTTAGGCGCACATCGAAATGAGCATAGTTAAAATTGGTTATGAAGAGAATATCAGATATTATGTTAAATGTAATAAATAATAATGTAATTGATTAAATATTTATAACCAATTAATTAATATTATTAACTAGCTTTTGCCCGCGGCTCCGCCCGCGTGGATGTCGGTTATCGCGACAAAACTTATCCTATGTCCTTGCTCAGGGTCTAATCTATCCCTATATCAAATTTCAATAAAATCGATTCAGTGGTGTAGGCGTGAAAGCGTAACATACAGACAACCAGACAGTATGGAAGTATGGACTAACTTTTGCCCGCGGCTCCGCCCGCGTGGATGTCGGTTCCCGGCAATTATTCGATTTTTTCTCGCCGTAAAAACCATCCTTGAACTTCAACGAACATTTAAAAAAAAGAATTGGCCAAATTGGTCCAGGCGTTGTTGAGTTATGCGCTTACCAACACATTTAGCGATTCATTTTTAAATAAATAATAATGTAATTGATTAAATATTTATAACCAATTAATTAATATTATTAATTACGTAATAACGTATTGAAATGTATCGTTTTCCTGATAAACGCAATGATTTATAGCGTCACAGCATAAATGTGTTGTATCTAGACATCATTAAGTTATGTCAATATAATGATTTATGTTTAACTAACTGACCCGGCGAATTTCGTACCACCAATTTGTTCCGCCTGCGTGCCGTCCGGTTCCGTTCCCACTGCACCCTCTACTATATTAAGCATGTATTATACACCTAAACCTTCTTCTTGACTTTGATGACTTGACATGACTTTACGATGTTTTTTTTTTTCGGCCCGCGTGGCGTCCGGGATCCACTCTTTTAAAGGTGATAATCACCACTTTCCAACCTCTTTTCGAAGTTATGTGTGAATTTATCGCAGGTTTATAAGTGCCCGGTTAATGGCAATAGGCTCGCCACATATTACATTGGGACCTAAACATAAACTGGCGAAATGTGGGTGCTAGCATCTCTGCATACTCCTTCGGGGAATACAGGCGTAAGTTTATGTTAGTTTAAGTTTTCCTTCTTCTTGAATTACTAAACTATCTATTAAAAGAAACCGCCTCAAAACCTGTAGCGAAGTTTTGAAGATATAAGCGTACATAGTCCCGGGTCCTTTAAGCGGGGCGTGAAAAGTCATCTAACGAGGCCGTCAAGCTGAGTGCCACCACTGTTAACATGATACATTTTTCCGATGGTGATCCTCTTTCCGAGACTTTGCCTTTAGCTTAACATCAGGTGAGGTGAAGTCAAATTGACGTGTCCTTTATAATAAAAAAAAAAAAAAACAGGGACGGACAGATGCGGAAAGGGATTTTGCTTTATACTATGTATTGATAACTGATTTAGTTAATTCTGCAATTCTTACACAGGTTTGTTATAAGATAGGGTTCTTCACTTCTTCAAGACGAGGTTGGGAGAAAGGGTTAGCAACACGAGTGTGATTCCCCTAATGTTGCCCAAGTCCACGGTTTTTTTATGAAGGACACGTCAATTTGACTTCATCTCGCCTGATGGTAAGCTAAGGCAAAGTCTCGGAAAGAGAACCGCTTTCCATCAGGTGGGTCTTAAACGAGACTTCCCTGCGTTTTACTGGTTGCATACAAAGGTTGTATTTTGGAGCCCGAAGCCCGGGATCCACTCTTCTAAAGGTGATAATCACCACTTTCCAATCTCTTTCCCAGTTAATTTCAAAGGAGGCGTCCATATGGTTATACCAGTTGCATCTAAAGGTAGTATGTACTTTGGAATCCACTCTCCAAAGGGTGATTGTCCACCTAATGTGGCTTATCTCGGCTTTTACGAGAGCAGGTGTCGGTACAGCTGCCGATTTGTACGTCATTCAGCAGGTGCATCGGCTTGGGTCCCGATTGACAGATAAGGGTAGGAAGATGATGATTCTTTTTTATATCACTTAGGAGACAGACAAGCAGACGATCCATATGGTGAAAAGTGTTTACTAAGGCCTATGGCTGTGCAATACCAGGGGATCATACTTATGCTGCAAACCCCGTAAGAACTTTCTAATGCCCTTTTTGAAGAACCCCCATATTGTAATCGCTTGGGAAAACCAAGCTTTTCTTTTGTGTGTAAATCCCCTCGGACACCTCCCCCGCCGGAGCCGGAGGGTTATGTTATGTCGGACTCGCACCGACTGAAACCGCACGCCGGCTGAAGGTCGTGGTGCTAGGCCGGAGGTGAGGTTGTCTTCGACACATCCCTCGCACCCCGGCTGGAGAAAACAATAGCAGGGAGTTAATTCTACAGCTTGAGCGTCTGGATGAAGTTCCTTTATACCGCAAAATGAGCACCGTGTCGCAATATATATGGGGATTCTCTAGTCCCATTCTTAATTACGATCTTTGTTTTTATCTAAGTGAAATCCATATTGTGTCCGAGTTGTCATTTTCCAAGTCTCACTCTTCACAAAACATTATCAACGTCAAAACACATCGATAAGTTCTTCTCGGAATATGATGCTCATAATCTCGAATTGTATTATCTTTTAAGTGGCGTATCATTGTCAAATTCTCTGCATTTTGGCATAATATTTAAAGTATAGGTATCTAGTATCTATCTACTGCAGAATCACGATTCACCCAGGTGGTCTACCCTGGTGAACAGTGTGGAAATAATCTTAAGCCTCTGATGCAACGTGGAAAAACGCTAAAATGATACCACTTATTTTTATTTCGCTGTCGAAAGTGAGTGTACACACCTCTGCTTATCCTATCGGGGATATACTGGCGTGAGTTATCAGTAATAACAATAAATATGTTACCTTGAAAGTGGAGTAGTGTTTCACCAATGTTAGCTGCGCGCGCGCATCGAAGTATTTATTTATCGGAAGCGATATCTGTCAAGATAAGATTGGCTTTCTTGCGAAACGTCCCAAATATAGTGTAGTTAAGGATTATTTAATAAATAAATAATTTTGTCGTAAAATTGAAGAAATATCATCGCCGTTATCAGTTGGGCCCTTACACTTATCAGCGCTTAAAAGGACCTAATATTATTTCAATCTTAATTTACTTTCATAGTTTGATTCGGATTTCATAGTTTTAGTCGGTTGGAGTTCGAAATAAATACCCCAGCTGGCCAGCGAGGGTGTCCGCATAAAAAGGGACAAATAATTAAATATGAAATTTTATTAATAATGATATTTTATGGCTCTTTGTGTTAAAGTGCTTTGTAGTTAGAACTAAAATCACCATAACCTTTTCCGACTAAAAGTTGTGTCCATACAAAAAGTAACACACTTATTGAGATTTATTTGATAAGGTAGAAAATTAAAAATTTAAAAAACCCCCGTCTCAAAAACACTTCCAAAAAGTTTAAAATAAATGGAGTTTGCCTTTTAACTTTAACGGTTGCCATGTCGGGGGACCCTAATTGGTTAAACACTCCGTTATATTATCGGAACAATTCAAGGTCCCCCGACATGGCAACCGTTAAAGTTAAAAGGCAAACTCCATTTATTTTAAACTTTTTGGAAGTGTTTTTGAGACGGGGGTTTTTTAAATTTTTAATTTAATTTTTAATTTTTACTTTTTAAAGTGATCTACTAGTCAAGCTCTTTCATTTGATACCCATATTGAGGGAGTTATGAAGAAATTCCTATTCCGATATGTTGTGACGGCGGCCATCTTGGACCGATTTTTTCCAAACATAGCTAAGAACACTCCCGACTAATATACCTTTCAAACAAAAAAAACTACATCCAAATCGGTTCACCCGTTTGGGTGCTACGATGCCACAGACAGACACACACACACACACACACACACACACACACACACACACACACACACACACAGACACGTTAAACTTATAACACCCCGTCGTTTTTGCGTCGGGGGTTAAAAAGTGTTACAACATAAGTGACGTAACCGCCCATTCTCCTTTAAAAAAAGAATAATAATGGAGTCTAGGGCTACAAAAATATTCTCGCTAAAGTTACTTATACCTTTTTTTTCCGTGTGGTAATCTCCTCGGATACCCCCCCCCCCCCTGCCGGAGCCGGAAGGGGAGGTTATGTCGGACTCGAACCGACTAAAACCGCACGCCGACTGTGGGTCGTGGTGCTAGGCCGGAGGTGAGGTTGTCATCGACATATCCCTCGCACTCCGGCTGACCCAGGGCCATCCCTTACTGTCTGGCCCTCCTTGAAAGTTAGTTATACCTCAAACCCGTCCCAAAATGAAAGTCTGATTTGGGTCCATTCATATACTCACTAAATCCCCGAAGGTAAATCATAATTGATTATGAGATTTCGGTCTTATGCCGTATAATAGGGGGCGAGCCTATTGCCGTCTAGCTGGCCCTTTGTCTTGGGCTGTATGTATACTGTCGGATATTGAACAGCCCTGTCCCTTAGTCGCCTTTTACGACACCCACAGAAAGAGCTGGGGTGTTCCTATTCTCTTCCACCAGGAACCTACACGACATATTATTGTGATGCTGAAAGTCTTTTCAGATTTTTACTTTAGTGGGTATATACGGTGTGGTGCTTGTGGGGAAATGGCGCCATTGGGCTTCCCAGTGACTATTTTGTTTATTTCATTCTTCTAGCCATATTTACAATGTTCCTTCCTCCTTCAGTCAATGGAGTGCGTGACGAGGAAGGATCTAGACCACAAATAACGTAATTTTATTGCTGTTAATTAGAACACAATTTGTAACTATTGTAAACAATTTACTTAAGGTAACCAATTATGTGTGGAAAGCTTAGTGGTTAAAGTACCTGCTCTGCCTTCAAGAGGTTCCGGGTACTTGTCACGATGCAAATCGTGTGTTGCATATTTATGTATGTTTTATTGATTATTCGATACAATCGAAAATTATTAAATCTGTATTTTTTTTATCTGTCACTCTAGTATAAGCAGCCGTTGTCTATGAAGCGTGCGCTTGCCAATGACACACTATTTTCTACTAACTGGCCGTCTTATAGCAACGCTTTGAATTACGGTGCTAATATTGTAATACACGGAGCCACTTCCGGGTTCCTGCGTGTTATACGGCGATGACAAGTAGGTTCCACGGAGGTGTCAACGTGTGTTATAAATAGCACTGCGGTCAGTGCAGAGCCCTTTTCCATCAGCTCCATCCATATTGTGGACTCCAGCCGGTACTGCGAACGGGCCACGCGACACCCTTCGTCCGCGCGGCACGTGCTCCTCCCTGGCAGAGCAGAAGCTAAGTGCACCTGCATCAGCGCATACGGGCTGTTCTTCCTTCTTCTACCTATTCATATATTTTATTTTTATTTTTAAACTTTATGCACAGTTGTACAAAGGCGGACTTAATGCCAAAGGCATTATCTGCCAGTCTACCTTAGGGTGATGCAGAGATACATTGAGGTAGGTGCAAGCAAGGTGCAAAAAATCTATGTAACGTTTTTTTTCATCGAATATAAGTATCGTTACTATAACTGTAATCACATCTTTTTATTTAAATTTCTCTCTCTGCTCATACCCTAGCCGGTAGTAGCATTTAATTTCATAATTCTCATCAATTTAAACTCACTCAACTCTTTAGCTAAACACAATGTTTCATACCTACTTATCTTGGCAAATATCCCAGGATAAAAACCGCTACGGACGGGATTCACTACCAAAACAAGCAATTTAGTTTAGCTGGAGGAGTTAGCACGAATATTAGGTTTGGACCGCCTTTCATTCACAAGACACGTGCAGGGCTAAGATGCCATCTGTATACGGTGCCGAGTGGTACCTATACCTGCTAGAACCAAGCGTTTCAGTGACTCATTCCTATGCCGCACCACTAAGACCTGGAGCTCCCTGCCAGCTCACGTGTTTCCTTCTTCCTACAGTCCCGGGTCCTTTAAGCGGAGCGTGAAAAGGCATCTGATGAGGCCGTCAAGCTGAGTGCCACCACTGTTAACATGGTACATATTTACGATGGTGACCCTCTTTCCGGGACTTTGACTTTAGCTTAACGTCAGGCGAGGTGAAGTCAAATTGACATATCCTGTATAAAATAAAAAAGACGCTTTCACGGGAGACATAGGCCCGGAAAACCGTGTCCGGTCGTCCGGCATTATTCAACCGTGTAGAAATACATACATGCATGCCTATTCACGCCTGTAATAATCCGAAGGGGTAGTCAGAGGTGCATTAACGCTAACTACTTGGATCCCATGTATTCCGCCAGCAGCTTTTGTTTATACTTTTGAATGGAGAACAGTCAGGATCCTTTAATGACCTTCTACGACACCTACCTGAAGAGATGGTGTGGCTCTATACTCCACTCCGGAAGCAACACGAAAATTCCGTGGTCTAGTTATCTCATACGCTGACTCCCACGGGAAGACATTGTGTGGGTTCATTCTAATGGGAACTAAAACCTATTATTAAGTACACTGATAAGATAAACTTAGAAAGTCGCATGACAGAGCGCCCCTGGCGACCGTGGTCTCGAAACGCGGAGATTACGACCAAGTCTAGAGCCGCCTTGACCCAGTACCCAGTAGTGATACATACACAAACAACTGTTTATATCAAGTACTTTGAAAGGATATAAAGAAAAAACTATACTAAATTGTGCTTACTTAGAATTTTACTCGTCCGTCAGGTAGGGGAGAAAGAATATAAGTATCACCACCAAACCCTGTTCCAACATTGGGAGAGGTCTATGTCCAACAGTGGGCTAATTGATTGATTGACTTAGATTTTTATAAAGCATAGGTTGGGCTGTTCGGTCAGCCTCCGTAGCATAGCGGTAGTAAACGCGGCCGCTACGCAGGGGGCGCGGATTTGATCCCCGCTCAATGCACATATTTTTGTGCATGAATATGGTACTTGCATTGGTCTGGTCGTGCCTCGGAGAGCACGTTAAGCCCTCGGATTGCATATCAGATTCTTTCTCCTGGGCTGACTTTACAACTTAAAGATGACCGATTGCGGTATTCCAAGCTCCAGAGGAAAGCTTGCGTCAGAACCTCGTCCACTGGTCAGCTGCTGTGCTGATTTGGGCTAGCTTGGCTCCGAAAACCTTGATATTGTCCCATAGGGATGAATGGTCTTCAAGGAAAATAATATCGTTAACAATATATTGTGAAACTTACACATTAGGTATACCTACATGACTTGACTCTGTTTCATAATGCGGTTTTACACAGAATAACCAACATACGTGACATAAAACATTTCTTGGGCTAGTCATCTGTATTGTTATGTGTTTATACTAAGCTAACCAAGGAAAGAATGTCCACCTACTAAGGTTTAGGTGCCTATATGGGTTTACCAGAGCAGTGTTACCGAAATGAAGCTGCGGTTGGACATCAGTTTATCTGTTTTCATTCATGTTTATTAAGGAAAATGGTTTAGCAATTGTGACGTACCTACATATAAACCAACCAACAAATATTAGGTTACCTACCGCAATGGGTAGGGGTGAAAATGTTCAAA
This sequence comes from Eilema sororculum, assembly GCA_914829495.1. Lineage (NCBI taxonomy): Eukaryota > Metazoa > Arthropoda > Insecta > Lepidoptera > Erebidae > Eilema > Eilema sororculum. Next base: position 26,538,266 of record OU618534.1, read on the forward strand.
AGTGTCGTCAAATGATTTGAGAATAAAGTTTTTTGACCGAGTTGAACTTGCGACCAGTTTAAACCGGTTACTTAGGGGTGGTATACATTTTCCACATAGTAGCGAAACCGACTGCAGCGCCATGTGGCGCCCGCGTGAAACTTTGTTTTTGTTACGTAAAAATTATTACTTAAAATATAATTTTTACCACTTAAGCGTTTCAGTGACTCATTCCTATGCCGCACCACTAAGACCTGGAACTCCCTGCCAGCTCATGTGTTTCCTTCTTCCTACAGTCCCGGGTCCTTTAAGCGGGGCGTGAAAAGGCATCTATTGAGGCCGTCAAGCTGAGTGCCACCACTTTTAACATGGTAGGTACATGTTTACGATGGTAACTCTGTTTCCGAGACTTTGCTTTTAGCTAACCATCAGGCGAGGTGAAGTCAAATGGACATGTCCTTTATAAAAAAAACATATTTACTGCAAACTTTATTCTCAATCGATCTGGCACGGCCTAAAGTTTTTCACTTTTTCCGACCTAAAGCTATAGTACCTACTACGAAACTATGAAGCTACAAATAAATAGTCAACTTATTAGCATAGTCGAGTTGTACCGGCCGTGTTCACCTAGAAACGTGTTCGTTAGCATTCGGACCGTTAGGTCCCCTTTGTGAGCATACACAGACATATCTTTGACTGAATGTTAAATGCATATTCGTAAAAAACGCGCTTCGTACGTGCGTTGCATTTGGAAACGAAAGTGGCCCAAATTGGGTATACCACCCGACATATTCTTGAAGAAAATTCGCAAGAAACGATGCTCTGGCCGGCCTGGCTGGCTGATGGAGTCATTAAATAATACTTGTATTCTTTCTATTCTATTTGCCACCGTATTTCTTCCAAAGACGCTAGTACTATTATTTATTCTGTGTCCGGAGTGTATCGTAAGAGGTGACTAACGGAAAAAATATACAGACGATATCACTATGAGAGAAGAAAAACAAGGATTAAAACCTTGTATCGACCCGTTTGGCCAGCGTGGAGACAGTAGGTTTTTTTTTTAAAGAATATTAGTACCAAAGTTACTAATACATAATATAATCACGCCTTTATCCCCGGAGGGTTAGGCAGAGGTGAATTAACACCCACATTTCATCAATCATTGTAGTCGGTCCCACGCAAGGAGGACAGAATAATATGATGAAGTAACGGAGATGCCCCATGAATATTTCGCCTAATAAAAACGCGTCGCCTAATGCGGGTGGGAAGAGAGATGCGCGAGGTGTCAAAATTCGAAGGACGTCATAGGTATAACGTTCCTACCGAATGAGTCCATTTGACGTTTGGATGGCACGCGACTCGATTGCCTTGCAACAACTCCGCTATCATTTCCTTCTCTATGGTCCCACGTAATAGGGGGTGAGCCTATTGCCGTGTTCCGGGCACTATTGTTGACTCGAGCCTATATCTGAGGCTGGGTCTGGACTGTATATATTATATGTCTGATATTAAGCAGCCCTATCCCTTAGTCGCCTTGTACGACACCGCTGGGAAGAGAGAAGAGATGGGGTAGACCTAATTATTCTCTGCCGGAACTACGCGGCGAAGTTGCTATTATTCCCTCTAACCCCTCCAACTAAGCTAAATTGCTTATGCTAGGAGGGTTTGGGTTCACGTCGGTAGTGTAATGGCCAGGATTCGAATCCGGGACCTCTCGATCGTAAGGCCAACTTAACTACTAAGCTGTTGGTAGCTTCTGAAGAATGTCAAAACTTGCCAACATTAGGAGAGGTTTATGTTCAGAATTGGACTGAGATAGGGAAATTGATTGAATTTATGATTGGTATATGATTTATGATTGTGCACATTTTAGGTTCTAGATATATGCCCCGTTTAACTACCTAACCCACAAAGTAAGTAATTATTGTGTGTGAGTACACAATAATTGGTTCTTCACTGTACTTTTCTGAAGTTAAAACGACGTTTTCATCGGCAAGACAATTTTCTAAATCATCAATCACATAAAGACGTTAGTCCTGATTGCATCCGAAGCCACGGTGCCCTCGGAGCTCAGGGTTTGCCTTTCGGTTCTTCCTCCTCCACTTCGCAAGATCTTGGACGTCCAAGGTAGTGAGACCGTTTGCACGCATGTCACCCTCCACGACGCCAAGCCAGCACTTCTTGGGCCTACCCCTTCTGCCTGGACCCGGTGCGGGCGCCATTGCCAGGCATTTGTTACCCACGTAGCTGGGCGGTTGCCGCAAGACGCGGCCGCGCCAGCTGAGGCGATTTTCTAAATAACTAGTTCTAAATCTCCCCGTAACCGGGGCAAGATGGGGACGCTGTGGTCCCCATAACCCGAAGGGGGCCATCTCGAAGGAGATGGTCCTGGGTCTGCCGGGTGCGAGAGATATGCTTTTGGCAATCTCACCTCCGGCAACCAAGGACCCAAGGCGGCGTGCGTTTTAGTCGTTTCGATTCCGACATAACCACCTTCACCGGCTCCGTGGGGGTGGTATCCATGGGGATTTTTCGCACGATAAAAAAAAAAAAAACTCGTTCTAAATAGCTTCTATCTAATATACAATAAGTCAATGACTTCGACAGTCAATTAACATTTTCTAACGCGCAACGGTAGACAGTAGCCTTAGGCATCTTGAATAATTTCCCAGTTTCGTAGCGCCGCCGCTGTAGACTCGAATCTGTCGTGTTTTCTTCATCTTGGCGTTAATCCCTGTCGCATCTGAAGCTATCAGCTCGGAGTCTGGGATCCGCGTTACCAGACTAATTGCGGATTCGGCTAAACTTCGATATTTTTTGTGAAGTGATTGCCATCTCCTCCACAACCCACAGGCGATATCGAATTATTGCAGTTAAATCAGTTGTTGGACTTTTTAGGGGTTCAACTACCCGTAACGACTGCCATAGATGTTCGTATTGCTACCGGGACCGACGGCTTATCGTGCTCTCCGGGCACGACCAGACCATGCAAATATATTAGTATGAAATTTTTATAGCATTTATTATGATAACTTTTAAATTCGAAATACATCGGGAAAATGAAAGGTGGGTGCAAGTGGGACTTGAATCCACGATCTTACCCTTACAGGAGGAATGCTCCTCCAACCGAGCTATTGAGCCATACCTGAATCACTTTAAATTTCCTTTCTCTTTATATTCGTCTTTAAACCCGCGCCATCTGCGTAGCAGCCGCTTTTTCGACCGCTACGCCACGGAGGCTGCCATCCAATCTCTCGAGTGTGTTTGATCGGAATTTTTAATATACAGTGCAAACAATTCCATTAAGGACCAGGCAGTCCGGTCAGCCGTCTGTTTAATGCAGCAAATAAAATAGGAATTTTATTTGCCGCAATATACAGACGGCTGACAGACGGATGCACATGTTTGTTTGCAAGCACCTTCTTGTGCATCATTAAATAATAAATAAATATTCCACAACATTCTACACAATGCTATTCAGACCCATGGTAAAACTTAACTAGCTTGTGCTATGGCATCTAGAATGCGGATAAACATACTTTTTTGTAAATACAAACATATTATACATAGAAACACCCAGACCAATGCAAATAGCCATTCATGCATACAAATATTTGTACTGAGCGGGGATCGAACCCGCGCCTCCTCGACAGTTCACTACCGCCACGCCACAGAGGCTGTGTCATTTCATTATAGCATTATTTTTATCTGCAACGGTGACCCGCATTCCTGAGGATTCCGCTTCAGCTTGAGGTGAGTCATATGAAAGTGTTTTTAATTAAAAAAAAAAGAATAAGCAGTACCATACCACTAGTTTTTGAATGTTTACGTGCACTTGATCGACTCTGCCAGGATGACAAAATCGACCATCTTTTTTTCATACCATTTAAGTGGCAGACAAGCACATAGCCCACCTGACAGTAAGGGGTTACCTGGGCTTATGGGCGTGTGCAACACCACGGGCATCATACTCCGGCCTGGGGGTGACGGGTGGAGCCGCCTGTCACCCCAGCAGAAGCAGGCCACGGCGGCGGCGCGCTCAATAGCGCGCCTCCCCATTCCGGGGACGAGTTGGGGACCCCGTTGTCCCCCCTCCTGAGGAGGGCCAGACCGTAAGGGATGGCCCTAGGTCAGCCGGGGTGCGAGGGATATGTCGATGACAACCTCACCTCCGGCCTAGCACTACGACCCACAGTCGGCTTGCGGTTTTGGTCGGTTCGAGTCCGACATAACCTCCCCTTCCGGCTCCGGAAGGGGGGTATCCGAGGGGATTTCCGCATGAAAAAAAAAAAAGGGCGTCATACTCCTGCTCCTGATGCCGACCCCGTACCCGTACGTGTAAAGACATAATTTTTAGTGATTGCCGTGTTGGTTGTTGGAGTAGAATAGGGCCTTTCTTCCTCTAGGTGTCGTAAAAAGCGGCTAAGGGATAGGGCTGTTCTCCATCCGACAGTAAACATATAGCCCAAGACAGAGGGCCCACCAGACGGCAATAGGCTCGCCCCTTATTACGTCGTGGGGCCGAAAATTATAAATGGCGAAACGTGGGTGCTAATACACCTCTGCCTACCCTATCGGAGATTTATAGACTGAGTATATGGATGGATGGAGACAGACAGAGTTACTTTCGCATATATAATACTAGCTTTTGCCCGCGGCTCCGCCCGCGTGGATGTCGGTTATCGCGACAAAACCCTTTAGTCGCATTATGTCCAATTCGCAAAATGTCCAGCGGGCTAAACATAGCCTATGTCCTTTCTCAAGGTCTAATCTACCCCTATACCAAATTTCATCAAAATCGGTTCAGTGGTTTAGGCGTGAAAGCGTAACATACAGACAGACAGACAGACAGACAAAGTAATTTCCTCATTTATAATATTAGTATGGATTAAGTATGGAAGTATGGATTTGCCGTAATACATAGTCTCCTTGTTTGAGTTTTGAGCTAAAATCGATCAAACATCGACACAAACGAGACAGAGGTTTGCAACGGTCAACGTAACTGGTTGCAACGTGTTGTCTGACCGGTACATCATATCGCGAACAGGTTGCTATTGCCATGTGGCCGGTCGCCTGTCTCTTTGCCTTTTTAAGAGTTCTCGATTTATTTAGCCTCTTTCACAATATAATATCGATTGAGAATTTTGAATGGTCTGTAATGGTTAACGACTGTTCGCGTCAATTGGGTATTCTACTGACTAGTCAAATTGTTACGATAAAACGATAAGTTTTAAGGTAACTTGTATGAAAAAGATTTAGTGACGTCATAAAATTCAATAGTCAAATCAGTTAATAATATAGATTGGGTGGATGATTAAAAATAAATAAAAACTATAAAATAAGAACCATATAACATAACATAAACTCACGCCTATATTCGCCGAAGGGGTAGGCCAGAGGTGCTATCACCCACATTTCGCCAGTTTATGTTTAGGTCCCAATGTAATAGGTGGCGAGCCTATTGCCATTAACCGGGCACTTATAAGCCTGCGATAAATACACACATAACTTCGAAAAGCATCGACAAGTCATTGGTGTGTGCCATGGTAAACCTGGGATCGAACCCGAGACCTCGTCTCAGCAGTCCATTACCCATACCACTAGGCTACCGCAGAATAAGAACCGACGCAATTTTTACCGCTCTTTTACCATTCTTAATTTAATAAGCTCGGTTAGATCATTCTGTTGCTCGCTGAGTGGATTCACAGTGATAGCATTAAAAGTCATTTGTTACTATAATAAGTAAGTAGATATAGCACTATCGTATTGGGCACAACCTGTAAAGATAGATGGGTCGGGAGGCTTTGTGGACCGGGACCGCGGTCCACAAAGTGTCTCTTTATTTTATTAACTATTGAGTGTATAGGTCTTGTGGACCGCGACCCTGGTCCACAAAACCTACATCATTAAACCTCTTTTTTAACGGAGGCTTTGGGGCCCGCATGTATGTATAAATAATATGTATGTATAATATAATTTAAGAAAGTACAGTCAGAGGTAAAAGTGAGTAGTAATTTAGGAAATATCTACTGCATTTAATTAGGAAATAAAACTGTGTCTCGGAAATATCTAATTAGGAAATAAAACTATGAGATAATTTAATATTCTTTTATATAAATCAAAAACAATTTTAAAAATTTGTTCTAAGAAATTAAATAAATAAATAAATAAAAAATAAAATAAAAAATATTTTAACCATAGGATAGTACCCAATTGCCTTACCCCCAGACATGGGAAGTCTTCAATGTTTATTGCAGAATAGAAATATGAATGTATAGGATTGACAAGTATTTTGACGTTTGTGACAGTCGTCATTGTATGTCAATCACAATCATTGATCAATCTATTCTATTGTACAAACTACTGCCATTACATATACTACTGCACTTCGAATACATAGGGAAAAAGAATCTTCTCGGGCGGGACTCGAACCCGCAGTCTTTCCCTTACAGGGGGAATGCCTGACCAATTCGGCTACCGAGACACGCCCGATGTGATTCAAATTTCCCATCTTATACGTCTTTAAGGCGACGTAGCGTCATCTACCGATTTTCTTACGAACTATCGGAATCAATGAATGATGTTACCTATGTATTCGATTTGGATAGTTAGCATACTTAATGCTATTATCATTAATTTGGAACATTATCATTCATAGAAATCGAACTCAAATTGTACGGATTACTGGCTGGTACGTGTTGGCTGCATAGCTCAGGGTGACCTGTGCTAACTAAAAAAAAAACAAAGAGCGCCAATTAACTCTCTGTTCTTGTAATTAGTACATTACCTATTTAAGTTGTATTTTGCAAAATAATATGAGTTCTACTTCGAGTTAAGGAAGTGACAATGCATTAACTCCTGAAACAATTAGATATTATAGAAGCTAACAACGCCGTACAAAACTTGTTACGCCCGAAATCTCGGGAGAAATAAATTTTCTCATAGAAAGGGGATGAAAAGTAGAGTGTATAACTCGGGAGTAAATTATTTTTCCCTCAGGCGGTGTACTTTGAATCCTTCGCTTTGCTCTTGATTCAAAGTAGCGCCCTCGCCGTAAAAATACTACTTTGCTCCCTTGTAATACAATCTACTATTTTCATACAAGTTACCTTATAACTTATCGTTTTGACGTTTAGTAAAAATTAACTAATTTGACTAGTCAGTAGAATACCCAATTACAATCAATTACGGCCACATTAAGCAGTGATATGATAGGCGTATAATAGGTAAATACTTATTACAATAGAGAACAAGCTTAAGAGTTGAAACTCCTGTTTCTGACAAGCGCTATAGCCTGGCTGCACACGCACGGTTTTCCGATTCTGTCCGAATTTAGATTGTTGAAAATTTTGTTTGTGCGCGTGGGACCAGCCTTAGGTACTTGTAGACTATAGGCGCCTCCCCATTCCGGAGGCGGGTCGGGGACACCATTGCCCCTTTCCGAGGAGGGCCAGACCGTAAGGAATGGCCCTAGGTCAGCCGGGGCGCGAGGTACATGTTGAAGACAACCTCACCTCCAGCCTAGCACTACGACCCTCAGTCGGCGTGCGGTTTTAGTTGGTTCGAGTCCGAGATAACCTCCCCTCCCAGCTCCGTGGGGGAGGTATTTGTGGGGATTTCCGCACGAAAAAAAAACTAAGTAGAACAAAAGTCGCGTTTACTACCGCCACGCCACAGAGACTCCGTATTTCAATCAACCTAGTAGCTGTGTTTCCGGATAAATAGTTATAACTTGGGTGTCTTCAAGACAAGATTGAATAGGTAACTTCTAGTCGAGCGTGCTTCACCGCCCGTCGGTGAACCACATTGTCACTTACCAACGGGTGACTGGTCAAACGTGAGCCATTCAATCAAATACAAGAAATAAAATTAAAAAAATTGAAAAAACCCACGACGTATAAAAATTATTCAAAAAAGGTTTACTGGAGCGCCCCCTAGTGGGTTGTCATCGTAACACCTATTTAAAAACATGCACCAATCAAACCCAAACCAATAATTGAAAACTGCATGAAAATCGGACTATTAGTTTTGGAGGAAATTGGCTACATTGATTTGCATTAAAAATGCTTGCTGTAGCGCCCCCTGTTGAGTTGTCATTGTAACACCTATCTAAGAACATGCTCCAATTAAAGCCGACCCCAAAATTGATAACTAAAACGGGTTTTAGTTATAAACTTTATTTTTTATTTATATCATTTTTGGGCAAGGTAAAGTTGGTAATTTATACATATTTTAAATGTGCTTATTAAGCCCTTTCATTTGATACTAAACACGGCATATTTATCTCAAATTTATTTTTTAACACAGTACCTTATAAGCGCTAGAGGGCGCCACACAAGATTGAGTGACACATCATATAGCCTATAACCATCGGACGATAAAGCCGTTTGTAACGATACCTCATTTTTCCCGTTCTAATAAGTAGTTGAGGAGCTATAAGGGAACAATAATGAACATACATACATACATACATACATACATACATACATACATACATACTAACATACATACTAACATACATACATACATACATACATACATACATACATACATACATACATACATACATACATACATACATACATACATACATACATACATACATACATACATAGCCTGTGCGTAGGTAAGTACATCAAAATTGGATTGGTAGTTTCGGAGTAAATGGCAACATGGATTTGCGCAAACAAACACACAAAGCATCCTCTCACCCCAAACGCATACACAGTCTGGCTCCGTTCCGTAGAGGGTAATAAAAATGGTAGTCTTTGTTTTCCACATTATCTTTTTTTTTTTTTTTTTTTTTTATACTGGACACGTCAATTTGACTTCACCTCGCCTGATGTTAAGCTAAAGGCAAAGTCTCGGAAAGAGGGTCACCATCGTAAACATTTACCATGTTAACAGTGGTGGCACTCAGCTTGACGGCCTCATTAGATGCCTTTTCACGCCCCGCTTAAAGGACCCAGGACTGTAGGAAGAAGGAAACACGTGAACTGGCAGGGAATTCCAGGCCTTAGTGGTGCGGCATAGGAATGAATCACTGAAACGCTTGGTTCTAGCAGGTATACTCTGCACCGTAAATGGATGTCATCTTAGCCCTGCACGTGTCGTCCTGTGAAGGAAAGGGGAGGGTGGGACTAATTGGAAGAGCTCGTCAGAACATTCACCATGGTAGAGACGGTAGAAAACTGCCAAAGACGCAACATCTCTACGCATCTGCAGAGGCTCGAGGGTGTTCGTGACCTCAGGATCCCCAATAATGCGGACCGCACGTCGCTGCAACCTGTCGAGAGCATCTAATTACATCATAATAATAATCTATTCTAACACTTCCCATTTCTTACAATTTTCATTACAAATTCACACCTATCATTGCTATTTCATTCGTTTATCTTCGTCACTGTTCAATATCGTTAAGTATTCATAGACAAGAAATAGATGCTCACCAAGGACACTTCCGCACGAAAAGTGACTGTTTTTCTTTCATTATCTCATCCATCAAAGCCACCGTCATATTTTTATCAAATGCCTGTCATTTACGAATGTTGATTGGCTAATCCAGGTATAAAGTTGTCGCCATTGATATATAAAAGCTGTTAGGTATGTATTACTGGTAGATATCTATCATGGTCTCAATTTAGAGATATGTTTTTTTAATTCAATGTTTTCCGATGTATTTGGGATAGGTTATTCCTTCATATCTATAGGTTGGCACCGGGTCTAGTTCATAATATCGGATCGACAGTTACTACATCGATGGTCGCTGTATCGAAAACGTTATTCCCAATTATTCCCAATTGCCACCACAGTCGACGCCACCACTGGTGACAAGTGGGACATATTTTGGAAAGAAATCCCATTTGTCACCAGTGGTGGCGTCGAGAGTGGGGGCAACTGGGAATAAGAAAGAAAGAAAGAGAGAAAAATATCTTATTTTCGGTCCTCACAGTGTGCATATTACAACTAGTATTATTACAATTAATTGAATGAAGTTCGAAAAACATTGGAAAAAATGAAATGCTCAAGTGAGACTCGAACTCACAACCTTTCCCTTACAGGAGGACTGCTCTTCCAACTGAGCTATTGAGCCACACTTGAATCATTCCAAATATTCCTTCTCTTTATATCCGTCTATAAGGGCGAATGATTCAAGTGTGACTCAATAGCTCAGTTGGAAGAGCAGTCCGCCCCTGTAAGGGAAAGGTCGTGAGTTCGAGTCTCACTTGAGCATTTCATTTTTTCCAATGTTTTTCGAACTTAAAAGTTAGCATAATAAATGCTATAAAAATTCATTCCAATAATTGAATGAATTTTACAGCATTAAGTATGCTAACTATACAAATCAAATACATAGGAAAATGTCTCGGTAGCCGAGTTGGTCAAGGCATTGCCCCTGTAAGGGAAAGGTCGCGGGCTCGAGTCCCGCCCGAAAAGATTCGTTTTACCTGTGTATTTGATGTATAAATAATTATTACAAATATGTAACCGTGTTGGCACCACAGATATATAATTCTAGAGATATGATTTTCAGCGGTGTTGTCTCGGGGGAGTAGAATGGGCCACGCCATCTCTCCTCGTATAGTAGAAAATAACTAAACAATGGGACTATTGTCCATATAGGTACATATACTCACGTCACGTTTGTACATCCCCGAAGGGGTAGGCAGAGGTGCATTAGCACCCACATTTCGGTAACTATTATCCATCCGATGGTAAATATACAGCCCATGATAGAGTGCGCGCTTTTTTTTTATACCACTTAGGTGGCAGACAAGCACACGGCCTACCTGATGGAAAGTGGTTACCGTGGCCTATGGACGTATGCAACACCAGGGGCATTACACTCTTGCTGCCTACCCTGAAGAAACCTTATAATGCCCCTCTTGAATAACCCGATATTGTACTTAGTCGCTTGGGAAAACCGTGGCAGGGAGTTCATTCCACAGCTTGAGCGTACGTGGGATGAAGTTCACGGCAATAGGCTCACCACTATTAATTACGTGGGATTGACAATCTTGGCGAAATGTGGGTGTTAATACACCTTTGCATACTTCGAGGAGTTAAGGTGCGAAGGAATGCCTAATTGAGCCATCTCATACCCTCACATTTGTGATCCGAGACTGCGTGCAGTTTTAGTCGGTTTGAGTCCGACATAACCACCCAACTGGCCGGGCGGGGATATACGTGGCGTACTTTAAAATACTTAGTGAGCATCATGTACAGTCAGGATCAGTGCGATCTTGACTATCAAGTGTAAATCTAATCACAGATATAATGAATATTTAAATAAATATTTCACAACATTCTACACAACGCTATCTAGACCCATGGTAAGCATACGGAGGCTGTCAAAGAACACTGTGGTGAAAACAGGGTAGTGTCTTATAATGGAAAGTGGCAACCGTGGCCTATGGACGTGGGCATCATCAGGGGAGTCACGCTCGTGCTGCCGACCCTGCCCCTGGGTCGAAGTATTCTTAACGATTGGGAATCACTGCTGACTCTACAGTGTTAGTACTCCCTCTGTGTGGAGACTTCTCATCTGTTTGTTAGGTATATTTAACCTTCGAATACATCGGGAAAAATGAAATGCTCAAGTGGGGCTTGTACCCACAACCCTTCCCTTACAGGGGTAGTGCTCTTCCAACTGAGTTATTGAGATACACCTGAATCAATTCAAATTTCTCTTCTCTTTATATCCGTCTTTAAGGGCGACGACGGTGGAGCCATCTTTTATCATTTAACCTGTGGTTAGCAATATACTACATAAAAAATTACCTAATCATTTACAGTGGCTGATATCATATCGACTGTTACTGCCGAGTAGTACTTAAGTATATACCATTTGTTTCACAGCTAGACATCATAAGTATCATAACAAAAACACAAGCTACTTACTATGCTTACCATGGGTCTGGATAGCGTTGTGTAGAATGTAAAAAAAATTGGCATATATAGTATATTATTTATTTTAGACCAATATACAATATAGGTGTGTAAATGCCTTCTAATAGTGAAAATTATACTTAATAGAACCTTCATTAGTGTGTTTGGCACATGCCGTAATGGATACCTACTTATTGCTGTATCAAAAGTAGCTCTCGCTTTCCGATTATTAATAAAAATGCTTGTATATTGGCATTCGATTTTTTTTAACTTTTTGCTTTTTTTTGCCGACTGTACGATTTTCCTAAATTCTATGAACGCAGTTCAAAATAACTCAAAAAGTTAGGGAAGGTCTCCTAAGAACATTTTACCTACTGTAACAACAACGGTTAAGGCCTTTACTGCCCCGTTTTAAAAATACTAAAATACATCCTTTTTTTTGTTTTGTTTTTTACGTGCAGAAGGGGGAGGTTATGTCGGACTCGAACCGACTAAAACGCACGCCGTCTGTGGGACCAACGCCAAAGGTGGGGTTGTGGGACATATCCATCGCACCTCGTAGGATCTAGGACCATCTCTATCAGTCTGGCCCTCTTCAGGAAGGGGGAGCACGGAGTCCCGAACTCGTATCCGGAGACGCTGCTTCTGCTAGGGTGACAGGCGGCTCCCCCCTTCACCCACAAGCCCGCGCTCATGGGGGACGGAGGTCATTCAGCGACATCTGACGCCCGAGTTGTCACCGCACGCGGGCAGCGAGTTCTGCGAGCCTTGTCCGCTCTCGCCACCGTCGCTGTCGCTCCGCCGTCTCCTTCTCGAGCATGACTTCCTCGCAGAAGGAAGCGCTGCATCCGCGCAGAGAACCATCGCCGCGAGCAAGGTGGCAAGCGCGAGAACTCGCACTTCCAGGGCCACCATCAGCTCCCGTCTCGGCGTTTCCCACGCCGGACATTCAGTGAGCGTGTGCAGCCCCGAGTCGTCGCTCGAGTCACAATGGTGACACTCGGGCGTTGGCTCTTTCAGCTTCTGACACATATGCCAGTCGAAGCACCCGTGCGCGGTAATATTATGCGTCAGCTGATATGAGAGCCTGCCATGCAGCCTCTCTAGCCACTCCCCCATGATGGGTCTTACAGACGCTACCACGGCGTGCCCTGAAAAAAAGAACATCCTGTATGTACTCTGTGCTCCTTATTATTATTATTACCGGCCTGTACATATTCTTCAGCAATTCCAGAACGTGTTATAGAATGCAAGAAATCGCTTACGTTTAGAAACTTCAGCGCAATACAGTGAATGTTTTCATAACATTTCTTTTATTTAAAACACGTAGCTCGAGATTACGTTAGTATAAACTCTCTTGGGAATGATCGGGTGTGCATCAGTTCGATTGTGGAGCAAACTTATACCACAGTCGATATCATACTTATACATACATACACTCAAGTCTGGAAATCCCCGAGAAGGTAGGCAGAGGTGTATTAGTACCCACGTTTCGCCAATTTTGATTTTCGGTCCCACGACGTAATAGGGGGCCTTTTGTCTTGGGCTGTATGTTTACTGTCGGATGGTGAACAGCCCTATCTCTTAGTCGCCTTTTACGACACCCCCAGGAAGAGCTGGGGTGGTCCTATTCTACTCCACCGGGTACCAACACGACAATCAATCAAATTAAAACAAAAAAAGTCTCATTCAATCAATCAATATGCCTATCGCAGTCCAGTGCTGGACATAAGTTTCTCTCAAATGTTGGGAGGCTTTGGACTACTGTGTCCACGCTAGCCACACGGGTTGGTACAGGGTTTTATTTCGAGTTTTCCTTCTCTCGCAGAGATATCGTCTGCGTTTTTTTCCAACCTGCTCCGATTTTTAATACCTCGGTTCACTACTGCAAAGCGACGGACAATTAGATCGAGCCGTAAAGCACCGGATTAACGCTGGTTGGATGAAACGGCGGCAGGTTACGGCAACTACTTGTGACTGCGAATGCCTCTTCGACTTAAGAGAAAAATCTACAAGAGCATGATCCGACCTGCCTTCTTGTATGGATCGGAAAGCTGGCCTGTAAAGGTGACGGATGGAAGATATACATGTACCCGAGATGCGAATTTTAAAATGGATGTGTGTGGTGACAAGAATGGATAAGATTAGGAATTAATTTATTACAAAAGTTTGAAAGTGCACCAATCACGGAAAAACTAGGAGGAAATTGTTTGTCCTGGTTCGGACATGTAATGCGCATGGATGAAAGTAATGTCGTAAGGAAGGTATTAACTATGGAAGTGGAAGGCTACAAGGGGAGAGGAAGACCTAAAAGGAGGTGGATGGACTGTGTGAAGGATGATACTCGTATGGTTAAGAACAGAGTGAATTTATTCTTTCTCCGTCACAACCACTGTCTAATGATCTAATGAACTCTTTTGTTCAGTGTGGTTATTGTTGAGCTCTGGATATTTATATCAAGCAACCCCGAGAACCCACGAAGGTAAACAAAAAATAAAACGTAAACAACCACGAGCTGTGTATAAGTAAGATTCATGCATACTCAAAACAAACATAACAGAAATAATAAATACATAGGTAAAATAAATCTTCTCGGGCGGGACTCGAACCCGCAGTCTTTCCCTTAGGTCAGGGGGATGCCTTGACCAATTCGGCTACCGAGACACGCCCGATGTGATTCTAATTTCCCTTCTATTTATCAGTTCTTACGGTGGAGACATCTACCGATCTTCTTACGAACTATCGGAACCAATGAATGATGTTACAATCATTTTTAAACATTGATTATTGATAACTTCGCCCAAATACTTGAATGAATTTTACAGCATTAAGTATGCTAACTATACAAATCGAATTTCCCTACGTATTGCTTGCCCTCCATAACACAGGGTTAATACACCTTTGCATCACTTCCACCCCTTCTGGGATTTATAGGCTTTTATGTAGGTATATATATATATTACTAGCTGTCCCGGCGAACTTCGTACCGCCAATTTTTTCCTACCCTCGTGGCGTCAGATCCCGTTCCCGCTGCACCATTTAGGGGGATGAAAAATAGATAATAATTAAATGACGATTGATCATTTTTCTACCGAAAAGAAAAAATGATTAAATTACTAAAATGGCTATTAAAAAATAAGGGTTGATCGTAGAAGGGTGAAAATTGAGGATTGTATGTATTTTTGTATGTTGTATCATAAAAAAATATAAATTAAAAATTTTGTCTAAAAAATGAAAATAAAAAATTTAGGGGTGGACTGTTGGCCGATTCTCAGACCTACTCAATATGCTCACAAAATTTCATCAAAATCGGTCAAGCAGTTTCGGAGGAGTATGGCAACAAAAACTGACACGAGAATTTTATATATTAGATTTTTTTTTTTTTTTTTTTTATATAGGACACGTCAATTTGACTTCACCTCGCCTGATGTTAAGCTAAAGGCAAAATCTCGGAAAGAGGGTCACCATCGTAAACATTTACCATGTTAACAGTGGTGGCACTCAGCTTGACGGCCTCATTAGATGCCTTTTCACGCCCCGCTTACAGGACCCGGGACTGTAGGAAGAAGGAAACACGTGAGCTGGCAGGGAATTCCAGGTCTTAGTGGTGCGGCATAGGAATGTATCACTGAAACGCTTGGTTCTAGCAGGTATTCTCTGCACCGTAAATGGATGGCATCTTAGCCCTGCACGTGTCGTCCTGTGAAGGAAAGTGAAGGAAAGGGGAGGGTGGGACTAATTGGAAGAGTTCGTCAGAACATTCACCATGGTAGAGACGGTAGAAAACTGCCAAAGACGCAACATCTCTACGCATCTGCAAAGGCTCGAGGGTGTTCGTGACCTCAGGATCCCCAATAATGCGGACCGCACGTCGCTGCAACCTGTCGAGAGCATCTAATAAGTACTTTGCGGAGCCGTCCCAGAGATGTGAGCAGTATTCCACGCAGGAACGAATTTGGGTCTTGTATAGAAGACACCGCTGCTCCGGCGTGAAAAAACGTCTCACTCTGTTCAGGACTCCGAGTTTACGCGAGGCTGATTTGATGATACTCTCGATATAGTTTTTGTTATTCAGTTTGCAGTGAACATTAAAAAACTGTTGGATTGAGACTCCCCTATCTACTACCCTATCTCTTAGTCACCTTCTACGACACCCACACTGGGGTGACACCATTGTCCTTCACCGGGAACCAACACGGAACATTCAGGGGTTACCGCCTTAATAGGCCCCTTACGGGAAAATAAGGCGTTACCTTTACGTTCATTAGTCATTACGTACCTACTTCCTTTTCCAATGTTCACAACTGTGATTATATTTGCCTGGCTATAAATATCGCAGTCTGAGTCACTCATGAAATAATAAAAAATAACGTATGAATGAACTATGACGCGTAGGTACATACGTCACTATGCGTCCGAAGTTCATTTCCTGGTGTTAATTCATTGTTTAAATGAATTGCCTTATGTATTATTTTATTTAATATATCAAATCAAATCAAAATAATTTCATTATTTATTATTATTATAATTTCATTATTTCAGATACATATGCACACAAAAATAAAGAACACAAAATATTGTCATGAAGTCATATTTAAGTTTATTTTCATTATGTATTTACTCATGTGTATATTATATAAAAATCAATGCCACTTTTCGTTGTAATGTTATAACTCAACAACGCCTTTACCGATTTGGCTAATTTTGATCTTGAATTATTCGTGGAAGTCCAGGAAAGGTTTGTGCGTAGAGAAAAATTCGAATAATTGCCGGGAACCGACACCCACGCGGACGGAGCCGCGGGCAAAAGCTAGTTCATTATAAATATAAAATTATTAAATAATTATTAATTAATTATTAATTAATAAATTGAATAGAGAATAGAATACCTAATTAGATATGTCAAAACAAATTAAATACATTGAGAAATTGAAATTAAATAATCCTGCAATAAGACTAAGATAATAATTATGTAAGTATCATCGCATTATATATAGCCGCGTGGTTTCCGAGAGAGAATAATTTGGGCCACCCCATCTCTTCCCATGCGGCGTACAAGGCGACTAAGGTATAGGGCTGTTTAGCATCAGACAGATGTATACAAATCGAATACATAGGAAAAAAGAATCTTCTCGGGCGGGACTCGAACCCGCAGTCTTTCCCTTACAGGGGGAATGCCTGACCAATTCGGCTACCGAGACACGCCCGATATGATTCAAATTTCCCATCTTATACGTCTTTAAGGCGACGTGGCGTCATCTACCGATTTTCTTACGAACTATCGGAATCAATGAATGATGTTACAATCATTTTTAAACATTGATTTTTGATAACTCTGCCCAATGTATAGTTGGCATACTTAATGCTGTAAAAATTCCTTCAGATGTATACAGCCCAGATTCAGCCTCAGATATAGACTCGAGTACAACAACAGTGCCTGGAATATTATGGCAATAGGCTCACCCCCTAATGTAATACCGACTACACTAAATGGTAAAATGTAGGTGTTAATTCTCCTCTGCCTAAGGATAAAGACGTGATTATATGTATATTTGTATGATTATATGTATTATATTATAATACTATTGCGTTTTGCTACAATTCTATTGGTGGTTTTACGGGAGCAACGGCCACTTACCTCTCAAACCCGAGAGTAAACCCTGTACCACCCAGGCTGATACTTGCCTTTGTCTCTGGAGAAAATTCTAATATTTGCCACAATAATGAAGCATTGAAATTAGAATAGTTAATAAGAAATTCAGTTGTCTAGTGTTTTGGTCATGATTTAAATTATATAGGTATTATAATAGTATAAAACATAAATGGAATTATATATTATGCGAGTACATATGAGTATTTAAGTAATATAATATGTATATGTGTATGTATTTTATGTAAGTATTGTATGTAAGTATTATAGTGTATGTATAACGTAAGTAACGTAACGCATAACTGTTTTTTGTCCCTAAGAAATAAAATAAAATAAATATAGTATTATAGTGTATGCATAACGGAACGCATAACTGTTTTTTGTCCTTAAGAAATAAAATAAAATAAAAATAAACGTGAGTATGTATTATTCGATATTGTATACATTAGACAGTTAACCTTTCAGTAAATTGTTCATTCTTCTGCTTGCACCTACCTCAACTTATTTCTGCATCACCCTAAGGTAGACTGGCAGATAATGCCTTTGGCATTAAGTCCGCCTTTGTACAATTGTGCATAAAGTTTAAAAATAAATAAATAAATAGTGCCTACACACGACTATAAGTCATACTTAGTAGGTACAGTCAGCGTCAGAAATATCTTGACGACGAAGTCTCAACATGATCTTAAAACTATCGTATTAAGAGC
The DNA here is from genome assembly GCA_914829495.1 of Eilema sororculum. Classification (NCBI taxonomy): domain Eukaryota; kingdom Metazoa; phylum Arthropoda; class Insecta; order Lepidoptera; family Erebidae; genus Eilema; species Eilema sororculum. The sequence continues at coordinate 26,556,491 of OU618534.1, forward strand.
AAATCAAACTGTTTTATTGATTTGAATACCGGTGTTATTGTCCATTGTCAACTGGAAGGGGGTAAAACAACGAAATTAAGATCATTTTGAGCACTTTGTACGTCGACATCTTTCTGATGCTGACTGTACTTACATACCTATTTTCATGTTGGATAAGCAACCAAATGTTTTATTGTCGCTATAGTTGCAAATATATCTATAATAAAATAATTAGTTGAAGCGCCTATGCCGTTTTGCGCAACGTGTCCATAAATCTGACATAATATATGCCAACTGATTTGGCCGCACGTAAATCAGAAATTTACGACATTTACCTATAATAAGGTGAAGTCTCAAGAAAGAGGGTTAACAGTGCAGACACCGAAAATGTTACAATGTAGCCTCAACTTGACGGTCTCAACAGATACTCTTTGTCAAAAATGATATTTCTTGCCTAAATGAACTGTGTTTTATATAGAAAGCAGGACCTACCCTAATTAGAATTTAGCAAATTAGCTCTAATCTGTAAGGGGATGGCGCCAGTGTCTGTAACACAGTTTAATACTAGCACAGACACGAACGTTCACTCTGTCTCTTATAATATGTCATGGTTTATGATAAATTAGTGTTTTAATTTTTACTTAGAGATGGACACATTGTATTACGCTTTTATAACTTTTATAGCTTTTATAACTGGTGACTTGTAATGCCGGGTTTACACGCTTGCCAAGCCTTGGCAAGTCTCGACAATCACAAGCGTGTAAAGAAGGCGTTTGGCTTGGCTTGCGTGAGCTTGTCGGCGCTTGCCTACAAGCTCACGCAAGCCTAATAATTTATTTTTGCTCATGCTAAAAAAATAAAAACCGGCCAAGTGCGAGTCGGACTCGCCCATAAAGGGTTCCGCAGCATTAAGTAATATTTTTTTTTTTTTTTTTTTCATTACGATGTAACTGAATGGTTACCTCATAACAATTACAATCTAGCCTTGTGGCTAATAAGTAATTTAAATATAACTTAATTTGATAAAAATACATAAGTATAAAGAATGTGTCCATTGGCACTTTTCTTATAGTCTCTAGTTATAATTATAGAAAGTCACGCTGTTCTTGTGTTCTTTAAGGATAGCACTATCTGCACTACGTTACACTAATTTCACTAAACTAACTCAAAAGGCTTGGTCCTTTTCAGTCTCCTTACTATGTCCGTGGTGTCAAGGAGCTGGATAGCCTCGACATTCACATGTTGTAGAAGTCTTTGTTCATGTGCTTCGGCGTATTTTTTTATAACTTTGGTTACGAAGTCCACTCGTAAGTCCCGGTGGATGTCCTCATTTCTAATATACCAGGGAGCGTTTACTATACTCCGAAGTACTTTGTTCTGAAATCTTTGGATTATATCAACATTGGTGCGTTTTGTACAGCCCCAAAGCTGTATACCGTACCGTACGCCCATACAGGCATAAGTACTTGTTTGTACAGAAGTACTTTGTTGTACACTGATAAAGCTGAATGTCTGCCGAGTAGCCAGTACATATTCTTGTAGCGAAGATCTAATTCCTGGCGTTTCTTTTTGACGTGAGCCTTCCAGCGAAGCTTTGCGTCCAGCGTCATACCCAGGTATTTTGCCGTATTTTCATATGGTATTATACGACCGTTAATATACACCGGTGTATAATTAGGTCTTTGATTTGTGAAGTCTATATGAATCGATTTGGACTCGTTTAGTTTAATGCGCCATTTTTTTGTCCAATCAGAGATAGAGTTGACAGCGGTTTGTACTTCCTCTACGGCTTTTTTGTGAGTGACACCTGTAGCCATGATGGCTGTGTCATCTGCGAAGGTTGCAATAATGTTGTTTCCGATTTCTGGGATATCACAGGTGTACAATAGATACAGGACAGGGCCAAGAACACTTCCCTGTGGGACTCCAGCTTTTATTTGTTTGACATCAGAGTAAGCATTTTCTTGTCTCACTCTAAATGTCCTTTCTGTTAAGTAGGATTCTAAAATATCTGCGAATTGCTTTGGAAGCATTTTCCTTAACTTATACATAAGACCTTTATGCCAAACCTTGTCAAATGATTGTGCTACATCCAGAAACACTGTACAACAGACTTTCTTTTCTTCTAAGGTTTTTTCTATAACGTTGGTAATTCTATGTACTTGCTCTATTGTAGAGTGTTTTTCTCTGAAGCCGAATTGGTAATTGGGAATCAGTTTTCTATCTTCTATAATAGGCTTTAAACGTCTTAGAAGTAGCTTTTCAAATAGTTTTGAAATAATTGGCAACAGTGATATCGGTCTGTATGATGAAATTTCTAGAGGAGATTTTCCTGGTTTGGGGATCATTATGACTTCAGCAACTTTCCAGATACTAGGCACATGTTTTAGTCGGTAAGTGGCATTGATGAGGGTTGTGAGTTTTACTATGGCTTTACGTGGTAGATTTTGAAGAAGTTCACCGGTGATAAGGTCGTATCCAGGTGATTTCTTTTTGGTCAAGTTATTGATCATATTTTTGACTTCTTTTGGGGTGACTAGTTGTATTTTCAAGTCATCATGGGAAGTGTCAGTAAATGCTATGTTATCAGAACTTTCCTCATCGTTGGTTTGAAAAAGTTGTTCTAAATGTTCTGCAAATATGGTAGCTTTCTGTTCATTACTCCTAGCCCATGTTCCATCTATTTTTTTTATGGGTGAGGCATGGACAATAGGCTTTTTCAATCTTTTAGTGGCTTTCCATAATGAGTATTCTGTTTTCTCACTACTTGATAATTGTCTAAGGTAGTCTTTTGTAGCTTCATCATGATAGTCTTGTATTGCTTTGCTTAGTCTTTTTGTAAGTCTGTTTAGTTTAGTTTTATCAGGGGGATATCTAGTTCGTTGCCATTCTTGTCTCTGAACTCTCTTAATGGCTATCAGATTTCTTATTTCTAATGGATATATGTGGCTCGCGACTTTTCTTTTCAAGACTGGTGTATTTTCCCAAGCGCAGCGTTGGATGTCTATCACAAATTTTGACACTTCTTCATCTAACTGCTGTTTAGTTTTGAGTGGGACTCTAAGGTCAATAGTGTTTTCTAGGTCAAGTTTGAAGCTCTCCCAATCTGTGTTTTTATTTACTAGGATTGGATTATTTTCTCTCTGAATTGCTGTTTCACTTAAGGTTAATATAATGGGAGAATGATCAGAATTCATATCAAATCCCTCCTGTATGTTAAGAAATGTGGCTGACAGATTCTTGTAAATGAAAAAGTCGATCAGATCGGGAATTCTATGGAGATCAGTAGGCCAGTAAGTTGGTTTGCCTGTTGAAATAGAATTAGAGTTGATTTCTCTGATAGCACTAAGCAATTCCCTCCCTTTAGTGTTGGTTAAACGGGATCCCCAGTACGTATTTTTTGCATTGAAGTCTCCTCCTAATATAAATGTGTTGCCAAGACTTTGCAATAAGGTTCTGTACTGCTCTAATTTAAGAGCATACTTTGGCGGGCAGTATATAGCTGCTACTGTAATGTGATGAAGTTTGGTTCTGATTCTAACAGCTACAGATTGTATGAATTCTTCTTCATATTTATGTTCTAGGTAATGGTAAATGTTTTCTTTAATTATAAGGCTGCTTCCCCCTCTTGCATTGTTGACAGGGTGCAGTGCATGATATGTTTTATAACCGTTAAAGTGAATATACGATTCTCTTGTGAAGTGAGACTCCGATATGAGGCACACATCAATTTCTTCTGTTGCAAGGACTACCTGTAGCTCATTTCGATGATTTAGGAGGCCATTTGCATTCCACGCCATAATTTTTAGTGTATGCTTCATTTTTGTACTGTATGATGTAGTTGTGTAGCACTATTTTCTAGGTTTTTCAATCTTTGATCAAAAGAGGTTAACATTTGCAATATTTTGCATATATTTTCATTTGTATTAAAGTCTCCTGACTTGGATGGTTGTGGACCATTTACCGGTGGATGTGGCTGATCTGCTTTCGTTACTTGTGCATAGGACACATTTTGTTGAGTAAAACGTATTGAGTGGTTTTTCTTAGCAATAGGGGCCTGGATGGCAGGTGCAATAACTTTTTTTTTCATAGATTTATTTTTCAGCTGTTGCAGTTCTTTGGCTACCATACACCCCCTATAGTTAGCAGGGTGGGGCTCATTGCAGTGAACACATTTGGGTTTTGCTGCTATTGACTTATTGCAGTCTTTAGTCAAGTGTTTGCCAGTGCACTTTACACATCTCGGTTCTTTAGAGCAGTATTTCTGTGTATGGCCATATGCTTGACATCTTTTACACTGTGGTATTAGTTTGGATGTTTTTAAAGGTTGTACTTCTACTTTACAGCCTAGTATGGTCTTAATTCTATAGATATTTTCTATATCTTCGTCTTTTTCAAACGATAGTGTGAACATATTTAGAGGTTCTTTGGTCCTCCAACTATATTTATTTACGGCTTCTTGGATTTTGAAACCTTTAGCTTGTAGTTCTTCCACTATTCTGTTTGGTAAACATGATGAATGTAGGTTTTTTGCTATGACCTTAATCGGTCTATCCTGCTTGTTCTCATATGAATGCCACAGACAATTCTGTTCTAATAATAGCTTCGTAATCGCTCTATAGGAGTCTCCGTCCTTGGCGTTTACTTTGACGGTGTTTCCGCGCATCATTTTCACCATGAAAGAGTCTTTGTTTGAACAAGTCAGAAGTAGATCATAAAATTGCTGATAGTTTTTGATTTCCTCCACTATGACTGGAGGTGGTGGGGGTATTTTTTTTATATTGATTTTGTCGGCCTTTGTACTGACCTGGGATTCAATGACGCTTACGTCTTGCGATTTTGGAGATAGAGAAGTGTTTAACTTCCTTTTCTTTCTACTTTTCTGTCGTACCCACTCTGTTTCTCTGGCAAGATCCTCTTCGTCAGTCTTATATTCGACTGTTTTCTGAGGCTCATGGTTCGCAGAATGTTCCTTCTCTAGGGGTACATTCTTTTGTTCCTGTAAGGCTTTTAGCTGTTGTTGTAATGCTTCTATTTGACTACTGAGGTCTTTAACTAAATGCTGCAGTTCTAGACGCTCATTCTGTTCCTCTTTGTACCGGTTGTACAACTGATGTTCGAGTTCAGTCTTGAGGACTACTTTGGTTGAAGAGCCCATAATTGAAAACAAGTTATAATTATAAAACTATAACTTACCACAAATTCGCACTATTATGCATGATTTACTTACGACTGTAAGTAGGTCATCGCGACGCGCGACCGTCGTGAGGTCAAGACACTTAACATGCGCCGGCGGCGGCGTAGGCTGCTGCGCCAGCACTTTTACACGAGCGCGGACTTGTGCAAGAGCGTACGTGACGCGACCGTTTTCGCTAGAAGTCAATAGACTACGATTAAGTAATATATAATTAAGTAATATAATATAAAAATTCTTGTAGTTCATTAAATGTTTTGTTTTTAGAATTTTTTGAGTTAATTGAAGGAGCCTTAGTGGTATGGGTAATGGACTGCTGAGACGAGGTCTCGGGTTCGATCCCAGGTTTACCATCTCACACACCAATGACTTTTCGATGCTTTTCGAAGTTATGTGTGTATTTATCGCAGGTTTATAAGTGCCCGGTTAATGGCAATAGGCTCGCCATCTATTACATTGGGACCTAAACATAAACTGGCGAAATGTGTGTGCTAGCACCTCTGCCCACCCCTTCGGGGAATACAGGTGTGAGTTTATGTTTATGTTATATTAAATTGAATGAAAGGCGAAAATTGCGGTTTATGACGTATTAAAAAAACTACTTACTAGATCTCGTTCAAACCAATTTTCGTTGGAAGTTTGCATAGCAATGTATACCATTAGAAAAAAACCATGTTAGAAACCTCAATAGCATTTTGAAGACCTATCTATAAATACCCCACACGCATGGGTTTAATGAAAAAAAAATTTTTGACTTTCAGTTCTAAGTATGGGGACCCCCAAAATTGATTGCTTTTTTTCTATTTTTGTATGAAATTCTTAATGCAGTTCACAGAATACATCTACGTACCAAGTTTCAACAGAATAGGCCTTATAGTTTCAGAGAAAAGTGGCTGTACGGACGGACAGACAGACAGACAGACATGATGAATCTATAAGGGTTCTGTTTTTGCCATTTGGCTATGGAACCCTAAAAATGAGTGGCTGGTCGAATGAGGAGAGTCTTTCGTTTCTGGAGAAAGATGCAAATCATAGGAAAAAATAAGAAGAAACAAGCAGATGCATGGATTCGTCTTGTTAAACTTATCGGAAGGCCAGTGAAGCATTTAAAAATAAAATTTCAAATAAAAGTACGTTAAACCAAATGCAATTGCCGTGACAAGTTCGGTGTCTGCCATGCTTGGAGGTAGGTTGCAGACTGATCCATTCACAAGCGTGTAAACGCTTTCCAAACGCCAAACGAGATTTGTGATGCCTTGGGGCTGTTTGCCGTTTGCCAAGGCTTGGCAAGCGTGTAAACCCGGCATTAAGTTTGCTCATGCTAAAAAAATAAAAACCGGCCAAGTGCGAGTCGGACTCGCCCATAAAGGGTTCCGCAGCAATAAGTAATATAATATAAAAAATCTTGTAGTTCATTAAATGTTTTGTTTTTAGAATTTTTTGAGTTAATTGAATGAGCCTAGTGGTATGGTTATTGGACTGCTGAGACGAGGTCTCGAGTTCGATCCCAGGTTTACCATCTCACACACCAATGACTTTTCGATGGTTTTCGAAATTATGTGTGTATTTATCGCAGGTATATAAGTGAACGGTTTTTTTTTTATCGTGCGAAAAATCCCCACGGATACCACCCCCACGGAGCCGGTGGAGGCGGTTATGTCGGACTCGAACCGACTAAAACGCACGCCGTCTTGGGTCCTTGGTTGCCGAAGGTGAGATTGCCAAAAGCATATCTCTCGCACCCCGGCAGACCCAGGACCATCTCTATCGAGATGGCCCCCTTCGGGTTGTGGGGACCACAGTGTCCCCATCTAGCCCCGGTTACGGGGAGGCGCATTTTGCGCCGCCATATAAGTGCCCGGTTAATGGCAATAGGCTCGCCATCTATTACATTGGGACCTAAACATAATTGGCGAAATGTGTGTGCTAGCACCTCTGCCTACCCCTTCGGGGAATACAGGCGTGAGTTTATGTTTATGTTATGTTAAATTGAATGAAAGGCGAAAATTGCGGTTTATGACGTATTAAAAAAACTACTTACTAGATCTCGTTCAAACCAATTTTCGTTGGAAGTTTGCATAGCAATGTATACCATTAGAAAAAAACCATGTTAGAAACCTCAATAGCATTTTTGAAGACCTATCTATAAATACCCCACACGCATGGGTTTAATGAAAAAAAATTTTTTGACTTTCAGTTCTAAGTATGGGGACCCCCAAAATTGATTGCTTTTTTTCTATTTTTGTATGAAATTCTTAATGCAGTTCACAGAATACATCTACGTACCAAGTTTCAACAGAATAGGCCTTATAGTTTCAGAGAAAAGTGGCTGTACGGACGGACAGACAGACAGACAGACATGATGAATCTATAAGGGTTCTGTTTTTGCCATTTGGCTATGGAACCCTAAAAATGAGTGGCTGGTCGAATGAGGAGAGTCTTTCGTTTCTGGAGAAAGATGCAAATCATAGGTAAAGATAAGAAGAAACAAGCAGATGCATGGATTAGTCTTGTTAAACTTATCGGAAGGCCAGTGAAGCATTTAAAAATTAAAAAAGTACTTTTCGCTAGCACTTTCCTTTTGCTTGCATTTCAAATAAAAGTACGTTAAACCAAATGCAATTGCCGTGACAAGTTCGGTGTCTGCTATGCTTGGAGGTAGGTTGCAGACTGATCCATTCACAAGCGTGTAAACGCTTTCCAAACGCCAAACGAGATTTGTGATGCCTTGGGGCTGTTTGCCGTTTGCCAAGGCTTGGCAAGCGTGTAAACCCGGCATTATAGATTGTTTACACGCTTGTCAAGCCTTGGCAAGTCTCGACAATCACAAGCGTGTAAAGAAGGCGTTTGGCTTGGCCTGCGTGAGCTTGTTGGCGCTTGCTTCCGATCCAGTCGAGTGTCGGTTTTTTGACGCAGATCAAAGGGCGTTTACGGCAAACGTTTGCGACGCATTTACACGTTGGTCCGCGTTTAGTAGCCATTGTGTTCTGCTCTTGCTAAAAAAATGAAAAATGAGTGGCTGGTTGACTGAGAAGAATCTTTCGTTTCTGGAGCATTACCTGATTGAATCCTGCATCTGGAAAGATGCAAATCATAAAAATAAGAAGAAATAAGCAGATGTATGGATTCGTCTTGTTGAACTTATCGGAAGGCCAGTGAAGGAATTAAAAATTAAAAAATTACTTTTTTCGCAAGCACTTTCCTTTTTTTTGTTTCACTTTGCTTGCATTTCAAATAAAAGTATGTCAAACCAAATGCAATTCACGGCAATTGCAAAGTTCTGTGTCCGCCATGCTTGGAGGTAGGTTGCAGATTGATGCATTCACAAGCGTGTAAACGCTTTCCAAACGCCAAACGAGATTTGTGATGCCTTGGGGCTGTCTGCCGTTAGCCAAGGCTTGGCAAGCGTGTAAACGTAGCATTAGACCTTCAACGAGCACCAGCTCTTACAATGTAGTTCTACATACATTATTTCAGACCATTGTATCCTTACCAACTGTATATTCATTGTAAGAGAAATAAATGAATTAAAAATTAAAAATAAAATAAATTATTTATTTATTTATTATTATTATACCTTTTCATGCCCCGTTTATAAAACTCGGGACTGTAGGAATCATTGTATGGACTATATGTTTATTGTCGGATGGAGAAAAGCCATAACCTTTAGTCGCCTTCAACGAAACCCACGGGAAGAGATGGGTGGACAGGGGAACAACACAGCTTGCGGTTTCTAGGGTTAATGCATTCGTGTGTTGCACTACCGCCACTCCATTTTTTATTATCGTGCGATAAACCCCCGCGGATACCACCTCCACGGAGCCGGTGGAGGTGGTTATGTCGGACTCTAACCGACTAAAACGCACGCCGGCTTGGGTCCTTGGATGCCGGAGGGGAGATTGCCAAAAGCATATCTCTCGAGGACGGAGGTCATTCTGCGACCTCCGACGTCCAGTTCGCCTTCGCTCTGCGCGGGTTTCCCAGGCCCGGAGTCTAGTCCGGACCCGACCGGCCGCCTCCTTCTCGAGCATTACTTGCTCGCAGAAGGAGGCGGCAGCACCTCAAGCTCACGCGCATCGTACCATCGCTGTGAGCAACGTGGCAAGTGTGAGGACTCCCACCCACAGAGCCACCACTAGGACCCGCCTCGGCGTGTCCCACGCCGGGCACTCGGTCAGCGTGTGCAGCTCTGTGTCCTCGCTCGCATCACAGTGATGGCACTCGGAGGTTGGCTCCTTCCGGATCCGACACAGGTAATTCCTGAAACACCCGTGTCCGGTAATCACCTGCGTCAGCCGGTACGAGAGGCTGCCGTGTGGCCTCTCTAGCCACTCCTCCATGATGCGTCTTACCGCCGCTATTACGGCGTGCCCTACCGCCACTTCATAGAGGTGCTATTAACTCAAGTACTTTAGTCATGAAACAATTACCTACACAACTGGCGTATTTAGTTGAGGCGGGGAATTGCAATTGTGACACATATTTATTGGAATGACGTTATTTACTTTGTTTGCCTTATTTACGATAGGTATGTTATATCCTCTTGGAATTTACATAAATATAACTAAGACTCAGAATTGGGACTGTTCTTGGAGCAAATAGTAGGTTTGAGTTATTTTTACAGCGTTCCATTCCCGTAGTGAAATATTTGGGTCATTCGAAGGCATTATGCTATGCGCATACGCATATGATGCATTACGCTATTTACAAACAAAAGTATAATATATGTATGTTTAGATTCCGTAACACTAGCTAGTTAAGCTTACCATGGGTCTAGATGGCGTTGTGTGGAATGTTGTGGAACATTTATAGAGTTTATAGAATATTATTATGTCTATTTGCAATGGTTTGGATATTTGCGTGCCTTGGAAAGCAAGTAAACCGTCGGTCCCGATTGTCATATGAGTATTTATGGCATTTGTTTACGGGTATCATAGGGTTACAGGTATTTTAGCGCGCCTCCCCATTCCGGTGGCAAGTCGCGGACACCGTTGTCCATCCTCCCGACCGTAATGGATGGGCCTGGGTCAGCCAGGGTGCGAGGGATGTGTCGATGACAACCTCACCTCCGGCCTAGCATCACGACCCTCAGTCGGCGTGTGGTTTAGTTGGTTCGAGTCCGACATAATTTCCCCTTCCGGCTCCGTAGGGGGAGGTAACGGAGGGGATTTCCACACGAATAAAAGAGGGGGTTACGGGTATTTGAAGCTCAATATTATTATGGGTTATTTACCTCAAGTGATATAAAAGCAATACTTCAACAATGGGTTGTAGAGCTCAGATCGCAGTCGCTCCACAGAAAATAAAAGTTCAGTCGCGTCATAATTCAATTGGAAGAAGTGGATACCAAACTTCGAAATAAAGGTCTTGGTTAGAAGGATGATGACTAGTTTGTGCGGCATTTCTCCAGTCGAGCAGTCCACACCTACTCTCGTTACCTACTCACTAAAAATTATTGTATAATATTCAGTTTTTCAACTGTTACCAGAACGGCTGAACCGCTGAAAATTATATATATTTGGGTTACAAATATCCACATACGCAAAAACTTTCACATTTATACCTGTATATTATTAAATCGGTTTCTTTCCTAAGAAGTAGAGTATCAGGTGTAGGCATAACTAAAATGCTTCGTCATTGTTTACGCCAATAACACAGCGATGATTTATATTTCTAAGAACATGTAATAATATTATCGAATTTACCTTAACACACTTTTCACTTGAAGGTTGCAGTTTTATAATATTAACGTCGCAAAAGAAGCGTGTTTGTAGACTACGTGGTCGTGAGACGGTAATAGGCTTACCTTCTAATACATGGAGTGCTGGGATAAAAACAGTGGCGGCGGCGGCGCCTCCCCATTCCGGGGGCGAGTCGGGGACACCGTTGTCCCCCCTCCCGAGGAGGGCCAGACCGTAAGCGGTGCGGGGTGAAAGGGATATGTTAATGACAACCTCACCTCCGGCTTAGCACCACGACCCTCAGTCGGCGTGCGGTTTTAGTAGGTTCGAGTCCGACATAACCCCCCTTCCAGCTCCAGTTTTGGGGATCCGAGGGGATTTCCACACGAAAAAAAAACACGGGAAGTCAAAGCCCCATAGTCAGGACTGACGACCTAAAAAAAAATGTAATGTAAAAAAAACATTACTTGTTCCAGGTTGCAAATGTTCATGCGGTCAGAAGGTGGCACCTGCATTCTACCTGGTACCTTCTAAGGTGGAGTGGTCCAACATAGTACAAAATGTTCAAATCACCGTATAAACATACTGTATTACTGCGCAGAACCCGATTTTAGCTCTTTGGGTGCCATTCAACCAATCATAGGTCATATAATACTAGTCAAGGTCTCGTGTCATTGGTTGATTAAAGTAAAGCCAACGAGACGAGAGAAAAAAGATAAACAAAGCGACCATTACTGAGTTACGTTGCGATAACTAGAGATTATTGTCTCTGTCCTTGTGAATAAAGTAGTTACAACGACCAGTGCAACTTGGTTGAAACTTCAGGCTGTTTTAAGGTTTATACACCTACTACATCAGTCGTTCCGAAGCATAACACGAAACCTTACACATACATTTTGAACAGATTACATTCAGGAAAATTCCGCTAACCTCCAGTTTTCTGGCTACCCGACTATAACAGGAGTGCCTAGGTATTATTAAACGATTACAAAAGAATTACAGTAATAAAATATGTATTTCATTATTATGATAACCACAAGATTGCGTTATCAGTGAGACACCGAAACTTTTTATTAAGTAGTCGTAAATTTTTCACCTTGAGTAATAAGGTGTGTTTGACTTTGATCGGATATTGTTTTATTGATAATTTAGATCGTGTCGATAAGGATTGAAGTCATCGGAAAGCAGAAATTATTAATAAGTGATTATAATTTTTTTATGTTAGTGATTAGTCATTTTTTTTATCTAGTAAGTAAGTACAATAATCAGATTTGAAATATTTTAAAGAAAAGGGTAGGTCAAGAGTACTCATAACCAGTGAGCATATTAGAAAACAATTAGGTATTATCTTATAGTTTAAATAAATTATCTAACCGTGTTTATTAAATTAAAAATGGTAATAGAGCGCTAAAATTGCGTCGGTTATTATTTTCTAGTTTCTATTTATTTTTAATCATCCACCCAACTCATTATAGTAACTGATTTGACTATAAAATTTTTTGACGTTACTAAATCTTTTAGCATACAAGTTACCTTATAACTTACCGTTTTGACGTTTAGTAAAATGTAAATAATTTGACTAGTCAGTAGAATACCTATTTTTTTCGTGCGGAAATCCCCTCGGATACCTTCACTGCCGGAGCCGGAAGGGGAGGTTATGTCGGACTCGAACCGACTAAATCGCACGCCGAATGTGGGTCGTGGTGTTAGGCCGGAGGTGAGGTTGTCTTCAACATATTCCTCGCATCCCGGCATTTCATTACACTACATTACAGTCTGGCCCTCCTCGGGAAGGGGACAACGGTGTCCCCGACTTGCCCCCGGAATGGGGAGGCGCGCTTTTCAGTGCGCCGCCACTGCCGTGGAGTCAGTAGAATACCTAATTATGAAAGTAGGTACAATCAGCATCAGAAAGATGGTGCTCAGAATGATCTTAATTTCGTTTTTTTTACCCCTTTCTAGTTGATCGATGGTTCTGATATTTGGTACACACAAATCTTCAGTTCGGACAATAGTACCATATAAATCAATAAAACAGTTTGATTTGCTCTTACTGCGAGAGTTTTACATTATAACGCTGAGTGCACCTAGAAGAAGCGAAAGGTATGTCAGGATCGTATCATATCGATCGATCGTAGGAGGTAGGTAGAATGTCGAAATATATGGTCTCTGCCTACCCATTGTAGTTAATCTTTTTTCTTACATACATACCTACATATACTCACGCCTGTAAATTCCCGAGGGGTAGGCAGAGGTATATTAACACCCGGATTTCGCCAACTATGTTTTTTGGTCACATGTAATGGGGGCTGAGCCTATTGCCGTACATGGGACTGTCGGATGGAGAACAGCCCTATCCCTTAGTCTCCTTTTACGACACCATCAGGAATAAGAGATTGGGTGGCCCTATTCTACTCCATCGGGAAACAACACTTCTTTGTACTCTTTCAGAATAAGAGGATACATACCTAACAATGTTTTTACAAGAGGAAAAATGCGCTTAAACTTCACTATAATAGAAACTATAAGGTAAACATACCAAAATTCCGCATATCTTGATTGGCTACATGATTCATGTCACGTCACACAAAACAGTGACGCATTTGTAGTCAGCGATGACTAGCCAATCGCGTGCGACTTATATTGAAATATCTTCACAACATAATAGTAGATTTTCAGTAAAGTTACATGAGTCACGTGACGTCACAAATATAGTGACGTCAGTAGACTAGACTAGTAGGTACCTACGTAGCGCGAATTTCCAACCACGCCCCTAGCAAGACCGCTAGTCTTCACGGATGCCAATCAGCTTATGAACTCTGTCTGTCTTTCGTCTGTTTGTTGCGGGCAATCTCCGCAATGACTGGGCTGATTTTGGCGGGATTTTTACTGTAGTAGTAACTTGGTTGCTTATATTTTAGAAAAAATATTAGGATTCCGCGGAAAAAAGTTCAAACCCAGATTGAACTCCACGCGGAAGTAAATGGCATAGCTAGTACTTACCTAAATAAATGACATTAGATTAGACTATAAAAGAAAGTAAAAGAAAAGAAAATGAAGCTTATACCTCTTAAAGTTCATTATTAATTTCCATAGGTAGCGGCAGCTGTGAATTTCATGCAAAAACAACTGCCATTTAAAATTCTGACGCATTGCGTAACACGCATGAGTTCGCATATTCACAGGTTAATACAATCCCATACTAGCAAAGTCCACGGCACCTTCCGCACTACGCCCGTGAAAATCCTATCAGCGTCGTACTATCTCGATCTTAAACCGACTTTGATAAAGCCGCTACACACGACCAACGTGTCTGTTGCCAATATCTGGTGTTCCATCTTATCAGCTGATAAATTTTATAAGAGGCTATCGATTTTGCTCCAATTTGATAGACTTTTCAAGGATTTCCTTCAATGTCTCCTTAGCTGATAGTAGAAACCTTGCATAAGAAGCACTTACTATTTTTTGAAGTGAAAACTAATTCAAGGTTGTTAAAAAATTTAAGAATATCTAGACGACAATCAACCTTGGAAATTTTACCCTGTGGTACCATAGTCGGTTACTGAAACAAAACCATATTGATAACCATGTTTTGTAACTAGATAATATATGTAAGAAGAAATTGTCATCTTCTCTCGTAACCGAATTACAAACGAAGATGACACAGTGTTTGAAATTCCTAGATAAAAAAAACACAATAAAGGAGGACGGCCAGAGTCGGCTTTCTGCTGTGCAGCTGTTTCGTAGGAAAATGAAAAGGGTTATAGTCTTCTTTTATTGTGAAATAATATTAGGCACAATATTGTAGTATCAAGCGAACCCATATTGAAAAAGTATTTGGAAGTATTTTATATGATTAAGCACATTAAATGGATACATTCATTATCAAAAAGGCAGTTAATGTTGCACACATAAAAATCTGTAGAAAGAATAAAATAAAACCTCCGACTAATAAATAAGAATATAATTATCAAGATATTGTCAAAGACTGTAACATCCGTATTCACTATCTAAATATTTTTTATTTGAGACCAAAACGTATGCCTAAAATATAATTAAATTGAAAAATGATAATGGGCATGGGTAGGTATTCTATTTTCTTACTCTTATAACACTCGAATACTGTTATGTCATTCGCTTGACGTGTGCGGCTGCTATCATTTCTCGTTATTATTTGAATATTTCTGATACAAAATGGATTGCGATAACTCTTACGACGACCCTGGCTTGCTTTTGGACCCTGTATCTTCTTCTTTAAACGTTGACCCTGGCCATTCTTTGGATACCTGCTCTACATGAAGACTTACGCTTGAACATGGATAACCCGATTTCTACAGACTGGATGTGGAATTTATACATTTCGTTAATTGTGGTGCTGATGTGACTCATAGTAGAAGACATTCTCAACCTAGATGAAGTGCGACATATAATTCTACAATGCATTGCACCACAAATAATATACACTAAAAGAATATTATTGTAACTGCATTGTTGGCCTAAGGACAGTGGATTGTTGCTCTCATATTATGTCTGTAATCTGGTACTTGGGTTGGGCAAGGTATGAAGTTGTAACTCCGCTAGCTAAGTTCCTCGATAGTATGTTATTGGTGTACGAAAGTGATGAAGAAAATGAAATAAAAATATTCACGTAAAAACCATTTTACATAATTAGCTTGGTACTAAACCATTCATATTATCGGTTTATACATAGCTTCAGTTACCAAATAGTAGTATTTTTATTTAAACAAAAAAATGTCTACGCCTAAGCCGGAGCTCCATACAACGTGGCCGTCCTCCTTTCTTACCGGAGGTTTTTCAGGATGTGGCCGTATTGCAGACCAGTGGATCACTCATTAAAATTAAACCACTTTTAAAAGGATTTTATCGTGATTTATTTGGTACTATGTATTTACATTTCGCCCAATGTTTCGGCAATTTTTTAGCAGTCATGATTGCGGGGTGATCATAATTCGAAATAAATAATTACGATAGAATACGTTATCAAGTGGTTTCATTTCAACAACTCACTAGGTTTTCCTGGCAGTATTTGGTAACAGTGGTAAATAAATCCCAGTGTCATTTACTCGAGCTTAACAAAACACGGATACAGTTTCTTGTCCTCGTTTTGTAGACGTCGAAACCGCAATGTATCGCGGCGTCAATATACATACAGTATTTATTAAATGGGTGATCCTTTAATGAATCATTTCCGTAGAAAAAATTCTTGCGATATGACTCTTTGACACCCTCTGTGGTATAGCCAAGTTATGTAAGCTAGATGCCATCATATCATTTGTAATTCTAATGTAGCCAAAGGGCAAAATTATTAAGCCTTCACTGTCTGTTTGTCACCAGGCTGTTTCTCATGAACCATGGTAGCTAGACAGTTGATTTTTTCACAGATGATGTGTCTGTTGCTGCTATAACAACAAAAACTATATTAGAATCGTACGGGTCCCTTCGTAAGTGAGTTTGACTCACACACAGCCGGTTTTTTAACAACTTAAGTGTCGATCCAAGCATCAAGGCCACTGAAAGTAAAAAAAAGTTCCAAAGTGTTAGAGTTGCAAAACGAAAGCAACTCCAGGAGACTTGGAACCAAAGCATTCTCCGATTCCTAACCTAACAATATATCATTAAACAATTCTAGCAACGACTTATTAATCATATTTTAATGAATAATGATACAACAAGGTGGGTAGGACCTAAATCATCAAAACATAAGAAAACCGCAAAAATCTCATCGGTCACCACACAATGTCAGTAGACATGCTTTTAATACGTATAATTGCTCCTAGACGGGTAGCCTCGAAGCCTGCGCCAGCGCAGACGGGCCAGGGAGGGGTAAACAGGCGCGGGTCGCGGAGGGAGAGGAATGAGTAACACGGAACCCGTCAAACCTGCAGCCGAGCGAGAGATGCCGAGAGCCTCAATACTGCTCTCGCGAAATGCCTTCCTACAAATAAAACTTTGAACTATTTTGAACCTTAAAATCATAGTTAGAGCACCTAAAATCCTCTGTAGCGTTGACTTTTCTAGAGATTACCTTCTATTCCTTTTACGATCGCTTTCCAACTAAAAAGTTTAAATATTCATTTCAATAATGAAACCTCGCTATTGCCGTTTGACATAAGGATTGAATTGGTTTGCATTTTATGTTAACAATTACCATACAATTTGAAACATTAAACTCATGAAAATAAGAGTCAATTTTATGTAAATCCTTTGGGTAATTTATGTCTTTTATAGTATGCCGAGGGGGTAATGCACAAGACATGTTCGAGTTTGGAGATTCTCAGAATTGAAAAATGCTGTCGTTAGTCCGGCTTGGGTTATTTATTTTTCTGTTAAGAAAATTAAGTTGTTCTGATTTGAAAGCAATAAAAACTAGCTGGTATTTATATAAACGGTTGAAGTTTTAATAATTCAGGTTTTCGATTGTATAATTGCAGTTTTTATGTTGTCAACTGACATGTGCTTGAAACAAGATGGCGAATGTTACGGACGCAATATTAAATGTTTAAAAAACTATGCAGGTGACGATCTAAGGCGCAGCCGCCTTTTTTTGTGTACGAAAACTTTTTGTATTGCTCTTAGAGGCATATTAAAACGGTCAAGGAACCGAAATTACAGATTAAACGACGAGATGAAAATTAAGTAGGTGCTGCGCACGTGATTTGCAAATTATATACATATACTTACCTACCTCCTTAGATAAGTGGCATATTATTGGTACATCTTTAGTTATATTATGGGATTATAGTCGTTTAATGTTAATCCCTTAGAAGTACATTGAATATTACATTCTACTAACGATGTGCCACCTTTTCTAGGGCGCTATGATAGTCTATGTATTTAAAAATAGAATTGTATTTTAAATTATGCCGTCACACGATGACATTTAAATTCGATTCTAAATTCAAAAGTAGTTTTCTTGAATAACAAGTAATCCAAAGATTACATTATTATGACAGTTATTTCTTTTAAATTCCAACAGCGAAAGCTTTTAGTAGAAACTTCACTAATCGACTTAGTTCGTTGTGTTCACGACTTCGTACGCGCATTGCATTTTTATGACCAGAGTCCGGTCCCACGGGTAATATTAAAAAACGAAAACAAAAAATGGTCGACCAAAAAACCAGTATGACCATCCATCCACGTCGGATTAGTAACAGGCCTATTATTGGGTTGTTTACCCTATACATGGTTTCGTTTGTTTTCTATTACTGATTTGACACATTGCAATTTTTTTTGTTTCTTTAGTTCCTTTCGGAACAGGCTAACGTTCTAAGACCATGCTGCCTAGTCATCACTTTATTCTTTTCTTCATTGAAATGATTGTGGATTATGGCGATGATGACGGTGAATATCAGTATAGTTGTGGGGACTTTACTAGAAGGTCCCTACGTAGATTTGAAAGTTTTGAAACCAACGCATAAAGTTACAATTCACTGTAAGTAATATGCCACTTTCCTACACTTGTGTGCGTTGTCCAAGACTTTATGTATAAAATTCACCATTTTTATACATAAAATCCTGTTTTCATACTAATTTTGGAAAATAATATAGTTAGTGCCGCTATGTAGCCTTTATGCTTTGGCCCCAAAAACTCCCTTGATACATTGCATTTTTTTTTTTAGAAAACACGAACGTTATGTTTTAAGTTTTTGTTTTTCATTTATGAAACCTTTTTCTTAAGATCTTGAGTAATTCGGTGACCAAGGTAAAATTTAAATAATTTTCATACACTTTTATATATTTATTTTTTCCTTATTACGAATGTTATGCACAATTAAATACCCGGTAGTAAGGAAAACATACTTGAGAAGGTATTCAGCTTTAAGCTGACTAATAAACGCAAGGGGACAATAATAGGACATAAATGTACAATGTGAAGTACCGTGGCTATGATTAACAGGGTTACAGGCTACAGGTATCGACTGCGGTCACTTAGGCCGGGGACCACCAGGTACGAGAAAAGACTAAGGCACATATTCTAGAATGACACATCCTGAATCGCGATTTATCTGAGGACAGATTGTATAGAGAGATTGATAGTTTGACATATTGCCTACTAGCTTTTGCCCGCGGCTCCGCCCGCGTGGATGTCAGTTATTGCGACCAAACATAGCCTATGTCCTTTCTCATGGTCTAATCTACCCCTATACCAAATTTCATCAAAATCGGTTCAGTGGTTTAGGCGTGAAAGCGTAACATACAGACAGACAGACAGAGTTACTTTCGCATTTATAATATTACTAGCTTTTGCCCGCGGCTCCGCTCGCATGGATGTCGGTTATCGCGACCAAACATAGCCTATGTCTTTTCTCATGGTTTAATCAACCCCTATACCAAATTTCATCAAAATCAGTTCAGTGGTTGAGGCGTGAAAGCGTAACATACAGACAGACAGACAGACAGAGTTACTTTCGCATTTATAATATTAGTATGGAAGTATGGACTAGCTTTTGCCCGCGCCTCTGCTCGCGTGGATGTCGGTTATCGCGACCAAACATAGCCTATGTCCTTTCTCAAGGTCTAACCTATCCCTATTGCAAATTTCATCAAAATCGGTTCAGTGGTTTAGGCGTGAAAGCGTAACATACAGACAGACAGACAGACAGACAGACAGACAGACAGAGTTACTTTAGCATTTATAATGTATGTATGGAAGTATGGATGCAATCTGTCCTCATGTAATAATACTGCAGAGTATCTTGTCAGTTCATATATTATTATATCAATTACAATTAACTTATCAGCGGGTACACTTATTAAAAACTTAAAATCCAACTTTTACAATCGACGGCTCATTCCCTAATTCCCACTATTTTATAATTATATTTATTTATTTTTATAATCCCTAATAACTAAACCTTACACTCAGATAAATCGAGATTCAGTCAGAGTGTCATTCTAGATTAAGGCTTAAGACTTTTAGAGTTGTCATTGAGAAATGTTGTCTGAAAGAAAATGGGTATGTTCGGGAAGGGAGTGTGATAGGAACTTCGTCTCCCACACGCTTAAGCTGTTTAATGAACTCCCTGCCATGGGTTTTTCGACTGCAGAATGGGGTTCTTCAAGAAGTAGGTCTTCTTGTGAGAATGGCAGCGCGAGTGTCGCCCCTCGTGGTACACACCTCCATAGGCCACGGTAACCACTTTCTATCAGATGGCCGTGTACTTGTCTGCCACCTAAGACGAAAAAAAAGTAAGCAGAATGCGAGGGATCAGTTGGCGTGCGAGGCTTTATGTGTGACTTTACTACCCTTTTTTTTCCGTGCGGAAATCCCTTCGGATACCCCCCCCCCCTCCCCCCCGCCGGAGCCGGAAGGGGAGGTTATGTCGGACTCGAACCGACTAAAACCGCGTATTGACAGATATAAAATGCAGCGATGTCTGTGACTTTACACCCTGGCATCTGAAGAATAGAGATGGCGCGGCGTGATAGGTTTTAGTCGGTTTGAAATTGATTTTTTTCTTCTTTCTTATTTCAATTGTATAAAAAAGTACAAGTGACGTATTATAACTTATGCTTGATTCATATATCTTGGACCTAAATCGCAAGATATAAGAGGCCCTTTTTTATCGTGCTAAAAATCCCCACGGATACCACCTCCACGGAGCCGGTGGAGGTGGTTATGTCGGACTCGAACCGACTATAACACACGCCGTCTTGGGTCTTTGATTGCCGGAGGTGAGATTGCCGAAAGCATATATCTCTCGCACCCCGGCAGACCCAGATTTATCTGAGGACAGATTGTATAGGCAATATGTCAAACTATCAATCTGTCTATACAATCTGTCCTCAGATAAATCGCGAGAGATTTACTATTTTGATGACGAATCACTTACGGCCGTTCCCAATAACATACAGTTAAAGATAGATCGCAACAGTCAAATTTGGCGTATCGGCTGTTTAAATTCAAAACATGGTAACTGATTATTTTGCGGGAAAGCGCATCGCGGTATCATTTTATTTTCCGAAATTGGTGTGAAATAGGTGTTACTATGTTTTGAATTTAAACAGCCGAGCACTTTATCCATAGATGCGATCTATCTTTAATTGTCAGTATGGTATTGGGAACGGCGGTTAGGCGACAGCTGAAATCACATCCATATAGTAATCCTAGTTTTTTTATAGGAGAGTAGAAGAAAACATCTTAGATTTTCATAGATATTACTCGGGTCATAATCTTGGACCTAAATCGCGAGATATCAGAGGCCCAAGCGCGCGTGGATTGTTTTATAATAATATTCTATACTTGGTGAAATTGAGCTCGTCCACTGCAGTAGCACCATTTTTTTTTTCGTGCGGATATCCCCTCGGATACCCCCCCTGCCGGAGCCGGAAGGGGAGGTTATGTCGGACTCGAACCGACTAAAACCGCACGCCGTCTGTGGGTCTTGGTGCTAGGCCGGAGGTGAGGTTGTCATAGACATATCCCATGCAGGAGGGGGGACAACGGTGTCCCCAACTCGCCCCCGGAATGGGAAGGCGCGCTATTCAGCGCGCCGCCGCCGTGGCCTGCTTCTGCTGGGGTGACAGGCGGCTCCACCCGTTACCCCAGGCCCGCGCTCATGGGGGACGGAGGTCAGTTAGTGCCACGGATATCTGTGGTCAGTGCCCTCCGACGCCCAAGTTGCCTGCTTGCGCGGGCGGCGCGATACTGCAGTAGCACCCCATACTTTAGTCGGTTTTAAATTAGTCGGTTCGAAATAGACATCTATCTATCTTTCTTATTTCTACTGTATGAAAATAAGTACAAGTGACGGTAACATATATCGTTCATATATCTTGGACCTAAATAGCAAGACATAACACATTGGCGTGCGTCGATTGTTATGTAATAATCTATACTTGGTGAATTTGAGCTCGTCCACCTCAGTAGCACCCCATACTATCTTCAAAAATCATCCAAGAAACGTGTACTGCGCATATAGAACACATTTTAGGTCCATGATATACGTACAATAATAATGTTATGTGTGTGTGTATGTGTGTGTGTGTGTGTGTGTGTTACCGACAATGACGCGGCAGTCAATGGCACGCATCATGAACCCTTCCACACCTCGTCTTTTTTGGAGTAATCAAATCTTTATCTTGATTGTGCCCGTGATTCTCCGTCATTGGACACACAATACCACGAATGTGAATATTTGGTAACATTAAAAAAGAAAATAAGAACCCGTTTTGATATGAATCGAGGCTTTATAGTTGAGCACTGCACCACATAATACCTAACTGCACCGCCAGTGATTAAGCTCAGAAAAAAATATCAGCATTTCTTAAACTTCTGTCCTATAAACTCATCCTCCTTTATCAATTAGAGAATATTGACTTTGGTATCTATACAGTTGGAAAATATCAGAGGTTTCCATTCAATATTATGAGCATGAAGCTTGTCAAGTTTACAATGCCGCTAAAATTGCACTGAACCCATGCTTTGCGAAATAAATAGGCGGAGAAACAAGAAAGAGATCAAACCTTTTTTTCTTCATCTTAGCGTTAATCCCAGTTGCATCCGAAGCTTTGAGCTTTGAGTTTGGGGTCTATTTTACCAGTCTAACTGCGGATTTGGCTAAACTTCGATATTTTCTGTGAAGCGATTGCCTCTGACCTCCACAACCCAAAGGCGATATCGAAGCATTGCAGCTAGACCAATTGTTTGACTTTTGAGGGTTCCAATTCCTCGTAACGACTGCCATAGATGTTCGTATGGCAACCGGGACCGATGGCTTAACGTGCTCTCCGAGGCACGACCAGACCATTGCAAATACCCATATTCATGCATAAAAGTATTTGCATTGAGAACCCGCGCCTCCTGCGTAGTGGTCATCAGACCTTTTAGCCGAAATTATTTCTTTTACTCATGATTCATCATTATCTTTCCGTTAGTCCCGATCATTCTTTCTTTCCCAAAAATTAAAACTCTTTAACATGCAAATGTAGCAACATTGCAAACAAGCAATAAAATTTTGTAAAACTTTCACGCATTTCAAAGATGCAGTTATCCGAGACGGAGGTAATTATAATCGCATAAAACATAAAACCATAATCGTTATGTACCAAACTCGTTATGGAAACCGGTTAGGTAACTAACACGCATACATAATATGATATTATTTCTCAATGCGATGACCTGCAAGTCATAATGATTGGAAATTTTGGTGAGAAACGATGTCAGTAATGTGTGCGACAAAGAAAGGTGCTAGGGATTTATCCCTCGCACTGGACTGGACTGGCATTGCTCTTTAAAGATTACTAGTGCCACACGTCCTGATCCGACCACCTGAATCTCGTGGAGGGTGGACACCAGGAAACAAATTAACTGGAGTGACAAACGTGGCCTCTGCCTTTCGCATCCAGTCTGTCCCAGCCACCATTTTCAGGTCGTCAGTCCATCTATTGTACCCCATTCTTAATTACCTAAAGTTCTAACGCAACTTTGACTTGTCGACCAATTACTTTTATACTTCAAATATAAATATACTTAAAATGATATCATAAAACCACATGGACGTTGGGGATCTACGAAGACCTTCAATAATTTTTTTTATTTGGGTCACGTCAATTTGACTTCACCTCGCCTGATATTAAGCTAAAGGCAAAGTCTCGGAGAGAGGGTCACCATCGCAAACATGTACCATGATAACAGTGGTGGCACTCAGCTTGACGGCCTCATTAGATGCCTTTCACGCCCCGCTTAAAGGACCCGGGACTGTAGGAAGAAGGAAACACGTGAGCTGGCGTGAGGGAGTTCCAGGTCTTTCTTTTTTTTTTCGTGCGGAAATCCCCTCGGATACCCCTCCTGCCGGAGCTGGAAGGGGAGGTTATGTCGGACTCGAACCGACTAAAACCGCACGCCGACTGTGGGTCTTGGTGCTAGGCCGGAGGTGAGGTTGTCATCGACATAACCCTCGCACCCCGGCTGACCCAGGGCCATCCCTTACGGTCTGGCCCTCCTGGGAGTTCCAGGTCTTAGTCGTGCGGCATAGGAATGAGTCACTCCAACTCAATCAACCCCACCTGCAGTCCACTTCACCTGTTGTTTGGCGGACAAGCCTTAGGCACAGGCTTTTTTAGGGTTCTGTAGCCAAATGGCAAAAATCGGAACCCTTATAGATTCGTCATGTCTGTCTGTCTGTCTGTCCGTCCGTATGTCACATCCACTTTTCTTTGAAACTATAAGGCCTATTCTATTGAAACTTAGTAAGAAGATGTATTCTGTGAACCGCATTAAAAATTTCACACAAAAATAGAGAAAACAATACATTTTGGGGGTCCCTATACTTAGAACTGAAACTCATTTTTTTTTTCATCAAACCCATACGTAGAAAACCCAAACCTATAGATAGGTCTTCAAAAATTCTATTGAGGTTTCTAACATCATTTTTTTCTAAACTGAATAGTTTGCGTGAGATACACCTTCAGAGTGGAAAAATATGTCCCCCCCCCCCCTCTATCTTCTAAAATAAGAGAATGATAAATCTAAAAAAAATATATGATGTACATTGCCATGTAAACTTCCACAGAAAATTGGTTTGAACGAGAGCTAGTAAGCAGTTTTTTAATACGTCATAAACTTTTATGTTACTTGCTGCCACGGAACCCCTCATGGGCGAGTCCGACTCGCACTTGGCCGATTTTGTTTCAGAGGTAGAAGTCAAAATAATAAGCAGACTCCAGATTCCAAGAAGCAGGCTTTGGATGCAATCATTGCAACCAGAATTACCTTTAGATAGTTTTTGACATTTTTGACATTTGAGTTTTAATCAAGACTGGGTTTTAAACAACTTCTTATTAGGCGTATGACGTAACTATGGTCAACACACTATAGGTACAACCAAGTATAATGCTCTCGTGCAGAAATTACATAGTACATTGACACCAGCCAAGAACACATTTACAAAAATAAAATGGCCGATTAAGACTGGTTATATTATTAGACGAGAGTTGGAACTTTATCGCAAAAACTCGCCAATTATATAGGTATTTAGTTTTACAGTTATTGTTTATCGTAATTGTCGAGGTATTTATTTTATCTTATAGACAAAGTGCAGCTCAAAATACGTATATAGGTATAATACTACTGAAGGTTATCTCCCACATTTCGGCTTAGCAACGGATTTGCATCGCTTTGTCTTTTCGTTGTGGCGTCAATCAGATGTCATCAGCAGACTTAGCATGACGAACAGCTTAACAGTTTTGGAAGCGAATGAGAGAGATAGAACTACACTATATTGACTATGCCATAGTCAATACTAGCTTTTGCCCGCGGCTCCGCCCGCGTGGATGTCGGTTATCGCGACCAAACATAGCCTATGTCCTTTCTCATGAGTCATGGTCTAATCTGCCCCTATACCAAATTTCATCAAAATCGGTTCAGTTGTTTAAGCGTGAAAGCGTGACATACAGACAGACAGACAGACAGACAGACAGAGAGTTACTTTCACATTTATAATATTAGTATGGATAGTATAGTTCCATCCGTCGTCAGTTACCAGTCCATCAGTCCCCGTTTCAAAAATAATTTTGAAACGGGGCAGTAAGCGCATGTACAGTCAACAAAGGAGATAAGGTTCCACTTTTTCATATAAAGTTGTATGTCAAGGTGGAACCATATCTCCTTTGCTGACCGTACTTAACCATTTTCTTGCTGACTGTACAATTTTGCCAAAATCTGTGATTGCAGTTCAAAAGATCTCAAAAAATAAAGGTAGGCCTTAGAAAAATTTGTTGTTACTACACCGGTTAAGGTACTTAACAGACCTTATAAGATGCACATTCTATATAGTATGAACTTAATAGATACATGATGGAACATAGGTCTTATAAGAAAATAATCTCTCTCAAGAATCAAGAGAACAAAATTTAGAAGTAAGTTTTCTCCAATAGGAATGGAGCTATAGTTATCGGTCTGACTAGCCTTTGCCCGCGGCTCCGCCCGCGTGGATGTCGGTTATAGCGACCAAACATAGCCTATGTCTTGGGGTGCGGGTTGGGTAACCTCCACGTTGGCCTTCCCGTTTCTTCCCCCTTTGGACCGCGGTCCTGGGGAGCAGAAGCGGGAGGGCTGGTGCACCCTGGACAACGGCTAACAGACTTCCACTTAGGGAGTTCTGTTGGCCGTTGACAAATAACCCATCGGCGGACCCCACTGAGGTGGGGTCGTGGGATGACGGGCCTGCAAGGCCCGTGGTCGTCGGCGTCTCTCCCAGTATCCCTCTGTTTTCAGAGGGGACAAGGGAGGGACGTTCAGACAATCAAGGCGGGAGTGGCCCTGTCTGGAGCCGCTCGTGGGCCCTCCACATGTCCCTCTGTTTGCAGAGGGCGTAGTGGAGGGTACGCTCTAAGGCGGACGGGTTCTTCACCTCTGGCTCCGCCCAGAGGTGGGGGACAGGGTCTGGTGCAGACCACCGTGCGGCTAAGCCGTAAGCCTGACCTAGGTCAGGAACGGTGGCTCCTAGTGGGCTGCGAGGAAGACAACCTCTATAAAAAATTACCCCCAGGGGCGGACGGACTCAGTCTGGTGCAGACCCCGTTCGGCCCGGCCGTAATCCTGAACTGACAGGACCGGTGGATCTCCGGATCCGCGAGGAGTTAACCTCTATAAAAAATCCCCAATCCCAAGCTCTGACGCCTGGCGATGGGATGAGTGGCTGGAGGGAGTCCAGTCCCAAGGGCGTCAACGTCGGAGGACGCAAACCTCAAAACAAAAATATGCAATGGATGAATTTACGAAAAAATCTACCCAGGAGGGTCCCAGCCTAGCTGGGGAGTCCCTCCCGTTGCCAGTCGGCAACGGCAGTCCCTATCCGTATTCTGGGGGGGACACTCATTGCCTGAGCCCGGCGCCGAGCTCTAAATCCGGCCCCAACAAAAACAGTAGCGCGGAGGACGCGCTACCCATGGACGATGTGGCGTCCGTATCACCGGCGGCGGTGACGTCAGAGGAATCTGGCGTCACCACCAAGGAGGACAGGCAGGCGCTGCCTGGGTTGCAGACGAGGTCTGCAGCCAAAAAGCGCAAAGGGAAGGGGAGAAAAAAGGTTCCCCTGTCGTTGGTAGCCGAGGTGGATGAGCATGTCATCCCCGACAGCGACAGCAGTAGCAGCGGCAGCGGCGAGGAGGAGCGAGTGGTCAAGGTGCAGGCCACCGGCCGCGAAAGGGAAAGGAGGAGCGGTAGAGAGGCCGCCCCGGCCCCCCCTCGGGACTCCTCCCCGTGGGTTGGAGCCGACCCAGGGAAGGAGGTGCCGTTGGTCTTGGCGAATTACAGAAGGACCATGATCCTCGGCCATCGGCTCGGCCGAATGATGGCGGGGCAGACGGAGTCTCCGACTCCCGAGCAGGCTGCAATGCTCGGGGTCGTGCAGCAGATCGTTGCCGCCAGCATGGGCCTGGCCGAGCAGGTGGCCGAGCAGGCGAGGAGGGCGGACGAGGCCCAACAACAAGAGGTGGAGTCCCAGCGCCGGCTCGAGAGGGTCACAGCGGAGCTGGAGGCCCTCAAAAAGAGGGTCGAGCACCTGACCGAGTTGCCGGGAGTGGTGACTCGGTCAATGCGGAAGGCGCAGCAGGAGCGGTCGGCTCACTCGGCGCTCACGGGGCGGCCGGTGCAGCCAGAGCGGCCAGCGCAAACTGCGCAGCCACCGCGGCCAGCGCCGGCTGCACAGCCGCCACGGCCAGCGCAAACTGCGCAGCCGCCGCGGCAACAGGTGCAGTCGCCGACTCGACCGACAGAGCCGGCGTCGTTGGCCGAATTTATGGCGGCCATACGCGCCGAGATGGTCGCGCAGGAGGAGCGCACCAACCGGCGGCTCGAGGCGATCCTTGACATCGCCCGCCGTCCTCCTCTCGCGACGCCGGCCGGGTACGCCGCCGCAGTGAGGGGGGGCCCAGCCTCCCCGGGGGTAGTGCCGGCTCGCCGCCCCCCTCCAGGTCCTCCGGGTCCCGCTCAGGGCGCCCAGGGCAAGGGCAAAGGTAAGGGGAAGGGCAAGGGGAAGAAGTCCCCAGCCCTGGCCTCAGCCCCGCCCCCAGCCCGGGCTTCAGCCCAGGCCCGGGCTCTGGCTCCAGCAAATTCCTCGAGCCCCCCGTCAGGGGGCTGGGAGGTAGCGGGAGCCAATAAACAGAGACGGAATGCCGCCAAAAAGGCAGCCAAACTGGCCAGAAGGGTCAAGTCTGCCGCGATGGCAACAGCGCCGAGGAGGCTCCGCGTTCCTCGATCGACGGCCGTCGTCATCACACTGACGGCGGAGGCGTCGGAGAGGGGTGTGGAGTACGCACAGGTGGTGAGGCAGGCAAGGGCCTGCATCGACCTGGAAGCCCTCGAGATTCCAGATCTGGTGTGCAAGCCCACGCGCACCGGAGCTCGGATCTTCGAGGTCCCCGGCGCTACCAGCGGCCCTAAAGCCGACGCCCTAGCGGATAGGCTTAGGTAGACGCTGGACTCGGCTGATGTCCGGGTGTCCAGGCCCAACAAGTGCGCAGAAGTGCGCATATCGGGTTTGGACGACTCCATCACGGCCGAGGAGCTTAAGCTCGCCGTGGTGGAGGCCGGAGGCTGTCCTCAAGACACAGTAAAGGTCGGAGCTATACGCTTCGGCCGGCGTGGATTGGGGGCAGCAGTTGTCGGCTGCCCCATCGCGGCAGCCCAAAAGGTTGCCGATGGGCGAAGCCTCCTCATCGGGGGCTTCCAGAAGGTGCAGGTGCGGCTACTGCAGGCCCGACCGGCACGGTGCTTCCGGTGCCTGTCGGTGGGCCACGTAGGGGTGCAGTGCACGGCGGAGGTAACAGTCAGTGACCGTTGCTTCCGCTGTGGCCAACCCGGTCATAAGGCCGGTAGTTGCGAAGCTCCGTTGCACTGCATCAGGTGTGCAGCGGAGGGCAAGCCGGCCGACCATAAGGTTGGTGCCAAGGCCTGCACCGCGGGGAGGCCGAAGCCGGGAGGCAGGCACTCCGTCTCTGATTCGCGGCAGGGCGCGGAGATGGGGGTTCCATAATGTATCCTCAGCTCCGCGTCCTGCAGGCGAATGCGAACCACTGTGTCGATGCTCAGGCACTTCTGCTCCAGAGCATGGCACAGTGGGGCATTAATGTCGCCGCTGTCGCCGAGCCGTACATTCACCGGTTTCTCGGGCCTGCCTGGGAAACCGACCTGGGCGGATCGGTGGCACTGGTGCACAACGCCGCTGCCGGCAGTCCCCCCCTTGTTGTCGTGATAAGGGGGAATGGCTGCGTAGCGGCACTTGTGGGGGGAATAGCGGTCGTGGCAGTCTACTTCTCGCCGAGCCGAGTCATAGATGAGTACCAGCAGTGGCTGAATCATCTGACCGTCGTCGTCAATACCTGTTACCCTCACCCGGTTCTGGTGCTCGGGGACTTTAACGCCTGGTCTATGAACTGGGGTTCCCGGCGCACGAATCCGAGGGGCAGGGCAGTGGAGAGCTGGGCTGATAGTCTCAGCCTAGTTCTCCTGAATCGCGGGGCCGTCGCCACGTGCGTGAAGAGCTGGGGTGACTCAATTGTGGACCTTTCGTTCGCGAGCGCCCCGCTCTCAGGCCGTGTGCAGGGCTGGCGTGTCCTTGAGGAGGTGGGGACAGCGTCGGATCACCGATACATTCGGTTCGACGTCTCCCCTCCTGCGGGCGCCGCGCCGTTTACACCGGCCCCACGCGAGCCACGTTGGGTGCTTAAGCGAATGGATCGGGAGGTCCTCCTGGAGGCCGCCATCGTACAGGCCTGGGCCTCTGCGCCGGACAGGCCTGTCGACATAGACGATGAGGCGGCGTGGTTCCGGGAGGCCATGACGCGTGTCTGCGACGCGGCTATGCCTAGGGCTCCGCCCTATAATCCGAGGCGTCAGGTCTACTGGTGGTCGGCGAACATCGCGAGGCTCCGACAGGCCTCTGTGATCGCTTTCCGCCGGTGGACCAGACTCCGAAGGAGGCGTAGCCGCCCCGCAGATACGGAGCCCCGAGAGGCGGAGCTTCATGCGGGGTACAGGGAGGCCAGAAAGGCCCTTCGAGTAGCGATAAAGCAGTCGAAGGCTGCAGCTCACAAGGAGCTGCTGGAGACGCTGGAGCGGGACCCATGGGGGCGGCCTTACCTTATGGTAAGGGGCAAGCTGCGCCCCCGGGCCCCGCCGTTAACCCAGTGTCTCCAGCCGGAGCTGCTCGGAGGAGTTGTTGGCTCCCTGTTCCCAGCGCGGGCGGTGGAACATATTCCACCGCAGATGACTCCGCCACCTAGGTCGCCTATGGCACCCAGCGTGGATGACGACGACGTGCCCGAGTTCACTTGGGTAGAGCTAGAGCTGGCGGTGTTAAGGCTTAAGGCCAAGAACACCGCCCCGGGACCAGACGGCATTCCAGGCCGAGCGTGGGTCCTAGCTCTAGGCGAAGAAGATGCTCTCGAGCCCCGACTGAGAGGGTTTCTCAGCGCATGTTTGGAGCGAGGCCAGTTTCCGAAGATGTGGAAGACGGGGAAACTGGTCCTCATCCGAAAGGCGGGGCGCCCGGCGGACTCACCGTCCGCCTACAGGCCCATAGTGTTGCTCGACGAGGTGTGCAAGCTCTTTGAAAGAGTCATTGCAAAGCGCCTCGTCGAGCACCTATCCAGGGTAGGGCCTGACCTGGCGGATGGCCAGTATGGCTTCCGCCGGAGGCGCTCCACCGTGGATGCCATCATGCGCGTGAGGGCTCTGGCGAAGGACGCCGTCGCTCGGGGCGAGGTGGTGTTGGCGGTGTCACTGGACATCGCCAACGCATTTAACACCCTGCCCTGGAGCTGCATTAGGGAGGCGCTCGTGTATCACGAAGTGCCTCTCTACCTTCGCCGCATAGTCGGGGCGTATCTGTCGGAGAGAACAGTCGTCTACCCAAGTGCGACCGGGCTCGGTCG
Source organism: Eilema sororculum (assembly GCA_914829495.1). Lineage (NCBI taxonomy): Eukaryota > Metazoa > Arthropoda > Insecta > Lepidoptera > Erebidae > Eilema > Eilema sororculum. The sequence continues at coordinate 26,587,244 of OU618534.1, forward strand.
GCGAGAGATGTCGTGCGGTGTTCCGCAGGGATCGGTCCTGGGACCGCTACTGTGGAACATCGGTTACGACTGGGTGCTTCGCGGTGAGCTCGTGGACGGTGCCGCCGTCACGTGTTATGCGGATGACACGCTGGTGACGGCGTGCGGGGCTACATACCGCGAAGCGACTCTGAAGGCCACGACCGCGGTTGCCCAAGTCGTGGAACGGATTCGGCGGCTGGGTCTCGAGGTGGCTCTGCATAAAACCGAGGCCATGTTCTTTCATGGGCCTCGGCGCGTGCCACCGGAGGATTCCAGCCTCATAGTGGGAGACATTTCCATCGGCGTCAAGGCCCAGATGAAATATCTGGGGCTCGTACTCGATGGCCGGTGGAACTTCGGGGAGCATCTCCGAAGACTGGCCCCCAAATTGAAGGACACAGCTGCCGCTTTGGGGCGGCTGCTGCCCAACATGAGGGGGCCGGATGACTCCTGCAGGAGACTCTACGCGGGAGTCGTGCGGTCCATGGCCCTATATGGGTGCTCAATATGGGCGGACACCCTGACGGTCCACAATGCGCGTCTGCTGCGTGCACCGCAGCGTGCAATGGCCAGCAGGGCCATTAGGGGGTACCGCACGATATCCTTCGAGGCGGCGAGTCTCCTTGCCGGATCCCTACCGTGGAACCTGGATGCGAGAGCCCTTTCGATGCTATATCGGTATCGTAAGGAGGCGCGGGAGCAGGGACGGGAACCCGAGCCCGAAGAAATTCGGGCCGTGAGGTCTCAGCTCCACAGGGACATGGTAGCGGAATGGGAGCTACGACTTGGGCGACCAAGCGCAGGGCACGCCGTAATAGCGGCGGTAAGACCCATCATGGAGGAGTGGCTAGAGAGGCCACACGGCAGCCTCTCGTACTGGCTGACGCAGGTGATTACCGGACACGGGTGTTTCGGGAGTTACCTGTGTCGGATCCGGAAGGAGCCAACGTCCGAGTGCCATCACTGTGATGCGAGCGAGGACACAGAGCTGCACACGCTGACCGAGTGCCCGGCGTGGGACACGCCGAGGCGGGTCCTAGTGGCGGCTCTAGGGGTGGGAGTCCTCACACTCGTCACATTGCTCACAGCGATGGTACGATGCGCAAACGCTTGGGGTGCGGCCGCCTCCTTCTGCGAGCAAGTAATGCTCGAGAAGGAGGCGGCCGGTCGGGTCCGGACCAGACTCCGGGCCCGGGAAGCCCGTGCAGAGCGAAGGCGAACCGGACGTCGGAGGTCGCAGAACGACCTCCGTCCTCCATGAGCGCTTGCCTGGGGGTGACCGGTGGAGCCGCCTGTCACCCTAGCAGAAGCAGGCCGCGGCGGCGGCGCAAAGTGCGCCTCCCCGTAACCGGGGCTAGATGGGGACATTTTGGTCCCCACAACCCGAAGGGGGCCATCTCGAAAGAGATGGTCCTGGGTCTGCCGGGGTGCGAGAGATATGCTTTTGGCAATCTCACCTCCGGCAACCAAGGACTCAAGACGGCGTGCGTTTTAGTCGGTTCGAGTCCGACATAACCGCCTCCACCGGCTCCGTGGAGGTGGTATCCGTGGGGATTTTTCGCACGATATAAAAAAAAAAAAAAAAAAAAAAACATAGCCTATGTCTTTTCTCATGGTGAAATCTGCTCCTTTTAGGCGTGAAAGCGTAACATACAGACAGACAGACAGAGTTACTTTCGCATTTATAATATTAGTATGGATGGGAAGAGGTTAAGTACCGTGGATTTGTGCAACACCAGGGGTGACACACAAATTGGAATGGTGAGGTCAATCGATATGATACATGTTAACCGACAATTTAAGTAATTACTCAATATAATTTTTTCCTTAAGGTAAACAGGTAAAATCGAAGAGAAAAACCAAGCAGGTATAATTATGGGGAAATTTAATATAATATGTATTATTTTAAATATCTACCAGGAATTTTATCACACCTACTGTCCGGCCGTCTCTGAAAACCAGCGCTGTCCGCCTGCACTACAACGCGCAGCGAGTGCATGCATGCATGCTGAGAGCAGGGATCGGAAAACCCATTTAAAAGGTTAACCGAAATAAACGGTTACCGAATCATTCGGTAACCTTTTAAAACGGTTATTTATCAATACGGTTAACCGTTTCAAAAGGTTAATTTATAATAACCCTTTAAAACGGTTAACCTATTGAAACTGTTAACACATATAAAATGTTAACCTGGGTTTTTAGTTACCATACGGGTTAATGGATAGTAAGAGATAAAAGAGCGAGTGAGAGAGACAGTTGCTTATTTTTTCTAGAAACAAGCAAACTTTTTCGATTCATTTCAATTCTCGATAAAGTCCACCAAAATCGATATGGGTATAGCTTTCAGGGTTTTTGGGGTCGCTAATTACGAATATATCATCTATTTAGCAATCCAAGATGGCGGACTCGAAATTTTCACCAAAGTTGATATGAGTATTGCGTCCAGGGATTTTGGGGTCACTGATTATGAATATATCATCCATTTAGCGATCAAAGATGGCGGACATGACATTTTCACTAAAATCGATATGGGTAGCGCTTTCAGGGTTTTTGGGGTCGCTAATTACGAATATATTATCTATTTAGCAATTCAAGATGGCGGCCTCGAAATTTTCACCAAAATCGATATGGATATCGCTTTCCGGGTTTTTGGGGTCGCTGATTACGAATCTATCATCCCTTTAGCGAATCAAGATGGCGGACTCGAAATTTTCACCAAAATGAATATGGGTATCGCTTTCAGGGTTTTTGGGGTCACTAATTACGAATATATTATCTATTTAGCAATCCAAGATGGCGGTCTCGAAATTTTCACCAAAATCGATATGGGTATCGCTTTCAGGGTTTTTGGGGACGCTAATTACGAATAAATGATCTATTTAGCCATCCAAGATGGCGGACACGAAATTTTCACCGAAATCAATATGGGTATCGTTTTCAGGGTTTTTGGGGTAGCTAATTACGAATATATCATCCATTTAGCAATCCAAGATGGCGGCCTTAAAATTTTCACTAAAATCGATATGGGTATCGCTTCCAGGGTTTTTGGGGTCGCTAATTACGAATATATTATCTATTTAGCAATCCAAGACGGCGGCCTTAAAATTTTCACTAAAATCGATATGGGTATCGCTTTCAGGGTCTTTGGGGTCGCTAATTACGAATATATTATCTATTTAGCAATCCAAGATGGCGGCCTCGAAATTTTCACCAAAATTCGATATGGGTATCGCTTTCAGGGTTTTTGGGGTCGCTGATTACGAATCTATCATCCCTTTAGCGATCAAAGATGGCGGACTCGAAATTTTCACAAAAATCGATATGGATATCGCTTTCCGGGTTTTTGGGGTCGCTGATTACGAATATATTATCTATTTAGCAATTCAAGATGGCGGCCTCGAAATTTTCACCAAAATCGATATGGATATCGCTTTCCGGGTTTTTGGGGTCGCTGATTACGAATCTATCATCCCTTTAGCGAATCAAGATGGCGGACTCGAAATTTTCACCAATATGAATATGGGTATCGCTTTCAGGGTTTTTAGGGACGCTAATTACGAATATATCATCTATTTAGCCATCCAAGATGGCGGACACGAAATTTTCACCGAAATCAATATGGGTATCGTTTTCGGGGTTTTTGGGGTCACTAATTACGAATATATCATCCATTTAGCAATCCAAGATGGCGGCCTTAACATTTTCACCAAAATCGATATGGGTATCGCTTTCAGGGTTTTTGGGGTCGCTAATTACGAATATATTATCTAATTAGCAATCCAAGATGGCGGCCTCGAAATTTTCACCAAAATCGATATGGGTATCGCTTTCAGGGTTTTTGGGGTTGCTAATTACGAATCTATCATCCCTTTAGCGATCAAAGATGGCGGACTCGAAATTTTCACAAAAATCGATATGGGTATTGCTTTCAGGGTTTTTGGGGTCGCTGATCACGAATCTGTCATCTCTTTAGCGATTCAAGATGGCGGACTCGAAATTTTTACGAAAATCGATATGGGTATTGCTATCGGGGTTTTTGAGTTCGCTGATCACGAATCTATCATCTCTTTAGCGATCCAAGATGGCGTACATGACATTTTCACTTACACTAAAATAAATATGGGTATCGTTGTTAGGTTTTTGGGTTGCGGATTACGAATATATAATCCATTTCACAATCCAAGGCGGCGAACACGAAATTTACAAAAAAAATCAAAATTTCAAATTCATTTTCATTCAGACTCCACTCTCAGACTCAGACTGTCAGATTCTAACTCTCAGACTACACAAACTATTAACGACACGGATCACGGAATTGATTTCCGGGTTCATGTATATTGCATCTTTTATGAAAAATTGGTTCTAAAATCTTCAAGGTAGGTAAGTTAAGTAGGTACCTACTAATATACCTAAGTAGGGTAAATGAGTGAAATAACAGCCTTTTAGTGAATCGATTTTTGTGAAAATTTCGAGTCCGCCATCTTGGATCGCTAAAGAGATGATAGATTCGTGATCAGCGACCCCAAAAACCCTGAAAGCAATACCCATATCGATTTTTGTGAAAATTTCGAAACCGCTATCTTGGATCGCTAAAGGGATGATAGACTCGTAATCAGCGACCCCAAAAACTCTGAAAGCGATACACATATCGATTTTAGTGAAAATTTCGAGGCCGCCATCTTGGATTGCTAAATAGATAATATATTCATAATTAGCGACCCATAAAACCCTGAAAGCGATACCCATATCGATTTTGATGAAAATTTCGAGTCCGCCATCTTGGATTGCTAAATAGCTAATTGCCTTTAGCTTAACATCAGGCGAGGTGAAGTCAAATTGACGTGTCCTATATAAAAAAAAAAAAAAAAAAATAGATGATATATTCGTAATTAGCGACTCCAATGACCCTGAAAGCGATACCCATATCGATTTTGGTGAAAATGTCATGTCCGCCATCTTTGATCGCTAAATGGATGATCGCCATCTTGGATTGCTAAATAGATGATATATTCGTAATTAGCGACTCCAATGACCCTGAAAGCGATACCCATATCGATTTTTATGAAAATTTCGAGGCCGCCATCTTGGATTGCTAAATAGATAATATATTCGTAATTAGCGACCCCAAAAACCCTGAAAGCGATACCCATATCGATTTTGGTGAAAATGTCATGTCCGCCATCTTTGATCGCTTAATGGATGATATATTCGTAATCCGCAACCCTAATAACGCTGAAAACGATACTCATATCGATTTTAGGGAAAATGTCGAGTCCGCCATCTTGGATCGCTAAATGGATGATATATTCGTAATCAGCGACCCCAAAAACTCTGAAAGCGATACCCATATCGATTTTTATGAAAATTTCGAGGCCGCCATCTTGGATTGCTAAATAGATAATATATTTGTAATTAGCGACCCCAAAAACCCTGAAAGCGATACCCATATCGATTTTGGTGAAAATGTCATGTCCGCCATCTTTGATCGCTTAATGGATGATATATTCGTAATCCGCAACCCTAATAACGCTGAAAACGATACTCATATCGATTTTAGGGAAAATGTCGAGTCCGCCATCTTGGATCGCTAAATGGATGATATATTCGTAATCAGCGACCCCAAAAACTCTGAAAGCGATACCCATATCGATTTTTATGAAAATTTCGAGGCCGCCATCTTGGATTGCTAAATAGATAATATATTCGTAATTAGCGACCCCAAAAACCCTGAAAGCGATACCCATATCGATTTTGGTGAAAATGTCATGTCCGCCATCTTTGATCGCTTAATGGATGATATATTCGTAATCCGCAACCCTAATAACGCTGAAAACGATACTCATATCGATTTTAGGGAAAATGTCGAGTCCGCCATCTTGGATCGCTAAATGGATGATATATTCGTAATTAGCGACCCATAAAACCCTGAAAGCGATACCCATATCGATTTTGGTGAAAATTTCGAGTCCGCCATCTTGGATTGCTAAATAGATGATATATGCGTAATTAGCGACCCCAATGACCCTGAAAGCGATACCCATATCGATTTTAGTGAAAACTAGCTTTTGCCCGCGACTTCGTCCGCGTTAAGTTCGGAATAGAAAGTTATAGGACACACTGCTCCTGTTTCCGCGACCCAGATAAAGTTCCATAAAGAGATTGTGAGCCTAGTATCTACTTCATGCAAATGTACCAGGGTCACCGAAATACTGATACCGTGACTGCGACCCACAGGAACCTATACCTGGGATAAAATAAAAGGTCGAACGGGATGAAAAGTATCCGATGTCCGTCTCCGTCTCCGACGACTTTCTTTTATAGATATATATTTCGAGTTCGAGATATAAGTATATAAAACGAAAAAAAAAAAACAATTTTAACAAACAAAACGTGTCATGAAAAAAAAATTTGTGGCTTTACGTGACGTAATAATTACCAATATAGTAAGTGCCTGCCTATAGTGGGCACTTACAAACGGTCTTTATTGTATAAAATATTATTATAAAAATAGAATCAAATAAAAAGTCCAAATGAAGCAGCACACTATTTAATATAGGAACTCAATTAAGTGCCCATCGGTAAACTGACAGTTTACTATCGAATGTCGAGTATATAATATAGTCAGTTTCAGTTTCGACTTTCGTTTCGTATAATTAAAAAAATACTTGTTCCCACTTTAAGCAGGTAGGTACGTAATGCGCGCATGAACTTCCCAGGATAATTAATTTTATTATTGTGCTACGACAAGTGACAAACACGTGCCACAGGTAAACTAAATACTGCATCGCAAATATATCTGTAGCTTTCTATTGCATGCGTGCGTGAAAGAGATACTGTCGCAAGCAAAGATCAAAGGATACGTCGCCTCGTCCGTGACGTCGCCGCACTCACCACCCAGCTCGGCCCCAGCGCGCGGCGGCCGGCCGGTAGGTACTCGTGTACTCGAGGCGACAAAATAACCTTTATCATTTCGGTTACGGTTAACCTATATAATTCTGTTACCGTAATTATTCTGTTCATTCTGTATACGGTTAACACATTTCTGATTGGGTTAATAACAGATATATTTCTGTTATTAACCCAACCGATACGAACCCTGGCTGAGAGGCGGCCGTTTATTTCTACTTGGCTGTGGCATTATCCTACAATTACTAGATAAATTAATGTTTATTTTTAAAGTAGGTATTGTATAATATAATATATTGCCAAGCAAAATAAAAAATATTTTCATTCTTTCTTTTTCTTTCAGTTGGAAAGCTTTATATTTCGTTATTTATCAATTAAACTATCATTAACTCTCATTTAATTCACGCCTCCAGCGTCTCAAAAACAAACGGAATTCATTTTTTTTTCAAATCACTTCATTGAGATGACCAGCTATCAGAAATGATGTGATGCATAAATACGTCAACACATAAATACGTTAATTTATTTATAGCTCAGAGACCAAATTTAAAAAAATAAAGTTTGGTATGATAACCCGGCTATGGTTTTTCCAAGCGACTACAAAATGGGCTTCTACAAGAAGGGCATTAGAAGGGTTCTTCAGGATAGGCAGCGCGAGTTGGAACACCACCGACGTTGCATACGTCCATAGGCCACTGTAACCACTTTCCATCAGCTGGGCAGTGTGCTTGTCTGCCACCTAAGTGGCATAAACAAAGATTTTAAGGTAGCTTAGTGGTTAAGGAGTCGGCCTTACGATCAAGGCCTTACCGACGTGAACCCACTTCTAACACAAGCAATTTAGCTTAGCTGGTGGGGTTAGGGGGAATATTAGGAACTTCGGTACTAATATTCTTAAAAAAAACTCATTTTGAGCGTATTAATATGTATGTTCTTATGAGAAATATATTCATTAAGCCCATTGTAAAAAATTGAATAAATAGAATTTTACACAGCTGGGTACTTGATATACTCCGAGGAGGGCCTGACCGTAAGGGCCCTGGGTCAGCCGGGGTGCGAGGGATAATGTCGATGACAATCTCACCTCCGGCCTAGCACCACGACCCACAGTCGGCGTGCGATTTTAGTTGGTTCGAGTCCGACATAACCTCCCCTTCCGGCTTTGGTAGGGAAGGTATCCGAGGAGAATTCCGCACGAAAAAAAAGAAGTGTATTTGATATACATAACTATAAAGTGTTTGTCTAGTATTGAAGTTTATGATGAGAATGACAGTATTTTGTAACTAAATCTCAGTTCAAATATTTATCAATAAAAATAAAAGCTAGAGTTTCGTGCAGTACAATGACCTACATTCCTACCTACCTAGTTAGAACATCTCTTATCAGTAAGATGCTGTTTATCTCGAGACTGAGACGCACCAGATACGGTGTGATAGTGAGAGGTTCCGTAAAAATATCGATTGCGACATAACAATACAATTTTTGATCATTCGATTTTTTTTTGTATTTGCGTGAATTCCTACGTCATTATGTCGAATGTTATGCAATGATTTACACATACATACATATACTCATAGGCAGAAGTCTATTAACACTCAGTTTTCGGTCCTACGTAATAGGGAGTGATCCTATTGCTGTTAAGCAGGCACTTTGAACAGTTTATACCGTTGATTGATGGACTTGGTGGAATCTGCTACACATAATGAGTAAGACACATTGGGGCATGTAAAATATAGTTAAACTAGCTTTTACCTGCGGCTCTGCCCGCGTGGATGTCGGTTATCGCGACCAAACATAGCCTATGTCCTTTCTCATGGTCTAATCTACCCCTATACCAAATTTCATCACAATCGGTTCAGTGGTTTAGGCGTGAAAGCGTAACATACAGACAGATAGACAGAGTTACTTTCGCATTTATAATATTAGTATGGATAATATTGTAATAACCTTAGAAACAGTTACTTTACATCATACCTTTGAGAATGCCGTGAGGTGAAGCCGGTCAGGTGAAAAAAAAAATTAAGTGGAAAGTACAAAGTGTCTTACTGAATAAGCAGGCACTTAGTTATGGGCTGTATGTTTACTGTCGGATGGAGAACATCCCTATCCCTTAGTCGCCTTTCACGACACCCACGGGAAGAGATGAGGTGACCCTATTCTACTCCACAGGGAACCAACACGGCAATTACTTAATTAAAATTAAATTTTTGGATATGTGCGAAGGTATTAAAATAATGCAATATTTTATATGATATCAGGAAAAACAATATCGTCAGTACAAATATCCGCATTTTAAAATCATAAATGCTATGCTTATTCTGGGTCTAGAATTTTAGATAACGCTGGGGACTCCGTGGTCCACAGACTCGAGGAGGGCTAGACCGAAAGGGATGGCCCTAAGTCAGTCAGGGTTCGAGTGATAAGACTCGACGAGAGCCAGACCGAAAGGGATGGCCCTAGGACAGCCAGGTTTCGAGGGATAAGACTCGAGGAGGGCCAGACAGAAAGGGATGGCCCTAGGTCAGCCAACTCCGTGGTCCCCAGACTCGAGGAGGGCCAGGATGGCCCTAGGACAGCCAGGTTTCGAGGGATAAGACTCGAGGAGGGCCAGACAGAAAGGGATGGCCCTGGGACAGCCAAGTTTCGAGGGATAAGACTCGAGGAGGGCCAGGCCGAAAGGGATGGCCTTACCACAGCCAGGGTTTGAGGGGTAAGCCCGATAATATCACGTTCGGCTATGCACTACGGCCCACAGACGGCGTGCCTTTTTGTCGGTTGGAGTCCGACATAACCTCATCCACCGGCTCCGATGGAAGTGATATCCACGGAGATTTTCTTCACGTAAAAAAGGTGTGTTATAAAATATGTTCAATTAGCCGGGCCACTTTACATTTGAGACCCGAGACAGCGCGCGGTTTTAGTCGGTTCGAGACCGATATAATGACCTCAAAGGATATCTTCTCTTGTCTGTAGAAGAGATAACTCTTATAATTTGCGTATATTTAAGCCTGTAGGTATAATGTAATGACTGTAATGAGTTGTTCTGGTAGAACCCAAAGCAAACCGTAACACGCAGTGACATCACAAATTGCGTGTCATGCAAATTTTACTCTTGGGTTTTTAGTTACACTTTGTATAAAATGAATGACATATTATATTGTAAACTTTTCACGTAGAAACCACCAATTAGATATACTTATGCATACTAATATTTACAGTGAACGGAAATCGATCTTGCGACCTCTCATGAAGCAGTAAAACGCTTTATCGCGTAGAATGTATAAGCATTAATGTGATAGGTACTAGTTGATCCGGCAAACTTTGTACCACCATTTTTTTTCCGGCTCCCGATCCCTCTGCACCCTCTACTATATTAGGTATGTATTATACATATAAACTTTTCTCTGGAATTATTCTATCTATTAAAAGAAACCGCATCAATATCTGCAGCATAGTTTTAAAGATATAAGCATACATAGGAACAGACAGACGCGGAAAACGACTTTGCTTTTTATATGTACTAGGTATGTAGTGATGATGATGCTTAAAAGTCAACTTATTAGCTGTACTATAAAGGTTTTCCACGCATCGAAGGATCCTCTTGTCCTTTTGTGTATCCTAACAGAATCGTAAAACAATCCGAACTAAGGAGGCATAGTATTCTGGCAGCCATTTTATTAGTCAAGGAGCTCGCGGCACCACGCTCTGTGACCTATCTAACCCCTCACCTATTTTAGCTGTATTAAATTCAAGGCCTAATTTCAGTGGCTCTTAATTGCATGACGCATAACTACTGAAGTGATTTGTCCAGAGACTCTAGTGCAAAAAGAATCTAAATACCCGACTAAACTATTAAAACTTCAATCCAGATTCACCATCGTCTCGTGACATTGATATTTTATTATTAGCTTAGCTTGTAATTAACAAAATAATTTCTTTTTGTACCACTTCGGCGGCAAACAAGTAAGAAAGAAAGAAATAAATTTATTTGGCAATTACTCACACACTTAAAATTAGACTAGCGATTAATTAGGTAGGTAACTTAAGACTAAAAATTGCGTAAGTGCCAAATAGGTCGCCATCTCAGCATAACATTATTTTGACGTGTTGGAAGTGCCGATATAATAGTCTAGGTACTATGGAGCCGCCTGTCACCCTAGCAGAAGCAGGCCGCGGCGGCGGCGCAAAGTGCGCCTCCCCGTAACCGGGGCTAGATGGGGACATTTTGGTCCCCACAACCCGAAGGGGGCCATCTCGAAAGAGATGGTCCTGGGTCTGCCGGGGTGCGAGAGATATGCTTTTGGCAATCTCACCTCCGGCAGCCAAGGACCCAAGACGGCGTGCGTTTTAGTCGGTTCGAGTCCGACATAACCGCCTCCACCGGCTCCGTGGGGGTGGTATCCGCGGGGATTTTTCGCACGATAAAAAAAAAAAAAATAGTCTAGGTACTATGCAGAATATGATTTATAACTTTTTGACGGCCCACATGATGAGATTGGTTCATATAGGGCGTCTTCCTCGTGCTGCCGAACTTTTAAGAATCTTCTGATACCCTTCCAGAATTATATATCTAAATACAAATTTACCGCGTGGTTTCCGGCAGAGTAGAAATTTGGTCCAGTCCATCTCTTCCCATGCGGTGTCGTACAAGGCGTCTAAGGGATAGGGCTGTTTAACATCAGACAAACATATATAACCCAGACTCAGTCTCAGATACACTTGAGTCAACAATAGTGCCTGGAATGCGGCAATAGGTTCACCCCTATTACGTGGGACTGAATGTAATGATTGATGAAATGATGGTTTTATTTCACCTTTGCCTGACCTTCGGGGGATAATGGTGGTATTATAGTATGTATATATATTCAAATTCTGTACTAATTATTTTCATGGAGCGGGGATTGAATCCGAGATATCTGACATAACAGTCTCATGTTCTTTTTTTTATACCACTTACGTGGCAGACCAGCACATCACCTGATGGAATGTAGTTACCGTAGCGATGCGAGTCACACTCGTGCTGCCGACCCGGTAAAAACAGAATCTGTGCCATCAGTGCAGAAGACAGAGCAGGACAAGCCTTTGGTCTTCCCACTGATAGCACAAAACTCTCCAGTGAGCTCTGGCTACCCTACTCACCGCTGGGAACACCACACGAGGTTATTATGGCGACGGTTTTCTGTAGGGCGGAGGTACTTCCCCAGTTGGATTGTTCAATTGGAACTGGAATATCTTCGTGTCCTACCTCCTTCGATATTCTTCCTCTACACCTGAAGGGGCGGGGAAATAAATTATCTACAGGAAGGTATCTTCTTCTTCTATCGCGGCGATGGCGCCTCGGCCCTCAAATTATTTTCTCCCAGTGTGCTGCCACCTGTATGGCGTTCTCGGAGGCGCACATAAGGTCCTGCCTGCGGTGTACATGTGTATGGGACAACTCAGGTATGCTTGGTATGAAGTTAAGTCTATAAATTAAGTCCGGAATTAAATCCATACTCGTTTGAAGTACGAGTATGAACACAAATACCGACGGTACTTGACCCCACACGACACAGGATGCAATGTGGCCTGTTCTTCATACCGTATGAATACACTATTTGTTCACGATAACCCTTTAAAGAACAAACCATGGATTGTAGTGAGAATAAAACTGGGCGCATTCCAGGATTTCCAGGCCGTTTTAAAGTATAATGATACTAGCTTTTACCCGCGGCTCCGCCTATGGAGATGTCGATCAAACAGTAGCCTATGTGTTAATCCAGGGTGTCAGTTAACTCCATACCAAAGATGTCCACTTTTTGTATGTATTTTGGTTTTTTATTCCTAATAAAAAATATTATGGCTCAAATAACAATGATACCTACTTATGTAGTAGCTAAAATTAGGAATCGGGAAGTAGTTAAATAATAATTCTAGAATCTTGCATTTAAGAGAAAAAATAAAAGTTGATGAAATGTTTTAATTTGTAGAAGTGTCGGGAATAAACAGAATTTTTAAGCCTCTATTGCCTTGAACTATATGACCGGTAAACATGTCCAGTCGAATACAAGTACGTAGTTTAACACGTTGCATTAGATTCTAAACATGTTCGTAACCTGAGAATGTTCGCAGGTGGCAACACGCTGTACATAAACATTATGACATGAAATAACAAGGATTGTGTTACAAGAAATGCTTTGTAATAAAATATATTATTTATAGAATTATAATTTAGGAGGACTCCATCCATATGCTAACGTCTGTAAATCTTCAATGAGGGCAGAGGTGTATTAGCACCCATGTTTTGCCAATTATGGTTTTTTTTCCTGTTCCAAATCAAGACACGATGTAATGTGAGTCTCACGTTGTCAATGTTTGATCTTGAAAATGGAACTAAGAGGAGTTGCACAGATTTGGTTTTGGAGAATTAGCCATTCCGGATCAATGGCTTAAATATTATTAATTCATCCATCCAAAAAACTTTAGTATTTATAAATGTGATTATATGAATGACATTTTTAAGCATTTAGTATGCTAAGTAATTATCCAAGTCGATTAATATATGAACTTCATTCAAATCTTTGGGTGGAGTTATCAAAAATAATTGTTTAAAAATAATTGAAAAATCATTCATTGGTACCGATAACTCGTAAGAGTGTACTGTCGCCTCAAAGATGGATATAATAAGGAAGATTTTATCGGTAGCTTAGCGGTGAAAGCATTCTCTTTGAAAGAGAAGGATCGCGGGTTCGCATCTCGCCTGCCCAATAAAAAAAAATTACAATCTTAATCGATATGATTGTATGTAAAAAGTGTAAAATTTTAAAACAATTACCATATTCTTTAGTTATCACCTTTTCATTTATCACTTAAGTGTTATTTATTAGGTTTCGCGTGATAATGCACACTATCCGTGATAGCAATATCGTGTTGCACGGTGTTATCACTGAAGTGCATTATATTGTTGACATTCAAATGTCAATCTCAATCAAAACATTTTTTATTTTACCCGACTGCAAGTGCCAGTAGTGTTTGTAGGAAGCTAGCACCGCCTACTCAGCTTCAAGTAGAATTTGGCGTCAAAAGTTGTAGCAGTGCTACACAATTTTAAATCAATAATCCTTACTTAATCCTTACTTGCGAAAGTAACTCTGTCTGTCTGTCTGTATGTCACGCTTTCACGCCTAAACTACTGAAACGATGAAATTTGGTATAGGGGTAGATTAGACCATGAGAAAGGACATATGCTATGTTTGGTCGCGATAACCGACATCCACGCGGGCGGAACCAGGGGCGAAAGCTAGTTTTTCATATTTTCATTTCATTTTTAATGTAAATTTCTGTAACAAATAAACTTTTTTGACAGTACCCCGTCTGTGTTATTAAAATCTGTGATAAAATTTAGAGAATGAAGTTAAAAAGAAAAAGACAATATTGTGTTGGTCAATACCTACTTCAAAGTTTATAGTGCGACTGGGTGCTACAGAGAAAATTTTAACTACACTGACCCTTAATAATTTCTATATGTTATCTGTAACTGCCCCTAATAATAACTTTTAAACTATCGCGTTCCATGAAGTTTCCTATACCATGATCGCGTTAATTTCCGTTAACATTATTGTTTACACTGCCCCTGACAATATGCCCGATGAAATCTATAAGACGGAGGCATCTATTCCGATTGCCAGCAATTTTAGCATGGTGGTCTTTAGTTTGACAGCCTGATATCATATGCTATTTCACGACCCGCATAATGAGCCCAGGACTAGAAACGAAAGGCATTTCTTTAAATCCGTTTTCATATTTAATGATTTGTGATTCGTATCATTAAGACGAATGGTTGGTGTAGTCTATTTAGAGCACCCAGCTAAATAGTAGCTGTGCGAATAACACCTAGCCATGTCCACGAAGAGCACCTATAGGACAACACTGAAACACTCATAGGTGCGTGTCTAAATATAGTCAGTTAATTATCATGAGTTAAAGAGAAATCATAGAATCGTTTGGTTCGTGTCGAGATGCTTGCTCCAATCTGTAATAGAATTTCTCAGATATGCCATTATTATTCGTGTGGTGCTAGTGACGAAGAAAGAATACATGTATAACCTTCCCATTAAATCCTCTCATCATACAAGACGACTAAGGGATAAGGCTGTTTAACATCAGACATATAACGCCCAGATTCAGCGCCGGATGCCCGGCTTGAGTCAACAATAGTGACCGGAATGCGGCAATAGGCTCACCCCTTATTACGTGGGACCGAATCTAATGATTGGTGAAATGAGGGTGTTAATTCACCTCTGCCTAACCCTACGGGGATGAGAGCGTGATTGTATGTATCTATTACATTTGTCATAGATACATACAATGACATGTTCATATATGTCACAGATATCTATTACAATTAATTCTCTTCGGGTACACTTATTGAAAACTAATTATCATCTCACTTTTACCATCGACGGCTCAATCCCCAATTCCCGCCAAAAACGTCCACTGAGCCTATCTCCACTTTTTTTTTAAGCCGGCTCCACCGACAACTCTGTTATCAGTGTTTCCGGCCAGCACAATAATTTTACAAAATGTCACAATTAGGTACACTATAAACTATTTTTATAATTCTATTTATTTATTTTTATTATGCCTAATAACTAAACCTTACAGTATGTATGTATCTCATCCGAAGGACGACTCCTTTCGGATGAGATGGCAAGGTGATATTTGTATGAGGCAACTAACGCAGACAATATTACTGCAAGAGAAGGAAAACTCAAAATAAAACCCTGTACCAACCCTTGGTTGGCCCGCCCACATTGGAGGAGCCCTATGTCCAACAGTGGACTGCGATATTGATTGATTGATATCAATATTATAACCAGTAAATGACCCAGCAAGCCGGGCGATGTCACATTACAGTGTCCCAATTTGGCGCGGAATTAACGGAATGTCAGTTGCGTAACCATAGACAATGGGTCAAATGTAACGGCGGCCATTGATACGGGCATAGACAAACGTATAAGACCTTCGATGATTGTTAAACATAATTCACTAATTATGAGACGGAGATGAGGCAATGTAATGACAATTGGTATTAATGAAGATGTTTACGTTTTGTCTATGATACTTACGTCATTAAGGAGATTTTTGGTGTTGTATTTGGATTTAATTTATGGTCTTATCTTTAGATAGTCCTGGTCACATTCCAGTTCTTTACCTCGAAGTCAGGGGTCCGCTAAATCCTTCTCCTCCCTTGGTTTTATCTTATAGATCTCTTCGGTAGCAACTGACCTGTTAACCCTGCTAAGTTTTAATGAAATATTATTTTATTTCCAGATTTGTGAAAATGAATCTGGACGACATATTTTCTCTCTGAGTCTTCAATAAGATCTTCGAGGTCCAAGCCAACATTATGTATTTAAAAACTGCTGAGGGGTTAGAGAGAATATTAGTAATTCCGGTTCTAATATTTTAATAACAAAAGAAAAAAAAATCTCTTGCAAACTGAGTCGTTGGCACAGTCTTCCCTCTTGTGTTAGGAGTGGGTTCAGTCTTAGTGTCAGTGTAAAAGGATTCGAGCCCTTTGATCGTACGGACTTGTGTCCTCTGTCCTCTCCCTTCGCGGATATACGGCCTTGAGTTCATGTATGTATGTAACATAATCCTGTAGCCATTAAAATTGCATATTTACTCCTATAAATATTATGTTCTAACAACAAGACGCGCGGGAAGCGCAAGGCCGAAGCAATTGCGCTGCTTCCCGCGGGACACAGGCGCAATTTGCCGAGTGCCGTTATATAACCACTTGTGTGTGTTATAACCTGATACGTGTGTATATCTGTTCGCATATCCTCGTTGGATATGGGGAAGCTAATTGCAGGTTATATAATAACTAGCGGAGCCAGCGAACTTCGTACCGCCCGCGTGGCGTTCGATTCAGTTCCCGCTGCACCCTCTACTATATTAAGCATGTATTATACATATAAACCTTCTTCTTGAATTACTCTATCTATTAAAAGAAACAGCATCAAAATCTGTAGCGTAGTTTTGAAGATATAAGCATACATAGGGACAACTTTGCTTTATACTACGTAGTGATAATAAATTTGTTGTGAAGCGATTGCTATCACCCACTGATCCTATCGAAGTTCTGCAGGTACACCAGTTTGTTGATACCTGTATTTTTTTTGTATACCACTTAGGTGGCAGACAAGCACACGGCCCATCAGAAAAAGTGGTTACCGCGGTCTATGGACGTATGCAAGACCAGAGGCGTTACACTTGTGCTGCCTACCCTGAAGAAACCTTCTAATGCCCTTCTTGAAGAACCCCATATTGTAGTCGCTTGGGAAAACCACGGCAGGGAGTTCATACCACAGCTTGAGCGTGCGTGGGATGAAGTTCCTTTCATACCGCACAGTGCGCACCGTTTTCGGATGCAATGTGTGGGGATGCATGCTCTATAGTGTGCCTATATGAGCAAGTGGCGGCTCTGGGGGTGGGAGTCCTCACACTCGCCACGTTGCTCACAGCGATGGTAAGATGCGCGAACGCTTGGGGTGCGGCTGCCTCCTTCAGCGAGCAAGTAATGCTCGAGAAGGAGGCGGCCGGTCGGGTCCGGACTAGACTCTGGGCCCGGGAAGCCCGCGCAGAGCGAAGGCGAACCGGACGTCGGAGGTCGTAGAACGACCTCCGTCCTCCATGAGCGCTGGCCTGGGGGTGACCGGTGGAGCCGCCTGTCACTCTAGCAGAAGCAGGCCGCGGGGGCGGCGCAAAATGCGCCTCCCCGTGACCGGTGCTAGATGGGGGCACTGTGGTACCCACAACCTGAAGGGGGCCATCTCAAAAGAGATGGTCCTGGGTCTGCCGTGGTGCAAGAGATATGTTTTTGCCAATCTCACCTCCGGCAACCAAGGACCCAAGACGGCGGACGTTTTAGTCGGTTCGAATCCGACATAACCGCCTCCACCGGCTCCGTGGGGGTGGTATCCGTGGAGATTTTTCGCACGATAAAAAAAAAGGTATCTTATGAAACGGCTGGCATGGGGGATAAAACTGCTACATCTACATCTCTCGGCTATATCTCTCAAGAGGTTGCGAGGCTCCACACTGCCTGTTAGTATGGAATTGTTGACACTCTTCAACATTCGTGTTTGCATCAAATCGAACAGGTCAAGTCAAAGTCTTTATACTCAATCTTGAACAATAAAATTGTTTCTTATTGACGTCAATTTTAATTCTACTAAATCAAGTTTACCACCGCTTCCAAGGCGCTGCGCTGGTGGAGAAGAAACGGCGCAACAAACTCCATGGTAGTATGGTTCCTAGTTTTTTTTTTAATTTCTTTGGGCCAGTATTGTAACACGTTACGCCGACCCCTCTGAGCAACGGAGTGGCCTTAATACCGATCCCTGTGGAAGACCGCACAACACATCTCGCCGACCCAGCCCTAGCCAGCTCGAGTAAGTGATGGCCCTCTTAGAGAGATGGGCTCCGACAATGGTTCCTTGTATTTAGGTTGACTGACCCTAAGTCGGGAGAGAAACGATGAATACATTTTCTGACGTGTCAAGCTAAATGCCGGTAACTATACAAGTACATGTATGCAGATAAGAATAAGCAGACAAAATAATTGTCTACGTGACTTGTATAACAAGTGTGAAGTGGAACGACATAACGTTTGCAATTTTAGACATTGATACTGAATTGTTGTAACCGGATACTCGAACCAGGCGCCACACAATTGGCAGTAGCGTTGGCAACAACTGAACGGCAACGTAGCAGCTTTTATGTTAATGTTATAGTGTACCTACATGTGTTTGTTGTCTATATTTCGACCTAAACTCGAAAACTACTGAATAAATTTACGTGAAATGTTTTTTTGCTTATTTCAGATTGACTAATGTTTGCTTTTTGTCTACAACCTGGTACTTCACTATTTACGGATGCGGTCCTGCCCTGGCGCAAGATTTCCTCTCAGGATTGGGAGGTCAGATGACAGTCGACTCAGCAAAACACAAGATTAGTCAAATCAACAAAAATTCCGAACAAATTTTGGATGCAACAGGGAGTATTAACACTGTTGATGATACTAAGAAGTATACTTACATTGACTTACTAGCTACTAGCTTTTGCCCGCGGCTCCGCACGCGTGGATGTCGGTTATCGCGACCAAACATAGCCTATGTCCTTTCTCATGGTCTAATCTACCCCTATACCAAATTTCATTAAAATCGGTTCAGTGGTTAAGGCGTGAAAGCGTAACGTACAGACAGACAGACAGAGTTACTTTCGCATTTATAATATTAGTATGGATATACAATCAATCAATTACCTTGTCGCAGTCCACTGCTGGACATACGCCTCCCCCAACGATGGCTTTGGCCTACTGTTTACAGGCTGGCTAGACGGGTTGATACAGGGTTTCTTCCTTCTCTCTGATACTGTTATTCTTTCTCTGTCACTACACGGCTTACCTAAATTATACATCACTATGTCAGAAACGTCTTAATCATTTCCGCTGTATGTCCGTCTGTCAGCAAAAAAAATCTCATAAACTAATTTAGTAAGTATCTGATACGTAATGAATCATCACGACCATACATTTCGAAAGGCAGGTAGCCACGAAGGTATGACGCTTGAATCACCAAGAATCGTCAGGTAGACAAGCCTTTTAATACTTTTGTACTGAGAGGAAGGCTTTTGTATAACGTTTTGATAAATAGCAGCAAAAACGTCGGTTAGGGGTCAGCTATAAATTTCGTGACATGATTTCTGATAATCCCTTTCGTCACGTTTGTGAGTTTAATCCTACAGAAATAATAGAAGCAATGTTTAGCATAATTTGGTGTTATGTATAATGTATGTATTTACAAAAAAAAATAAGTATCTAAGTATGTTTACCCACATTCTAGATTCCATAACACAAGCTAGTTAAGCTTACCATGGATCTAGATAGAGGTTGTGTAGAATGTTGTGGAATATAAAAAAAAAGATCAGTAATTATATCACTATTAGAATTGAGCTGCATCATAGACCAATTTGGTTCCTTAGCCATCCATTTGGTCCATTATCTCATCCCGGCATTAGGATCATTAGCCCACAGCCTCCATCTGACCCCAAGCACGTATTGATCTGATCGACACCAATCATCACTATTACGCGTAAATGTGGTAGTCTAAACCACTTTCCTAACGGTGTTTTTTGTCTCGTTTCGTCTCGTTAGAAAGAATATTCGTGTCCTCTTCTTGCGTAGGTGTAACCCAAATAACTGGGTATGTGTTGTATGGCAGGTAAAGCAGAAGGTTAGTTTTGAACAGAACAATGAGGCGATATTTGGGTGGGCGATCTTTTGAAACAAAATGAAGTATTCGATTCATTGATTGTTAAAACTGTTTTTACCTGTGACTTCGCTCGCTCTAAACTTAAAACGTTTAAAAGTATTTTTTTCCATTTCTAAGGAACATAAATGCATATACTCACGTCTGTAAATCCCAGAAGGGGTAGGCAGTGGTGTATTGGAACCCATGTTTCGCCAATTATGATTTTTGGTACCACGGCGTAGGTACCTAACAGGGGGTGAGTCTATTGCCGTCTAGCGGGCCCTTTGTCTTGGGCTGTATGTTTACTGTCCTAATGACTTAATGTCCTAAGAAACAATAGTCTTTTTCTGAAATTATGAACCTTAAATTTCATGATTACTGGTTGAGTTGTTAAGGTGTAATAGAGTAACAAACAAACTAATTTTTCTCACACACAACACACAAAATTAGTCCCATCCTCTCCTTTCCTTCACAGAACTACACGTGCAGGGCTAAGATGCCATCCATATACGGTGCAGAGTATACCTGCTAGAACCAAGCGTTTCAGTGATTCATTCCTATGCCGCACAACTAAGACTTGGAACTCCCTGCCAGCTCACGTGTTTCCTTCTTCCTACAGTCCCGGGTCCTTTAAGCGGGGCCTGAAAAGGCATCTAATAAGGCCGTCAAGCTGAATGCCACCACTTTTAACATGGTACATGTTTGCGATGGTGACACTCTCTCCCAGACTTTGCCTTTAGCTCAACATCAGGCGAGGAGAAGTCAAATTGTCGTGTCCTAGATAAAAAAAAAAGAAAAACAAAGAAAGTCTCTTTCGCAAGTTCTTATACTACGAATGTGCATGCAAATTCTTATAAGTGATCAACAGAAGATGGAAAAGATGTAAATATAGATGTAATACCTAGAAGAATTTCGAACATCCAAGACGTCTCCATGTACCTAGCTCAGTTGGTCCGAGCATGCCCCCTGTAAAGGGCTGGTCCCGGGTTCAGGTATCGTCTTGTATGTATTCCGAACTAAATCAAAAGTTCCTAAAATTCCCGGATGAGTCTTTAGAAATACATACATATACTCACACCTGCGAATCCCCGAAGGCGTAGGAAGAGATGTATTAATGCCCACATTTCGCCAACTATTATTTTAGGCCCCACGTAAAAGGGGGCGTGCCTATTGCCGCCAAGCGGATACTTAGTCATAGGCTGTATGTTTACTGTGGTATGGAGAACAGCCATATCCCTTAAGGCCGCGGCGGCGGCGCAGAGTACGCCTCCCCGTAACCGGGGCTAGATGGGGACACTGTGGTCCCCACAACCCGAAGGGGGCCATCTCGAAGGAGATGGTTCTGGGTCTGCCGGGGTGCGAGAGATATGCTTTTGGCAATCTCACCTCCGGCAACCAAGGACCAAAGACGGCGTGCGTTTTAGTCGGTTCGAGTCCGACATAACCACCTCCACCGGCTTCGTGGGGGTGGTACCCGTGGAAATAGGATAGGGGACTCTTTTGTCCGCACTTAGCCTCTCTTTTGGGCCATTGTGCGTAGAGAGTGCTGGCTAGAGCAGCCAGCCTAGCTCCGCCCAGAAACGCAGAAGCTTACTGGGGGCTTCACAGGCTTCGCGGAGCGACCTCACTGTGCCGAGGATTTGGGATCGTTGGGCGGCCACTGCCTCGCATTCCAGTATTACGTGGGCGGCCATTTCCTCGGCGCTGAAGCACCCCCTGCAGAGGGGACTATCCGTGACGCCGATGGTATGTAGGTGCTTGTTGAGGGGGCAGTGGCCCGTTATTGTCCCCATAATTGTCCTTAGACTTGTTCTGTCTAGTCTTAGGAGACGTTTCGTTAGCTACCCGTGGGGATTTATCGCACGATAAAAAAAAAGCCATATCCCTTAGCCGCCTTCTACTACACTCACAGGATGAGAGAGAGATGGGGTGACCCTTTTTTACTTTACCGGGAACCTACACGCCTTTCGCTCGTTAGAAACGTATCAGTATTTCCTCTCACCGTCATTTAATCTAACCATATGACGTCATCATCCTTAGTTCCATGATTTCATAGTCCAAACACGTATTCGGTAATTGGTTCGTTTACAAATAAAAGTTGAGATGAGATAAGCATAACAGTGTTTTCTTTGTTTTACGTCACATAATTTGAAATTCAAAAGAAGAAAACGAAACAGTGCAACTAATCCAATATTTGACAGCATTTTGCTGGCCTCTCAATAAGGGTGTGGGCAAACTAGGCTGAAAATACGTTACTGTATTTATAAGTATTTAGTATGTTTTGTCAATATACTGACTGCAATTGGCTGCCTTGATATGTCCGTGAACATGTAACTTTTCAACCCCAAAAGGAAATCCTACACAAGAATAAACTAACTTTTAAACTCTCGCGTTCCATGATATACATAAATTATAACGGGAATTAACGCGATCATGGTATAGGTACATACCTTTGATTAATATCCGTTATTTAGCAGCTGGAAAAGCTGGTGCGATTGCTGGATCGGCTGGATTGCCTCACTTACTCAGCCTGCAGGTGAGGTTGACTTGGGCCCAAAGGTGTTAGAAAGGTCCAATCATATTCCAATAATAATCCTCTGCCAGTGGTTAACTAAATGAAGAGACAATGATTTTGTTTTATCCCAAATGAAGGTGAAGTTTACTCTTTCAGAGAAGAGAGAAGGAGAAAGAGGTTGTTACAAACAAAATTATCCTGCCTTTTTCTTTCAACTTTTAACTACCTAAAACCAATTAAATATTTTTTTAATCATTTAGTACGCTAACTTTATTCAATTCGATTATGATAAGAACAATTTTTTTGATCGGTCCAGGCGGGGTCCGCTGGCTTACCGATCAAAGCATTTTCCCTGAAAAGAAGGTTCGCGGGTTCGAATCCCGCCCGGACTGATCAAAAAATCAAAATCTTATCTTAATCGATTTATCTAAAACCAGATCTTAAATTTTCTTGAAAGACAATTTCTCAGTAAATGAAATCTAACAGGAATGTAATTGAGACATTGGCCACTGGTATTGACTATTATGAACATGGGTCATGTTTACCATAATGTAAACCACTTACTTGTGAACCTGGTGCAATCATAATTTAACTAAGTAAAGTACCATGTGTGTGTACCTACCAGCGTAGATTACATGACATAATAGTTGGCTTTACCAGCCTAATGTGTATCTTGCCTTATAAAACATGCCGTGTAATCGTGGATTTAGTAAGATAAAACAGAGGGAGATTACTCGGACGAGTCTTACGATATATCCAGGGATTAGGAGGATAACCGCTTACCAATGTTACGTGGTGTTATCGCGGGTGAAGCAATGTTACGACTAGTGAGATAACATCTTTTGTATGTGTAAGTAAAATAAATGATTGTAAACTTATATGGAGCGCACTATTTTAATTTTGGTTTATTTTATTTTGTTATTCTTGAAAACTTACAGCTAGATATTAGCTAGGTACTTACAGCCATGCTTGGGATTTCTTTGAAGGATATAATTCTTAAGAGTTCGTGTGGTGACGGAGATAGAATACAAGTATCATCATCGCCCCATCTAAGTCGAAGAGTGTCGTAAGAGGCGACTAACGGCAAAATACGCTTAAGATATCTCTTTTTTTTTCTAGGACACGTCAATTTGACTTCACCTCGCCTGATGTTAAGCTAAAGGCAAAGTCTCGGAGAGAGGGTCATCATCGCAAACATGTACCATGTTAACAGTGGTGGCACTCAGCTTGACGGCCTCATTAGATGCCTTTTCACGCCCCGCTTAAAGGACCCGGGCCTGTAGGAACTATGAGAGAAGGAAAATTCGAAATACAACACTGGACCAATCCATTTGGCCAGCGTGGACACAGTAGGCCAAAGCCTCCCAACATTGAGAGAGGCCTATGTTCACGTCTAATAGTGGACTACGGTAGGCTAAGTGGTTGGTTGAATTCTTAAGAGATTATAGATATAACTCGCTGAATAAACAAGCACGATAACCGACATCCACGCGGATGGACTCGCGGGCATAAGCTAGTAATATATAAAGTACTTGGGTGAATTTCCCGGGACCAAGAATTGCGTGGCATCGATGAAATCGGTACTAAAAATCATAGTTATAATGCTCTAACATTTTTTGCTAGTTAGGTGAAATAGTGATCTATGTGGGGCACTAAATATTCTATTAAATAGGATTATAGGTACTCCAAAAAAAAACAAAATACACCGAAATCTTTCATTGCCGTGTTTGTCCACACGTCACCTACTGTGTCGTGATACCTCATTGATAAAAATCTATTGGTTATTTTTATTAATACCTATTTTTAGTTGATACGTGAATAGTTAAAGTATTGTTAGGAAATACATTTATTCAAATATTTAAACAATACAACGAATGGTTAAAAAAAATACATTTGTCCCAGAACTGCCTGTCATCGCCGTGTTCTAAACATATTTTAGAATATTGTCTTATCTAACGACTTGCGTCCTCCCTTATATGCGCTAAACGTTGCATATTGGTGCCGCCTAAGTGCTCGACGCAGAAGAACGTACACACGTACCTGCGTTTTGGCACCATAGATGTAAGTATACCATTTTTATGTTACTGGACATTTTTTCTTTCATCGCCGTGGATAGGTATAACTTTCTATTTTAATAAGTTATCCTCTTGATTAAACATTCAATAGAACGCCATTTCTCTTGTTTATTTTTGTGAAGTGATTAATACTTCGAATAATTATTAGATTTTTTGTTATTTTATATTTTTGTCTTGTTTTTCATTGCCGTGCTTTCATTGCCGTAGTTTCCGTGGTCAAAATTTGCTATGGCAATGAAAAAAAAAACACGGCAATGAAAAAAAAATCATTGCCATGCATTGTAAAACGATTTAGTTTCATTGCTGTGGCCTGATGTTTCATTTCCGTGACTTATGTTATCATCGCCATTGTATGATTAGGTATTACATTATTATAGGTAGCACCAAATACTGACATTAGAGGATTCGAAAACTTTCTACAATAAGATGAAAGATTTGATGAGTTTTTTACTGTACAATCAATTATAAATAGTTTGATTTTAATAATGGATTGTTCATTTTGCCAAGACTATGAAGAAGAACCTTAACCGGTGTGGGCTGTGATTATTTTGTCTATAGATTTTATAAAAATGTTATTGTTTCGCTTCACATGAAATATTGATACGTAAATTAAAAACTTGTACTTACTATGTATGTTGTTTGCATTTACTTTTGCATAATTAACAAAAGTATACCATATTATTTGTTTTATTCATATTATATGTATTGTAAATTTCTTTTTTGTTTGAAAGAATTTAAATAAATGATTGGACAATTCTTTGATTCCATTATATTTGTTTAATTGTACCCTACCTACTCCTTTTGCAGATTTTTAACCTATGAAATTTGTAATTATTGTATGTAAGTAGGTATAAGTATTATGTTTTATATGGATTTTCATTTCTGTGGTTGATTCTTTCATTCCCTTGGCATAATTCTTTCATTGCCGTGGACGCTTGTTTCATTGCCGTACACACATGTTTCATCGCCGTGGCATGTAATTTTTAATCTTGTATATCTCGTTAGTTTTTTTAGTTATCTGCTAGATATTAGGCGAGAATACATACAGTATCAAAATCTTTAATTAACGCGATGTTGTTTTATTATAACACTTAAGATAAAAAAATCCACGGAAATGAAGATTTTAATGGACTTGTTGAAATTCACCCACTTATTTAAATCATTTGTAAATTATTCTTTCGCTATCGTCAATGGCTATACCCAAAACTGAACACAAAACGGCATACGGTTTAGACGGTTCGAGTCTGACATAACCACCCCGATGGTTGACTAGGCTGGATACATTGAATGCTAAAGATGGACGACTTGATATGGCATACATTGGGAGCGTCTTATATGAGTGATCGATTAAACTAACTTCATATATATTATGTAAGCAAAGCGATTATCGTTTATTTATCTACCACTTAAGTACAGTGCCATCTAGTTAATACAAGCTGAACTAAGTACTTCGAAACTATTTATCCTGTCTGACCCAGCGAACTTCGGGTTTCGTACATAACACCGAAAGTTAAATAATCGAATAACAATAGGTCGACAACGATTGGTCGGACGATCAAATCGTCGCTGGTACGTTAGGTCGAAACGTTAATACGTCGAGGTGTTATTACGTGGAAAATGCAATAGGTCGAAAGATCAATTTGTCGATGGTATATTAGGTCGAAATATTAATACGTTGATGTATTATAAAAATTCAAACGGTCTATTGTCCCCTCCCCATAAAGTTGAAATATTCAAAAGGCCTGCCTTTGTGGAATCTATGAAATAAACTTATGTTATAAAGTTATAAGTATACTTCTGATTTGTGGCTTGTTCATTTTGTAAAAGTTTAATGGTTTGGTATCATCCTCGTCTCTGTGTGTCTAACAACTTATTCCAACGTCTGTGCCTTTTTGAAAATTATGGGGAAGGGACTAAAGACCGTTTGCATTTTTACGTAGTAAGTAATACGTCGACATATTAATTTCGACCTAATATACCAGCGACAATTTGATCTTTCGACCTATTGCATTTCCACTTAATAATACCTCGACGTATTAACGTTTCGACCTAACGAACCAGTGACGATTTGATCATCCGACCAATCGTTGTCGACCTATTGTTATTCGATTATTTAACTTTCGGTATTATGTACCTAACCCGCGAACTTCGTACCGCCAATGTTTTCCCGCCCGGCTTCCGTTTCCATTCCCGCTGCACCCTCTACTATATAAAGCATGAATTATACATATAAACCTTTTGCTTGAATGACTCTATCTATTAAAATAAACCGCATCAAAATCTGTAGTGTAGTTTTGAAGATATAGGGACGAGGAAAACGACTTTACTTTACACTATGTAGTGATCACGCAGTCAAAGTTCTTATGCTGAGTTATATTCAAGCATCGTCTCATGTGACGTACATGGGTGTTGTGATTACCTGAAATGTTGGTCATATCTCCGGTAATCTCAAAATCATTTATGTAGAACCTTATGGGTTTGATTTCTAGCTTCGGTTTCCTTTGTTGGAGGAATATTATTTATACTTTTTCTTGGAGAAAAAAAGCTGTAAATTGTTTTCTTTGGTTATAGTTTTTGTTTTAAAATGGAACTAAAACAAAATTATAAACTAACGTAATGAACTAAAATATTCACAAGAATATAAATGAGGTTAAAAAAGTTCAAGCGTCGAAAAATTTATTTGTTACTAGCTTATGCCCGCGGCTCCGCCCGCGTGGATGTCGGTTATCGCGACCAAACATAGCCTATGTCCTTTCTCAAGGTCTAATCTACCTTTATACCTCAAAATCGGTTCAGTGGTTTAGGTGTGAAAGCGTAACATACAGACAGACAGAGTTACTTTCGCATTTATAATATTAGTAAAGTATGGATCCCTTGGCCTGTCATGTTCTCTTCAGGATATGTTTAATTTAATCGAGGATTAAGTCGTTGTTATTTTTAAAACTAACCTTCTGCATTTCTTGTACAGTGGCAAGGGTCAGCAAAAAAGGTGGGAAGGCATTTTGATAAGGGCCTTAATTGTGTATTCTCGGTGATGATGCACAGTTTGTACTTGAATAGGTTGTTAGCGAGTTCGACGCCGTGGAATGCATTCTTTGTGACCGGTAGTGGTATTCGTGTACATGTTCACATACTGATTTTTATACTGTGTAAGATGTGGCCGCGGTTTTACCTGTGCGGTCTATATTTCATAATAATAAGTATTGTAAGTACTTGATTGAACATAATGTACCGTCATCATCAGAAACATACATACATAACATAAACTCTTGCCTGTATTCCCTGAAGTGGTAGGCAGAGGTGCTAGCACCCACATTTCGCCAGTTTATGTTTAGGTCCCAATGTAATAGGTGGCGAGCCTATTGCCATTAACCGAGCACTTATAAACCTGCGATAAATACACACATAACTTCGAAAAGCATCGAAAGGTCATTGGTGTGTGCCATGGTAAACCATGCAGTCCATTGCCCATACCAATAGGCTTCGGGCCGTGAGGTCTCAGCTCCACAGGGACATGGTAGCGGAATGGGAGTTACGACTTGGGCGACCAAGCGCAGGGCACGCCGTAATAGCGGCGGTAAGACCCATCATGGAGGAATGGCTAGAGAGGCCACACGGCAGCCTCTCGTACCGGCTGACGCAGGTGATTACCGGACACGGGTGTTTCGGGAGTTCCTGTGTCGGATCCGGAAGGAGCCAACGTCCGAGTGCCATCACTGTGATGCGAGCGAGGACACAGAGCTGCACACGCTGACCGAGTGCCCGGCGTGGGACACGCCGAGGCGGGTCCTAGTGGCGGCTCTAGGGGTGGGAGTCCTCACACTCGTCACATTGCTCACAGCGATGGTACGATGCGCAAACGCTTGGGGTGCGGCCGCCTCCTTCTGCGAGCAAGTAATGCTCGAGAAGGAGGCGGCCGGTCGGGTCCGGACCAGACTCCGGGCCCGGGAAGCCCGTGCAGAGCGAAGGCGAACCGGACGTCGGAGGTCGCAGAACGACCTCCGTCCTCCATGAGCGCTGGCCTGGGGGTGACCGGTGGAGCTGCCTGTCACCCTAGCAGAAGCAGGCCGCGGCGGCGGCGCAAAGTGCGCCTCCCCGTAACCGGGGCTAGATGGGGACATTTTGGTCCCCACAACCCGAAGGGGGCCATCTCGAAAGAGATGGTCCTGGGTCTGTCGGGGTGCGAGAGATATGCTTTTGGCAATCTCACCTCCGGCAACCAAGGACCCAAGATGGCGTGCGTTTTAGTCGGTTCGAGTCCGACATAACCACCTCCACCGGCTCTGTGGGGGTGGTATCCGTGGGGATTTATCGCACGATAAAAAAAAAAAAATACCAATAGGCTACCGCAGAATCAGAAAGATGTTGGAAAATGTTCTTAATTCATTTTGACCCCAACCAATTGACTGAATGGTCTGATATTTGATACACACCCTTTATTTTGGACCATATCCATATACTAATATTATAAATGCGAAAGTAACTCTGTATCTCTGTCTGTCTGTCTGCCTATCTATCTGTCTGTATGTTACGCTTTCACGCCTAAATCATTGAACCGATTTTAATGATTTTTTTTTATTATAGGACACGTCAATTTGACTTCACCTCGCCTGATGTTAAGCTAAAGGCAAAGTCTCGGAAAGAGGGTCACCATCGTAAACATGTACCATGTTAACAGTGGTGGCATAGTTTTGGCATAGTGGTAGATTAGACCATGAGAAAGGACATAGGCTATGTTTAGTCGCGATAACCAACATACACGCGGGCGGAGCCGCGGGCAAAACCTAGTAAATCAATAAAACAGTTTGATTTGCTCTTAATTCGAGAGTTTTAAGGTCATTTTGAGACCTCGTTGTCAATATATTTATGACGCTGACTGTACTTACTTGATTGGCAGTCGTTAGGGGTAGTTGGAACTCCAAAAAGGCCAAATATTCTTCAGTATCACAGGACTTCGATATCGCCAATCGGTTGTGGAGGTCAGATGGCAGTCGCTTCACGGAAAATATCGAAGTTCAGCCTCCTTACAGTAAGACTGGAAAGTCGACCCCTCCTGAGCTGGGAAAAGGTTCAGAGAATGATGATGATGATACTAAAAATATTCTTAACTAGCTTTTGCCCGCGGCTCCGCCTGCATAGATGTCGGTTATCGCGACCAAACATAGCCTATGACCTTTCTCATGGTCTAATCTACCCCTATACCAAATTTCATCAAAATCGGTTCAGTGGTTTAGGCGTGAAAGCGTAACATACAGACATACAGACAGAGTTACTTTCGCATTTATAATATTAGGTACTATGGATTACTAAGGATGTGGGGTGTACAGACCTTTACTAACATCTTTGGGGCCCAAACCGGTTGACCGATCAACAGTGCAGTGATTAACAGATGTTGGCCGGTTAATCAGTGCACTTGCTAAAATTCATCCACCTGGAATGAACTCCCTGTCGTGATTCTTCCAAGTGACTATACTATGGAGTTCTTCAACAAGGGCATTAGAAGGTTCTGGGGTCGGCAGCGTGAATGTGACGCACCTGGTGTTGCACACAATAGGACAAGGTAATCACATTATACCTTTTTTTTTTTTTTTTTTTTTTTTCGTGCGGAAATCCCCTCGGATACCTCCCCATATAATCACATTATACCAGGTGAGCCATGTACTTTTCTGCCACCTAAGTGGTATATAAAAAAAAAACGGACGAGGCTGGTGTAGGTTTTCCTCTGAGATTTCAGAGGTAATCGTTCCTGGAAAATCCGACATATCAATTGAATATAATAATTGGACTGATTTTCCAGATGCGTTGCACTGCACACAACGTTACACACTGGGAAATCATTATGAGGAGAATGGCGTAGGTACTTAAAATATTTTTCATGTAACATCTTATGAGTTGGTATTTTTTCCATTACATAACGTTAATCCCAGTCGCACTGAAGCTTTCACCTTGAAGTCTAATCCGGCTTCTCCAGTCTTGGGGATATTGAAGCATTGCAGTTATTCTTATTCCAATAGTTGGACGCAATTCTTCCAAAACAATATCATTTTTTTATATAATTACTTTGAGAACTTTAAAGGGGAAAAATATTCCAAATTCAAAATTCAAAATTCCTTCCCGCCAATTTTTCACATTCTGTTTTTATAAAATTTCATAAGCTCCATGGTATTTTTTATTTTGATTAGGTAATTTATTCTTGGTTGTCTTTATAAATTGTCAGATCAAAGGGTTCTATAATTAAAGATTTTTTTTGAAAATCCGCGGGAAAAGTTGTCGTTGGACACGAATATCTACTACGGAGTCAATGATAATGTAACTTCAAGTTCCAAATTCAAATGCAATCTTTTTTTAATTATTGTCTATGAATAGTTTATAAACAGGTTGTGTTAGTCATCTTAGTTTTTGCATGGCAACACACGAATACGGATGACTAAGGTCGAGGCAAGAGGTTAGCAAACAGGTTCGCGTCTGGCTACGATCTGACGTGTCGGCTGCATTCCAGACAGATTCCCAGGTTGATTTAGCGTTTTAAATTGACACGCTTACATCCTTCTTACGTTAGGAAACTAGAAAGTTGCGAGACTTCAGTCGCGTATTACACAGAAATTCGATATGAAACTTGTTCGCAACTCGTGAATCGAATTTTACGCGATTTGGAAACTTAGTGGATATAAACATAATATGGAAAAAGGACGCTATTATCTAAAGGACGCTAATATCGAAAAAGGACGCTGACTTCGCAAACTTCGACGTACCGCCAATTTGATTCCACCCGCGTGGCGTCCGATCCAGTTCCCGCTGCAGCCGCTACTATATTAAGCATGTATTATATAGATTAACCTTTTTCTTCAATTACTCTATCTATTAAAAGAAACCGCATCAAAATCTGTAGCGTAGTTTTGAAGATATAAGCATACATAGGGACATAGGGACGCGGAAAGCGACTTTGCTATGAAGGTACATACTATGTAGTGATGCAAAAGCAAAGGAACGGTATGAAATGTGGCACGAATAGGTCTAAGTCGTCAGGTCCAATCAGCACCTAATAAAGCAAAAACGTAATTATTTAGCGTTATCATACCTCTGCTTACCCACCCAGGATATACAGACATGTTATTACTTAAATACTTCGAATAAATGATTGTAATTATTCAATAGAAAAAGTAAATTTATAAACTTGTAGGCATTTAAAATATTCGCTAACATTTTTTATGTTCTCTCGGCTGTGTTCATCTCTGTGTATGCAAAAGTACACACACAGACAAACAATAATAGCATACTTAAATGCCACAGAAATAGAACAGTCTAGATACCAAAAGTCTTCGGCTTTGCACTTTAAAACGCACTTCATCTGTGGTCGACCCACAGATGACGTGCGTTTTAAAGTGCCAAGCCGAAGACTTGCGTGCGTTTTTGTCTTCCTAGTTTGAGTCCGACATAACTTCCCCCATCGGCTCCGGTAGGGGGGGGGGGGGGGGGGTTCATCTGCACCTAAAAAATAAATAAATACCAAAAGCCTTCGGCATGGTAACGAGTCCCTAAATTATTAAAACGATTCTATTTACGATAAGCATTGTTGCTAGATGACAAGTGGGAGGGATGGCAGACTAAAAATAATAAATATAGAATTAAACGGAAGTGATGCAGGAGCTATCACTTGTGTCTTGCGTCACAATGATGTTTTATGTTTTGTTTTTTTTTTATATAGGACACGTCAATTTGACTTCACCTCGCCTGATGTTAAGATAAAGGCAAAGTCTCGGAAAGATGGTCACCATTGGAAACATGTACCATGTTAACAGTGGTGGCACTCAGCTTGACGGCCTCGTTAGATGCCTTTTCACGCCCCGCTTAAAGGACCCGGGACTGTAGGAAGAAGGAAACACGTGAGCTGGCAGGGAGTTCCAGGTTTTAATGGTGCGGCATAGGAATGAGTCGCTGAAACGCTTGGTTCTAGCAGGTATACTCTGCACCGTATATGGATGGCATCTTAGCCCTGCACGTGTCTCCTGTGTAGGAAAGGAGAGGATGGGACTAATTGGAAAAGCTCGTCAGAACATTCACCATGGTAGAGACGGTAGAAAACTGCCAAAGACGCAACATCTCTACGCATCTGCAAAGGCTCGAGGGTGTTCATGACCTCAGGATTCCCAATAATGCGGACCGCACGTTGCTGCAACCTGTCGAGAGCATCTAGTAAGTGCTTTGCGGAGCCATCCCAGAGATGTGAGCAGTATTCCACGCAGGAACGAATTTGGGTCTTGTATAGAAGACACCGCTGCTCCGGCGTGAAAACTGACATTTACCTGTGCATTTATTATCAAGCTTGGTTGTTGTATGAGGTGCTTGGTCATAGGTATACGAGAATTTTGCGACATTATAGTATCCATATTAGGGTCAGGTCCGACTTGTGCGTTGCGTTGCGTCCATCAGGGTCATTATTAGAATTCATAATCAAATAAAATTCTAGCAATGAGATAAATTCCTTGTCATTTCTAAGAATGACCCATCTCAATGCAACGCAGCCTTAAAGAGGTTTAATAGTACTCATCATCATCACGGAGAGGTATTTTCCTGATTGCATCTGAGGGCGAGGTGATCTTGGAGCTTAGTTATCTTCTGGCTTTTCCTCCTCCACTCTGTAAGGTATTGGACGTCCATGGTGGTAAGACCATTGACACGCATGGGCTTGACACCTTCATGAAATGAAACCAGGACTTCTACGAAGCTTGGTTTAGGAATACTGTTTCCTCTTATATTTCACCGCAGAAATGATACTTTCGATTTTCACATTTACCATTTTTTGGCACACGCGCTTCCTATAAGCTTGTTACCTCATCTAGCCTACTCTAAGTCTGTGATATACACTATGAAATGAATGTTTCCATATATGCACGTCTGCAAGTGTTGTAAGTGTCACTGTGTGCGATAGTGTTTGCTTGTGTGTGTGTGTTTGTGTGTGTGCAGGTCACAGGCCAAATGGTGGCTTGCGAATTAGTCGTTTGTCTCGAGAATTAGCTCGTAATTGTATTAAGTTCAGCACTAGTCACGCAATGATTGGTCATTTACTCATTTTCTTTATTTTTTTAGACACGAATTAGGGTTTTGAATGAGTTATTCAATGTGGTAGAGGGGTGCTTTGATCACGCTAATGGTTTAATGGACCTAGCACCCCATGCAGTTACACATAAGTAAATAAGTTTTGTAATACTTAACTGTAGTAGCATTTATCGCAGGTTTATAAGTGCCCGGTTAATGGCAATAGGCTCGCCACCTATTACATTGGGACCTAAACATAAACTGGCGAAATATGGGTGCTAGCAGCTCTGCCTACCCCTTCGGGGAATACAGGCGCGAGTTTATGTTATGTTATGTTAACTATAGTAGCGACGCCGACGGTTCCCATCCCATATAACTCGATTCCTGCCGGTTTCCCAATGGTTCGTATGACATACTAGATAGAGGAAAGTTTTATTTTCATCGGCTTCTCTTGGAAATTTTCACCTTTCGCCTCTATTACAGTCAGTATTTTTTTTAAGTTACTATTCGGAAGCACATTTTGCCTATAAGGCCCGTATTCTAGAATGTCACTCCGTCTGAATATTGATTAAGGCCTGGAACTCCCTGCCAGCTCACGTGTTTCCTTCTTCCTACAGTCCCGGGTCCTTTAAGCGGGGCGTGAAAAGGTATCTGATGAGGTCGTCAAGCTGAGTGCCACCACTGTTATCATGGTACATGTTTACGATGGTGACCCTCTTTCTGAGACTTTGCCTTTAGCTTACCATCAGGCGAGGTGCCGTCAAAATGACGTGTCCTTTTTCCTTTTCCTTTTTTGCCTGTCCTGTTCCTTTTTTTTGTACAACAGTATTGGTTATGGTGATTTAATCAGCTCGGACTTTCATATTACATAACTTCGCTGTAGGCTAAATGTCAAATTAACAACATTTCGGTGATATTTACATAACGTGTCTGCGAGCTGTCTGTCCGTCTATGGTTCTGTAATTACTGTGCTGGCTATTATGATGTAAGTCTACAATTAATTTGTGGTAGGTATTGGCAATGATTGTAGCGGTGAGTGTATGACTATGAGGGCTCCGCACCACTATGAGGGCTGCACTCGCCTCACTATGGGGGCCCCACCCGCCCTTCTCGAGAATCAAGACCAAGCTCCGGTGTTTACGGTTCTCAAAATTTTACCTTTACTTGTACAATAAGACCTTGCTTCTTCCAAATTTTAATGATTCTAGCTCAACGAAAAGTACCCTACAATAGCCTACAATCAAAATTCAACGGATTGAAAATACATTGCCGTTTATGTCGCATAGGTTTTCTATGGAATAGGGAGGCAAACGAGCAGACAGGTCGCCTGATGGTAAGCGATCACCGCCACCCAGCAACACCAGAGGAGTCACAAGTGGGTTGTCTTCCTTGTAAAAGGGAGTACGCTCCTTTCTTGAAGGTTTGAAGGTCGTATTGGTTCAGAAATACCGCTGGTGACAGTACATTCCACAGTTTAGTTGTGCGAGGCAGAAAGTTTCTCGAGAAATACACAGTTGTGGACCGCCAGCTGTACAGGTGGTGAGTGTGGAACTGCTGTCGCGTGGAACGATGGTTCGTGCCTCAATTCAATTTCGTCTTAGATCGCGTTTTACAGCTAATTGCATAAACTTTGTCTAAGACTTTTCAGGATAAAATCTTCGATCCCGAGTAAATATTTTCCAGGTAAGTATTGAAAAGATCAGAAATGTTTATATTTCATTTTATAATGGCGTTTTGAACAATTCTACTTACCAAATGTTACCTGGGTGCGAATTGGGTATTATCCTATAGTTAAAATAAATTATCTAACCGAGCTTATTAAATTAAGAATGGTAAAAGAGCGGTAAAAATTGCGTCTATTCTTATTTTATAGTTTTTATTTGTTTTTAATCATCCACCCAACCTATAACGGTAACTGATTTGACTATTATTATTGTACGACGTCACTAAATCTTTTTTCATGCAAGTTATCATAGAACTTATCGTTTTGACGTTTAGTAATAAGTAATTAATTTGACTAGTCAGTAGAATACCCAATTATTGAACCCTCGGATGACAATCATTAAAAGTACATAATTATGACGTTATACTTTTTGTATTTCCTTTTATTATTAGGACTTAAGAACGATGTTTAGTAAAAAATAACTAATTCGACTACTCAGTCAAGTACCTACCCAATTGCGCTAAAATCGTAAATATTCAACCATTCATAAACGTCTAAGTTATGCGTTACATAATAAGAGTAATATTCAAGGTTTTGTATAACAATTTAAAATGCAAATTAAGTTTAATTAAAGCAGTAAAACATTATATTATAGTAAATGTTAATGACCTTTAATGTTCCTTTAACGGGACGACACGTTAGCGAGACGCGAAATTAACCTCATTTACATAAAATCACGACTAAGTATCCTTAATGGGTTCAGCAGAGGTTGTTTACTAACCTTAAGTGTCTATCCTATATAGCAAGGGGATTCGATGTTCATAGGATATTTAGTCTATTTCATTATACTTAGGTAATTCTAAGTTAATCCATACTTATCCATATCCATATCCATACTATCCATATCCATACTAATATTATAAATGCGAAAGTAACTCTGTCTGTCTGTATGTTACGCTTTCACGCCTAAACCACTGAACCGATTTTGATGAAATTTGGTAGAGGGGTAGATTAGACCATGAGAAAGGACATAGGCTATGTTTGGTCGCGATAACCGACATCCACGCGGGCGGAGCCGCGGGCAAAAGCTAGTTCTTCTATACAAATACAATTTGTCACCTAACTGCCTCTAAATGGTTTAAACCGATTCGGATGAAATTTTGTGTGTTGCCTTCACACATTTTTTTTATACCACTTAGGTGGCAGACAAGCAGACGGCTCACCTGATGGAAAGTGGTACCTATATTTCAATGGATTTTTGGATGGTTTCAAAACACAATTGAACCCCGTAGATGGCGCTTTTACAGTCAGGGCGTCGATTCTGCTAAAGCCAAACCACAGTGGTGCCACTGCCACTGCAAAAAACGGCATTAAATAATAGACTTTAAAGCGATGCGGTTAAAGCTCAAAATTAAATGACTTTTTGCAAAGTATCATTTCATTTTGTACTTTATGTATATGTCAATAAAGTCTAAAATGTAGTGTCATTTTTTGGAGTGGCTCTGGCACCACAATGGTTTAACTTCAGTAGAATCGAAGGCCAGGGCCTCGATTCTACTAAAGCTAAACTATAGTCAAACTACAGAGATTGCAAAAAGCGGCAATACATTATAGACTTTATAGCGATGCTTTTAAAGTTCAATATTAAATAACACTGTTAGCAGAGTGAATAAAAGAGTGTAATGAAAGTTTTGTCATTTAATTTTGGACCTTAGTGTATAGAAATAAAGTCTAAACTTTAATGCCGCTTTTTGCAATCTCTGTGGTTTGACAATAGTTTAGCTTTAGTAGAGAGGCCCAGGACTTCTGCCGCTGCCGCTAGAAGTTTTTATGATATTCACTATCACTAATTCTGACAGGCCGTAATTTTTACCATGTATCAAAATCTACTCAGCAAAGTCTATGGAGCGAATTAAACATAAGACAGACCAGGAACCTTGAAACTTTACACCTGAAGTAGCGCAAAAATTTTGCGAATCGGCTCAGTGGTTTTTGAGATAGCAACACTGACGGAATACGGACATAGATAGTGTTGCACTTTACTATAATGTTAGGAAGTATTATGTACCAGAAAACTACATAGATAGTTATCAAACAAATACAATTATAATAAACATAATATAAAAGCAAATAATCTAATATCATAGAATAAAAAATGCGGAAACTTTTCTATACAACAATAGTAATTATAAATGGGTTAAACCGTGTGGAACTATTAGTTTTTTAGTGCTTTATTGCACGGAGCATGTTTATCTAAATATATAAAATTACTTATTGCCGTTTTTTTTTACTTTTCTTCTTTCTTAAAAAGAATATTAGAACCGAAGTTACTAATATTCCCTCTAACCCCAATAACATACATTTACAGTTAAATGTAGATCGCACCTCCAGATAAACAGTCATCAGTTGAAAGAAAGAAAAGAAACAAAGAAAATACATTTATTTACAAATACAACGCACACCCTAAACATTATATACACATATTAAGAACATAGGAAATAACTGGAAATAACACTTAATAATTGCTATCTATGGTCGCTTAATGTCAATTATGTCAGCCACCGTGGCTGACGCCAGTGACATCAACAACCAGAGATATTTTGGTGAAGTTCATCGTCATCTCGAATTTACATTATCCTGGATAGTAAATAGCCATCACAACAGCAAATTGCAAGGTTATAAGGTAACTTGTATGAAAAAGATTTAGTGACGTCATAAAATTTAATAGTCAAATCATTTACTATTATAGGCTGGGTGGATGATTAAAAATAAATAAAAACTATAAAATAAGAACCGAAGCAATTTTTACCGCTCTTTTACCGTTCTTAATTTTATAAGCTCGGTTAGATAATTTATTTTATCTATGGGATAATACCCAATTATTTAACTATTGCAGTGCCCGCTTGACGGCCAGGCTCGCCTCCTATTACGTGGGACTGATAATCATAGCTGGCGAAATCTGGGTGTTAATATATCTCTGCCTACCCGGAAATTTACAGGCGTGAGTATACGTATATAAGTCTTGCAGTAATTTCTTTTCGACAGCCTCTCTGGCGTGGTGGTAGTGAACGCGACTACTGGAAGCCCGGGTTCAATTCCCGCTCAGTGCAAATATTTGTATGCATGAATATGGCTATTTGCATTGGTCTGGGTGTTTCTATGTATAATATGTATGTATTTACAAAAATAAAGCATATAAGTATGTTTATCCGCATTCTAGATTCCATAACACAAGCTATAAATAGCTTACCATGGGTCTAGATAGCGTTGTGTGGAATGTTGTGGAATATTTGTGGAATATTTTATTTATTTTCAACATTCATTCCCTTCTTCCTCTCCCCTTGTCGCCCTCCACTTCTATAGTTAATACCTTACTTAAGACATTACTTTCATCCCTACATATTAGGTACAGTCAGCGTCAGAAATATCTTGACTACAAGATCTCAACATAATCTTAAAAACGGATTAAGATCCAACCATACTGTTTCATTAATTTAAATTGTATTATTGTCAAAACTAAAGTTATGTACCAAATTTCGCAACAATCCTTCAATAGGAAGTAGATAAACCAAGGGATTAAGATCTTTTGGAGCACTTTCTTCTTCAAGATCTTTCTGTTGTTGACTGTACGTGTTCGAATCAGGACATACGATGGAAAACAGTTTTTTTATATGTAAAATTTTCACCACAACTGATATCTACGTTAGTACTAAACAATTTTTTTAAAAGAATATTAGAACCGAAATTACTAATATTCCTTCTAACCCCTCCAACTAAGCTAAATTGCTTGTGCTAGGAGTTGGTCCACGTCGGTAGTGTAATGGCCAGGATTCGAACCCGGGACCTCTCGATCGTAAGGCCGACTCCTTAACCATTAAGTTACCGACGCTTTTCAAAATTGTAACATGAGATTCTGTATCATTGATTTATTGACATAAATAAATAGTCATTTACAGTTATAACCAATAACAACGACGTGCTAGAACTGTAAATCATTAGAAGCTCTTAAATTAACGTTTATTGCCTTCTCATTTTTCCGACTAATCTATTTATAAGTATATTATATTACACTTCTGGAGAATAGTTTTTCCTTCATCGTAATTCACCAAAATTTTGAAGTTGGGGTTCCCGGTGGGGTAAAATTGAGCCACTCCATCTCTAACCGTGTATGACGTTGAAGGTGACTTAGGGATAGGGATGTTCTCCATACAACAGTAAACACACTGCAAATGATAAAATGCTCGCTTCACGAAGGTTCACCCCGTATTTCATGGGACCAAAAACCACACTGTGAATGCTAGTACACCCCTGCCTACCCCTTCGGGAATTTACAGGCGTAAGTATAAGTATGTCTGTATTTACAAGGAATCATTTCTTTTTTTTATAAAGGACACGTCAACTTGACTTCATCTCGGCTGATGTTAAGCTAAAGGCAAAGTCTCGGAAAGAGGGTCACCATCGTAAACATGTACTGT
Source organism: Eilema sororculum (assembly GCA_914829495.1). Lineage (NCBI taxonomy): Eukaryota > Metazoa > Arthropoda > Insecta > Lepidoptera > Erebidae > Eilema > Eilema sororculum. Next base: position 26,627,233 of record OU618534.1, read on the forward strand.
TAATAGTGGTGGCACTCAGCTTGACGGCCTCATCAGATACCTTTTCACGCCCCGCTTAAAGGACCCGGGACTGTAGGAAGAAGGAAACACGTGAGCTGGCAGGGAGTTCCAGGTCTTAATGGTGCGGCATAGGAGTGAGTCACTGAAACGCTTTATTCTAGCAGGTTTATTCTGCACCGTATACGAATGGCATCTTAGCCCTGCACGTGTTGTCCTGTGAAGGAAACGTGTATCGCGTGTCCAATTTTTTTCTAAGTTAACAGTGACAATTCCAAATTAACCGCCATGATCTACCCTCCACCAGATGCTTAAAAACACATCCATCTTATAAAAAAAAATAGAAATATTGATCATAATGGACAGTATAATGATGAATATCCTTTAGAAAGAGCCAGAGATTTCACATTGACCCTTGTGCGCTTGCGTCGTGGGCAGGAATGCAGTCTTGCGACTCTCGCGAGCTCTGGACTAGACATTCACACACACATCTTATTATGTACAATACATGTATGGTTATTTGTATGCATGGAGTTCGCGTCTGTGTGTGTGTCAAGTGGTACTATTGGTTCAGAACTCGTTCGGACATCACGTGTGGTGAAGCGAGTTTATATGTAAGTGAAATTGTTTGTTAAGATGCAGGGTGATGTACTGAACCTTACTTTGCTTTCTCCTATATTTTTCCTTCCTTTGCTTTTAGTCGTTGAAAATTTCTGGTTCATAGCCCTATTATATTGCTAAAGTAAGTTACCGGTTAGGTAAAATTATCTTTGCAAAATGCAACATAAAGCTATATTGCACAGTCAATAAAGGAGATATAGTTGCACCTTTACATACAACTTTATATGAGAAAGTGCAACCGTATCTCCATTGTCGACTGTAGATACTTGTTTGTTTGATTATCTGCTGTAAGTAATCGACTTCTGCCATGCATAAACCGACGATATTTATAAAAAAATACCACTATTTCACTTATGCCAGCCACATTACATAAGTTTATCCTCATTCTTATGTAATGCACTTGGAATGTTTTACCCCCAATTCCATAAGTTAGAACACATTAACAATAAAAATGTATTATACTACTAAGGTAGCAAACACGACACAAGCTAATATTTAGTGTTGAAAATCAGATGAAACATGGTTTCAATGCCGCACCCGAGGTATTACTCGCGGTACTGATCGTGAGGAGAAAAGAAAAAGAGATTTTGAAAATAGAACTCTTTCAAACCATACGAAAACAATAAACTGCAATTTAAAGCCAATATTAAATAAAAAGTCACAATTTAAAATCCATTGAGTGATAATCACATGAGAATCCTGTGAGAATAACGTGAGAATTCGCTCATAGTAGTCGAACAGGTCACATAAGCCCGTGTCGGTGTGCTCCACGCCATAATACATTAACAATTTTTTGCAACGTGACTTCAAACAGGTTCCTTGCACATAAGCTTATGAAACGGTCCGCTACGTTGTAAATATCCGCTTATTATACAAGTTTATCCTAACAGCTTTTTGTAACATGGCGAGAGATTGATTTTATACGATTAATTTTGACAATTTAGTGATTAAAAGAGTTATGAGTACGAATGTTGGTGAATGAGTGATAAATAGGGTTATAAAAGATGTAGAAGGGATAAGTTGAAGTAGCCGAATGATTTAAAAAAAAGGTTTTTTCGTAGGTAGGTATGTATTGTATGTCATATACTTACTTAATAAAAATCTTACAGCTTAACGTGCTCTCCTAGTCACAATAGAATGCTCCCTGAATGCTCACCTCCGGCAACCAAAGACCTAAAGACGGCGTGCGTTTTAGGCGGCTCTAGACCGACATAACCACCTCCATTGGCTCCGGTTGGGGCTGATATCCGAGGGGAATTTTCGCACGATAAAAAAAATCACAATAAAATATGATAAACAGTACCGGGGCCTCGATTCTACTAAAGCAAAACTATAGTCAAACCACAGAGATTGCAAAAAGCGGCAATACATTATAGACTTTAAAGCGATTCATTTAAAGTTCAATATTAAATAACTGTTAGCAGAGTGAATAAAAGACTGTAATGAAACTTTTGTCATTTAATTTTGGACCTTAGTGTATAGAAATAAAGTCTAAACTTTAATGTCGCTTTTTGCAATGTCTGTGGTTTGACAATAGTTTTGCTTTAGTAGAATCGAGGCCCGGGTGTGAGGAAAACGCTCCAGAAGCCGAAGGCCCCTAGTAGTACCTACACCTTTTTTTTCGTGCGGAAATCCCCTCGGATACCTCCCCCGCCGGAGCTGGAAGGGCAGGTTATGTCGGATTCGTACCGACTAAAACCGCATGCTGACTGAGGGTCAGTTACACTACATATTGGTATAAAAAAATCGATATATACCTTTTTTTATATCGAAAAACTACGTTTTACTACGTGGTACTTGGGGCTCTCTGCTTCGGGAGTGTTCCCCTTACACCCGGTAAGTATAAACATTATAGAATATTCAATGAGAATTTGAAAAGAAGCTTAATACTATTACTGATATTCCTGTTAAAGATCTGTCAAGAAAACAAACTGAGTGATTGAATGATGTAATAAACGAAATTGTGGCGTGAAAGAGATTGTAAAGAACGATTGTGAAATAATATGTACTACGATGGCTTGCTCACGTAGAATATTTTGTGATTCATGGGCGGTGCCCGGAAATTTGTAGTGTCAATGTAACAGGAAAGTGTAGTTATCATCATTTTAGCGTTGTTCCCCCGGCTACATCAATCACCTTGCAACCCCGGGTTTGTTTATTGGTTTTCCTCTTTTAGGTTAGGGTTATAAGGATTTTTTGAAGCGATTATTGCTGCGAAAGCCTATACCGGCTAAAACCAAGCGTTTCAGTGACTCATTCTTATGCCGCACCACTAAAACCTGGAACTCCCTGCCAGCTCACGTGTTTCCTTCTTCCTACAGTCCCGGGTCCTTTAAGCGGGGCGTGAAAAGGCATCTGATGAGGCCGTCAAGCTGAGTGCGACCACTGTTAACATGGTACATGTTTACGATGGTGACCCTTTTTCCGAGACTTTGCCTTTAGCAAAACATCAGGCGAGGTGAAGTCAAATTGGTAAGCTTTTATAGCTTGTGTTACGGAATCTAGAATGCGGATAAACATACTTATATACATTTTTTTTGTAAATACATACATATTATACATAGAAACACCCAGACCAATGCAAATAGCCATTTTCATGCATACAAATATTTGCACTGAGCGGGGATCGAACCCGCGCCTCCTGCGTGGCAGTCGCATGCACTACCGCCACGCCACAGAGGCTGTCGAATATAAGTAGGTATGTCTTTCTGGATGAAACAAATACATTTTAGATTCAATGTGTTAAATGACACGAGAAAAATGTACTCCATATTTAGTCTTAAGAAATCACTTGTAAATTGACGTCTGTAAAATGCTTCAGTGGAGTTTGTTGCGCCGTTTCTTCTCCACTGGTGCCTAGGAAGCGGTGGTAAACTTAGTTTTAAGCAGAATTTTACGTCAAAAAGCAGCTTTTTTTTTTTTTTTTTTTTTTTTTATATTGGACACGTCATATTGACTTCACCTCGCCTGATGTTAAGCTAAAGGCAAAGTCTCGGAAAGAGGGTCACCATCGTAAACATTTACCATGTTAACAGTGGTGGCACTCAGCTTGACGGCCTCATTAGATGCCTTTTCACGCCCCGCTTAAAGGACCCGGGACTGTAGGAAGAAGGAAACACGTGAGCTGGCAGGGAATTCCAGGTCAGTAGCTGTAGTAGTGTTACACAATTTTGAATAAATACTTTGACTTTGATCTATTCATGATATGTTACATCACAAATCAAACAATAAACAAAACCACACAGTTATTGTCCTCCACAAATATTGTCACAGTTACTCAGATTTCTTCTAAACACGTGAGTTTGTACTCAAATATGAGTCAAATATGTCACGACTTAATTATTTATAGCTCTGACTGTTATATCCTTAGCGGTTATGTGCTAGTTCGCACTTATAGTCCGCGGCCACATTTGCGAAAAGTTGATTATTGGATGTTATTTGCGATGATCGATAGTGTTGGTTGCTGATGGATCGCAAGATTAGTGCTGCGAGCTTGGTTCTCTCACTGTAAAAAGTTTATATGTATTTTTGTGATTGATTGCGAATATATTGTATGCTTAAATTTTTTTTATTTTTTATTTATTTACTACTACATCATTATATCACTACATAGTGTAAAGCAAAGTCGCTTTCTGCGTCCCTATGTCCCTATGTATGCTTATATCTTCAAAACTACGCCACAGATTTTGATGCGGTTTATATTAATACATATAGTAATTCAAGAAGTAGGTTTATATATATAATACATTCTTAATAATAGTCCTCTACTATAGTAGGGACATATAGTGCAGCGGGAACGGATCAGACGCCACGCGGGCGGAAAAAAATTGGCGGTACGAAGTTCGCCGGGTCAGCTAGTCTAATAATTAGCTATATATAATTCTCGTGTCGCGGTGTTTGTAGTTAAACTCCTCCGAAACGGTTTGACCAATTCTCATGAATTTTTGTGTGCATATTTGGTAGGTCTGAGAATCGAACAACATCTATTTTTCATCCCCTTAAATGTTAAGGTGCAGCGGGAACGGAATCTGACGTCACGCGGGCGAGAAAAAATTGGTGGTGCGAAGTTAGTCGGGTCAGCTAGTTTGTAAATAGAATGAATATAAGTAAATTAGTTTTTCATCCCACCATCTCGGAAAGAGTATTTTTAATCTTCAATATCTGAGTGGAAAAGCCGTTTTTATTCTCTAGAGGATAAAGTAAATTGAATTTAGAACATCGTGTGCACTAAGTTTGTGAATTAAAAAAAACATTAAACCTATTTACTGCTACCTCTATGGTGCCGAATATATCATACAACTTTTTTTTAATTTGTTAAAAACTCAGACTCGGAACCTTCTTGGTGTTCTTTTTTCAATTTGCTTTGTACGTGGTTCTTTACGCGGCATTTTTTCACGTCATTGTTAAACCTTATATTAAAAACAAGAAACTTGAAAACAAGTGAAAAAACTAAAATGAGTGATTCTAGCGACGAGGAAGTTTGTTTGACGCCAACAGAATTGACTGAAACACGTTTTTTTTTGCATTTGGGTCAATCAACTTTTAAGTGTACATCAATGAAAAATTTAACTTTTTAATTTTAATAGTTTTTTTTAAATATTCTAATACATTTTCTGTAGATGATTACTTATATTTTAAGAATTCACATAGAGCAGAGCAATTTGTTTAAAGGAAATAGTAATTTTGACCACGAAATCGACATGACTCTAGTTTAGTTGTCCCTTGGACAACTAAACTAAATAGGCTTCTGAACCTTTTAAAATTCAGTCCAATTGTAAACCGGCACTTTATTCTCACTTAATATGGGATGGATTTAAATTTATTTTCTGTAAATAAATGACGCGACTTTTAATTTATAAGTTATTTCCAATATTATTGTCTCTTGGACAACGACACTTTAAAATGTAACGAACTTTTCATTTAACTTGTAAAATAATAATTAATACGTAATATTTAATTGTTTATGAATTTACTTTTAAATATTAAATTCATCATTGAAATTGTTGTAAACCTTACTGTTTTTTCCTAAAGTAATTATGACGATAATGTGTCTTTAGGAGACAGGGACAAAATGGTTGTCCAGTGGACATACGGTTGTCCATAGGACATTCTCGGGAGTCCATAGGGGATACTAGAATTTTAATTGCTTGTATTTGTTCTTATTATGTAAAAACAAACAACGAAAGACCATAGTAATCAGTTTTATTATATTTTTTACGAAAAAAACAACATTACAATTTAAGTTTTTTATTCTTGTGGTAGCTTTTCCTCTTTCGCTCAGCTAATTTTTCGGGGTCTGCTTTAAATTTTTCTCTGTATCGTCTCGATTTTCTTTTTCCGTCAAACCCATTATCTAAAAATAATTTAGAATTGAGAACCATTAGACTATAATAATATTAAATTAAAAAATTAAAAAACCCCCGGCACTCCCCATCTCCACTTTAATCCTCATAACTTTTAAACGGCTTAACCGATTTTCACCAAACATGTCTAAGAACACTCGTAGATAAGTCGCCTTTAATCGAAAAAAACTTCAGGGACTAAATATTGAAAGAAAAAGTATTGCTTTATGTTGATTCTACCGTTATTGTCCTATGGACAACCAACATGTCCCATGGACAACGGTTTTGGTTGTCCAAGAGACTGGTTGTCCGAGTGACATTTATCAGTTTTTGCGCTCCCTGGTAATAAATGATGATATTTTGAATTCGATCTCACACGCAGTGAAAAATATAAATTAATTAGAATATATTTTACTTTAATTAACTACGACATATCAAATACTTAAGTTTTTGTGCTGGTTGTCCGGTAGACACACCATAAAGCCACGCACTCTTTCAGAACACACTCGGCCGACTGACGTCGCGGTAAAAATAAATATCAAAATGGTGACTGGATGAGTTGTCACCAAATGAATCGACTTGTTATGAAGGCACTGATAAAGTCATCTGTGCTTTGGTTTCGGAACCTTTTTTGCCGTTGTCCGGTGGACGTCAGGAAAATAAATTAAACTAGGGACCAAACTGAACATGCAAAAAAGTCGTTAAAATTATAAAGTAAACAAAAATCGATATGCTAACAGCATAGTAGATATTGTAATAAATAATTATGTGTACAAGCGTAATTAATTGCCATATAGTATTTTTAGTTTAAAATAATGTTTCACTGTACTAACCTGCTGGGGGACAAACAATAAACTACTTCATCAGATGTTTTGTCACCCGGACAACCAATAAAATTCCAGTATAATAGTGATTGATTTAAAATAATTGACTCGTATGTTTGCTTAATATTATGATAAACGCGACATGTGCCAACAAAACCTATTTTTCTTTAGAACTACGATTATATTGGCCAGGGACAAAACATAGCACTAACAGGACAAATAAAAGTTGATTGACCCATTTAGTCATTTCCTCGCTGAGGTGGAATGAAAAGTTACGTGTTGCACTCGAGTGCAAAGATTTTTCACCTCGTGCTCTTTTGATTCCCTCGCTAACGCTCAGGATTCTAATTTTGAATCACTCGCTGCGCTCGTGATTCAATTTTAGAATCCTTCGCTTGCTCGGTCATCAAAATTGAACACGCGGTTAAAAAGCAACTTTGCACTCTTGAATAACAAATAACTATTGTCTGTAAGCTCATAAGTTGTGAACGACTGCACCAATTGTTCTTTGACTGCAAAAAGTGATCGTTACTGTCAGGTTTGTCAAGAAAACACGGCATCAAAATATGAACGATTTTTTCGAACTTAACAGTTAGCATAATAAATGCCATAAAAAAATCATTCAAATGAACGATTAGCTTAAAAAAATAGATGCATAGATAGATATTACTGTGTTCCATGAGTATCTAAAAGTCGGTTTACATAGATTCAAGTAAGAAAACTGCCTCGGAGTCGCCTAAATATTTAAAACAATTTAAATAATTTCTGGGCGCGTACGTAGGTGACATAAATATCTTGACGATGAAGTCTCAAAATGATCTTAAAACTCTCGTATTAGAGCAAATCAAACTCTTTTACTGGTTTATATGGTATTATTGTCCGAACTAAATAAAGGTGTGTACCAAATATCAGAACAGTCGGTCAACTGGATGGAGGTCAAAAAACGTTTTTAAGATCATTTTGAGCACTTCGTCAACATGATATTTTCTAAAGTTCACGCGAATGTCACTCATTACCCAGTAAGCAGCAAAATCCAGCAAGACTTAACAACACAGTGAGCTCATTCTGCGTGTGTACGAACACCAATAATTCACCATGATTCGGGTATTTTGAGATAAGTTATACTTCAAACTATGTGACAACTACCATCGTGAGTCACACCGCGAAAATGGCTGCTGCAAAGCAGCCGAAACGTCGGGTTTAAAAGTAACAATCTATACATATAATAAATCTGTAAACGATCGATGTCTGTACATGGAAAGGAAATGAGAAAAATTGTTATAGGGGGACTATATAAATGTAATAGAAGCCAAATCAACGTTTTTTGGAATTTTTGTCTGTTTGTCTGTTTATCTGTTTCTCTGTTTGTCTGTGAGTTTGTGCACGCTAATCTCAGAATCGGCTGAACGGATTTGGTTGCGGTTTTCACTAATATTTTGTGGTAGGCTTCACTTAACATTTAGTGTTTGTTTTATTGAAATCGGTTCATAAATAAAAAAGTTATGTCAATAATAGCATATCACGGCTAACAATTTGTGAGTGTGTGAATAGATCGAACAAATAAAGAAGCAACAATGCTTACAAGAAGATATTATTTCGGTCATAGGAATCTGAAGAACTTCGAGAGGCCAGAGTTCTACATCTCAGCCAAGTCAGGTCGGGTTACTGCAGAATCTTCAGCAAGTGCCTCGATAGAATTCACATTGTTCATGAACGATTTTCTCTCGAATCCAACAAATTAGTCAGCAGCTGGTTCGGTAAAAAGATCCTGGCTTTCGTAATTAATATCATCACGCTATTATAATAAGGAATCGGACAGAATGTTTTTATGACATAATATGTAAACGTCTATTTCACACCATGATATCATGGTGACTGTGGCTCAATACGTCTGCGGTGGACTTGTAACTTAGTTGAGTCGCGTTCGATTCCATCTAAAATGCAATTTTCCTTTTTTATGGTTTTTTATTTACTTTTGTTTATTTTTTTTAATTTATTGTGTATTTGTTGTATTTTATTGTATGTATAGTTTTATTTAAGTAAAATATAAATTCTATGCTTAGTATTCTATAGGTAGTACATAAAACTAGGCTGTGTGACAGTAATAGTAGAACTTATTATATAATATTCTTAGATCTATACAAAATTCTTCATTTCGGAGAATGAAAAAGTGTTCTCAGGCGGGTGGGACTACCACCCGCCTGAAAAGTCATAAAACTAAAACTGGTATCCCCCATTGATACCGATTCCACCACATCGGGGCAAGCGCAATATTGGAATCAAACCGATTAAAATTTAACAGAGGAATGGGGCATTGGGCGTATTCTGGGGTTAGGTACCCCAATATACCTGCCTTGGTTACCTATCTTACCTTCGGCTAGGGTGATGGGTAGCCTAAGCTATCACCATCAAAGCCGCGCTCATGGAGGAAGTAAATCGTTGCACCTTCTCTGAAGCACATTACGTATTCTGGGAGATAGTTGTCCCTATCGTATTACCGTCTCTACCATGGTGAATGTTCTGATGCGCTATTCCAATTAGTTCCACCCTCTCCTTTCTTACACAGGACAACGCATGCAAGGCTCAGATGTCATCCACATACGGATCAGAATATTCCATCAAGAACCAAGTGGTTTGGTGACCCATTCCTATGTCGCACCATTAAGACCTGAAATCCCTGCCAGCTCACAGTTTACTTCTTCCTACAGTCCCGGGTCCTTTAAGGGGAACGTGAAAAGGCTTCTGATGATCCCATAAAGATGAGTGCCACCACCATTGTTAAGATGGTACACGTTTATAATGGTGACCCTATTTCCGAGTCTTTGCCTTTAGCTTAACATCAGTCGAGGTGAAGTTAAATTGACGTTTTCCTATAGAAAAAATAACTCCGGATCTTAAAAGAAGAAAACACATGTGTGGGCTGAGCAATACAGTTCTTAACCGCCTGATAAAGAAATGAAGTTCAGAACAGCTTGGTTCGAAGTGGCATTATTTCTACCGTATGTGACTGACGGAAGGAAGGAGAGATTAGTTGAAAGACTCCTAATAGGCTCTTTCACTCGCCGTGGTGCGGTAGAAATGGTAAAATACAGCCAGAGAGACAACGTATTTACGCAACTGCTGACATTATACAATGTTAGTGACCTGATGAATACCAACGTACGCCGCTGCGATATTATCGATTCCATCTAATAAGTAGGTATCTGATAGTAAATACCTACGTAAATCTATCCCAAAAATGATTACAGTACGCCAGGAGAAGCCAACCTATGTATTAGGTATATAAAAGATACCGCTGCTCCTATTATATAAAAGAGACTGAATGTGGGCAGAGAAACACTCAGTTCCGGTAAATTTCATCAGGCCAAAAAAATCCGCCACGTGGACATCAACTCCAGTATTAATTTAGAAGTATCTGCATCATCTGCTGGAAACAAGCTTACCAATACAAGGAATATATAGCAAAACTAGCTTTTGCCCGCGGCTCCGCTCGCGTAGATGTCGGTTCCCGGCAATTATTAGAATTTTTCTCTACGTACAAACCTTCCCTGGACTTTCACGAATAATTCAAGACCAAAATTAGCCAAAATCGGTAAAGGCGTTGTTGAGTTATACTTATAACATTACAACGAAAAGTGGCATTGTTTTTTATATATAAAGATGAGGCTATATGACCCCATCCCAGTCAATGCTGTATTTGCTCTTTGCCCACTGCGCCCCTCTTCTCTACCTGTGTGTAAAGCAATGAACAACGATGTGACTGTGGTCGATGGAATTTATCATAAAACTGGAACTACCCACCATTGGCTCGGCAAAGAAGAGAACCACTGCTCACTGCTCAGGGCGTGCAAGGCACCGGGTTTCCTTGAAACTATTTTGTGTGATACTTGATGTACTTATTTTAATTTGTTCAGTTTGTAAGTGGTGGCAGCATGTTTTAAGAATTTGGGAGGAAGGAAGAATATTTAAACCATTAAAACTGGTGAACATTACCAAGTCCACATATAATAATGTTCATCACATACTTGATAATGATTTCGTCAGCAAAATGTTGAATTTTTCGAAATCCTTCCGCAATATTTGCCAAGCCCATAGAAGAAGTCTGTAAATTTTCGTAGTTTTCAGTAGTTTAGCCCTGTATTTATAAGTCAGTCACTCAAAAGACTGTCTTCATAATATTTAATTTAAAAATACAAGGTGGAAGATGTCAAGCGAGTTTTTGAAATGATTTGAATACAGTTTTGTTTCTTTTATAAAATAAATAAATGTTTCCTTTGCGTGTTTATGTTATGTTATGTTATGATTGCGTAAAATTCACTATTTCCAGTATTTCGAGTACCTACTTCCGTTCCAGTTGGGATAAAAATCTTCCACCATGTTTAATAATGTGTTTGAGCTATTCCGAACTAAACGCGGACGAAGTCGCGGGTAACAGCTAGTAACAAATATATCGCGATAGAATCCGTAAAAAGTGGTTTTATTCAATCACTTCGTCAACATCTTTCTGATGCTGACAGTGCCTGTAACTGAGAATTGCCCGAAAGTATAGATTAGATAAAACAGTCACTCCGGAAGTAAATTCCTTTATCTCTGCAATAAATATATCGCTGTTTTTCACACAAGTGTGTCCGATCTTTATCACTTATTTGCGAATTAATCACGCTATAGTGTCACATCTCGTTTCTTACTAATTGTGACTTATTATGAACACTGCAAGTGTATCATGTAGATTGTCTATCAAAATTTACAGCTATCAGTAAATTTCGCAAACAAGGAAAATCCTTGAAGAAAGTGTATTGTGTTTAGTCATAATTTTGAATTACAGTCACTTTTTTTTTGTGCGGAAATTCCCTCGGATACCTCTCCCACCGGAGCCGGAAGGGGAAGTTATGTCGGACTCGAACCGACTAAAACCGCACGCCGACTGTGGGTCGTGGTGCTAGGCCTGAGGTGAAGTTGTCTTCGACACATCCCTCGCACCCCGGCTGACCCAGGGCCATCCCTTGCGGTCTGGCCCTCCTAAGGAGAATTACAGTCACAGTTATAAATTATAACTTATAAGTCTAGTGTATGAGGGGTTCATGGATGTATTCCAAAGCCAATGTCACCTGCTTCTGGTGCACCTGTTGATTAACGAGTGAGGTTCACAGGTAATTAGATCTGCGGTAGCCTAGTGTTATGGGTAATGGACTGCTGAGACGAGGTCCCGGGTTCGATCCCAGGTTTACCATGGCACACACCAATGACTTGTCGATGCTTTTCGAAGTTATGTGTGTATTTATCGCAGGTTTATAAGTGCCCGGTTAATGGCAATAGGCTCGCCACCTATTACATTGGGACCTAAACATAAACTGGCGAAATGTGGGTGCTAGCACCTCTGCCTACCCCTTCAGGGAATACAGGCGTGAGTTTATGTTATGTTCACAGGTCCTCCTCACGAGAGGTTGGAGGTTTCATGACAATCGTTCTCGTAATAACCAAGATATCGTAGTATAGTCAGCGTCACAAATATCTCGACGACGGAATCTCAAAATGATCTTAAAACTCCCATATTAAGAGCATATCAAACTGTTTTATTGATTTAAATTATTGTCCAAATTACAGGTGTGTACTAAATATCAGAACAATCCGTCAACTGGGAAAAAAAACTAAATTCAGATCATTTTGCATACTTTGTGCGTCAACATCTTTCTGTTAAAAGTATAAAATAAAACAAATTATTAAAAAATAAAAAACCCGACTGCCTCTGAAAAGATCGAAATAAGTTTGATAGCAGGCGGTACCCATTTGTTTATCATAAAACTAAAGAAAATTAATGGGTACCGCCTAATATCAAACTTATTTCGATCTTTTCAGAGGCAGTCGGGTTTTTTATTTTTTAATAATTTGTTTTATTTTATACTTTTAGTTATGATATGACATGTACATCTTTTTGACAACATATGTTTTGGCGCCAAAAACCCGCCATTTTGATTTACTCGAAATTTTAATATATTAGGTCTTGGTGTCACTCACACAATCACGACGAATCAAATGACACCTCACATGTCCAAATCCGTCAAGCCGTTCAGGCTGTAGGCCGTGCCAAATAAATGGACATAAGTACATACATACATATATAGTCTCGAAAAACATTACCCTCCTTCCTTCGGCAGTCGGGTAAAAATTAAATCATTTCGTGTGCATGTATAATATTTTTTTTATGTATGTTCACCGAGATTTCCGTCAATTAAGTTAAGTATATCTAGTTAGTCTGGTATATGTTATAGAACATCCTATAAATAAAAATCAATATTACGATTACATCAGGAAAAATGAATTACACAGGTGGGGCTTGAACCTGACCTAACCTAACAGGGGGAATGCTCTTCCAACTGAGCTACTGAGCCACACGATCGAAAATGAGACATATAATCGAATTGGATAGTTGGCATAAAAAATAAAATGACAGCCTCCGTGGCGTGGCGTTAGTGCACGCGACTGCCACGCAGGAGGCGCGGGTTCGATTCCCGCTCAGTGCAAATATTTGTGTGCATGAATATGTCTATTTGCATTGGTCTGGGTGTTTCTGGGTGTCTGGGTGGGTGTTTATAATATAATTTTACAAAAAAAAGTATATAAGTATGTTTATCCGCATTCTAGATTCCATAACACAAGCTATAAAAGCTTACCATGGGTCTAGATACTCGTAGCGTTGAGTAGAATGTTGTGGAATATTTATTAAAAAAAAATGTTATAAAATTTCATTAAAAAATATAAATATATCGGGTTTTTGATACTATAGATATTTTTCATTAGGATGCCGTAAGGCGAAACCGTTCAGGTTCAATAATAAATATTGTGGAAAAAGTACAACTATTTTTTTATGACAATTCGGGACTTCACGCGTTATAAAAGACTGACTTACTTTTGCCGATGTTTCGGGTCGTAACCACGGGTGCTCCATCGCATCCGAAATGTTGAAAGTCCCGAATTGTCATAAAAAAACTATGAGTTCACACCGCGATAGTTTAAAAGTAACAAAGTACAAGTGTGTTCTCAATAGATGTGTATCGTTAGTTATGAATTATTTCTAGATATGCAGCCTGTGAAACAACTGTAACTCAATATAAGTACGTTTCCTTCGATAGTACTCTCGTTCTATCGATAACTGACCGATAACCTACATAAACTGAGGCTGAACAATGCTTACTATGTACCCACCTAATCACTAAACCAATAATACTATAACTGTATAGGTACTTAAAATTAATTGGAGTAAGTCCCGGGTCCTATAAGCAGGGCGTGAAAAGGCGTTTTATGAGGCCTTCAAGCTGAGTGCCACCATGGATAACATGGTACATTTTTACGATGGTGACCCTCTTTCCGAGACTTTGCCTTTAGCTTACCATCAGGCGAGGTGAAGTAAAATTGACGTGTCCTTTTATAAAAAATAATTATAATTGGAATAGTTTAAACATACGCATTCCATGACAGAGACTGTAGCGTCGGTTATAGCGGTTTATTTTGTGTGTTGACTTTGCATATACACTTTTTATAGTTTTATCTTTGTATCTACACTACTTTTTGGTTATGTCTGTATCTTTTTTTTTATTTATTTATTTAATATCATACAAAACACAAATAATATTAATTGTAGCACACCAAAAAATCACACATCTACGGTATATTGTAGTTTTGTCTTTGCATCCACACTATTTTCTGCCGCTTCGGTTGCTTTTCATTGTAGAGACACTCACAAAAGTCTATCTGTATCTCCGTTAACTTCATTCAAAACACATACGTCGTTAATATGATGTTCACAGTCACGTATTTTGTAGACATACTTCGAATACATCGGAAAAAATGAAATGCTCAAGTGGGACTTGAACCCACGACCTTTTCCTTACAGGGGGAATGCTCTTCCAACTGAGCTATTGAGCCACACCTGAATTACTTCAAATTTCCCTTCTCTTTATATCCGTCTTTAAGGGTGGCAGTGAAAGAAAGAAAGGAAGAAGAAAGAATTTGTAACTTGTAAACATAATTTTACTGATTTTTGTCTACCTAAACGAAGAACGGAATTCCAAATTGTGCCTGGGTCTGATTAGTATAAAACAAAACAGCATGCCCTACTGCAATGCTGCATAAGTGCAGTACAGAGCAATAGTATTTACAAAATACGCAACCAAGTGCTTGTTGCCTAACAGAAAGCCCTTCCACCTGACTTCATGTGGGATTATAGATTCCTATAATACCCCAAACAAACAATATTGACGATTTTGCCCTTATCAGTTAAATCAATCATGGCTGAAGCTAATCCAGCGATAATTAAAAAGGATTAATTAGATTAACTTGGGATTAATGTTGTCTAGTTTATTGCAACGATAACAATATAATTTATGACTATGTACTATAATATTTCATTGAATGTAAGTGATTTATTAATTATAAACCGATTACAACAGAAAGTAGGAGTTCGTACTTCGATAATTCTTATGACTTACTACAGTTTTCAGTGGTCAGATTTCAACTATAACAGGTACTTAAGTATTTTTTCTTGGAAATAGGGAAGGTACTTACCTCAGGGGTGGTTTCTGACAATGGCTATACCAGCTGTTCTTTAAACATTTAAATTTTAAACGTTGATATTTGGGTCTTTATCAACTTACCTACAATCCAGCTGCTTCCTAGACCTTCACATTGGTGCGATTCAGCCGTCTTGTTTAGCGATTAGGTGACGTATGCAAACGAGGCGGTGAAAAGGGATCGGGAGAGAATGCACTGGGTCCCGGAGAACTTTAAACGATCTCCATGAGCGCAGGCTTTAGGGCGAGGGGGTCATCCTATCAGATCCAGGCCTGAGGATATGTCGCGATGATTTCCGATGGAAAGGGCTTGTCTGGAAATTATAGCACGAGACGTGGCGCGTTATGACGTTGGTAAGAGTCTACCAAGGTAGAGAAGTTCTTTTATACGGGGTTCCAGGTAAAATACTCACGTGGACAGAACACCGAGTTGTTTCAGTCGGTGCGATCCCGACATAGCCACTTCACTGCTAGCCCTGATGAGGGTTTTCACTCCTTATGGAAGCTCTTACGGGATAAATGCGTTTTTTTTTCATAAAAGGACACGTCAATTTGACTTCACCTAGCCTAATGGTAAGCTAAAGGCAAAGTCTCGGAAAGAGGGTCACCATCGTAAACATGTACCATGTTAACAATGATGGCACTCAGCTTGACGGCCTCATCAGATGCCTTTTCACGCCCCGTTTAAAGGACCCGGGACTGTAGGAAGAAGGAAACACGTGAGCGGGCAGGGAGTTTCAGGTCGTAATGGTGCGGCATAGGAATGATTCACCGAAACACTTTGTTCTAGAAGGTATATTCTGCACTGTATGTGGGTGATATCTAAGCCCTGCACGTGTTCTATGGCACTTGAAAAGTTTCATATTAGATCTACAAGACTAACAAACAACATTCTAGACTTAATATAGCCAGAGATACGTCACACAGCAAAATAATTAGATTGCGTCGACAATATCCTTTACAATACGTAGAATTCCTTGCTTTTCAAGTGATTGCAGATACGATATATCATTACGAACATGTTATCAACTTGAGTGTGCTACATTTGAACAATGTGCATGTAACCTAGGCACTCAATGTGAAGTGCTATCTATAAGTACAATGTTATAATGTTTTATTGAAAAGCGTTGATGGTAGTAAGAATATTTTTGAAGATTGTTTTCTTGTTCCTCCTGTTAACACGGTTCCTATAATCCGATTCCTGCCGGCTTCCCAATGTGTTACATTAGGTACAGTCAGCGTCATAAATAACTTGACGACGAAGTCTCCAACTCGAATACATAGGGAAAGTAAGGAAAGAAGATCGGTAGATGACTCCACTGTCGCCGTAAGAACGGATAAATAGAAGGGAAATTGGGATCACATCGGACGTGTCTCGGTAGCCGAATTGGTCAAAGCATTCCCCCTGTAATAAGACTGCGGGATCGAGTCCCGCCCGAGAAGATTTATTTTTCCCTATGTATTCGTTTTGTATAGTTAGCATACTTATTGCCGTAAAATCCATTCAAGTCTCAAAACGATCTTAAAACTCTTGTATTAATAGCAAATCAAACTGTTTTATTGATTTATATGGTACTAGCTTTTGCCCGCGGCTCCAGCCGCGTGGATGTCGGTTATCGCAACCAAACATAGCCTATATCCTTTGTCATGGTCTAACCTACCCCTATACCAAATTTCAGCAAAATCGGTTCAGTGGTTTAAGCGTGAAAGCGTAACATACAGACAGACAGAGAGACAGACAGAGTTACTTTCGCATTTATAATATTAGTATGGATTATTGTCCGAACTAAAAGGTCTACCAAATATCAAAACAATCGGAAGGGGGTAAAAAATTGAACAACAGTTTGTAAGAAAGTTGGTAGATGGCTCCACCGTCACCCTTAAAAGACGGATAAAGAGAAGGGAAACTTGAAGTGATTCAGGTGTGGCTCAATAGCTCAGTTAGAAGAGCATTCCCCCTGTAAGGAAAAGGTCGTGGGTTGAACCCCCGACCTTTTCCTTACTTACCCACTTGAGCGTTCCTTTTTCCCGATGTATTTCGAATTTAAAAATTTGCAAATAAATGTTATAAAAATTTCATAAAAAAAATTAAGATCATTTTGAGAGCTTTGTTCGTCAACATCTTTCTGATGCACTGGCGAACTGTGGGTGCTAGCACCTCTGCCTACCCCTTCGGGGAATACAGGCGTGAGTTTATGTTATGTTATGTTATCTTTCTGATGCTGACCATGGTGCAAGTCTAAATAGATCCGAGGTAAGTTTTATTTTCCACCGGTCCCTTTTTGAAAAGTCGCACCTTTCGCTACTACTAGCCATTTTGCCAGTTAGGCTGAAGGGGCAGGTCTATAAAACGATCATTAGACCTGTCCTCTTACACGGCTGTGAGGCGTGGCCGCTGTTGGAGCGACACAAGCAGATGCTGCGTGTCACGGAGATGAAAATGCTGCGGTGGATGTGTGGAGTCACGCGTAAAATCGCGTGAGGAACTCGCGCATCCGCGGCAGCCTTCATGTCCGTGACATCGCAGATAAAATGCAAGAGAGCCGCCTCCGCTGGTGCGGCCACGTCTTGCGGAAACCGCCCAGCTACGTGGGTAACAAATGCCTGGCAATGGCGCCCCCACCCGGTCCAGGTAGAAGGGGTAGGCCCAAGAAGTGCTGGCTTGGCGTCGTGGAGGGTGACATGCGGTAAAACGGTCTCACTACCTTGGACGCCCAAGATCGTGCGAAGAGGAGGAGGAAGAGCCGGAAGGCGGACCCTGAACTCCGAGGACACCGTGGCCTCGGATGCAATCAGGACTAACGTCTTTATGTGGATGATGATGACCTTTCGCTACTACAGTAGAGTAAGGTTCACTGGTGGTGTAGGGTAGGTTAATAGCGCTGGTTTTGAGGCGGGAGCTACAGCCACCTTACTTCTCTTATCTTTTTTTTTTTTTTTACACAGGACACGTCAATTTGACTTCACCTCGCCTGATGTTAAGCTAAAGGCAAAGTCTCGGAAAGAGGGTCACCATCGTAAACATTTACCATGTTAACAGTGGTGGCACTCAGCTTGACGGCCTCATTAGATGCCTTTTCACGCCCCGCTTAAAGGACCCGGGACTGTAGGAAGAAGGAAACACGTGAGCTGGCAGGGAATTCCAGGTCTTAGTGGTGCGGCATAGGAATGAATCACTGAAACGCTTGGTTCTAGCAGGTATACTCTGCACCGTAAATGGATGACATTATCTAAGAGAAAAGAGCCAGATCAGAGCCACATTTGTTAATGATCGAGCTTGGAAGCGTAAGGAATGTATTTACAGCCTCCGTGGCGTTAGTGAATGCGACTGCTACGCAGGAGGCGCGGGTTCGATCCTCGCTCAGTGCAAATATTTGTATGCATGAATACGGCTAATTGCATTGGTCTGGGTGTTTCTATTATAATATGTATGTATTTACAGAAACAAAGTATTTAAGTATCCGCATTCTAGATTCCATAACATAAGCTATAAAAGCTTACCATGGGCCTAAATAGCGTTGTGTAGAATGTTGTGGAATATTTATATTTGTATTTAGCAGATTTAGCTGAATGATGTAATATTGTAATTAGTCGCTATATTATGTTACTGCAGTGTAAAATTTCGCAGACAAACAACATAATCAAAGCATGATTTACCTAAAACTTAATTAACTTGGTTTATTATGGTATTGCACCTACTTTAGTCCGTACGCTGACGAAATTACTAATGTTTTTTCTCAGTGAAGCGTAAAAATCACAAGTTTGTTTGCTTATTTAAATTCTTAATTGCATAAAATTTGTTGAAACTTTATGCATAAAGGATACGGAGAACGACCGATGCCTAGTCATGTAAAGACAATCAAAGCTAAAGTGAAAAAGAGTGATGATAGTGTGAACCAGAGACAAAATAAAACACGAGTTGAATGAGAAATGATTGGTTTTTGTCATGATGTTATTCGAATGCATAAACTCGCCAAAATATAATGCACCTATTAAATTATTTAAACTATAGTCGTGAAACTGATATCGAGTCGCAAAATAATTAGGTACATAAATTTAGAAGCATTGGTCGAACTGAAAATTGAGTGTTTTGGGGCGAAGATCTATGAGACTAAACCTATCCTGACTTGTTAGCCGATACACCAGTTTATTGACAAACGACGTTCTGATGCAGGTTTCATAAGGTCAACCAAGTATAAGGTAAATCAACTTAGGCTCTAACTAAAGAGTAAGCCTGGGATACATCCAGGCGCGGATCCAGGGGGGGGGGGGGGGGTCATGGGGGTAATGACTCCCCCCTGGGCAGATCGTCTTCTGATTATTTTCTTAATCTCATATAGGTCAGTCATGCATAAATTGAACAAAATAAAAGTAAATGTATAAGTAAAAGAATTTTATCTAAGCTCAAGCATATTTAACGAATGACACGCATAATACCTACCTACTTATGACTATCACATTCTCCACATATCCAGCCCGCGCCCCTCGCGTGAACTGCTCTCTCACTCCGTTCAAAAAGTGAACGAAATTCGGTCCTAGCGGTCTGACGTAAGACGCAACTATCGTGAACGCAAAATTTAGTGAGGGCGTAATTAATTATAATACCGGGTGGACATTTAAATAATCAAAGACCGGGTGTAAGGGGAACGCCCCCGAAGCTGAAAGCCCCTAGTAATACTCCAGGTACATAACACATTGGCATAAAAAAAACAATTTGGACAATTTATTTTCTTTTTTTTTCAGTTTTTTTTTTATTATTTTTATTTTGCATTAAGCATTTACTCTCCATCGTGTTAGAACCTTGACCGGTTCTCCTTGCTTCGACCGACCTGTGTCCGAAGTCTGTTTAAGGACTTCCACCTGATTCAGAAGAGGTCGTGCTCAGGGGGCAAACTCTCCGACAGCGGAATGAAAGGGAATAGCGAGCTCCGCGCTCTCCATAGGTCCACCCTGGCCAGGGAGGGATCGCCATCGGCGGTTGCAACGCATGCCCAAAAATTCTTTCGGCTTTTCAGCCTTTTTGGTACGTGATGGTGGCCGTGCATGGAGTGTCGCTGATCCCGTTCCAGCTTGTCCCTCTCCATGGATGACGCCACGTCTCTGCGTACGTTTGGAGGTGCTATGCCGGCTAAAGGATACAGCATCTGTTACGGAGTCGGTTTGAGACAACCTGTTAATGTAGATCTCATTTAGTGCTACACCCACTAGCCCAGCATGTGCAGAACGACCCCATACGGGACACGCATATTCACCCACAGAATAACACAAAGCTAGCCCTGTTGTTCGCAGCACCTGCGGTTGTGGTTGTGCAGGTTGTGCTCGTCAGCCTTTTTAAGAGGTTGTTGCGTGCCGAGATCTTGGAGGATCTTGCGGTTCTTTTTCAAGGTCAGGGACCTGTCCAGGTATTTTGGGTGTGAGCAGTGTTCAATTTCAACTTCGCGCCACTGTATTTACATCTCTCGCTTTGCCAGCCCATTGCTGAGGTGGAAGGCGCACGATCGGTTTTGCTGGTTTGGGCTTCAGGGCATTACTGATGTAGTAGCGGCTTAGCTCCTCGAGTGCGTCATTCAGGTTTTCCTCTACCTTCTCAAAGGATCCCTGTGACGTGACAGCCAAGTCGTCAGGGTAAAGGAAACGTGTCGTGCGTGGGCTAAGGGGTTGGTCGTTGGTGTAGACGTTGAAGAGCAACAGAGCCAGAACACTACCTTGAGGTAGGCCATTCCTCAGCACTCTCCAGCCGCATTTTTCCGCAATTGCACCTGATAGCGTCGGTTCCGGAGGAGTTAACCCAAGACTGCCGCAAGTTTGCGATCTCCAGTGAATCTTTCCATCTTCCAGAGCAAGCGTTTGATGTTCACAGTGTCGTAGGCTGAAGACAAGTCAACAAAAACTGGGCCAGTCACTTTGCGTGTCTCAAAGCCATTTACGATATTTTGCGTGAGGTTGAGGAGCCAGCCTGCTTTGGGATCAGCTTGGGGTCTATGATGTTAGCTAGACGATTAAGAAGCACCCTCTCGAAGAGTTTCAAGGTTTGGCACAGGAGAGAAATTGGTTTGAAACTTTTGAGGTCGTCCATAGGTTTCCCCGGCTTCGGTATGGCGATTGCTTTGGCCTATCTCCAGAGACGTGGGACCCTAACAGAAGCAATGCAGTCATTGAAGAGAGTTAGGAGCCATGATACGGCAGCACGACCGAGGTTTTATTGTCTCTTTGCGAATGTATTCCGGGCGAAGTCGGGTCCCAGGCCGCATGTTGCTTGTACATATAACATAGTACATATTAAAAGTAAAGTACATTGTAAATGAATTCGAGTCTTGACCTCGACTATGACCCCCCCCCCCCCCCCTGGCTGGAAAGCTGGATCCGCCCCTGGATACATCAGGGATTAATGCTTCTATTTTGATGAAGATAAATGAGCGTAGAAAGTCGCCAAAACATGTTCATGCATAGCTGAAATTGTCAACCGCCGGTCGCAAGTCTCCCAAGTTCAAGCAATAATCTTAACAATTTTCTTCTGCAGTTTTTCAATAATTCGGCACCTAAAGTATAACAAATGTTGGCGATATCTTATCGTTATCAAGAAGATACGGCAGTGACACACTAGCTCGGTGAAGTGACACTTGTCAGTATAACATAGACATTCTTGTAGTCACGTACAATTTTTTAAGAAAGAGTTTGGTTATAAGTGCGTGTGTCGTGAACTTTTGAGAAGAGAGAGAGACATTGCGGATGAGATAAGGGACGCTGCGGTGAGTTCTTTATTAGTTTTTAACAGAAATAAGGTTGGGTAAGGTGCTAATCTGTTTTGTTTATAAATAGTGTTAAGATTATGACGAGTTTTATGTTTCCAAGTGACGTGACGCTGAAAAAACTGTAATAATTTTGGCGCGTGATTTGACAGATTGGTGCAGTATTGTATTCGAATGGTACTGCTGTAATTATTGAACGTAGGTTTTCTTAATTTTCGTTTTAATATACAATTATTTTAATATTAAACATGAGCATTTATATT
This sequence comes from Eilema sororculum, assembly GCA_914829495.1. NCBI lineage: Eukaryota > Metazoa > Arthropoda > Insecta > Lepidoptera > Erebidae > Eilema > Eilema sororculum. The sequence continues at coordinate 26,649,596 of OU618534.1, forward strand.
CCCAAAAAGGAACAGCACACAAACCGCATTTTTTCTGCTTTAATGAATAACTTTACGTAACATAAATTGAATCTGTCTGTCGGAAAAACTGTTACAAAAACGATATTTTCTCGTAAAACAATTTTCAAAAGCGTACTTTGACATTGTGACCCGTTTTACCCGACTGCGCCGATGAATGTACTTATGTAGCTTTTTGTTTACGTCTTAAAAGGCTGGATGGATTTTGATGAATGAGGTCTTAAATGGGTGAATAAAAACAACACAATTCCTTTTTGGCGTTTATGTTGTAGGTAATTTTTTTTGTACGCACTTGTTTCACTCATGTGCGTGCATGCAAATGAGTGAACAATAACTTAGAGCCAAGAACACCATGCCAGGACTCGACGGCATTCCAGGCCGAGTGTCGGTTCAAGCCCTAGATGGCCTCTCAAGCCCTAACTGAGAGGTATTCTCAGCTTAGGTGTGCAAAGTCTTTGAAAGTGAGGCACTTTCAAAGACTTTGCACACCTAAGCTGAGCACCTCTTTAAAGTGAGGCTGGACCCGGACAGTGGCTAATACGGCTTCCGCCGAGGGCGATTCACTCTTGGATGCCGTCATGCGCGTTGGGGTTCTTGTGAGGGAAGCAATTGCCCGTGGCGTAGTGATGTTTGAGGTGTCGCTGAACATCGCTAACGTATTCAACACTTCTCCCTGGAGTTGCATTAAGGAGGTGATCGTTTATCACGAGATGCCTCTCTACTTCGGCACATTACTAGAGGCCAGTGGCGAAGGGTGAGCATTCAAAAGGGAAGCTGATGGAAAAGTGAAAAAAAAAACATCGATCTAGTTTGTCATGCACCATGCGATCTATGGGAAAGTTGGCAAGAATCAGTTTATAGGGATCCCTCGCCACTGCTAGGGTATTTGTTAGAGAGAGCCGTCAGCCGTCATCTACACAAATATAACTGTTCTCGGTAGGCGTGAGATGTTGTGCGGTGTTCCGCAAGGATCGGTCCTGGGGCCACTCTTCTGTGGAACATCTTATATTTATTTTGAGTCAGCGCAAGTTGTTTAAGCCATTTTTTTAAATAAATGAATATTCTACAACATACAACAACATCCCGCCCGAGAAGCCAGTCTGCCGGGGTGCGAGAGATATGCTTTTGGCAATCTCCCCTCCGGCAACCAAGGACCCAAGACGGCGTGCGTTTTAGTCGGTTCGAGTCCGATATGACCACCTCCACCGGCTCCGAGGGGGTGATATCCGCGGGGATTTATCGCACGTTAAAAAAAAACAACATTCTACACAACGCTATCTAGACCCATGGTAAGCTTAAGTAGCTTGTGTTATGCAATCTAGAATACGGATGAACATTAGACACTTTTTTTTGTACATAAATACCTACATATTATACATAGAAACACCCAGACCAGTGCAAATAACCATATTCATGCATACAAATATTTGCACTGAGCGGGCGCCTCCTGCGCAGCTGTCACGTTCACTACCGCCACGCCACAGATTCATTACTACTATAGCAGACCTCGTAACATTTACTGTCTTTCTGCCATATGGCTACCAATGAGCGAATGTGCATCGCTCGTACTAGACCACTGATTAGATCCTAATCATTTATATCGGTATCACTTACAGGTACTACCTCGTCATCGACCGTCATATTACCTTAACACATTTCAAGTTACCGACTACCATATTTTTTTCCAAATTCCCTCGGTATCTCTCGGGTTTCCTCGGTATCTTTCGGGTTTCGGGCTGTTGCGACTGGGTGGTTATAGCAGCATGGTGAAATTGCACCTTGCGGTCAAGCAGACGCTAGGTATACACTGACTTGCTCGAGCTGTCGACGGCTCTCGCGCCCCTAACCAGATTTGATTGAGAGTATGACTTAATTGACCAATGAAGTACGAAAATTTCGGCAGTTGGTGACAGCTTTGTACCAGTAAACAATGGCAGATTGTAAGCTTAAAACTGAAAAGCGGAAAGCATTTTGATAACTGATCAACTCAAAGAATTATGGGGCCATCTCGAAAGATATGGTCCTGGGTCTGCCGGGGTGCGAGAGATATGTTTCCTGCATTCTCACCTCTGACAACCAAAGACCCAAAGACGGCGTGCGTTTTAGTCGGTTCGAGTCCGACATAACTACCCTCACCGGCTCCGGGGGGGTGGTATCCGTGAGGATTTTTCACTCACTACTCAAGCAGCTCGTGTATAGCCAGCCTTAGAGTCACACAGTAACCAAAATACACAATTTGCTTGGCCTACATTTTTACTGCTTATTTGATGGTAAACTCAAATAAATCCTTGTCATATATGGCAGAAACGTGCCATAAAATGACTACTTGTGTGTCAAAACCAAATACTTGCTGTTATCACTCTGAGATTTAGTTACACAGATAAGTACATAGCTACGCAGTTGTAGGTCATTTTATCATCATCGTTCATAATCATTTGTCTGCCACCTATCATTCTGCTCTTTTCCTAGTTCATCTGGGGTCAGTTAGCATCCTTCGAGCCATTTCCCAATTCATTGGGGGTTGGGTTTTTATTCCAACTAAGAAACGGCTAAACTCTTTTTCCAGTCGATTTGTGGTTAAACCCTGTTCTTAAACTTTTTCTGGAGAGTATGTTAAGCTTTAGATAACTTAACGTACTCTCCAGAAAAAGTCTAACATACGAACATTTACGGCAGTCGTGACGAGTGGTTGGAGTTCTAAAAAGTTCTACAACTGGTCTAGCTGCAATACTTTGTTTTTTTTTTTTTATAAAGCACACGTCAATTTGACTTCACTTCGTCTGATGGTAAGCTAAAGGCAAATTCTCAGAAAGAGGGTCACCATCGTAAAAATGTACCATGTTAACAGTGGGGGCACTCAGCTTGACGGCCTCATCAGATTGTGATGCCTTTTCACGCCCCGCTTAAAGTACCCGGGACTGTAGGAAGAAGGAAACACGTGAGCTGGCAGGGAGTTCCAGGTCATAAAATGCTTGATTCTAGAAGTTATATTCTGCACCGTATACGGATGGCATCTTAGCCCTGCACGCGTGGTCCTGTGAAGGAAAGGAGATCGCCAATTGGTTGTTCAGGTCTTGGTAGACGCTTCACGCAAAATATTAAAGGTCATCTGCGTTGCAGTTAGACTGAAAAATACGGACTCCGGACTATGCGGTGATGGCGTCGGATGTCGCCGGGACAAACGCAAGAATGAGAGACACTCTTAGTCCTAGGGCACAGTTTTCGTACTATTTAGCATGGATTATCTATATTATTGGTCATAAGGTTAGCTTTCAATTTGTTCTTCAAATTTTATGACACATTATTAGTCCGAATGGATATAATTTAACAAGGAGTGTCGTCCTTGAGAATAGCTTATCGACATAATTGCCACAATAATCTAAGCCGTATTGTTAGATAACAGCTATAATTGCGATATTCTTGCAGTTTGAATGCCGCTGTAAGTCTAAAAAGTGAAATAATAGTAATGTAATGAAACAGATTTTGATAATACTTGCAGTAGATATCCAATTAAGCGTCCCATGGAGAATAAATCTTGTCGTTAATACGTTTTTTCATGGGAATTGTACTAGGTACATTGGTTCCAACAGTTCGTAAGAAAGTTGGTAGATGGCTCCACCGTCGCCCTTAAAGGCGGATATAAAGAGAAGGGAAATTTGAAGTGATTCAGGTGTGGCTCAATAGCTCAGTTGGAAGAGCATTTCCCCTGTAAGGGAAAGGTCGTGGGTTCAAGTCCCATTTGAGCGCTTTTTTTCCACTTTCTCTTTCACTTAACTCATGTTAGTTGTTACTACAATTACCAGAAGCGTTATTACATACCGTCTTCCATCGACTTTCTATAAGAAAACGCTCAAAAATCGTCAATGGGGCTTACTATAACTAAAAACCAGGTGCGTCTATGCGATTGTGAAATCTAGAGGAGAAAAAACTGAAGAGCACGCTAAAATGGTGATGATCGTGTGTAACCCACGCCCCACAAGCGGATCCTAGTGGCGGCTCTGGGGCTGGGAGTCCTCACACTCGCCACATTGCCCACAGCGATGGTACGATGCGCGAACGCTTGGGGTGTGGCCGCCGCCTTCTGCGAGCAAGTAATGCTCGAGAAGGAGGCGGCCAGTCGGGTCCGGACTAGATTCCGGGCCCGGGAAGCCCGCGAAGAGCGAAGGCGAACAGGACGTCCTCCATGAGCGCTGGCCTAGGGGTGACCGGTGGAGCCGCCTGTCACCCTAGTAGAAGCAGGCCGCGACGGCGGCGCAAAGTGTGCCTCCCCGTACCCGGGGCTAGATGAGGGCACCGAGGCTCCCACAACCCGAAGGGGACCATCTCGAAAGAGATGGTCCTGGGTCTGCCGGGGTGCGAGAGATATGCTTTCGACAATCTCACCTCCGGCAACCAAGGACCCAAGACGGCGTGCGTTTTAGTCGGTTCGACTCCGACATAACATCCTCCACCGGCTCCGTGGGGGTGATATCCGTGGGGATTATACACATGATAAAAAAAAACGCCCCACAAAGAAAACTTATCTGAATGTTCTTGACAGAATCTTTCTTGTTCCAGGTGCCAACCCTTCAGATGTTCTTCTAGAAACGGCAAAACAACTTCATCAAAATGTTAGCAGGAGCCATCACCAGTACCTTGGCTCCGCGCCTGAAGCTGCAGCTGACGGCCAGGAAGGTAGCCATAGAGAACTTCGCGTTCAAGCTGCACTACCAGATGACAGTGACGCTGTTCCTCGCGTTTGTGATCCTTGTGTGCGCTAGGGAGTACTTCGGAGACCATATAAGATGTATATCAGACGCAGGTGTGGCCGACCATGTTATACAGACCTACTGCTTCTTCATGGCAACGTTTACTATCGTAAGTTTATTTAATAACAAGCTTTTACTAGTTTGGTGTGTTTTATTTTTCGTGCGGAAATCCCCACGGATATCTCCCCAGTCGGAACCAGAGGGTGAGGTTATGTTGGACTTGAACCGACTAATACCACACGCCATCTGTGGGTCGCAGTGCTAGGCCAAAAGTGAGGTCCGGAGGGCCAGACCGTAAGGGATGGCCCTTGGTCAGCCGGGGTGCGAGGGATACGTCGATGACAACCTCACCTCCGGCCTAGCACCGCGACCCACAGTCGGCGTGCGGTTCGAGTCCGACATAACCGAGGTAACGGAGGGGATTTCCGCTCGGAAAAAAAGGCCAAAAGTGAGGTTGTCATGTATATATCCCTCGCACTTCGGCTTACCCAGGGCTATCCCTAACGGTCTGGCCCTCCTCAAGAGGGGGATGACGACGGTGTCCCCAACTCGCCCCCGGTATGGGGAGGCGCGCTTCTTAGCGCGCCTGGTGTGTATTATTAATTAATCATTCAATTTTTCAAAAAGACGCTTGACTGCTTTAACACTTCTGGGTCTGAAAGACATCGGAAAAAATGAAACCCTCAAGTGAGACTTGAACTCACGACCTTTCCCTTCGAACCCTTCGAAGCATAATAAATGCTATAAAAAAAATCATTCAAACTTCTGAGTCTTGTAATACATAAAAAAAATTGTTGTAACAAAAAATACTTTAAAAAACTCTCTCGAATAGAAGACCAAACTAAAGGTAATAATTGATATTATTGATTTTGAGGTTAGGAAATGATAAAACAATATTTTTATTCGATTACATCAGGAAAAAGTGAATTGCGCAAGCCGGGCTTGACGCGACCTTTCCTTATGTGATTGAATTATTGTATAGTTTGCATAAATAAATACTCAAAAAATTCATTCAATTTCTTTTTGTTAGACACCATACCATAAAGATCATATTGCTGCATGAATATCTATAGCGGTAATTACGTGTAGTAGGAGCTAGAAGCCCTAGAAATTTCAATAATTACTGATCTAACTACAGAATTTCGAATTCATGTATTGTGGAGGTCAAATGGCATACGCACCCATAGACTGGCGAGTGGTACCCCAGGGACCGCTAATGAAAACTCCCTAACTGACGGGCAGTCCCCTAGGGGCCGATCGGAAAATGTTGAGGTTTCTGACGCGTCATAGTTCTACTGAAGAGCCGATCGCAACTGAGTTGGCAAAAAGACTTGGAGGATCGACCTTTGAAGATATATTCATGATAGTAAATAAAATCAGAAATATATTTTTATTTCAAGTAACGTTCGCGTCTGCTTTTGACAGTAACAAGTAAGTTGAACAGACTTAGTAAGTAGTTTTATTTTTCATCGAGTTCCGACATCGAGTCAACTTTTTAATACTTTTAATTCACATGTCATTGAATGTAAGTATATAGGCTTTTAATCTACAATATCTAATCTAATCTAGCTCTTTTAATGTTTATCAATCTTAGCAACAAGTCCGGTTGGTGGAAATCGTTTGCCGCCAAATTTTATGCGGTAGGTAGGTACAGTTACAATTACAGTAATAAAATCGATTCATAAAACAATTTACAACGCTCGAAATAAAATTAAATCATCTTTGAAAATAGCTTGGTATGAGTACGACATGACCCTGTTACTATATCAGAGCCTGTATTGAGTTTATTTGACATCTCAGTGGCACAATAAAGTCTTAACGATTTCTCTAGGCGGTAACAATAATAATTATTAGGTGTACACATAGAACCTAAACAATTGAAAGGAAAACTTTTCACCTTTACAAGCAATACGACGTCGCTAAAGATTATTTTCCTTTGAACTACCGATGTCGCTTTCAACAGCTATTATTGTTAAACGGTGACCTTATCAATAGGTAGTATCGACATTCTTATTGCTCTATTTGTTAGATTATCTTATCGAGGCTCTCGAGAATCTATCATGGCTTTAGCGGCGGGATTAACCAATACGCTACCTACTTGCGGTGTCTTTATATAAGCCGAAATGTTGAGAATGTCCTAGTTTGGGCGAAGGTCTATGACAGCTGTTATCACGATCATTTAATGTACTATTAATGGGTAAAGGTTAGAATTGACTTTGAAAGGATAAATACTTACGACTTTCCCCCTTTACAATGAAAAGCTGTATTTTGTATCCCCCGCCCTGAATGAAATTTTGCGTCCATGGATAATTCTGAGCATCTTTTGAAAAAACATTTCCCATTTAATCGTCAATTTTAATCAAATTACCTTAAATTAAAAAACAAACATCAATCAGAAATATATGTTAGGCAAATAACTCACTAATATCCAAATATACCTTTTTTTTCGGACTCGAACCGACTAAAACCGCACGCCGACTGTGGATCGTGGTGCTAGGCCGGAGGTGAGGTTGTCATCGACATAGCCCTCGCACCCCGGCTGACCCAGGGATCCAAATATACCTAATTATAAAGTAGAATTTTATATTTGAATGAATTTTTTATAGCATTTATTATGCTAAGTTTTAAAATTCAAATATTTGGGCGGAGTCATCAAAACTCAATGTTTAAAAATGGTTGATAAATCAGTCATTGGTTCCAACAGTTCGTAAGAAAGTTGATAGATGCCTCCACCGTCGCCCTTAAAGACGGATATAAAGAGACGGGAAATTTGAAGTGATTCAGGTGTGTCTCAATAGCTCAGTTGCAAGAGCATTCCCCCTGTAAGGGAAAGGTCGTCGGTTCAAGTCCCACTTGAGCTCCTCTCGATGTAGTCGAATAAAATTTTATAATCATAAAATTACAATAAAAAATCCACTTTATAGTCTAATTTCACTGGCACCGATGGAGAATCAGCCGCCATCTTGTTTTAAAGGGTGTTCTACTTTTGTCCGGCAGGTTCGTCATTACAATGAAAGTCTTCTGGAGAAAGGGTTCCTGCCGCACCCTGGCGTGGGCCCCATGTCGGAGTCGGACGAGGCTCTGCACCACACGTACTACCAGTGGGTGCCGTTCGTACTCTTCTTGCAAGCGATGTGCTTCTATCTTCCGCATTACATCTGGAAGAAGAAGGAAGGTGAGTCAGTTTAAATTAGTACTGTGGTAGAGGAGTTGGTCTTACGATCGAGAGGTCCTGGCCTTTACACCAGAGCGACATGAACTCACTCCTAGGTCATGTGAGTGCCGTCAAGCTGAGTGCCACCACTGTTAACATGGTACATGCTTACGATGATAACCCTTTTTCCGAGACTTTACCTTTAGGTGACCAACAAGCGAGGTGAAGTCAAATTGACGTGTCCGTTATAAAAAAATAAAATAAATTTAGCTCAGCTTTTACTTACCGAAATTACTAAAATTCCAATTTTAGTTTCATAAGTCTTCCTAATTATTATCAGGACGCACACCCTGAGATTCATAATTCTTCCAAATAACTAAATAAGAATCTATGTAAGGTTTTTTTCATCGAATATAACATTGAATTCCAATTTTAAGTCTAACTTTTATTTTCTATCTCTGCTCATACCCTAGCCGGTAGTAGCATTCAATTTGAACTCACTTAACTCCTTAGCTAAACTATATTGTGTCAAAGGTTGCTAATCGATATTCTATTTAAAAAAACTCCAGAATTGTGACATTGTCAGTGGATTGTGGCCTGGTCTGCTATTCTCCTCTGATCCCGAATTTATTTGGGTCAGTGCAACATAGGTTTACATTGCATTCACCTCAACATTTACTCCCTTCCTAGCCATAGCATCTTTTACACACATTAGGTTCTCCTCTAAAGTCTTCCTCTCCCCTTGTAGCCATCCACTTCCATACTTATAGTTAATACATTTCAACTTTCGCAACCCGATCCCTACGCATTACATGTCCGAATCAGGACGAACGAAATCCTCGTAGCTTTTCTGTGATTCTTGACTATCGGTCTGTATTAATATCGACTATTAGGGGTTGTATAACATCTTTGGGGTTGGGAGTTAGACGGACAAAATAAAAAATGGGCACGGACCTCAAGCTCCGAGTTATACCTAAGCCTCGGATGCAACTGGAATCCTTTCGATCGATAACTCTATGTTCTTCATGGGCAGTCTGAATGGCGTTTAGGAATATATTTTTGCGTTCACCAAAGATCTAAAGGTACACCTATGTACGCATTTCCAAAATACTATTCTTAAACACGTTTAATTGTTTTGCTATAATTGAACTATTCAACCAACTTATCGTGTTACACCAAACAAATTTCAAAGGTGGAACAAACGCAAAATTAGTTAAATGAATTGGGAATAAATTGAAGTACTTTTAAATCATAATACATCCTTTTGTTTATTGGTTAAAATTAATTACAGAATTCATTAAGTACTTGCCTACTTACGATTTAATTTATGGCTATCGATAAAACGTTTTAATGGACACACCTAGTTAACGTAACCATTCCTGCGGTGAATACTTTAATCCTGCGTTAATCGGACCGATTAATAAATATATAACACACCTACAGCGGCGGATAATTCCTTTAAACCACCTAAATGTGTCACTGATATAGTTTACTTAAGTATTGCACAAAAAAATATGCTTTAGGTATTTTGGAGTGACTAAAAAAATTAAAGTTTAAAACTAGTTTTAAACTTTAATTTTTATTTAAATTATTTTGGGTAAGGTAAAGCTAATAATTTATACATATTTGAAATGTGCTCATTAAGCACTTTAATTTGATACCAAACACGGCATGTTTCTCGTAAATTAATTTTATAACACAGTACTTTATGAGCGCTAGAGGGCGCCACACAAGATTGAGTGTCACGTCATATAGCCTATAACCATCGGACGATCAAGCCGCTTGTAACGATACCTCATTTGTCCAGTTCTGATAAGTAGTTGAGGAACTATGAGGGAACAAATGAACATACATACATACATACATACATACATACATACATACATAGCCTGTCAAAATCATAACCCTCCTTTTGGCTTCGCCGTAGTCGGGTAAAAACTCCTTGCCGTTTTAGGTATTGCCTTGTTACTTAAAAGGATTTTTCTTCTTTTAAAATGTTAAGTATTTTTGTCTATGGTGGTTTTAAAAATAATAATTTGGCGCGCATTTTATTTTATGAATAGGCGGAATAGTTAAAAAGGTACAAGTGACTATGTCTATGCGTTAATGTTTTGATTGCTTTATGATTCGTGACTAAACGGATTCAATTTAATGCAGATTAGTGATTAGCGGATTTAATAGGTGAGTCAAATCTTACTCAGAGGTGCTTAGTGGCATTTTCTTTCGAAGTAGGCTGAGTTAGCTAGCCATATTTTGCGATCTAGTTCTGTCCCTACTCCCGTCAAGAGCATCTAGGCTAGGTACTATATTACATCTTGAAACCTCTGGCTTTGGGTGCTTCTGATTGACAGACATGCTTGACAGCCATGATTTGACTATTAAATTTTATGACGTCACTAAATTTTTTTTCATACAAGTCACCTTATTAACTTATCGTTTTGACGTTTAGTAAAAAGTAAAGTTATAGTCAGTAGAATACACAATTGAGTGATAAAATTACTATTGTATTGTTTATTATTATTAAATTAGTCTGATACAAAACGATTCAGTAAACAGAAATGAGTATGAAAGGTGCAAATGAACTCTGTATCTCTAGATATTGTGAGCAAAGAGCAAACCAAACATTGTTGTTTAGAATGATCTAGCTTAACAGATAATCCGTGGACTACGCAAACAATGCGTCATTGGACAGAGCATTCTTATTGTTTCATTGCTTTGTGATACGAATTCTTGAGTTTGTCAAAACATTATCATATGACGAACAGTCATCTAAAGTAAAGCCAAAGAAGCGAGAGAAAAAAGGTAAACAATGTTTCAGCGGTTCCAAATTATTTTATTCGGAAATGATTACGTACCACTTCAAGCGCGTTCCAGACAGGAATGAACTTGCTCATAAGGTGGCGGATCTGACAGTTTAGAACCGCAGGCTGTGCTGACAGCTTTCCTGTACTACGAAACAGTCGTTCGGCCGTCGCTCGTCGCGTACGTATGACATGTGCGACAAGGACAGAGAAAATAATCGCTAGATATCGTAACGTAACTCAGTAATGGTCGCTTTGTTTACCTTTTTTCTCTCGTCTCGTTGGCTTTAATTTAGAGTTTTAGAATTTACCAATGACTTTGTTTGTGCTGGAATAGGACCACCCCAGCTCAGGTGACTAAGGGATAGGGCTGTTCTCCATCCGACAGTAAGCATACAACCCGAGACAAAGTGCCTAGACGGCAATAGGCTCGCCCCCTGTTACGTGGGACCGAAAATGTAGTTGGCGAAACGTGGGTGTTAATACATCTCTGCCTACACCTTCGGCGATTCACAAGCATATCTATGTATGTACCCACTTTTGTTGAGGTTATTGATTCGGATCGGACTTCAACCCTAAATCAGTGCTCCTTTAGGGGAATCAGAGGCAATCTCCCACTTGGCAATTCTCGGCTTGTGGTTTCAGTCGGGTCGAGTCCAAAATAACCACTCCTGTTGGCTCCGACGTGGCGACGGGAGATTTCCAAGGGGATTTCCGAGCTATAAAAAAGCCCCTCTCCAGAGGGAATACTCTGACCAACTGAGCCCAAGAAACGTCCTGGATATTCGAAACTCTCCAATACTTAACTCTTAGGGTGCCACTCGCAAGCCATCTACTGATTTTTTTACGAATCAACAAATTAGGTAGTAAGTATACGTAATAGGAACCCCGGATGTCAAGAGTCTGGCTATTTCTGGCTTATTACTTTTTCCGAATTTAGGAATTATAGGAAACTTATTTACAACAAGGGACGCTTTTGACCGGACGGGTGATTTCATGCAATTCCCCTATTCAGCAGGGGAGGTTGAGAAGTATCGACATTCAAATCTAACACGGCCTCGATTATACTAAAGCAAAAGCACAGTCATACCACATGCACTGCAAAATCGGCATTGAAGCTAAAAATTAAATAACTGTTTGCTGATTGAATAAAAAAGTGTCATGAAACTTTTTTCATTTAATTTCGGACTATAGGCCTAGAGAAATAAAGTTTGAAATTTAATGTAATTTTCTGCAGTGAATGTGGTACAATCGCGGTGTAGCTTTAGTAGAATCGAGGGTCAGTTTCTTTGCAAAATCTTACGATCTGATTCACCTTCAGATCCTCGAGGTCTTCTATATATAGAAAACATCTGCCTACTAATTCCTCCAATATTTTAATCATCATGTGTTTCTGCAGGTGGCAGAATCAAAGCGTTGGTCGCAGGGCTCCAGTACGCGACCCTAGCCCTGGACAACGATGACATGTCGGTCGCAGGAATGGAGGTGCCCTCCAAGAAGACCGTTGAGAGACGAGTCGATATGATACGAAGGGATATTATTTTGAGGTAAGAAGAGAATATTCCAAGATACTTTTAAATCCGTTTTCGTTATTATTGCAGTAATGCAGCAAATAAATTCAAAGGGGTCAAAGTAAAAAATCATTTATTCTGCATAAATCGGACTTACAAAACGTCAATATAAAAATAAATATTAAATACTAGTTAAGCAAATGGACCACAACAACCGCACCCGGTTCGGAAGACGAAGTTGTATTATACGCATGATAAGTATTTGATTATTTATCGTCACGTGATGCTATCAAAGCCTCTGTAGTCTGTGGCTTGGCGGCAGTGAATGCGACTGCTACGCATAGGTTCGGGCGTAGGTTCTATTCCCACTCAGTGCAAATATTTGTATGATCTGGTCGTGCCTAAGAGAGCACTTCCGCAACAGGTCTCTAAGGTGAAGAGCCTCTAGTATAAAGAATAATGTAGGCAAGGGAAGTCCACAAATTGGATCTCTAACTTCGCATCAAAGATTGGCTCTGAGGGTCGGGGCGTGTCGGGTTTAAAGCCGTCTGTACTAGATGTAATGCGCATGCTAGATATTTTTAAACCATCTAGAGTAGTGGTCACTTCAGAAAGTGGCCGCTCGAGTCAGCCTTGGAAATTAAAGATACCATAAACAGTTATGTGCAAAATTAGCAATAAAAACTGATAATCCCATTCGTTGATTCGTTCCCAGGTTAAAAATAAGTCGAGCCTGGTCCATATGGTTGGTGTCCATGGAGATTACGAATTTGCTGCACGTGATGTTCCAAATTTGGCTCATCGACAAGTTCCTGAACGGAGCCTTCATCGGGCTCGGGCCCAGGATACTTAACTACAGCGAGTGGTCTCATCATATAAACGATCCACTTGAGACGGTGTTCCCAAAGGTAAGGGTGTTGTACTTTTACTTATAAGAAAAAAACATCGACTGACCCACTGAATTTTGACGTTCAAAAGGTGGTTCGAAAGTTCGGAAATGCGACTCAACTAAATCGATTCACGCATTTTCCCATTTGTTACCACGATGCATGTTACTGCGAAAGCGCCCATCGATACACATATTGTCGAATGTTCATCACCGCGATGCACGTTATCGTGAAAGATCATCACAACGATACACATATTTTCGAATGTATAGGAGTGCGATACATTTTCCTGCGAATATAAGTAAGGGGAGGCCTTACGGTTCGGCATTTCCCTCGCACATCGGTTGACCCTGGGTCGTTTACTGTATCTAGAAAACTAAACTTTCTTCCTGTTCCAGGTGACAAAGTGCTTGTTCCACAAGTACGGTCCCAGCGGGTCCATCCAGCAGCACGATGCGCTCTGTGTGATGGCTCTGAACATCATCCACGAGAAGATCTACGCTGTGCTGTGGTTCTGGCTTCTCTTCTTGTTCATTGCTTCAGTCCTCGGTAAGTTTCTTCTTTACTCGACTGCCAAATTGTTGGTTAATTTTGGCGTTTATGGGAGGGAGTGAATATTGTCTGGCCCTTCATCTCAGAGAGAAAAACCGGTGTCAATCAAGAGTACTGACTGGACTGACTGATTGGAAAAATTTACCTAATGGTGTTACGATACGTTTTAATGCGGAGACTAGTCATAAATACAATACATGTGTGTAGTAACGCAGAAAGAATAAAAGTATCACCACTCCATTTCATCCGGAAGGTGTCGTAAGAGGTGATTAACTTAAGTAAGAGAAATCACAGCGAGTGTAAAAAATCTCGAAATAAAACGGTGTACAAACCCGTCTAGCCAGTGAGGAAACTTTTTTTTTTATACCGGACACGTCAATTTGACTTCGCCTCGTCTGATGTTAAGCTAAAGGCAAAGTCTCGGAAAGAGGGTCACTATCATAAACATGTTCCATGTTAACAGTGGTGGCACTCAGCTTGACGGCCTAATTAGATGCCTTTTCACGCCCCGCTTAAAGGACCAGGGACTGTAGGAAGAAGGAAACACGTGGAAGAGAGAAGGAAGTTCCAGGTCTTGGTAGTGCGGCATGAGTCACTGAAACGCTTGGTTCTAGCAGGTATTCTCTGCACCGTATACCAAAAGCCAGGCCAAAGCCTCCCAACATTGATAGAGGCCTATGTGACTATTTATTGACAATATCCTTCTTTCCAGCTGTAATCTGGCGGTTGATGTCGTACATAATGTACCGGCGGTCTCTCCGCTTCAACCAGGTGTTGTTCAAGCGCGTCAGCTCCGGCAAGTTCGACCCCTACAACGTCATCAGGGTCGTTAACGGCTGCCAGTTCGGCGACTGGCTGTTCCTCTACTACCTGGCGAAGAATATGCATGGCATTGTCTTCCAGTAAGTTCTTTAGTACCCTGGTAGTGATGTGCTAGATATCTGTCTATGGATATATCTGAAAGAGAAATATCCGTTACTTCTTAGGCGGATCTTTTATAGAACTGTTACTGTTTTAAATTTAAATTGTTGAATAAAACTAAAGTAAAGCCAACGAAGCGAGAGAAAAAAGGTAAACAATGTTTCAGCACTTTTTATTTGAAATTGATTACGTATCACTTCAAGCGCATTTTAGACAGGAATGAAATTGCTCTTAAGATGGATATGACAGTTTAGAACCGCTGTACGTACAGTGATACGTGTGATACGTGCGACAAGAATAGTATAAGTAATCGCTATTTATCGCAACGTAACTCAGTAATGGTCGCTTTGTTTACCTTTTTTCTTTCGTCTCGTTGGCTTTACTTTACCTTCCGTCAGCACAAGTACCTACAGTCAGCGTCATAAATATCTTGACGACCAAGTATCAAAATGTTCTTAAAACTCTAGTATTAAGAGCAAATCAAACTGTTTCATTGATTTAAATGGTATTATTGTCCGAACTAAAGCTGTGTACCAAATATCAGAAGAAACGGTCAACTCGAAGGGGGTAAAAAACTATATTAAGGTCATTTTGAGTACTTTGTCCGTCAACATCTTTTTGATGCTGACTGTACATGCAGCCAATGTGTAATTTTTCATATAAAGAGGTGTATAGCTATCACCTTCACCGTCCTTACGTACCTTAGTAATTCAACAATATTTGGCCTAGTATTATCTTTATATATCTTCTCTTTGCAGGCAGTTATTCGTGAAACTAGCTGAAGAGTTACAGGCGCGGGAAGTCCCGGATTTCTCGGATGGTAACGCTGACAGTGACAAAACTGGGGACGAACCCGTCCTCATCGGTAGGGTGGATTTCGATGACGAAACACTGCCGCTCAAAGACGCCAAGAAGTCATCATAGTCAAAGAAATTATCTAGGATAATAATTAAACTATTGTTCACACATTTAAAATTAAATATGTGAATAATAGAAAATGATTTTTCGAAGAAAGAAATTTTTCGATTAGAAAATGATTTATGTGCACATGTGTGTGTGTATGTGTGTTTCACGTACGTGTGTGTGTATGTGTATGTCAAAGTGCGCGTGTGTATGTTAAATTTTGTCAAGTTGGTTTGATCGAATACTTATACATATTTGCAATAGAAGGCAATATTAATACATTAAAACGTTAACAAAAGATAATTAATAATAAGTTTTTACTAAAGAAAATAGATAATACAGGGTGTATTTTTGAGACGGGGCTTTAAATAACTGTTAAGGCACATTACTGCTTTGTCTCAAAAATACATCCTGTAACAGAACAGGCGAATGAATGCGAATGATTGTGCTCTTTCAGTTGGTGTGTACCCAGCATTATAAAGTTTATAAATATAAGCGGTTTTATATGACACCAAAAATATGACTATGTGACAGACAGTGTGACAGTGTATAGTTAAACTTAATAATTGTACGCAGAAACCAATTGAAAAATATTCTACAGGGTGCTAAATAATAATTTATTATTGATTTAACTGGGATGCCTACCCAAACGACCTTAAAATTTGGGCCCTATCACAAAAGCACCTGTACACCCTCATGTTAACACTCATACATACATATAATGACGCCTGTAAATCCCCAAAGGGGTAGGCAGAGGTGTATTAACACCCATATTTCGCCAACTCTAATTTTAGATTCCTAGTAATAAACCGGCCGGCACTTAGTCATGGGCTGTATGTTTAATGTCGGATGGAGGACAGCCATATCCTTTATCCTTCTATGACACATTGACACCCACAGGAAGATATGGGTGGCCCTACTCGACTCCACCGGGCACCAACTAGGTACTTAATGTTTAGACGCATTTGTGAATAAGGTCCAAATTTTGAGGTCGTATGGGTATGTGACCCGAAGTATAAAATCAAAACGTATGTAGATAAGATAAGATAAGATAGCTTTATTTCATAAAGAGTGACAAAAGTTACTACAACTATGACATTATACCGCAGTTATGAAATATTACAGCATACAAAACAAAGACAATATCCCAATCTCCCTTGTTAGGCGCGAACCTGTATTAAGGGTAGTGGAGAAACCGTCCTGTCCTAGCTGCACATAAGCAGCAATCGTAAGAACTGCAGCGACAGTTACTTGCTATTATGACACATTTTTACGTGGTGACCCTCTTTCCGAGACTTTGCCTTTAGCTTAACATCAGGCGAGATGAAATCAAACTGACGTGTCCTTTAAAGAAAAAATAAAGTACGAGATACTGGAACCCCAAAAGTAGGCAAGCCTGTAATAGGAGAGTATAGGAGAGGGTAGTTATAGTAAAAAATATAGACGAAGTGAAAATAAATTAAGGCAAATTGAACTTTATGTATTGAGAAATTGTCTGTTAAACAACAGCCTGTATATCGTTATATCGTAGTTACCTATTATTGCTCAATATTCGTCACTATCGTAGTTAAGTACTTGTATATTTAATTTAATGATCAAATTGTATATCATAAATTATTTATATATGTTACCGGCAATGTATATAATCTGGTATTGTTTACAATGCCTAGACAATGTCTAGAATGCCGAGTGTACAGCAGGCAATGTATGAAATGGTATCAAAAACATTATTGTGGTTATAAAAAATACCACCACGAAGGTTGAGTTCCGCTTCCACCTCAGTCTTTTAATCTATATATATCTGGGTCGGGGCGCAGTGTCCACACAGAGTAATTTGATTAAAATAATCTTAGATAGATTAGGTTAGAAGGCTTCGTATTTTTTTAGAACCATTCTGAAATATAATTTCCGCAAAACCATCCGCAAATATAGACCATAATCTATTTATTTCACACATTGCTGGAACAGCAGGCATTCTATATATTAGTATACATTACCTAGGCATTGTATATAATGCCTACATTATACACATTGCCGATAACATACCTATACATTTTGTACATAATTATTATGGACAATCAACTGCCAAGATATATGACAGTATTTTATTTTTGTAAATATTAAATTTAATGCGAGTGCAATATAACTGTGTAATATAAATTGTCTAGTCCTATTATGTGTTAAATCAGATTTTTTAGGAAATTTAATAAAATGTATGTTAAGTTTAGTAACTTTTTTTATTAAAGCGATTTACCTTTTTCGTGGCTTTTACCACCAAAACAATTTACTACGTTACACTCTATTTTTGCACCTATCTCAAAAGCAGCCTAATAGGTAGGGAGGCCACGAAGCTAAATTTGCAGTTACACGAGCGTTGCGTCGCGGAAACCTATTAGGATTGGAAGATTAGATGATACAAAGAAAAATAGTATTTAAAGTTCCACTTTTAGTGGTGGGGGAAGCGTATACATAAATAAATACAGATATTATCCATCCTCATTAACGTTTTGTATTTCTTTAGTCTTTTTTAATGTTTTTCAGTTATTTTGGTTTGTTTACCTACTAAACTAAACATAAAAAAGACCGCGTCTTGCAAGCTTCAGCCCCTAGGTCAGCCTTTTTCAGCGGGATTTTTTAATGGGCACTTTTTAGCTAGAAACAAACCTACTTTACTTAAATTAATCTGATGCGTAGGTGTAAATTCGCAGAACGATTCTTTTTTGCGCACCCACCCATATTGAAGTCTGCCTACTGGCTGGAGGAATTTATCAATATGTAAATAACCGCCCCTGGCATAATCTGACGCGCTCGAGTTACTACCCAACTTCCTTCTACGCGTACTCTACTATAACGACCTCATTTTACTGTATTACCTATATTATGTTTTTCAATTAAAGCAATACCGTCCCTATGTATGCTTAGATCTTCAAAACTGCGCTAAAGATTTTAATGTGGTTTTAATAGATAGAGTAATTCAAGAATAAGGTGAATATGCATAATGCATGCATAATATAGTAGAGGGTGCAGCGGGAACGGGATGGGGAAACATTGAGGGTACGAAGTTCTCCGGGTCAGCTAGTAACAATATATAACAATCAATGTCTCCATTGAACTTCTTATAAGTAGGTGCCTTCTTGACCTCAAAAATAACACTACGAAAAATAAACAAGTTGTAGGTATGTATCTTAAACTGAAAGAATAACATAGACGAAACGTATAGAAAAAACGCAAAAAGGAATAGTAGTGCTATCTTGTTCGCACTCATTGTGAGTTCGCACGAGTGCGAGCGAGATGGTACTTTTTTAGTATTTCGTTTCGCGGCTTCACTTACAAGTTATATACTTTAAGTCTATGTTAATAAATTTAAAATACAGTAAAGAGCAAACTGTGCCAGAAAGGCTATTATAAAATCCAAGAATATTTAAACGATAAACAAGCTTGGAAATGAGCTGTTCGCTCAGCTATGCTACTCAAGCAAAACATTGTATCTAGACCATAAGTTTTAGGCTAAGTAAATAGACCAAAAAATAAATGCCCGCTGAGTTTCTTGCCGGAGTCTTCTCAGGTCTGGGCCGCGTTTCGAACCGGTGGTCCATTTAGTAGTATTAGTTAGTATTTAATATTTACTTTATGTTGACTTTTTGTAAGTCCCGATTTAATGGTCTATGCAGAATAAACATAAGCATCGAAAAGAAATGGCTGTTCTTGTATCGGAAACATGGCTAAAGCCTTGTCTTCCTTCTAAATCCTATACACTACCGGGTTACCAATTCATACGCAACGACCGCACAGGACAGCGTGGTGGTGGAGTTGCTATATATCTCAGAGATCAATTCCCCTATACCGTTCTTGACCTATCTTCACAACCACCACCAACCGATGCCGGTGAACATATATTTATAGAAGTAGTGCTTAACCACGTTAAGGTTTTGCTCGGTGTTTATTACTCACATTCTTCAGGCGTTAATTACTTCTCGTCATTTGAAAATTTACTTGAGAATCTTGTCTCTTTGTACGATCATACAATAATTTTGGGAGATTTTAATACATGTCTACTCAAAAATGATTCACGTACATCTGCTATTAACAACGTTCTGGGCTCTTACAATCTGTCTATCCTTCCTCTAACAGCTACTCACCACGTTCCTAACCGTCTTCCCTCCCTTCTTGACCTCATAATAGTATCTTCAACTAGTCATGTTGCTAAGTTTGGTCAATATGAAGCCGACAATTTTTCCTACCATGATCTACTCTACCTGTCCTACAAAGTACGAACACCGAAAGCAAAGCCCAAAGTCGTTCGTCAGCGCTGCTTTGGTGGCATGGACCTCGAAATACTCCTGGAGGATGCCAGCAATATCGACTGGTCCCTACTTACAGCCGCAGAAACTATAGACGAAAAAATTTGTATATTCTCTGACCAGCTACTGCGACTGTATGATATACATGCCCCCGTGCGTGAGATAGCATTAAAACACCTTCCGACACCATGGCTTACACAGGACATAAAAGCACTCATCGCAAGAAAGGCAGCTGCTAAAACAAAATATAAACGCCGACCCACACAAGACAAACTTGACAAATACATTACCATACGTAACCACTGCAGCAAGGTGTGTAGGAAAGCACAACGCCAACATATTCACGATTCAGTTCAAAATGATGACCCAGCTAAAGTCTGGAAGTTTCTAAAATCACTTGGAGTTGGAAAGTCGCAGCAAGAAACAATACCCAAAAGTTGTAATATAGATTTATTGAATCAGCATTTCACAGCTTCGTCTAATTTTAATAGGACAACTAAAGCTAAGACTTTAGATTATCTTTCTATTTAAACTAAATGTTCAGACAACAGGAATGCCTGAGCTTAAGATAGCTCATCAAAACATACAAGGCCTTCCCGGCAAGGAATTAATAGTAGAATTATTCCTAGAGGAATTAAATGTGGATGTTTTGTGTTTGACTGAACATTGGCTCAAGGAGAGTGAGATGATGTTTAGTATAAACAATTACAATATTGTAAGTTGCTTAAACAGAAAGTCTGCTATTAGAGGTGGCTCCATGGTCCTTATAAAAAATGGTCTCCACAGTAAAGAGCGGGTTGACATTGTTAGACTTTCTGTTGAGCGCTGCGCTGAGGTGGCCTGTGCCGAGCTTGATAGTTGTATAGTAGTCTGCGTATACAGTCCACCCAACAGTGATTTTCGAGCTTTTATTAGGGTCATGGATCAAGTTCTGGGGATTGCATCAAGTAGTAGGAAAAATCTTATTGTGTGCGGTGACTTTAATGTAAACATCTTACAACAGTCTAGGGAAAGTACTCAATTTCTAAACATGTTCAGAAGTTACAATCTTGAGAATATTTTCTGTGAGCCGACTAGAAACACTGCTACGAGTGCCAAATGCTTGGATAATTTTTTTAGTGATAGTGGATACTTAAGCAAGTCTCTAATTAGTAAGTTGCCCTCAGATCACCAGGGTCAAATAGTATCCTTTTCCAAGGGTATTAATAATCAACCTAAGGAGAAAATTATGTGTAGGCCCATAACCTCAAGTAAAATTAAAAAGTTCAAAGATGTGTTAGAGGATAAACTTGATTCTTTAGCTTATTTGGGTAATAATCCTGAGGCTCATTATAATAGTCTATTTACTACATTATCTGATGCTTTTTCCAACACATTCAAACAAAAATATAAAAAGCATAATACTAAATCTAGATTCTGTGAATGGGCTACTGTAGGCATATATAAAAGTAGACGAACACTATTTGATCTATACGCCCAAAAACAGTACAGATTTGATAATGATTTCATTGAATATGTTAAGAATTACTCCAAAATTTTCAAAAAAGTGTGTAGACAAGCGAAGGCCATTCATATTAAAAGGAAAATAATTGAGGCCCCTAATAAAATGAAGGAAACTTGGAAAGTCATTCACAAAGAGTCGGGTAAATGTAAAATGAGGGATAGTATTACTAAAATTAAATTGGAAAATAAGGATTTAACCTCTCCGAAAGATATTGTAAATGCGTTTGAAGACTTTTTTACCAACATTCCATTTAAAATCACTTCTTCAATCAATTCTTGCGCCCGCAGTGCTGTGGCTCTTCTTGAGAGTAATATTAGTTCTTCTTCTAAATTTAACTTCAAACATATTGATCCCAGTGACATCTTAAAAGTTTTCAAGCAACTTAAAATGAAAAAGTCTGAAGATTACTGGGGCATGTCAGTCAGTTTAATTGGTCATGTAATTGATATCATGGCACCTGATTTGGCACTCATATTTAATGAATGTGTTGATAACGGTACATTTCCTAATTTAATGAAACATGGTAAACTAATACCATTATTTAAGAAGGGATCCAAGTCAGAACTTGGAAACTATCGCCCCATTTCTATTTTGCCAGTTCTGAGTAAGGTGTTTGAGAGAGTGATGCTCAATCAGATGCAACTGTACTTCAAGACCAACAATCTTTTCCACAGCCAACAATATGGCTTTACTGGCGGGAAATCTACCACCGATGCGGGAGTTGCCCTAGTTAGCCTAATTTACGACGCCTGGGAGGGATCGCAGGATGCCATTGGAGTATTCTGTGATCTTTCCAAAGCATTTGATTGTGTTGACCATCAAACACTCTTACTCAAGCTACGTCGATATGGTTTTGATAGGAAATCAATAGCACTATTAGAGTCGTACTTAACGGATAGGCTTCAGACTGTTACTGTTAATAACGTAAAGTCAAATGGGTCAAATGTCAAAATAGGTGTACCCCAAGGATCAATCCTAGGACCCTTTCTGTTCCTGGTATATGTCAATGACTTGCCTTATATGGTCGAGGCACAAGCTGGCATAGTACTGTTTGCAGATGATACATCGTTAATATTCAAAGCAAATAGGTATAGTACAGATGCAAATAATGTTAATAATATTCTGAATGCCATGTCAAATTGGTTTTCTGCAAGCAACCTATTGTTGAATGCAGAAAAGACCAAATGTATGAAGTTAGTGTACTACCCAATGTGAGGCAAATAGACGTTGATGTTGTGCTGGGGGGGAAGGGGTTAGAATTCGTAAACACCACTACCTTTCTAGGAATTACAATAGATTCTAAATTACAATGGGGTGACCATATCACTATTCTGGCCAATAAACTTAGCTCTGCTGCTTATGCTGTGAGACGGATTAGGCAGTTGACTGATGTAGCTACTGCTAGGCTCGTATACTTTAGTTACTTCCATAGCTTGATGTCCTATGGAATACTACTTTGGGGAAATGCAGCAGATTTAGAAACTATATTTATATTGCAAAAGAGGGCAGTTCGTGCCATTTATTGCTTAGGCAAGAGAGACTCCCTCAGGGAAAGATTTAAGGATATTGACATTTTAACTGTAGCTTCCCAATATGTATTTGAAAACATAATGTATGTCAGGAAAAATATATCTCATTACACAAAAGTTAGTGACATTACAGACAGAAATCTGCGTAACAAACATAGACTTTTACTTCCATGTTATCGGCTTAGCAGGGTTAGTGATTCTTTTAAGGGGGATGGTATACGTTTTTATAACAAACTGCCAGAATCGATCCTTGGTATGCCTGACGATAAATTCAAAACCTTTGTAAAAACCACCTTATCCAAAAAGGCATACTATAGGATAGATGATTACTTGAAAGATAAAAATGTCTGGCTTGAGCATGGTGCAGGCCCCTCGTAAATTGCTATAATTACAGCATGGTACTGTATTAGTTACGTGACTTATTTGTTACATTATGTAACTTTGTTTTAATTCTTAATTATAAAGAGTTTTATATACTTGTTGACATTTAGATTTAAGAAAATAAATATGTAAATTGACGTCCAAAAAATGCCGCAGTGGAGTTTGTTGCGCCGTTTCTTCTCCACCAGCGCCTTGGAAGCGGTGGTAAACTTAGATTAAGTAGAATTAAAATTGACGTCAATAAGAAACAATTTTATTGTTCTATATTGAAAAATAAATGACTATGACTATGACTATTTCATCACTTCCAACTCCTGATTATCTCCCGTTTACTTTTAATCAAATCGCTGCTTGTGATGTTAAAAAGAGCATACTGTCAATTACATCCAATGCTGTTGGAACGGACTGCGTCAGCCGTAATATGATCGTGCCTATCTTAGATGCAATTCTTCCCATCATATGCCACATCTTGAATTATTCCTTATCAAGTAGCACCTATCCTTCAGCATGGAAAGACGCTCAAATCATACCCTTACCTAAAAAAGCAAATCCTTCATCCTTCTCCGAATATCGACCAATCTCTATACTACCATTCCTCTCTAAGGTCATGGAGCGCCAAGTTCACAACCAACTTAGCATCTTCCTTAATAGGCACAACCTTCTGAATCCTTACCAGTCTGGTCTTCGGCCTGGGCATAGTACTACAACAGCACTAATAAATATTACGGATGACATCAGAACACGCATGAAAGGTGGAAATCTCACGGTGCTAGCCTTACTGGATTTCAGTAACGCATTCAACACCGTTGATTTTGACATTTTGCTGGCCATGCTCCGCTCGCTTAACATATCTCCAACGGTGATTGATTGGTTTCGTAGTTACCTGTCTGGCCGCCGTCAGTGTACGCGCATCAATGATACATTTTCATCCTGGTGCAACACTTCTATTGGTGTGCCACAGGGTGGCGTCTTATCTCCCTTACTCTTCACAATATTTATTAACCCCATTTCCTGTAAACTACTTTCGTCCTACCACCTCTATGCTGATGACTTACAAATATACACACATGCTCCACCAGGGCAGCTATCTGAAGCAATTAATGTAATAAATAGAGATTTATCGCATATTGCTGACTGGAGCGCAGATCATGGTCTCACAGTAAATCCACTAAAAAGTCAAGTCATTATTGTAGGTGGCACCAGACTGGTTGCGCAAATTGAATGGGATAAGCTCCCACCCATTATATTCAATGGTAACATCATCCCTGTTAGTGACAAAGTGAAGAATCTGGGAATCTACATCGACAGCACGATGTCATGGACCCCTCAACTGCAAGAGGTAAACCGTAAGGTTTACGCTTCGGCTGGGTCTCTGAGGAGACTGCGTAATTTTCTACCCACTGCAACGAAAACAGTGTTGGCTCAAACTCTCCTACTGCCAATTCTCGACTATACCGATACAAGCTATTTAGACCTAACCGAGGAACAACTTAATAAACTTGAGCGACTCCAAAACTTCTGTATTAGGTTCATATTTGGCTTACGCAAATATGACCACATCTCTGAATTTCGTGTTAAACTCAAGTGGCTTCCTATCCGTCTTCGCCGAAATGCTCACATTCTATTTCTTCTTTATAATATACTATTCAATCCTTGCACACCCAGCTATCTGAAAGAACGGTTCTCGTATCTTAGTGATACACATACCAGGGTTCTAAGATCATCGGAAAACCTGCGCCTGAAGTTGCCAATGCATTCCACGAACTACCTAGATAAATCTTTTTCGGTACAGGCTGCTCGTCTGTGGAATGCTCTACCAGTGCATATAAGGCGTGCACAAACTCTTCCAATTTTTAAAAATATGGTCAATAACTACTACCTGTCATTATAACTGCCTTTATCTCTATTTTGTTTTCCATAACATGTATAACTATAATATAAGTACTTCTATTCAGTATCTGTAAGTATTAGGTTAGTATATAAAATTATTTTTATATAGGTAATTATTTTAAATATTTGTTTTTATATAGTACTTATAGGTATTTCATCTATCTACGTATGTATATATGTGTATGTATATGTATGTGTATTTATATGTATGTGTATTTATATCTGTGTGTGTGTATATATTTATATGTGTATGTACCGTATATTTTGTATTAATATAAATAAAACAAAAATATTGACGTTTTGTGCACCACTAAACTGCCCATGCATAACTCCACTGCACAGACTCCATTGCCACAGGTTGTCTGTAAGAAATCGCGCCTAGCGATAAGACCGCCATTTGTACTGCCTCTTATCATGTTGTAATTTGTATGTAACTTTTATGTCAATATTGTTTTGGTGTACAATAAAGAATATTGTATTGTATTGTATTGTATTGTAAAGCGTTTGTTTTACTGTTAATTGAATTCGTCTTGTTATTTTTTTTGCAATTGTATGAAAGCGTCGGTAGCTTAGTGTTTAAGGAGTCGGCCTTACGATCGAGAGGTCTCGGGTTCGAATCCTGGCCATTTCACTACGGACGTGAACCCACTCCTAGCACAAGCAATTAAGCTTAGTTGGAGAGGTTAGCGGGAATATTAGTAAGTTCGATTATGATATTCCTTTATAGAAAAATCGCTGAAAATCGTACACAATCAATTAAACCCAGACCAAAGTCCAGTCCTACAAAATCTCGGGCACAGCTAAGTAGTTTAAAATAAACATTTTTCTAGCCTTCGCGGTTTAAATCTGATCATATCTAATAGTATAAGTAAACACAATGATGACTAAATCCTACCACACACAGGTAAGTACAGTCGCTCTCAGAAGTGTCTGAACACTACTGCTCACATCTCTGGGATGGCTCCGCAAAGTATTTACTAGATGCTCTCGACAGGTTGCAGCGACGTGCGGTCCGCATTATTGGGAATCCTGAGGTCACGAACACCCTTGAGCCTTTGCAGATGCGTAGAGATGTTGCGTCTTTGGCAGTTTTCTACCGTCTCTACCATGGTGAATGTTCTGATGAGATCTTCCATTAGTCCCACCCTCTCCTTTCCTTCACAGGAACCAAGCGTTTCAGTGACTCATTCGTATGCCGCACCATTAAGACCTGGAACTCCCTGCAAGCTCACGTTTTTTTTTTCTTCCTACAGTCCCGGGTCCTATATGCGAGGCTTGAAAAGGTATCTGATGAGGCCGTCAAGCTGAGTGCCACCATTCATAAACAAATAAACAAATATTCCACAACATTCCACACAACGCTATCTAGACCCATGGTAAGCTTAGCTCAACTAGCTTGTGTTATGGAATCTAGAATGCGGATAAATATACTTAGATACTTTTTTTTGTAAATACATACGTACTATACATAGAAACACCCAGCCCAATGCAAATAGCCATATTCATGCATACAAATATTTGCACTGAGCGGGAATCGAACCCGCGCCTCCTGCGTGGCAGTCGCGTGCACTACCGCCACGCCACGGAGGCTGTCACATGATACATGTATACATGATACATGTAACATGATACATGTTTACGACGGTGCCCCTTTTTCCGAGACTTGGCGTATAGCTTACCATCAAGGCGAGGTGAAGTCTAACTGTCGTGTTTTTTATAAAAAAAAAAGATCAAGTATTACGGAATCGGTAGTGTAGTGCGTTTCGATTCCTTTACATGTAACTGCGTTTAATCGCGCGATATCGTCCGATGTTTTGGCGGTTTGGCGCTGTTTAGCGCAACAAAGTCTTCGTAACCATCTTCGACCTAATGTATTAAATTTAATACAAATACTCATCGCTATCGGCATCCGGTGTGGGGGAATATCGAAATAAATCTGTAAAGAAATAATTAATTTAAGAATAATTATTATTATTATATTCATACAACAAAATTAAATTAAAAATAATATTCATACAACAAAATAAAATTAAAGCTAAAGGAAGAGGTCGGTAGTTTAGTGGTTTAGGAGTCGGCTTTACGATCGAGAGGTCCCGAGTTCGAATCCTGGCCATTACACTACTGACGTGAACCCACTCCTAACACAAGCAATTTAGCTTAGTTGGAGGGGTTAGAGGGAATATTAGTACCTTCGGTTCTATTATACTTTTGTAAAAAAAAAAGACACCAATCACTGTATTCAGTCCCACGTAAAAATAGGAGGTACCTAAGCCTATTGCTACATTCCGGGCACTACTATTGACTCGAACCATGCATCTGAAGCTCATCTCTGCCTAACCCCGCCGGGGATAAAGGCGTGATAATATGTATATTATGGTTGTCAAGCTAAATCTTATGGCAACTGTACCAGTAAATAACGTGCAAATACTTTTAATAAAGTTAAATAACGTGCAAATAGTTTTAATAAGGCAAATGGAGGCGTGGGTTCGCCAATTAACACGCGCCTAAATATATAGTCGAGGAGGCCGTAGATTGTTTTGTTAGCCAAATTAGTTGGGACCAAGGAAATACAAATATTAATTTAGTTTTTGGTAATACGACAATATACGTTAAATACCAACATTCATTTTATGATGATGTAGGGGAAGAGATAGTTAAATGAATAGTAATGGTTTATTCGGAATGAAAAATAATTAGAAAAGAATACATTCAAGGAATTACGTAGGTGTTCTTTAAGAATGTGCCAATTCTGGTTGTATCCAAAGCCTGTATTTAAGAGTACGGTATCTGTCTACAAGTTTAATTGTTCGGTTATTTTAGTTTTTACGGATGCGGCTGCCATTTGACCCCCAACCGCGAAAGGAAACCCCGCACCATGGTCTGCATATCTGGTCTAGGAGTATAAAGCGTGTAATATTGTTATGCCCCCTGAAGGGGAAGTACTCGAAATACTGGAGATAAAGAATTTCAATCTAAGCGAACATTCCTTAATTTAAAAAAGAAACTAAACTGCATTCAAAGATTTTCAAAAACTCGCTTGACACACCCGGTAATCGAACCGACTAAAATCCGAAAAAAATATATCATGTAATTTTATGGCTTCAATCGATAGTGGCAATTGTAAGGATCAAATCTCTCTAACAAACATCATAAATTAAATGAAAAGAAATTCCTTTCAAAGATTTTTGAAAGTTCTGGTTCGAAAATCTTTTCAAACTCATAGTTTTGTTTCTTTTCAAAAATAAAAGAACGTTACCTTTATGTGAAATTCATTATCTCCAGCATTTCGAGTTATTACCCTCCAGGGGGCATGAAAATCTTCCAGCCTGTATAGTATACATACTCGGATGTCATTGATTTAAATTAGACTACCTTCAATAGTGTTATTCTCTATCATATTCTGTCTCTTGTCTCCTGAACTACATGGCTACGTGTAGTGTAGCCTGTAACGGTGTGTTAGACCTACTAACCTCATCTCGATACAGATCTATCATGTGGACGGATGTTTTGGAACAGAAAACTGTTTGGTTATCTATATTTTAGCTTCCGTACAATCAGCGGCGTCAGAAATATCTTGATTACAAATTCTCAAAATGATTCGAAAAACATCGGAAATGATCTTAAATCTCGTGTTATGAGCAAATCAAACTGTTTTATTGATATAAATTGTATTATTGTCCGAACTAGACCTCCTTTACTAAAGGTCCCTTGGCCCCTAGCTGGGGCAGAGGGCGTCTCAGTGAGTTTCCAACTCGTACGGTCTTGAGCTTCGCGTTTGACTTCGCTCTAGGTTTTTCCAATGGCTTCCGCTTCGCCAATGATAGTCCGCCGCCAGGTCTGTTTAGGACGACCACGTTTGCGCTTTCCTTGGGGATTCCAGTCTAGGGCTTTCCTCGGTATGTGGTTTGGATGGATCCAAACCATATACCGAGGCAACCCTTTTAGATTTTGGAGAGTTTGATCTGCTGGTCGATCCGGACTTCATCACAACGTTTCCAAAGCTGCTCGTAGGGAATTTTCTCTGGCCAGTAAATACCCAGGATTCTGTGGAGATATCGGTCGACGAAGACCTGGAGCTAGTGCGAGATGTCCTTTGTGACCTTCCACGTCTCACAGCAATACAGATTTCACGTTCCGATTACCAAATATCGGAAAAATCAACCAACAGGAAGGGAGGAAACCAAAGAATTGAGATCATTATGAGTACTTTGTTCATCAACATCGATCTGATACTGGCTGTATCTTTTTTTAATATAAAGGACACGCCAATTAGACTTCACCTCATAGTTTATAATTTTCGGGACTTCACGCGATATATTCAATTGGGAAGATGGATTCAAATTATCCGGTACCTGGAATCCAGTGATCAAAATAGTGAAACCGAAAAACACAGTGCCGATGCCGTCTAAAACTGACATAGTGAGTGTGGTGTGTCGCCAGCCTTACATTCAATATGAAAGTAACGGAGGGTAGGCGCACAAAAAATGTTTCCTGCACACCGCGCGACCCTCGCAGGCCAGTCAAGTCGTGACCACGGATGCTGCAACGCACCCGAAACGTCGGCAAAAGTAAGTTTATCAAAAATATATCGCGTGAAGTCCCGAAAATTATAAACTATGAGTAAACGCCGCGATAGTTTAAAAGTTAGACTTCACCTGATGTTAAGCTAAAGGCAAAGTCTTGGAAAGAGGGTCACCATCGTAAACATGTACCATGTTAACAGTGGTGGCACTCAGCTTGACGGCCTCATCAGATGCCTTTTCACGCCCCGCTTAAAGGACCCGGGACTGTAGGAAGAAGGAATCATCAAAGAGGGAAAAATTTAACCCTTGTGGATCACTTCGTTCTTTGTCTGTCAGTCAAGACCTTGGTCTCAGGGACGCCAGGAGGTATATATAAAGTGGAAATTAATGTCTAACATTTAAGTTAGAGTTAAGATGGCTGGGATGCACTGGATGCGGGAGGTTGAGTTTCAGGAGCAATAGAATAGCACACATTGCAAGAGGTAAAAAGGTCCAGGGGTAAAAAGGTTAATTGATTGCTTGGTCTGCAACTCCTTGAAGCTGTGAAAAAGTCGAACTACTCTCCGTCATATGAATTCTTCCTTGGCTTTAAAAGCGACAACCGTATCGCCAACTCACCCAATCTTGGGAGAGACTCTTGCATCAGAGCTTTTTTTTTATCGTGTGAAAAATCCCCACGGATCCCACCTCTACGGAGCCTGTGGAGGTAGTTATGTCGGACTCGAACCGACTAAAACGTACGCCGTCTTGGGTCTTTGGTTGCCGGAGGTGAGATTGCCGAAAGCATATCTCTCGCACCCCGGCAGACCCAGGACCGTCTTTTTCGAGATGGCCCGCTTCGGGTTGTGGGGACCTTAGTGTCCCCATCCGCTACGGCCTGCATCAGAGCCTTTGTACTTACTCGAAGGTGAGATTAACGTGAGCCTGAAGACGTTGGTCTTTGGCTTATGGATCTATGAGGGGCCTCATACATCCAGAAACTTCACAAACCTTTCTCTTGTAAATGTGAGCTATATTTCTTTCAATTTTGATAAGACTGGCTTAGGCGCGTCAAGCTCATTAGTAAACGATAGATAGTGGAGTTCATTGACACTATCAGGTTAATTGTTTTCTTTTTTTAAAGGCCAGTTTTTTATGTATAATCATAACATAACATACATAACATACACTCATGCCTGTATTCCCCGAAGGGGTAGGCAGAGGTGCTACCACCCTTATTTCGCCAGTTTTGTCTATCATCATGTTTAATCATTACATCATTATTATAAGTTGACTACAAACAGTGCAAGAAAAAGTCGGTACTCTCTCTCCATACAATGTTGCTCTAATAATGCACCTACTGAGTCTTTCTCTGCACCACCTTTGGTTGACTGGTAGAGAATGCCTATGGCATTAAGTCCGCCTATGTACTTACTTGTGCGTGAAGTTTTTGAAATAAAAAAATATTCCACAGCATTCCACACAACGCTATCTATACCCATGGTAACCTTAACTAGCTTGTGTTATGGAATTTAGAATGCGGATAAACATACGTGGATACTTTTTTTTTGTAAATACATACATATTATACATAGAAACACCCAGACCAATGCAAATAACCATATTCATGCATACAAATATTTGCACTGAGCGGGGATTGAACACGCGCCTCCTGCGTAGCAGTCGCGTTCACTACCGCCACGCCACAGAAGCCCGCAATTGCGTGGAACTAAAAGTTATACCAACATCTCTGCCCACCCCTTCGGGGATTAATGGCGTATGTATTTTTTAAACCGCTTGGGGCAAACAAGCACACGGACCACGTGCAACACCTGAGACGTCACACTCGTACTGCTGACCCTGTATACGTCTACTAGGCATAGTCTAATAAACATTCGTTTACATATACTCAAGCCTATAAATCCCCACAGGGGTAGGCAGGGGTGTGTTAATACCCACGTTTAGTTAACTATGATTATATTATCGGTCGTACGTAATAGGGGGCGAGCCTATTGTCGTCTAGCGGGCACTTTGTCTTAGCATGTAAGTATGTTTACTATCGGATGGAGAACAACCCTATACCTTTAGCCGCCTTTTACGACACACAGGAAGAGCTGGGGTGGACCTATTCTAAGCCACCTGGAACCTACACGAAAAAAGTAAAAAAAGACAGAAAATTAGTTTGATACTCTTGATAATAGGTAATCTATAATTGTAAAAAGATTAATTAAAATAAATTAATAAATTGTAATCTATAATTGGATCTTGAAAGAAAACAGCACAGCGCCATCTTGTCTCCGTCTGGTATGACTTTCTCCCACAAGTCCATAAGTCACCCATTATTTACTCGACCGAATGCTACGGGACGCTGTAACCGATCTTAATAAAAGAGGTTATTAGGTTTAACGGTTTCCTACTTTATGGAAAGTATTGTTTGCAGAATTGTTGCCACTAATTAGATTTAATTAAATTTTATTTAGTGCCTGCATTGGATGTAGTTTGTATTGACACTGTACCGTTGTCTAACTAATAAGTCAAGAACAAGCTCTTTCATTTTTGAGCAGGAAATTGATCTAAATTAAAAAGTATTTTCAAAAAGAGAACATTTCGAATTGCCGGGGTTTTTCTGTTGCTATTAGGTATTTAAGAGACGATTACTACCTCATAGGTTACCAAATTGCCACTACTAAAAAGTCGGTAAATTTTATTGTAGGTATCTAATAATTGTGGCAGGTAATAAATCAATGAACATTGACCTTCCATCACATTTGTAGGTCAATGCCACTTCATAATTATGAGATTACGTAGTTGTGTACATTTTACTTTCCATTCCGAACGCATTCTAATTTCTTTTATAAAAAGAAAGAGTATGTAACTGTTATGTTGACCCCTTACTGAATTGAAGGCAGTACTTATTTTTCATGCATTTCGCTAGTATTCTCACAGCCTCCAATCTACTGACGTCTGCTTATTGTCTGTTGAAATTATTCTAATTGCAACAGTAAATTTTATTCGGATAGTCCGTATAATAACATTTAATAACACAGTACATTTCTAAATCATCTCCGTATCACTGTGGTAAATTTTAATTTCTTCCGCATTTTATTTTGCTGGTTCACCTAATATTTTTATTTAGTTATTTCTTCTCCAAAAGTCAGAGTGACACAAATGGTGGCTAGGGTCTCGTGGATCCTGCCAAGGATTACTGGATAATTATCTACATTCAAATGCTCTTGTTGAACATCAAAAGAGATTGCATTGTCTAAGTACACGAATAGGGAAGAAGAATATACAAGAAGAAAATATCCTTCTTGCTCTATAATTACATAAGTATTTATGCCTACATATAATGGAAATGCTTATGTATTTATGGAGCTTAATTAAGATTGAGTAAGTGTTATGTGAATGTTTTATGGCATGTGGTGTGGCGTGAAAAGCTTCTGATGAGGCCGTCAAGCCGTATGCCATCATTATTAAAATAGTAGGTACATGTTTATAATGGTGACCTTTTTCCCTAGGACTTTGACTTCAGCTTACCATCAGACGAGGTGAAGTCAAATTGACGTGCCCTACATTAATAAAAGGAGAATAAATCTTTAGTGATCTATTCTCTTTTTATTAATGTAGGGCAAATTTTAATGTGGAAATTCTCTTACGTCCCGAAGTCTTCAATCCCAGTTCCAGGAATTTCGAGAGCAGGTAACCAATCAGGTAACTGAATAAGGCTGTATGCGTATACATTTAACACACGCAAATAAAATTCACACACACCAATAGGTATTAGACTTGTCATTAGTTCAAGATAATTATTGTGCTTTTTAATTACTTAGATACAGATCACATTTATTGTAACAACGTAAGTACTTACTGCTTAAAAAAGGCAATAATACGCTAGGTATTTGTGGTCGGTACATAATTTCTCATTAAAATTTATTGTTTTTTTTCTACAACAGGCACTGTTGACGAATCAGTACAAGGCCTACGTGATCGTAAGTTTGATATAAAAACGTTTGCAACACTGAATGTTTTACTGTCACTCACATGTCGCCACATTTTTTTATATCACTCAGGTCGCAGACAAGCACACGGCTCACCTGCTGAGAAGAAGAGGGTGGATGGGGGAATAATGGAAGAAGGAATAATAAAATACAGGTACAGGATACAGGTTTTCAATCAAAGGAATGAAATAGATAATTACGGTTAAAGAAATTTGATAAAGATTTACTTACAAGTTATCATCTTCATCTTTGCGTTAGCCCCGGTCCGAAACCCTCACCCCCTTGCCAAGGCTTGAAAAGAAGAAAGAGGTGTGTTGAATATAAAAACGGTTTTTTATGTAATCTGTATTCTGATAGCTATAAAAAGTCGGTTACTAGGTTCAAACCAGTTCTAACCTTTTTTTTTTACATGGTGGAATGCGTTTAAGCACTTCGCTCAGCCCCCACGGGGGCAGGGAGCGGGCTTCGTGTGGGACTCCTAGCCTCCGTAGGAGGCCAGACTACCCACTAAACCACCACGGTGTCCGTCGTCACCACATATCGACGATGGCGGGAACAACATCTTCCGCCATGACCAGTTCAAACCTACTGCTAATTAAGTATCTAGATAAGCAGCTGTTGCCCTTTCGTGCTACAAATTTTTTTGTTACCCGGCAGACTCTATCAATACATAGAAATCATTGCAGATACTTTGGTACCCAACTAATAGCTTAGTATAAAAACATAATTACATGTTTATAATGCCGGATTCATAAATAAACGCATTTAATTATCGAAAACCAGACCTGACCAGTCTTCATATAAATTCAAATTTAGGTCCGGCTACCATTGTAGATAGAAATCTTATGATCAGATGTCGGTAATCTTATTAAATAACATACTTGTACTTTTCCACTGAGTTTATTTTATTTCTATACCTTTGAGAATGCCGTAAGGCGAAATCGGTCAGGCTTAGAAATAAAATAAACTCAGTGGAAAAGTTCAAGTGTGTTATTCAATATGTGTAGCAGGTTCCACCAAGCGCCATCAATCTCCAGTATAAACAGTTGGTAATCTTATTACTTACCTACGTACGAAGCACCATCGTTTGAAACTTTACCCAAGTTAGTTGGAGTTGGCTTTCAGCCTAAGTGCGAAGAAGCTGTACTTCGATATTTTCCATGAAGCTACTGCCATCTGACCTCCAATATCCAGTGGGGATAGTCCATAGACCAAGTTATTGGACTGTTAAGCGTTTCAACTTAGATTATTAAAAGAACAGCCAGCTTCATAAAGATGTTGACGAACAAAATGCCCAAAGTGATTTTAATTTATTTTTTTTACCTCCTTCGTGACCATTAATTGTTCTGATATTTGGTACACACTTTAGTTCGGACAATTGTACCTACCATATAAATCAATAAAACTGTTTGATTTGCTCTGAATACGAGCCTTTTAATCATTTTCAGACTTCGTCGTCAAGATATTTATGACGCTGACTGTACTTAATCTAAGCGCTCTAACTATCCGGGACGAAAGTTATATGGTCGTATGACGAAAGGTAAAAATAATTTTATTGTAGGTCCATTTCCTCAAAATCTATGGCTATGGGGGATAATAGCATTTACAAAACATTAATAATATAATATAATAAGATATTTACTTCAGACTTGAGTCCATACGGTGTTAGTAACAATTTCCCATAAAATCCCCTTAAAAAAAAACAATAAAAAAGATATGTTTAGTTTAGCACGTGCACCACCGACCGGTCGGAAACGCAGCCTCGACCTCGACCGATTAATAGGGTCCTATATTATTCAGTAGGTACCTAGGTATCAGCAAATCAGCCAATGGAATTTTCCAAAGCCTTTAGTGTAGTGTGGCCCTCATGACAGGTACGAGTACCTTATTACTTAGCCCTACACACTGTTCATAAAAATAATAGCTACTCAGTGTCCTGCCGTAGAAATCAAGAACAAACTTTTCCTTGTACAGAAATATTAATGCGCCTGTTATTAAATTAATTGTTGTGTTGTGTACAAAGAATATAATTTATACCACGCCGGGAACAAACAGAAAACAAGTTAAAATGTATAAAGTTTTTTTAAATAGGCGTCCAATTGAATTTGAAAAATGCAAATATTCAGAACACAGCACAGGCACAACGGCCATGGTCATACATAAATACATAGTACATTTCACTTTGCTTAAATCATATCTCTACTGAGTTGGATCATAAAGTTTCTAACTCTTTTATATACTGCATATTAATTTTATAAAAAACACTTTGTTCAATATAAACCTGAATGTAAAAATATTTTCAAGTTAACAATCGTAATTTTATTATTTGAACAACAAATAACTTTATGCATGTAAAGGAACGTATATTTTATACTCTGGCAATAATCAAAATGGCGTCAGCGCGCAATCTGCCATTCTAGTGCCATCCCTTTCTGATACACGAGGAAATGTACTGCTATCTCTGCTATATCGCACGACAGATAAAATTTTCTTTCATGCCGTTGATGTAAAACAAAATAAATTGTGAGAGCCGGGTCAGCCGTGAAACGGAGTACTTTTCTTTGACGTTGCATGGTTCCGTTTTGTGGTGTATGTGTTTTGCGTTTGCATTCGTGATTTATAAAAGAAAATATCAGTTTTTAATGGAACAATTACGTGAGTCGTTCGCGAAATTTTGTATCGTATGAATATGTGTGGTTTTATTGTGTATTTGTATTAAATTTACCGTGAAGTTGTATTTGTAAACGATATTTATCGGAGGCGGGCTAATTTTCCGCGAAAAAACATTTTTAATAAACAAAAGACGTTGTTTTGAGCAGTGTTTGGAGAGTCAATTTATCAGAATTGGTAAGTAGATTACGAATATAGACTGTAATTAGTAAGTCGGTCGCGTAACATTTTACGCACCACGATTTTTGAGAAGTAGCTGCTAACGCAAACACAGCTGAGTTTACTGTTCGTGACAGTATTGTTTTACTAAAAAGGTTTACTTACTGAACAAAAAAAAAAAATAGTGAAAGCCCGCGTTAGTTTTTTTTCAGCAGTATCCTATAGATAATTTAAAATTGGAATAGACTGTGTTATGTAGGTCGCTCTCTGTCAACAGAACAGTCGAAAGATTCGCTAGATGGGAAAGTAATCATCATCATTTCTTTTTTAACACAAAGGCTGTCTGATAATCTACTAGATAATCATGAGATCTAAAAGCAATTTTAAACTAATGTATTAAAAAATATTATTTAGCGTGTAATTCATAAGTTTAACACTGGCTTGTAACTAGGCATACCTACATATTTCTTGTGTTGATAAAAAAATCACTTGAGCCAATAATGAGGTTTATTATCTAATCCAACCTTAGTATTTATATTATTTATACCAGTCACAATTTTTCACAAAAACAAATAAGTATGCCCAAGCAAAGTGCAGTAATATGAAAATTATACCATGAATGACTTCATTAAATGTACCTAGGTATCATTTAAAATTATTTTAGAAACTATTTTTATCAAAAAATAATACTGATGTACCCATTTATTATCTCTGAAAGTCCTTGTGGAATTTGAAAAAATCTTTTTTTCATGAGAGCTGTCATGGAAGCCCAGTCCTTAGTGAAAGTTATAGTCTAATTAACTTTTTTTTAAAATTAAAAGCCTGTGCTATCGTTGGGCATAGCTAATGAGTCAACTTTGACAATGATAAGACCTTCCCTTTTTAAAAAGTTGATACAGATATTATTTACTCTTCAAATAAGACATTTCTGCTAATATTGAAAGCAAATCTAATGTACCTAACTAAATTAGACGGAACTCTCTACCTAAACATTGATCATTATAGGTAGAAAACCAATAACATTGTATGGTTAGTTCTAATCTAATCCATTAGAGAATTAATAAAATCATAATAAATTAATTGCTTAGTGAACTTATTATTGACTAATTAATGATTTACAAATTTTACCTATCGGGATTTATATAATAAAGTATGTCACCGTATAAAATTAATTATGTAGGTAATAATTAATACATACACAGATTAATTCTGTACTTTTATTATCTGCTTTAATTTTCCTTTTATTTGCAAATCATTTCCTTTAATGCCATTATTACTTTTATTCTAATAAATATTATATTGGCAAGAGCAGTTAGGTTTGATCACTTTGCTAAGGTACCTATAACTAAGGTCTTAATGGTAAAATAAAACTCTATAAAGTTCCCGCTTTAGTGTTTCTATTAAAGCAGACTTTAGAAGATGAAATAAGGTTTTTTAATACAATCATGTGCTTTTTGGCATGGCATCTAGGCGCTAATTCTACAAACAATATGCGAATACTTCAGACCTGGCGACCTGCAATATCGCTGTATATCTACTTTGGACACTGTATTAAACTGATTACCTTAACCTTTTGCAGTATAAATAGAGCTTTTTGATATATAAATACAGTCCCATGAACAAATACATTATATATTTGTATAACACAATGTATTAGTATGATGAACTAAGGCCTTAGTTTCTTGTGTAGAGTAATATCTAACTAAAAATATTACTACCTATGCTTCAAATGAAAGCCTCAGATGCAACCAGAATTTTATGCTTTGATGATGCAATGATATACAAATAGCTTCCTTAATTGGTACTTATTAGTTAAATATGGAACTTATGAATCACTTGGTACCTATCCATTTTCGTTCTATATTTCCTCGAATGTTATGGCTATATTCTAAAATTGAAGTTGAATTCATATGATGACATAATTATATTATTAGTAATTGTGATCCCATATTTATTTGTATTAGGCAGTATATTTTACCTGCTAACTTTAAAAGTTTCCCGGCCCCTCAAGACCTTTGAAGCCAAGTGAACTTGACTTGTAAGCCTGGTATATCAGCTGATGGACTAGTGAGGCTCTGACCAGGATTTTTTCTCGGGGTCCGGCTGTCTTCCCCCATAAACATAGCATAATAAGCTAAATTTAAAGGAACTTTGGATGCAACAAGACATTAAGACTGATGATTCTGATGAACTTTACTAACCTAAGCAAATTTTGTTTCAACATAAATATATCTTTACTTAAAGACTTTGTCTCAAAATTGCTTCTTATAATAGAAGTGCAACTAAACTGAGTCCAAATATCATATCCAATATGATTATACATGCTAATCTAATTAAGTGTTATTTGAACTCAATTCCCATCATACTGAAATCTGTTATATCTGTTAACCAGCAATGACAAGTAAAGTCCGTCGTTCCCATTCTAACATGTGCGCAGGCGCACGTGCTGAGCCCGCGTCCACAGCGGATAATGACCGCACATTTTTGTGGCCCTAACTGTAGCAAACCGTATAATTTGGTCCATCCTGCTCTCGCGCATACTTTAATCACCTTTAATGGTAGATCGCCGAGGGCGGGGCGGGGTGATTTATAGTCAAACTTGTCTAGGACCCGACCAGAGGATGGAGACCCTCGAATCTCCACCTAATGACTGGAAAATGAAGGTAATATAAGGACTGGTGGGGATCTTTCTGCGCTGGCGGTCGTGATTTCCTCGGTTTGGTTGTATCGTAAGAAATGCCAGGTGTGGGTTCGATCTAGAATAAATAACTTCGGAGTGTGGTTTTAAGTTCTACAGGTTTTCAATTACTTTTTTTTTCGATACTATTTGGATGTTTGGCATCTAATTTTTACAAACAATGGGCTGGAAATCTGGTGAACTGAGTGGGCATGTAATACCTACGCCTCTGGCTGCCCCTTTGTAGATAGACAGACAGTGTATAATGAGATCCGGTTCTCAGCACTCCAAGGATTCACCGTGCGGTCACCGGGTACATGGCGTGGTACAGAGAGGAACACTGTGACGACGCATAGGACTTGCGACCCAGGTGTAGGTTTAGGATGGCCACCTTGTGATGCATCAGCGCTCACCTCCACCGTCAGCCGTGTTCCCCCCTCTACCTATCCAAATTTGGTAAGATCATATCAACACCGTTTTCATAAGTTTGCACTTATGATTTGCTTGTTGTTGGCTTGTGATCATTGGGAGGCAAGACGGAAGTTGCTTCTGAAATTGTCAATAACCAATGAAAAACAATTAGCGAACTCCGGACTCGACGAAGTAGATACAAACTTAGTTTGTATATATCTGGGAAATTTCGGCATATTTCTAGAATGACTACACTTCGCATCGACAACATTGATAATATAAGCTCTTTGTATTCATATAAATACGAGTAATGTACCAGTCGAATTGCTATTTCCTGGCAGACGTTTGCGCAACGAGACATGAATCTTAATCGTAAAAATGCCAATGTCGTACAACTTCTACTGCTATTCAGGTTATGATAGTTTTTAGAACGGGTGCTTTATCAAATCCTTGAATGGCTCATGGATAAGAGAAAACCAAGCAGAGATTTGAAGGGAGGGCATTATGAGGCATTCGTAGAAGTCAGATCGCAGTCGCTACACGTATACGCAGGCTTCCTCTACTTTAAATATTTACATTTCATGCAAATCCACCGGCACACTATATACCTTACCGGTTTCTAGATCTTTAGACTTGCCCTATTCGAAAAAAATTACAATAGAATGCAAGAAGAAATAGTTTCACCAGATATTGTATAAATAGTGCGACGCAGCCAGCTTGCCAGCTTAATCCCTTCGAATCGCTTTGAAGCTCGTCGACAGTCTCATACTCGCAGGCGATGTGGAACCTCTCAGCCTCAGGAGGGACTTTGCCTCGCTGTGTTTGTGTCCACCTCTATACAATTGTTTTGTGCTCAAATGAATTGTTTAATATAATACCCACAGCTACATTCTATCATCGTACCGCTCGCCATAGGCTCCCTGCTTATTTCACATTCATATTCATCCTCGCACATTGCGACCGGAAACGGTGAGCACCGTGCGGTATGAAACGAACTTCATCCCACGTACGCTTAAGCTGTGGAATCAACTCCCTGCTATGGTTTTCCCAAGCGACTACAATATGGGGTTCTTCAAGAAGGGTATTTAGTATTAGGTTTCTTCAGGGTCGGCAGTACGAGTGTAATGCTCCCTGGTGTTGCATACGTCCATAGGCCACGGTAACCACATTACACCAAGTACTACCTAAGTGGTATAAAAAAACGCATAAAACTATTATTCATTTGCCATCAGTTCTCCTATCGATCAGACCTATTCATGCTGTCTGCCAGCCAGGAAACAATGCTACCTTATTGAAATATATTCAGCCTTCAGACTGGGCCACATTGATAGCAGTTTCTACGTAGTAAATTGACATTACAAGCTACAATAGAGTGATAAATAAATACTAAATGAATACATCTTTACAAAACATTGTACAGTCGCCTACTATTAGTTTATTATTTTATAAAAGGTTTGATACTATGAGCTTAAGTTATGAACCTACTTCTGGGGGTGGCTGTGTAATTGATAACAGTATGAGTTTAAAACATGCCAAGTAAAGAAACTTGACGTAAAATGATTATAAATCAATTATTTACTTTCATATAAGTATCATAATATTCTTTTGTAAATTTGATAATGTCGGAAGTTCCTCTTATTAATCTTATCAAAGTTTACACGTGGGTACCTATATCACTCATTGAAATAAAATCATTATTAAACGAATCCGTTTAAAAGTGATCTTCGGTTACTTTACTACAGCCATGGACGCGATAGAATCTAAATCTAAAGTTGTTTGATTTTAAGGAGTTTGTAATGTAGCGGCTGTGTACGCGACTAACGATATGAGTTTAGAGTATAATGTAAAAGCTTTAGCTGTTTTTGTAGCTAGTAAGGATCAGTCGACATAAGACACTCAATTTAGTCGGACGAATAAACTGCAGTTTAACCCAATACATCTTTCAATTATATCGTCGCCTTAGAAACCTCAACAGTAAATTATGTTAATGTAGGTACAGCAGCTTCTGAACGCGACTGTACTGGTTGGTACCATCAATCGTGATCACTTGTATTCATTGGTAATCATTGGCAGTTTGAGAACAATGAAGCCATCGGGTATGTCGATTCTTGAAGGCGAAAAAAAAACTATTTAAGGTTAAATAGAACAAAACCTGTAATCATCGTTAATGAGAGCCTTCAAGGTTTCATAAATAAATATATCGGATCGGAATTAACATTGGTACTTTGTAGGATAAATGATAATATCGTTACGTTACAGATGCTTTTCATTATGCTTGATTAGGAATGGGCAAGGGGAAAGAGAGCAGAAATATTATAAGGGAGCTTTTCGACAAATAGCTCTTGCAGAAGTGGGCTCCTCTATTGCGGGCCGCTTTTCAAGTTCCACGATTTTACAGACGCGTGCGCGTTTTCACGCGGTTACACACCGCGGAAAAAGGTTTGTCTGTGATACACCAGACACGTTTATCATCGTAAATGCGTATCTGAGTCTTTCCGCGTCCATGAAATCTCGCACCGTGGAAAACCGACTTAAAAGGTAGGGAATTCTTCCCCAACTTAACTTGGTGGTGGGCAACGTTGGTAGTGCCATGTATGGGTCTCAGGGATAGATCAGTCTCTTTATTGTATCATACTAACAATAATAAAATTTACTTGTGCAATGTAATAATAAAACTATGATAAGACGACCTATCATAGTTTGCGATTATTACAGACAGACTTTGAATGAACAGTTCATATTGCAACTTCTAAAGCTTTCTTCTAAGCCTTTAAGCGGGGTGTGAAAAGGAATCTGATGAGGCCGTCATGCTGAGTGGCCACCACTGTTAACATGGTACATGTTTACGATGGTGACCCTGTTTACTAGACTTTGCCTTTAGCTTACCATCAGGCGAGGTGAAGTCAAATTGACGTGTCCTTTATAAAAAAAATCTGAGGCGAAAAGGAATAAG
Organism: Eilema sororculum; assembly: GCA_914829495.1. Classification (NCBI taxonomy): domain Eukaryota; kingdom Metazoa; phylum Arthropoda; class Insecta; order Lepidoptera; family Erebidae; genus Eilema; species Eilema sororculum. The sequence goes on from OU618534.1 coordinate 26,692,066, forward strand.
AGAGAGTAAAAGATTACAAAAATTTTACTTACGCAATACTAAATACCAACAAAATATTTAAAAACCGTGATTGTGGTGTCGATTGCTAAATATCATAACATCCACACACGTTCGATTGTATAGTAAAAGTGTGAATTCTTCAAAGAATTCATCGTAGGTAAACAGGTTCCGGTAACCAATGCCAGGCCGTGCAATGTGATACACAGCTGCAGTTTGCAGTTCGCCTTGACCGCGAAAGGAACCTGTTGTATTGTACGATATACGTTATCTTTGAGAGGTTAGGTGGATCAGCTGGTTGGGAAAAGTTAATGTTGGGGTAATGGCGTAGTATAATCTATTTTTAAGCATTCTTTGTATGTATTCCTTTGTGTGTTAGTATTATTTCTAAAATATGAACTGTGTTTTCTAAATAAAACATATTTTCTTTCTTTTCTTTCGTCTTTCATGTACTCAGACCCCGGACACGTCACAAAATATCCGCTATATGCACATGACGCGTTTTTAGGAAATCCTTTGAGGATAGCACAGGGAGCTACAGTGGTGAAGGAGCTCGTCTCCAATCATAGATTATCGTCTTTGACAAACCAAAATCGGCTATGTGCATTTTTTTAAATTTTAACATTTTGAAACTTGCGACTGGATTTTGACAGTTGCGACTGGTAAATGAACCAATCTATCGTATGAAAGACTGCTATGTGCTTATAAGTGCTATACGACGCACTATGACAACTTAATAAAAAAAAATCATGCGAAAAAGCCGAGCCCGACTCGAACCGACTAAAACGCACGCCGTCTTTGGTACTTTTTTTTTTTTTTTTGGTTGCTATGTAGAGCAGCTGGCAATATTGTCAAATGAAATCTGCTAAGTGAAAGCATTATAGCAGTTTTTGGTTTGACAACGACGTTATATCAAATCAATCCGCGCGCGCCTAAACCTCGATTGGCTCACGACTTGATTCAAGGTATACATGCCGCGAACTAATATTCAAAGAATCAATTTCATTTATTCATTTCAGGCACTTATGAACGTCAAAATTGTACAATTAGTGTCATAAATGTCAAGAGTAATTAAAAAAAAAACAAGTGAACTTTAAAAAACGGTTACCATTACGTGATTATATTTTTCATTCGCAAGATCATAATTGCTATTTACGTACAATAACTAGTCGTATCCAATATGAAGCTATAAGACTATGTGATCCACATAAAACATACTTAATATGAGTTTAATATCGACGCTGGTCACACTGCAAGAATTGTTTGCGTTTATCTAACATCTCACGGAAGTATAACTCCAGCAATTATTAACAGTACACGTGATGAATTTATAAGTATGCTTTTTATGGGAATCTTAATATTTGAATTATCGTACATGAACACAAGAAAAGTGTAAAAACTTTGGCATGCAGTATGATTTGTCAAATTAAATCCGACATTTTTGTTTTCGTGACGTTATATTTAAGTATTATAAAACCTCCAGCATCCTATATAGTTGACTGCGTTTTCAATTAGATTTAACATTATTCATTGTCAAAGTTTTCCTAAGTTTAGAAATCAAATCACACGTTCCGTCGGACACCGGTTTCGAGATGATTGAATCTGGGCCCTAGGTTTGCTTATCCGAAGAATCTAGATTTTATTTTATTTATTTTATTTTACAGTTCAGAAAACTTACAGCTATTATGTGAATGGATACAAGTGATAGCTCATGTAATGGCCAATTACAAGTTTTCACACATAGTAAGGTTAAAATAAAAAAGTAACCCTGTCTGTCTGTCTGTAGGTTACGCTTTCATGCCTTAACCACAGAACCGATTTTGATGAAATTTGGTGTAGATTAGACCTTGAGTAAGGACATAGGTTATATTTGATCACGATAGCCGACATCCAAGCTAATATTAAAATATAGCAAACTGATATTGTTTTGCTGTTCGATCTCAGACACACAATGAGAGGTCGCCCACTATCAGTGGCCTTATGACGTCACGAATCACGGCCATGTGGCAATTGCTCGTCTCATTTTATAATTTTGGGTCATCGTCAGTCATCGCATCATTTACACTGTTCAAGTGACCGTTTTGTCTATCAACAAACGCTGTCATCTCCATATGCTCTTAGCAATAGTCTTTGTGTAAAAGGAATAGATGCTCTATTTCAATGACGTTCTATTTTAAGAGACTGGCAGTTGAAATCATCACCAAATTTGAACAAGGAAAACTGTCTTTGCTTCTAAGTTTTTTTTTAAATTATGAAGTAGGTGTTTAGGTATAAGCATGTGAACTTTTCCTATAGATTTCGATTGGAAAGTCTCGGGACATTGGCGATTTTAAATCTATATTGATAGATACATTATTATGTTGTTTCTTTTTCTTGTTATTTTTTATTAGTACATAAATTAGGTGAAGTCAAATTGACGTGTCCTCCATTAAAAAAATAATAATAATTGATTTATTGAAAATATTTCTTCAAAAATTTTCAAATATAGAATTTTGGTTCCCAAGTTGAAAAGATGCAAAAATGGTTTCTTTTTTTATTTTGGTAAAATAGTAAAAAAGTTAGACTCACGTCGCCTAAAAATAATTATACCAGACCCACTGAGTCTTCTCAGTCTCTACCACAGAAATCCGATGATAAGACACAAAAGATAATACCTACTTTGCGAATTATGACGTGCATCACTCGCAGTTCATTTATTAGATCACAACTGCACGTGTTTTATTCTACATTTACTATGTTTATATTATCGTAACTGCGTGACGTGACACGATCATTCATTAGTCATTAGATTTGCATCAGGGCTGGCACATCATAGTCTCGTTGACATCGTATTTTTTTGTTATGATATTTCTTAGCATAATAGGTTATACTGACTGTGTAATTTTTTCTCTGTAAGTCTGTGGAGTAATGAGATGTATACATGCATGTTTCTCAAGCAACATAAATATGTAGTAGGTACTAGTTTTACAACATCTCTTCTCTTAATATTTTCATTTAATTTACGCGCCAGTAATTCATACTCCCATACTAATATTATAAATGTGAAAGCAACTCTGTCTGTCTGTATGTTCGCTTTCACGCCCAAACCACCGAACCGATTTTGATGAAATTTGTTATTGAGGAAGGACACAGGCTATGTTTTTTCGCGATAACCGACATCCACGCGGGCGGAGCCGCAGGCAAAGGCTAGTTTATTGTATTTGTATTTTAGGCGCTGCACATCGACATAAAATTATGATTAGTCAAAGAAAGTTATAATAGGTACGAGTACTTACACTATACTCGAAACCTTTAAGATTCAGGATAACGTTATGTCCCTATTTACTTGCTTGTTGATATTCAGTCGTTTAAATATTTAATTTAATCTCAGTTAAGTATAGCCATTCCCATAATAAAAATCTGTTCAAAATTCAATATCGATCAATTTTCGTAATGGGAAACGTTCACGATGACAATATTCGATCTTAAAAGTTAGTATTAAGTGAAAATTGGGATATTTTAAAGATTCAGATTAGATCGAGACTCAATTTTGAACAGAACCCTATGTCACTAGACATATCTAAGAAAACAAACACATGAAAATAAAGCTTCAGGCACATCGATGCATTCAAATACCTATAGCTCATATTCCCGTAAACTGGCAACCCTTATTTGCATACGCCTCACTTCCAACTAGACGATTTCTTCACAAGTATAGCAACACCATGGCTTCTATTTTCCAATCGATTCGTGTCGATATAAATTGGATGTCATTGGTAGGTATTTAACGTAGATTGCCACTTAAACGTTTGTGCAATAAATTTATCCAGTAAAACATTGCTTTGTAAATGTTATAGTAGTAATCATCATCAAGATCACAACATATTAGTCCCTTTTTTTCGTGTAGAAATGCTCTCGGATACGTCCCCCGCCGGAGCCGGAAGGGGAGGTTATGTCGGACTCGAAGCGACTAAAACTGCACGCCGACTGAGGGTCGTGGTGCTAGGCCGGAGGTGAGGTTATCTTCGACATATCATCGCACCCCGGCTGACCCAGGGCCACCCCTTACAATCTGGCCCTCCTCGGGAGAACAGTCCCAGTTGCATCTAAAGCTTGCAGTTTGGGACGCGGAGTCCACTCGCTTACTCCACTTTTCCATTAATGGTTCTGTGGTTATGGGTTATTATTCCTCTTAATAATCCACCCAATACCGTGTGGAAAGTTTTGTGAGAATCTTTCACCGTTTATCAGCTAATGTATCGACTAGTAGTGAAGTTAACTTGGGCCCCTAAAACCTTCGTAGGCTCCAATTTTTTTTACTAATATCAGTAGACCAATCTCTCATTTTAGATTCGAACCCACACAGCTTAAAACACCGGTACGACGAAAACCACAACGCAATCTGTGCGGTATTGTTTTATTATTAAAAAAAAACTCCTATTGTTTTATGGAAATTATAAACACTACATTGAGAACTTGCAATATAACTAGATGACACTACACTACTACATTAACTTATTGTTTGCTTTTTTAAATAACATTTCCAATATTTTGTTTAATAACTATTGATTGATGTTGTTACTAGATAAGGCGAGATCCCGATTGTGTTTCCAAGACAGTACCTGAGACTTCGTATTCTGCTTGCCATTAAAAGTCATTTACATATCCTATATAAATAAAATATCATACTATCTATTGTTAACAGGTGATGATTGTAATAATTAATCGCTTGACATGCGCGTCCCATTCTTTTCATCTGTGATCTTTTCATCACAAACCAAAATCACTTCACTAGAGTACAATGTCGAGAAGTTTGCCGGTCATTATACCGCAATAGCATTTTATATAATTAATAAATCCGACGTTGCGGAGGAGATCCCCTTTCCGCACAGTCGGCAATGCGTGGACGCAACACGGGCATCGAAGGTCGACCTCCGTCCTCTATGAGCGCGGGCCTGGGGGTGGAGCTGCCTATCACCCTAGCAGAAGCAGGCTGGGTCCGTGGACTGATGCACGCTTCCCCCTATCCTGGGCTAGATTGGGATATCGTGCTTCCACACCCAAGTTTCACACAGATGATTGAGCGTACTTCAGTATTGTTCCGGCAGTTTGTGCGTGTAACAGAATTAATTGAATTTTTGTACAATATTGTTAGGAGCTGTACAGCACATATTGAAGTGATCGTATTACCCAGTACACGGCTAGTGTCTTGTTGCGAGAAATCCTATTAGTGTCCACTAGTTAAGAAGTGTGATTCAATCAAAAGTAAATCTATCTAGTAGTACTTCCTTAATCAGACATGACTTCAGCAAGCTGTAAATGACTGAGCTTGCGTTTAGGATAATTGAGGATAATAGACTGTGTCTGTTCGAAATACGAATACTAAACTGTGGAATGAACTGTCACTGTTGTTTCCGAACCAATACGACCTTCAAACCTTCAAGACAAGAGCGTACTCTCTTTTAAAAGGAAGGCAACGCACTTGTGACTCCTCTGGTGTTGCGGGTGTCCATGGGCGGCGGTGATCGCTTACCATCTGGCGATCCGTCTGCTCGTTTGCCTCCCTATTCCATAAAAAAAAGAGGTCGGTAACGAAATCTTTTTTTAGAGTGAACATGATCGGATATCGGTTTCATTATCTTGGACATCAGTTGCCAACATAAATTTTTATCTCCAGGATAAGTAGAGACAATCGATTGCATTTCGTCCTGCCAACATAGATATTGGTTACCTTCTGGCTATTGGAAACATAACTTTGGTTTATGATTCAAAGATGGGATGGGTCTTGAGCTTCGCGCTTCTTTTAACGTCATTTTTTTTCTTTCATATGCCTGCAGCTTTTGCAATAAGCCCTAGTCAGGGTCAGGTCCAGGAGTAGACTTGCTCCGGAGTGTACGTCAATCCAACAGCAATGCTGGCGTTTATCATGTTTGCCGGGTTTATTGCAGCATTACCAAAGGCTTGCGTAGGTAATTTCTCTGGAGTCCGACGGATGCTATTGGTTTCAAAACGTCCGTAGACCTCTCTAATTTTATTGATCAGTATTCGACATAGATTGGGTCGAATCCTGCCATATCGGTACGTTACTAATCGGCACGATGATAAGCGGTTACCGTTACCCACAAACGTATTTCAACAACTGAGGTGCTACATACGTGCTATGAATTGTAATAGCACTGAATAAGGCTATATGTAGAGCTTCACATATTTTACGTCCATACTATTCTAGTAATATTATTTCGTGTTGGTTACAAAGTGGGTGATATAGAAATTACATTTCTCATCACGACTGAGCTGAACAGAGTAATACCACACTCTTATATTTAAGAACAGCTTTAATTTAGTATATTATATTGTATTTCGTGCGGTTTGTGAGTTTTTTTTTTGTAGGTTATCGCGGATGTAGAAACACTGAATTAGCGCTACCGGGCAGCAAACTTTTGGAGCATTTTTGGCATTTTTCACTGTTTACTCGTCACTGGTGAATGTGAGATAAAACTCGCGCTAGGTCCTCAGTAAACATTACACTCCTTGGCAGTCCTATAGTGAAAAGCAGGCGTCTCAATCCCTTATCTTTATTATGGTACTGGGGCCTCCCCTTAAATCTTTGAAGTACGTGCTCCATAACTTCTCTTCAGTAATAAGCCATATTATATCAAAATCCAACAGATTTTATCACCCCTTACCACTTCACTCTCGCGACATAAGACGACATAAGTGCTCTGGAAACCCCATTATATTATAAATTGGGAAGTTATTTGGTGCGCGCTTTTGACTTAGTATAATAGTTAGTCCTTTATGAAGAAACTATTGGAAAGATTTTGGACTGCTATTTTTAGTGCCATCAATTAAAATTAAAATAATTTTGCTTTTTAAAACCACCATTACCATAATGCCGACTCCCGGGGTCGCTACCAAAGGTCTAACTTTAGAATCCGGGGTCCGTTATCTGGCTATTTCTCCTCCAATATCGCTGGGTCTTCAGTATTTTAAGTTGAATTTATACTCCTGACAGAACAACTTCTCCTTTTAATGCCCAAATGCAATCCGCAGAAGTATTAGCAGCAGGGTAGGCAACGCGAGTGTAACGCCCCTGGTGTTGCATACGTCCATAGGCCGCGGTAACCACTTTCCATCAGGTGGGCCGTGTGCTTGTCTGCCACCTAAGTGGTATAAAAAAAAACACCTTCTTGTGACTTCCAATTTCTAACTGCTTTTTGTCCCGAAAAATACAAAAAGCAAATATAACTGTGCAGCTAGTGATAACCCCTTTACAGACTTCAATGTCCCCTTCCTGCTACACTTTCATTGTCATCCGACACAAGTGCCCAACAATCCTCTATAACTCCGCACTCCCGGTGCTCAAGTGCATTGTGTCGCAAGTCCTGCATTCATTGGCCGATCATGTCAATTGGGGACCATTCCGACAAGTGGCCAATTGCCCCGGCCTCTGTGCACGTCCTAATACGCGAGCAAACATGTGATATAGATAGTATTGTGCACTATTGACATTGATTTATTATTCTGGTTTCCAGTTGTCAAATGGTATTTTATTAAAAGGGCCCACCCGATCAGATTTCTACCTTAATAGTGTAACACTCACCCGTGATCATGGCGCTTGGAACAGCACCGAAATATCGGTTAGCAAAATAAAAATATTAAAAATGGTAATTATCCCGGTGAGTTAATAACACTATTAATGTTAATGACCATGTCAATCTCAAATTATAGATTTCAGCCTAGCGGTATTTTTTTATAGAAGGACACCTCATTTTGACTTCACCTTGCCTGATGGTAAGCTAAAGGCAAAGTCTCGAAAAGTGGGTCACCATCGTAAACATGTACAGTCACCTCTATAAATATGTATACACGGTAGGGTTCCAGAAACAAGTAACCGGGGTTAACTTCAAATTTTTGTTTACAAAATATATAGCAAAATGATGTAAACTCTTCATATTTCATAAATATGTAACCATTACACGCCTCATAAAATGTATCAAATAATTCTTGCAAATATATATCCACAACTAACGGGTCAATTGAATGGAAACATGCTATAGTTCATATATATGTAAACACATATTTTCAAAATAATATAAAATATACTTTCAGTGAAGTAATGTATTCTGTAGTCTAAAATATGTAGTCATCTTTCAAGCCATTAATATGTAAACCATTACAAAATATGAAAGGATACAAAAATATTTAGATAAGCTACGGTCGTTTCTCATCAGATGCCTTTTCACACCCCGCTTAAAGGACCCGGGACTGTAGGAAGAAGGCAACATGTGAGCTGGCAGGGAGTTCCAGGTCTTAATGATGCACCATTGGAATGATTCTATACTTCTAGACTTTGGGAGATCACCAATGTCCATGTCACTATGGCTACTGAAGAGTAACCGAAACAAATAATACGGATAAAAAGTAACAATACTAGGAGTCAGTCAGACAAAGACATAACAAAATGTTTTCTTCAAGTAGATGAAAATAATACCTACAAAGTGCACGCAATGAACCTAGAAATACAAAACGAATGGTTAACACTAGGTGAATTTTGTATTCCCATAGCCTTAAAATGGCGTACCTTAATATGGCGTACCTTAATATACGACTGGTCACTGGCTCTCCTTAAATTCTATCTCAATGCATTCCAGTTGACCCTCCCCGACCAAAGCAATCTTGTCAGATGGGGAAAAGCCACAGACAAAACATGTAACTCATGTGGTGAAGCAATTGGTACTGCTAGGCACCTACTGGTGGGTTGTAGGACGCTATTAGACCGGGGTCATTACTCGCGCCGGCATGATAAGGTATTAGAAATCGTACGTGAGGCGGTGAGTTTGGCGGTAGCTAGAGCGAAAAAGGGGTTAACCACAAACCAAAGAAATGACGTCGAGTTTATAAAGGAAGGCTGCTCAAAAAAGACAAATCAAAAGCCGTACTCAATTTTGATAGCAGCCGCTGATTGGACATTACTCGCAGATTCGTATGAGAAACACTATAAAATACCGGAGGATGTTTGTGCCTCGTCATCCAGACCCGATATATTCCTATTTTCAAAACAGCAAAAGCGTGTAGTACTAGTAGAACTCACAGTACCGTGGGAAACTAACATACCTAAAGACCACGCTATAAACATAAACAAATACTTTGACCTGACCAACGAGTTAACCAAAAATGGCTATGTGGTTAAACTCTACGCCGTGGAAGTAGGAGCAAGGGGAATTCCAGCTAAATCCCTGTATAACTTATTTAAAGACCTCGGATTGCCAAGAGCTTCAGTAAGCTCTTTACTCAAACGAATATCTAAAACGGCGTTGATAGGATCTTACCAAATTTGGATAGGTAGAGGGGGGAACACGACTGACGGTGGAGGTGAGCGCTGATGCATCACAAGGTGGCCACCCTAAACCTACACCTGGGTCGCAAGTCCCAGGCGCCGTCACAGTGTTCCTCTCTGTACCACGCCATGGACCCGGCGACCGCACGGTGAATCCATGGAATACTAAGAACCAGATCTCTCTGTCGTAGAATCTATTAATATTAATTTTGTTGTGTTTGTGTATGTTTCAATCAATTAGTCAAAGTCAAAGTCATTTATTCTCAATAAAATTGTTTCTTATTGACGACAATTTTAATTCTACTTAATCTAAGTTTACCATCGCTTCCAAGGCGCTGGTGGAGAAGAAGCGGCGTAACAAACTCCACTGCGGCATTTTTTAGACGTCAATTTACAATACTTATTTTCTTAAGGCTAAATGTGGACGAATGTACATTTCGCGTCTGGATAAACGATAAGAATATAAAACACTTTATAATGAAGAATTAAACCAAAGTTACATAATGTTACATGTTTCATAGTGTTGTTTAACTATACCTACTCATACCTTTTCATATAAAGTGGTATAGAAAGGTGCAACCGTATCTGCTTAGTCGACTTTCATCAGTACGTGTTCAGTTTTCTGGCTCCCAGCTCTTAGTGCCACTGGGCATACCTAGAAAATCTGTTATTGAACAATCAATAAAACTATGTGTGTCGAGTGTGCCTAATTGCTTGCTCGGTAAGATCGCAGGTCAACTACCAATTGTTTGTCCGAATGATGCAACACTAGTTTTGAATACATGAATATTTATATTTGTTTTTTCCTTATCTGTTACTAGCTGACCCGGCGAAATTCGTACCGCCAATTTTTTTCCGCCCGTGTGGCGTCAGATCTCTTTCCACCTACACCATCCACTATGTTAAGCATGTATTATACATATAAACCATCCTCTTGAATCACTCTATCTATTTAAGAAAGCAGGAAGAGCGAGGCATTCCCATCACAAGTGTCCATGACTACTTACTGGGAAGCCCCAACAATGTATAAACTAGGATTTTTAATAAATAAACGATTATTATTATTACCCATGGTAAGCATAGCTTAAGAAACCGGCTTCAAAATCTGTTGCATAGTTTTAAAGATTTGAGCATACATAGGGACGGACAGACGCGGAAAGCTACTGCTTTATGTAGTGACGATACTAACCGTCTGGTCAGCGTGGAAACAGCTATAGGCCAAATTCTCCCAATATTGGGAAAGGCTTTTGTCCAGCAATGGACTTCGATAGGCTAACTTATTGATTGATGTGTTTATTTCCAAAAAAAGTAAGTAAATATGTTTATTCATATTCCATGTTGAACGGTCGCACACCTTGGGTTCTATAAATAGTTCAGTAAAACAGAAGTAAATTTTAACTGACTAAATATATTGATAGATAATATATTATGATACACGACAACTGTTGCTGTACGCGGGGTTCGTCGGCTTATTGGACGATTCGCACGAATTGAACTCGCACGAAACGTGCGAATCGACTCCTTTAAAAATATATTATTTTTCTGTAGGCGATTCGCACGAAGTTAATTTATTGGCGTGCGAATCGACACCTCCAAAATTATGTAGTCGAACGCGAACTGAACTTAAAGTAAGTGGCATGAATAATGAAATGTAAATAATGCTATGTTAACCAAATATAAAAGTGGTGCAATGTACTAGGCTCGTACTCACATATTATAAACTAAACTTAGGTACGGTCTAGGTTCCTTTCCGGATTGCTCCCTGTTCGGTACAGTATTACAAAGATAATGTTCTTCATAGCAATAAAGTCTTTTAATTTAAAACAAAATCAGCCTGTCCACTGGTGAAAATGTCAAACAAATCAGTTCGTGGTATACCTATACCACGAACGCGTTAACTCCCGTTAACATTTCTGTAGCCTTTCAATACTTCCAAGAACAGTCTTACTCCAGCGAGATTTAATTGAACACACTTTTGTGTCCTATATTGCATTCGCATTAAAATGTCGACAAGGAAATTGCATTTCTCGTTTGTAGATACATTAACCAATAATCATTTCCTGCAATGAGGTTCATTTCCTGTTGTTTTTTAATAATAGCCATCAGTTATTTGGGTGGTATCGTATTAGGAATTACTAAGAACTCAGGGCTGATTATACAGTGTATAATAATTTTATGTTCTTTTTTTAAACATTCTACACAACGCTATATATTCCATGGTAAGCTTAATTAGCTTGTGTTATGGAAGCTAGAATGCGAATCAACATACTTATACTTTTTTTTTGTAAATACATACATAAATTATACATAGAAACACCCAGAGCAATGCAAATAGCCATATTCATGCATACAAATATTTGCACTGAGCGGGGATAGAACCCGCACCTCCTGCATGGCAGTCGCGTGCACTAACGCCACGCCACAGAGGCTGTCAATGTTGGATATTGGTAATTGTCTGTACTTATTGAAAGCACAATATTGATAACTTATTACTTGTGCACACATTGGGAGGGGTCTATATCTAGCAATTGAATACTTGCCTTAAAAACATCCGTAAGCAATAGTTTGTGAAGTCATTGCTAGTACTACAGACTTGCTTTCTTGCTTGCTTATTTTCATGTTCCTGTGTTTTGTTACCAGGCAAGACAAAATAATTTTGGAGTTTGTGAAGCCATTTCTAGTTCAGACTTACCTCCCTCCTTCTGTGTGCGTGGGATTCATGTGTTCGGTTTACGGGCAAGAAGCTTTCCATAACTGCTTGGAGTCTATAGAAAAAGTCGAAAGGCCTGGAGTATATTATAATACCCTTTGCACTGCCCGTTGCTTTTTTTTTTCGTGCGGAAATCCCATCGGATTCCTCCCCCGCCGGAGCCAGAAGGGGAGGTTATGTCGGACTCGAACCGACTAAAATCGCACGCCGACTGAGAATCGTGGTGGTAGGCCGGGGAGGTGAGGTTGTCTTCGACATATCCCTCGCACCCCGGCTGACCCAGGGCCATCCCTTAAGGTCTGGCCCTCCTCGTGCAATGTCCGTTGCAGCATCTGACGTGATATTTCTTGAGAACAAAACCAATGTTATTATTGGCAATAAGAAAACAGTGGCTGTGAGTTTTATTGTCAGGTAGTTTTCTCATCATCAAAATCTAACAACTGTTCTACAGAATTTTGATATCGCAAAAGAATTGTATAGGTCAAATCGCAGTCATTTCACGGCAAATAAGTTCAGCCGCTTCGAACCTTACTGAAACTACGAAAAAAGTTAGTCTTGCAAATTACCGCCATCTTGTTCCAAGTAAAGACGCCGATAATAATGAACGTTGCATTCAACAGTTACTATTCTCCCTTTTAATAGACTGTGGACCGAAATAGCACCCATCCCTCATGAACTTGGTCGTAAAGTGTGTTCGCCTGGCCATTACCCTACAGCATTATCGAATAATGAAGCTTAAAATCTATTATTCATAACACTGGTTCCGTATGTTTTGAAAGTTTCTTGGAAAGCTGCTTGGAGGTTAGCCAAGGTTAAACTATCAAGCATCAAGCAAGCATCCATACTAATATTATAAATGCGAAAGTAACTCAGTCTGTACCACTGAACGGATTTTGATGAATATTGGTATAGAGGTAGATTAGACCATGAGAGAGGACATAGGCTATGTTTGGTCGCGATAACCGACATCCACGCGGGCGGAGCCGCGGGCAAAAGCTAGTGTTATTATAATTCGAAGGGAAAATATAACAAGGGAAATCTTAATTAGGTAATACAAACAGTAGATTATTATTATATTAAAATATGGATATAAAGTAATAGGACTATTCCCGGGTTCTTTAAGCGGGGTGTGAAAAGCATTTGATGAGGCTCTCAAGCTGAGAGCCACCATTGTTACATTGTTGGTGTCTGTAATGGTGGTCCTGCGCTGAAAAGCGTGCCTCCCCATTCCGGGGGCGAGTCGGGGACACCGTTGCCCCCCCCCCCCCCCCCTCCCGACGAGGGCCAGACCATAAGGGATGGCCCTGGGTCAGCCGGGGTGCGAGGGATATGTCGAAGACAACCTCACCTCCGGCCTAGCACTACGACCGTCGTCGTGCGGTTTTGGTCGGTTCGAGTCCGACATAACCTCCCCTTCCTGCTCCGGCAGGGGAGGAATCCGAGGGGATTTCCGCACGAAAAAAAAGGTGCGCGAGCTATAGGTATATTGACGTGTTCTATATAAAAAATACGTAGTTTGTTCTTCGCTTTCTTCCGTGAAGTAACTGAGGTATATGATGAGGCCACATTAGGATCTGTAGTCAAACCATACTCAATAAAAAATTTAAAATCATTTGAAGGAATTTTTTTTACAGCATTAAGTATGCTAACTATACAAATCGAATACATAGGGAAAAAGAATCTTCTCGGGCGGGACTCGAACCCGCAGTCTTTCCCTTACAGGGAGAATACCTGACCAATTCGGCATTTCGGCAATTGGTCAGGCATTCCCCCTGTAAGGGAAAGACTGCGGGTTGGGGTCCCGCCCGAGAAGATTCTTTTTCCCTATGTATTCGATTTTAAAATCAGTTTTATAGTTATTCGTTACAAAGCAAACATAAAAGATATCTTTTATAATGTTAGCGTAAATAAAATAAATGCAAATTCATGGTCGGCTTACTACCGCGAGTAATTTAAAAAGCTAGAATAATCAGTAAACATACAGTATACCTAATATGTTCAGTTCAACCAACTCGTTTTTTGTTACTTTTTAATGGTTCGCGGTCGTTGAAACCAATTTCGAATGTTTGATCCAATTGTGTGGGCAGTTGGCGCCAATTCTCCAATTGTTTGAATGGTTTAATTTACACTAAACTCGTGTGTTATGTGTCACCTAACCTTTGGATTTTATTTGTGACGTTTAGCTTCCGGCAATATATACTAGGATACATAGGTCGATAAATTACTTCTCGTGGGTGTTTACAAGGCTAGTAAGTGACAACGGTGTTCCTCTTCTTTCCTTCAAAGGACAACACATGCAGGGCTTAGATGTTTACGGTGCAGAATATACCTCCTAGATAAGATAAGATAACTTTTATTTCATAAAAAGTGACAAAAAATACTACAACTATGACATTATACCGCAGTTACCGTAAGTATACACAACAGAGACAATACCACCACTCCTGTGCTAGGCGCGAACCTGTATTACCCGGAGAAACCGTCCCAGCCGCACACAAGCAGCAAATCGTAAGAACTACAGCGAATAATGCAAGTAGCAGTACGAGATACTGGAACCCCAAAAGTAGGCAAGCCTGTTATAGGGGAATCAAGCGGTTTGGGGAATCATTCCTATGCCGCACCATTAAGACCTCAAACTCCCTGTCAGCTCACGTATTTCCTTCTTCTTACAGTACCGGGTCTTTTAAGCAGGGCATGAAAATGCATCTGATGAGGCCGTCAAGCTGAGTGCCACTATTGTTAACATGTACATGTTTATGATGGTGACCCTCTTTCCGACACTTATCTTACCATCAAGCGAGGTGAAATCAAATTAACGTGTCCTTTTATAAAAAAAAATATTAATAATCAATAGTAACTAATATTCCTGTCGTCATGTCGTATGGCTTTTGCTCGAGCCCTCATAATTATGTAGACGTCCAGTTGGCGTCTTTTCCTGTAAAACTCCTATACCTAAGCTACGTTGTTGCTTGTGTAAGAAGTGGGTTTGTTATGTCCAGGATGAGAACCTGAAGCTTTCTATCTACTACTTAACCACTAAGCTACGTCGGTCGTCTTACTATTGGCGTTAATACCTCGCTATTTTCAAGTCACAAAAAGATACACCCAGAGCAATGAAATTAGACATATTCATGCCTACAATTTCTCCATTGTGTGAGAATCGAACGCTCTCCCATCAGACAGGTCTTCATTAACTTACCCACCTACCACACTCAGACCATTACATACATCCATACTAATATTATAAATTCGAAAGTAACTCTGTCTGTCTGTCTGTATGTTACGCTTTCACATCTAAGCCACTGAACCGATTTTGATGAAATTTGGTATAGGGGTAGATTAGACCATGAAAAAGGACATAGGCTATGTTTGGTCGCGATAACCGACATCCACGCTGGCAGAGCCGCGGGCAAAAGCTAGTATTTATCTAAAGAAATATCCAATCGCAAATAGTACAGTGTCTCACAGTCAGCCTCATACCGCACAATGCACTGTGAGATTCCCACGTTCACAAAGGGTCGGCGACTGGAGGGAATCCAAAACATGGAAGCACCCGAGACAATCGGCTGTTGACCAACAATGATCTGTCCATTGCTGGCGTCTGAACAGTTTAGCGTTTCCGCAATGACCGTGGCGAAATGTAGGTACATATTTCTGAGGTATTCCAGAATAATACCACAGTATAACCAACTATTAGGTAATCTGTGGTATAACTGCTCAATTTGTACACCATGCACAAATGGTGAACTTAACAACTGGTGCTCTTCTCATATGGCACACTTCGCAACTAGTGCACTTCTCAATCGGTGCACTTTGCAAAAGGAGCACTTTTTAAGATGAGTGGAGATTTGGAAATTGTACTAAAAATTAAAGAATCTTTGGCTCGTAGGTAATTTTCTTAAGAAAATAATTAACAAGTACCTTTTAAGTAGGTACACACTTACTTACGTAAACAATTTTCAATAATAATATAAAAAGTCACTCGATAGCAATAAAAAAAATGTGAGTAAGATTTATTTACTGCAACATAATTATAACAAACCAAAAATAATTTTAATAAAACTACATAATCACTTTAACACTCAGTTCAGTTCTTCTTTTACTATGACGATACTCCGCCCTGAATTTCAATTTATAACTAGATCTGAGGGCAGATCGTATACTAGATGACAGTTCTAATGTCATTGTGAGAGTGATTCACAATCGACAGCCTCTGTGGCGTGGCGGTAGTGAATGTGACTGCTACGCAGGAGGTACGGGTTCGATCCCCGCTCAGTGCAAATATTTGTATGCATGAATATGGCTATTTGCTTTGGTCTGGGTGTTTCTGTGTATAATAATATGTATTTACAAAAAAAAGTATTATAAGTATTTGAATGAATTTTTTTATAGCATTTATTATGCTAACTGTTAAGTTCGAAAAACATTGGAAATCAGTTGGCAGAGCAGTCGCCCTGTAAGCGAAAGGTCGTGAGTTCGAGTCTCACTTGAGCATTTCATTTTTTCTAATGTTTTTCGTATTATAAGTATGTTTATCCGCATCCTAGATTCCATAACACAAGTTTTAAGGATTTGTTCCGCGTTCGCCTCACGAAGTTTTGCCCCACATAAAAAAATCCGCATTCGCCCCACATTTTAGCTTACCATGGGTTTAGATAGCGTTGTGCAGAATGTTGTGGAATGTTTTTTTTTTAACTGAGCATTGATCTGGAATACGGGCCTTAGTAATGTATTTGATTCTTTACCTAGCTTTGAAAAGAAGCTACCTACTGAGGTTTGAATCTTCTTCTTCATCTCTCCTTCATCCCAGTCACTTTCAGCTTGGAGTTTGGGGTCCGCTTAACCAGTGTAACTACGGATTTGGCTAAACTTCAATATTTTCTGTGGAGCGACTGCGAAGCATTGCAGCTAGACCTTGACGCCGTCAATAGGGTACTTTTTACTAGTTCTAAGGTTACTGTCTAGTGAAGAAATAGCTATCCATTATTTTTTTGAAAGAAAGAAAATAAAGATAAATGTTTTTTATTAAGACATGCTGCAGTACACAAAAACCTATCATGACTAAGTTACAAATAAGTATATTTTTTTACACACTCCATCATAAGGTGCTTAAAACTAATTATTATTAAATCATTATCAATGTAATAATATGCAATGGTAACGATGACCAACATTCCCGTCTAAATCTATGACATTTCACGTGCATGATATATGACATGCATATTCCCTTGTACATTCAGCAAAAATGATAGTATCCCACCTATCCATGATGCTATAATAGTATCCGACCCAAGCCTTTTTACGGCTTTACTTACGTATGTTCATGCAATGTGATAATTCTTGACCATATTGAACAATGGTGCCATATAATATAAAGTTTAGATCTGATGACAAAATCATCCAACACACTATCATAGTAACGTTGGTCCCGGTTTCATCTGACGCATTGATCTCGGAGTCAGAGGTACGATTACTCTTCTCCTTCTTTTGATTCAGCAGTTCTTCGTATAGGACTGTTTTATACACACCAGTAAACATATGGCTTACGTTATGTGCCAGATCGACTTAAATAGACTAGCATCCTATCACAGAAAAACATAGTTAATGAATTACTTCGGTAATATTACAGACATGTTTTTTTTTTTTATAACGGACACGTTAATTTGACTTCACTTAGCCTGATATTAAGTTAAAGGCAAAGTCTCGGAAAGAGGGTCACCATTGTAAACATGTACCATGTTAACAGTGGTGGCACTCAGCTTGAAGGCATTAGGGGCCTTTTCACGTCCCGCATAGAGGACCCGGGACTGTAGGTAGAACGTGAGCTGGCAGGGAGTTCTAGGTCTTGGTGGTGCGGCATAGGAATGAGTCACTGAAACGCTTGGTTCTAGCAAGTATACTCTGCTACGTATACGGTTGGCATCTTAGACCTGCACGTGTCGTCCTGTGAAGGAAAGGAGAGGGTGGGGCTAATTGGAACAGCTCGTCAGAATATTCACCACCACAAGTGCCACCGTGCATAAGTACGTAGAGCTTCATACTTCAAACAAATCTCTTATCGGTAGGTTGGGAATTGTTCTATTGTCGGCTTGTAATACTAGTCCGTGTTTATTCTTTGTAATCATTTGTTTAGACTTTAGTTAGAATAACAAATGCGTATGTCTGCTTAGCCTGTACAACAAGTGTTACAATACTTCGACATCTTGTTGCCATTGCCCTAATACATTGATAAAAAATATGTATACGTTTTAGTAATAGCTTCACTGCGCGTGCAGCTAACAGAAGTAGCACGCTCTGCCTGATTTTGCGTTTCTTAAAAGTTATAACCTAGGAGTATTTCAGTCTTTCAGAGCAGTCTAGGCAAGTGTGTTCCACCATTGATCACATCAACAGCTGAGTCAAACACATGGATATTGTCATTAAAAGTCCATATCCATACTTCCATACTTAATATTATAAATACGAAAGTAACTCTGTCTGTCTGTCTGCCTGTCTGTATTTTACGCTTTCACGCCTAAACCACTGAACCGATTTTGATGAAATTTGGTATAGGGATAGATTAGACCATGAGAAAGGACATAGACTATGTTTAGTCGTGGAAAAATGGGTTAAAGGAGGTAAATAGGGGTTGAAAGTTTGTCATTTTTGGTTAGGGATAGATTAGAACTTGAGAAAGGACATAGGCATGTTTCGGATGAAAAGGACATGTTTCTTCGCGATAACCGACATCCACGCAGGCGTAGCCGCGGGCAAAAGTTAGTATAATGAAAAGCTTTGGACGTAACCGGGATTGGCACTCGGCTGAAGTCAATTCCCATCTGAAACTGCTAATTGATTCGACATAACTAATTTCGTAACCATTGTTGTCGTAACCAAATCCATATCGAATTAATCTTAGCAAGTCGTAATTACGTGCCTTTCTTGATAACAGGTCGCTGCCCGTTGAGGCAGGTAGGAGAAACAACTTTGTGTTGTATACCTTGTGCATTGTGAAACGGTTTCCTTATGCAATATGCCTGCATTGTTTGCTGGACATATTAGGAGGAAGGTATTTTGCACCAACAGGTTTTTCGTTCCACTGGGTGTAAGCACTGAATTAGAAAAGGCTAGATACAGCTTTTGGAGATATCAGAATTTTTTTTTATCGTGCGAAAAATCCTCACGGACCCCCACCGGCGGCGGTGGGAGTGGTTATTTCGGACTCGAACCGACTAAAATGCACGCCGCCTTTGGGTCTTTGGGTGCCTGAGGTGAGAATGCAGGGAGCATATCTCTCGCTAAGATATCAGTATATTTGAGACCGAAGCTAACTTTGCCTGCTGATTGATAAACAAAGAATTGCTTGAGGCCGTAAAAGCTAAGACAAATCAATAATTAAATATAGAACGGATCCTTTGGAAGGACTTTCATACAAACTTCCATCCCCTTAGTAGCAGAATTTCCAAAAATCCTTTCATGGTCGATGCCTACATCATAAAATGCATCTACTGTCAAAATGTCAAGTTTGTAGGTCCCTGGTCCAGCAGCTTAGGCTCTGCATTGATGAATCAGTCAGTCAGTCAGTCAGGACAAGTAATTTTATATGTGTAGATAAGTCAATAACTCTGGCTTTTTTCGACTTCCAAGATTTATGCAAATATATAACATGTAGGTACCTAATTAAAGCAATAAAATGTGTTGAAATATATAAAAAGTAACTGTTATCTATTCTAGATTTCTTTTTTTAAGTTTAATTACGTTTTTTTAAGCTAATATACACAATTTAGACATTTAATGTGATAGAGCTGTGCGGAAATGACGGAGTTTTTCGAATTTTAGTGCGCTTAGCGAGGTTCTAGTATAATCTAATCTTATACATAAAAAATTATGTTCTTTTTTTGCAGTAGCTAAACGAAATTACAAGTATTATCCACAACTCTATGACCCCTTCAACAAATCTGGCTTAATCATGTTTTTTTTTTGTAAAAGGGTTTGTTCACAAAGTTAGTAATTGAGTCACCCTGTATTGCTAATGCTAGGAGTGCAAAGTGGAACAGAATAGAATCCCATGCGAAGCTGGGATTAAATTTGAAAGTGATGCACTACATAATACTAATAACTACAGATTCCCTTCTCCTGTACAGTTGCGTGCACCAATCACGAGTTATTGCACGCATTTGCTGTTGACCTGGCTTGTCCGTCACGCGATTCAATAGTTAGTGATTGACTCGTCATGTCGGTTTCCATGATTTTATCCATACTAATATTATAAATGCGAAAGTAACTCTCTGAATGTCTGTCTGTATGTTAGGCTTTCATGCCTAAACCTCAGAACCGATTTTGATGAAATTTGGTATTCGGGTAGATTAGACCATGAGAAAGGACATAGGCTATGTTTGATCGCGATAACCGACATCCATCATCAATAACTTATAATAATAACTATACTTACCTATGAACATGGCAAAACAGCTATACTATACCTACATAATGCATTAATGTTGATGAATGTTCTGACGAGCTCTTTCAATTAGTCCCATCCCTCTCCTTTCCTAAATTGAGAGAATTGTGACCCAATTGTGAGTAATAAGGAAAACTCAAAATCTATAGCGGGTTTATTTCCCCAAAATAAAAATCGATTAACAACAGTATTGCTACTTTCTGACACCAAATAACAATTGTCGTGTGAAATTCGTTTTCGTTTTGGCGGTGGGTATTTGGATTTATTTTGTTACTTCACTCGGTTTGCATACAGCCACGCCATGCCTCTTCGACGCACACCACCGGAAATATCTCCTGCCTCTAAGAAACATGAGTCGGACTTGTTAAACCCACAGTCTGAGACTACCACCGTAAATTCAACCAGAAATAAACGACAACGCACTGACCCACACCCACGTGAAATGTCAGATGACGACGAAGGACTCAGGGAAGCGCTCATGGGCATGTTAAATAAATGGAAAATTGACTTCGATGCTAAACTGACTGAAATGCACAAGAAGCAGAATAATCTTATTACGAAACTGTCGACCGATATATCAGAACTTAGGAAACAAACAGCACTAATACAAAAATCAAATGACGAGTTAGTGCTTTCGATGACGTTTGTAACCAAGCAGTATGAAGAAGTTAAAACAAGCCTAGACAGCATGCACAAGGTACATTCGGAGCAGCGAAGATGCATCGAAACACTCGAAAGGAAAGTACATGACCTACAATTAAAATCCCGATCGTCAAGCATAGAAATAAGGAACATACCACGGATAGATAAAGAAACCAGTGCTCACTTAACATCAACCATATGTAAAATTGGCCAAACCACGGGTATAAATATCTCCCCTTCCGACCTCCGGGATGTGTACCGCATACCTGGAAATTCTGGATTAAATCGCCCTATTGTCGCAGAATTCCAAACGGTTCAAATGAAGTTGGACACAATGGCGGCAGTTCGAAACTTTAACAATAAAAAAGCAACCACGGATGAAAAACTGAATACACAAATCATTTCTATACCCGGAAAGAAACAACCAGTTTATGTCTCCGATCACCTGCCATCAAGCTCGAAGAAATTGTTTTATCAGGCAAGAGAATTCGCCAAAAAACACTCCTACCGCTTTTGCTGGTCAACAAATGGCAATATTTTCTTACGTAAGACCCAAGGTGAAAACCAGATTCTTATAGCATCCGAAAAGTGTTTAATAGACCTAGGGAAAGGAAAATGACTAGATGGCTTTTTCAAATTATATTTTATTCATAAATATTTAATTGCATGCAAATCGTTTATAATAGGAAATGTAAGGCCTAAGAGAACTTCTCATGGTTCTCATGGTCTTAGCAGTAGGTTCTCACCTGAAATACAAATAATAATGTATCAATACGTTATATATCACACCTACATCTCACTACTACTACCACAAACATCCAGCACACACAACCCTTACTCATCACTCAAATTTCCTTTCTTCACAATAAACAAGCACTCCGAACCTCACACATTTCCAACCAGGTCATTTAATATTCCGCAGTTAAAAAAAGAGCCCAAAATTAATTCCATCTTCGTTTTCGCTCGTGACTCGTATTGTGTTATCGTTCAAAAATGGCTAACTTAATGGATATCAATGTTGAGCTAGACTCAACAAATTACCCAAACTCTTACGTCTGCTCACCGGAAGACTGCCCTAACTATTTAAGAAACAATACCCCCAAAATAAACATATTCCACATAAACATCTGTAGCATTAATAAAAATTTTGATGGACTCCGCATGTTACTACAGGAAACTAAATTAAAGTATGACGTTATAGTCCTGACCGAATGCTGGCTAAGTAAAGTCGTCAATTATCCCCATTTGGACGGTTACGCGGTACACTCCTCAGAATTCACATTAAACCAGAATGATGGAGTTGTGATCTATATAAACACAAGCATTACGTATACAATAAGTGAACCACCATTTGTGGACGGAACCTGCTTAGTCTGTAAATTTGGCGACATCAGTATTGTGGCTATCTACCGTTCACCTTCATTAAATACAAAGGTTAACATAAATAACTTCATCGATAGCTTAAACCAGATCTTCACAAATACCACGTCTAGAAACATATTCCTCGTCGGGGATGTAAATATTGACATAAGTACAAACAGCACCAATCCATACACAGAAGAATATCTCACCTTCAATGCTACCCATGGCATCTTACCTACTCATAATACCCCCACAAGAGCTAGTCAAAAGTGCGTGGACCATATTTTAACAAACTCGATCTTACCGGCGATTACGCTTCTGCTACAATCTTCTCTAACCGACCATTTGCCCTTAGTCTTAATCATAGAGAAGCAAATAAAAAAACATAAACAAACATATACCAGGTCTACCATCGATTTTGTCCAAGTTAAGGCAGAATTTGACAATTTAGACTTTTTTGACATTTTATCTTGTGAAGATGCGAATTTGGCAGCAGACAACTTTTTGTCTATGCTGATGACCACAATAAACAGGAATACGACCCTAACGAAGGTGACCAATAAAAACAAAATCCTCAAGCCTTGGATGACAGCAGGCTTGCTTCGCTGTGTTAGGAACCGGGATAGACTTCACATAAAGTCTAAAAAAAGACCAGAAAATATGACACTCAAAATTACCTACTCAAGATATCGGAATTTCTGTAATCGATTACTTCGAAAACTAAAAACCGAATACGAAAAATCACAAATAGATAAGGCAGGAAACAATACAAAGGCATTATGGAAGGCCATAAAATCTATCACAAACACAAATAAAATAAAAACTACACCCTTGGAATTATTGCAAACGCATCCAAACCCACAAATCTCTGTAAATCAAGTTTCTGAATACTTCAGTGATCTAGGGCAGCATTTAGCTGATAAAATACTTTCCGCGAATCATCACCCCCCACCTTTCCCGGCTGATCTATCGCGAAATGGCGCACAACACACTCCACCTAACTCAATATCCATCATAGAAGTAACCGAAACCGAGGTTGAAGATATAGTCCTGCAGCTCCGCCTCGACTGTGCCGTGGGGTGGGATGGTGTTCCCTCTAGGATTCTGAGGGCGTCGAGGGAGGTATTGGTCCCCCCAATAACCCATATATGCAACTTGGCCATAAGAAGTGGAGTCTTTCCAACCGCTTTTAAAAAATCAATCATCCACCCAATCTACAAGAGTGGGGATAGAGACTGTGTTAGCAACTATAGGCCTATTGCAGTGCTAAGCGCACTATCCAAAATTTTGGAAAAAATACTGAATAATGCACTCCAACGGTTCCTCCACAAGTACAACCTATTGGCTCCGAATCAGTATGGTTTCCGTGCGGGTGTTTCCACCGAGGATGCCGTACTTGACCTCACGACAAGGATCACCAAAAGTCTTGACGATGGAGCCAAGTGTTTGTGCATATTTCTGGACCTTTCCAAGGCTTTCGACACAGTCTCTATCCCTATTCTCCTAAGGAAGATAGAAAGGATCGGTGTTCGAGGCTTGCCACATCAGATCTTTGAAGACTACCTGACAAATCGAAAACAGTCGGTAAGGATAGGCTGCCACATTAGTGAGGAGACTGTGGTCAATTATGGCGTCCCACAGGGCAGCATACTGGGCCCAACATTGTTTCAGTTGTACATAAACGACCTCTGCACACTCTCTCTACCTCATACTAACATCTACACCTATGCTGACGACACGGCCATCCTGGTTACGGGACCGAATTGGCAGATAGTAAAGGAGAGAGCGGAACGCTCCCTATCTGTGGTGATGCAGTGGCTAAACGAGAATCTGCTCACTCTTAATCTTTCAAAAACAAATTTTGTGCCCTTCTCGTTGTCAAAGGTTGGAAATCCCCCACAAAACTACTCAATAGTGGCACACACCTGCGCCACCCCAAACACGTGTGCCTGTACTGAGATCGTTAGAGCGGATTCCATAAAGTATTTAGGAGTGATAATAGATAGTGGGCTAAAATGGGACAAACATACCGCACTAATGGCAACACGTATCAGACGCCTCATACATCCGTTTAAATCACTGAGGGATATTACCACTCCAGAGAAGTTGAAAATGGTGTACCAGGCATTGGGACAGTCCATAATCCAATACTGCATTGCTGCGTGGGGATGTGCGGGCAAGTCTCATCTGGTCAAACTCGAACGTGCTCAAAGAGCGGTACTAAAGGTTTTACTAAATAAACCTTACCGATATCCTACTGTTTGTCTCTATTCAGACATAAAAGTTCTGACAGTTCGACAGATCTTTGTCCACAGAATAGTTTTAAGAAAACACCAAACTCGGCCTACGCCTAACCCAAACAAGCGTAGCATGAGAAATGTTATCCAAATCTCCCGCTGCAGAACGACCTTTGCTAGAAGTCAATTCCAGAGTATAAGTAGCAAAATGTATAACTTAGCAAATAAGAAATTAAATATCTCAAGTCTCGATTCTCGCGAAGCAAAAATGCAACTAACAAATTGGTTACAACAACTAGACTATAAATCTACAGAAGATTTACTCGGATACGCGGATTAGAATTTTCACTTTCCTAAGAAACCACACACACACACACACACACACACACACACACACACACACACACACACACACACACACACACACACACACACACAAACACACTCTTTAAATTAGAAATAAATTAGTATGTATAAATTTTTTAATTTTAATTTTAATTTTTATGGATTACGAATGTGACGGTACAGAATTATGACATTGTGAAATTACGAAATTATGAAATTATGAATTTATGAATTTACGAATTTATGAAATTATGAAATTATGAAATTATGAAATTATGAAATTATGAAATTATGACATTGTGACATTATGACATTGTGACATTGTGACATTATGACATTGTGACGTTGTGGTATTGTGGCTTTGTGACATTGTGGCATTGTGACATTGTGACATTATGGCATTGTGGCATTGTGACATTGTGACATTATGACGTTATGACATTATTAATTTACGAAATTATGAAATTATGACATTATGAAACTATGACATTATGAAACTACGATACTATGACCTAAGAAATATGAAATAAATATTTTAAACATTTTATAAAATGAATTGAATTGAATTATATATAATTTAGGTTAAATTCTGTTAATTAAATTATATTATATTAAATTACATTAAATTAGGATATATATTTATTATTGGAAAGAAATATAAAATTGTAAAATTATCAAACAGTAAAACTCATGTTAGTCTGCGACTTATCTTCAAGTCTGACTGCTGCATTCCATAACACAGGTATTAGCCTAGTATGGAATGTAGAATCAGTATGTATTGCGATCCTTTCTAATTGATTATTGACATAAACCCTATGTACAATGTAAACTTGAGACTAATAAACATTTTTCATTTTCATTTTCATTTTCACAGGACGACACGTGCAGGGCTAAGATGCCATTCATTTACGGTGCAGAGTATATCTGCTAGAACCAAGCGTTTCAGTGACTCATTCCTATGTCGCACCATTAAGACCTGGAACTCCCTGCCAGCTCACGTGTTTCCCTCTTCCTACAGTCCCGGGTCCTTTAAGCGAGGCGTGAAAAGGCATCTAATGAGGCCGTCAAGCTGAGTGCCACCACTGTTAACATGGTACATGTTTCCGATGGTGACCCTCTTTCCGAGACTTCGCCTTTAGCTTAACATCAGGCGAGGTGAAGTCAAATTGACGTGACCTATATAAAAAAAAAAAAAATTGTTGTAGCAATTTTATTTATTCTGTACTTAATTCAAACATTTAAAAAGCGAACAACGTGTTTCATTCCTTTTGACGCATTACCTCTGGATTTGTAGGTCTTCACACGAATTAAGTTACGAATTACCATTGTAGCGTAACCACTCTTCCCAGATGTCAATTAAACCAGACCTTTCACTAATTTTATTCTGTCTTGTTCCAGATGACAACGTGCCCGACCGCAATCCGACAATAATCTCAAACATTCCCGCGACTCAATTAAAAACAAGACTGATTTTCAGTAGTATAAGCAACAATCTCACGAATAATGCGAATATAACCTCACTTAACAGTAGAGAGGAGACACTTGAAATAAATAATGCTATAATCGACATAGCAACAAAATGTTCAAATTACTTGGAGATTTACGTGTGCATTTCAAATATCAGCCGATAAGGACTGACAATGCGGTTTTCCGACTGCATAATGTGTTCACCACTGTGTTACTGCTGGCGTGTTCCATGATCATAACCGCGACACAGTATGTAGGCCAGCCGATCCAGTGCATCGTCAGCGGGCTGCCCACCAATGTGGTGAACACATACTGCTGGATCACATCGACGTTTACTATGCCTGATGCGTTTACCAGAGAGGTTAGTAAGCTTTTTAATCACATTCTTGTTCCTTTAGAGATAAATGCCTGTTTTTTTTTGTATTTAGGACCTTAATATACTCTAAAAAGAGCACGTCAGGAGTACCCTCCACCGACGAGCATGCATGAAGAATGTAATGAGAGTGAATGAAGCGAGAGTAGTATGTCAGGATCGTAGATTCGTCGATTTTATGCACGATTTTATGTATGTATATACTCTAAAATCTAGAGACTGTACAATTTTGCACTAAAACTAAAATCTGGACTCTAGATTGTACAAGTCACAGGATCAACATATTATTATATGTCTTCTACGATGTACTACTTATATTTCACCAGCTTTTGCCCGTGGCTCTGCCTGCGTGGATGTCGGTTATCGAGACCAAAACTTATACCAAATTTCATTAAAATCGGTTCAGTGGTTAAGGCGTGAAAGCGTAACATACAGACAAACAGAGTTACTTTTGCATTTATAATATTAGTATGGATAGTATGGATTTTATTAAATCCTATTCCGTTCGTGATTCCGTACAAGGCAATGATTGCACATAGTGCACATAAAGACACAAAACGACTCACGAACGGAATTAATTTCAATTGTATCACAATATTGGCCTGTCGCCAACTACAAGAATTAACACATTATTTTCAATTAATTCCATGATTCCCACACATGTTCAAAATCGATTTGAATCGTGTAGGAGAATCTGTCGAGTAGTAAGATTTTGAGGTGTGAGAAATCTTTGTTTCTATCTGTACATCAACTTGCTTCTTTAAAGTAAAAGCTTTGTCTATAACAGATATGTATCTCTGGAGAGTGGCCGACTTTGTCAGGATCTTGTGTGAACGAACAACGCATCACTGCAGAAAGGGTGACCGAGTGCTATAATGCACAAGGGGACCTATGCCCAGCAATCACACTCACATCAGTTGCATCAGAAGCTTCCACTTTGGAGTCCGAGTTCCACTTGCCGGTCTTCATCGCTTTGTCAGAGACACTTTGCCCGCGTTATCGCGGACATAAATACATAAATGCTTGTGGTAGATGCGGGAGTTTCTAACGCGATCTTTTACACAGTATATTGATTTCAGTGACATACCGCTCTTACTTGTTTCGCTCTAAAATGATCGTTGGTTGATTCTATTGGTCAAATTATTTGCGCTTTACCTTGTCTACATTATCTAGGAGGATCATGCGGGCTCGGCCTTGCAGTTACATTAGTGCTAAATGTTATCTCGTAGCAATCGCTTTCCTTCAGCAAAAAACTATTATTTTATACCAAGTGGCAGCGCCATTATTTTCCAAGAAAGTAGGTTCCACTCAGGTAGGTCGTAATCTTTGATTTGGTTTTATTAACTTTCCCTTTTTGACTATTTTCATAGAGGAAATAAAATAATTTAAATGTAACGGATTTGATCACCGTGTATCACCATGATCATGGCGCTTGAAATAGCGCCGAAATATCGGTTACCAAACAAAAATGATATACATGGTAAATATCCCGGTGAGTGTTACACTATTCATGTTAATGACCATGTCAATCTCAAATCATTCATTGACATTTATTTGTTGTATTATTATTTATAAATATGGGTGTTACTTTACCTTTGCCTAACCCTCCGAGGATAAAGGCATTATTATATATATGTATGTGTTGTTATAATTTACACTATTTCCAACATACCAGCATTCCACAAGCGAACGACTGTTAGTTTGAAGGATTCCTATTTTTTATTATTTGTTGCTATCGCAACAATACATTTTACATAGGTATATTGTTACTGCATAACTAGCTCAGTCTTCAGGGTATATTTAAGTTCATTTTATTGTTGTCCAAACAATCAGTCGTTCATCATTTATTTTATAAATCTGACGAGGCCGTATCCATTAAAATTCAGGCCAAACATATCACATTGCAGTAAAATATAATTATTAGTGTTTGTTGTATTCGCCAAACAGTCAATTGGCTGTTGTACAAATCATTCAAGGTAGTTAGTAGAATTGTGTTATGTCCCCAATACGAAGTTTGGTTGAGAAAATCATTTATAATCAACTGGCTCAGCGTTCCGGCTCGAAGGACCATTCGAAACCAGTCCGAAAATACTACTGCCTAAAACTAAAAAGATTTATTGATCCGAATGGTTAATAATATATAGGTACAGCGAGGGAGCATCCACGGTGACTGCTAATTGTGACTGGCACCGGACATTTAGTGAGAGAGATGGACTCAATGATGGATGGTATAATTTCTCTTATTTCCCTCTATCTGCCCTCGGTTAGTGACCGGTGAATGACACAATCTCTTGATGTAATAAACTCACCAACAAATAAAAATAGTGGTAGTATAGTACTTACTAGCAACGCAAAGTTAAGACTAATAAAAAAAAGCACATGTTCACCAATGCCAGTTGGACTATCTGTCCCACCTATATAAATCATATCAATGACTTCGTTGAGTTGAATTTGTGACATCGTGCTTTTGTCATTATATGGTGCAGCGCAGACGGTACACTTTTTGTGTGATCGACAAAATGTCGGCATGGTGCGCAAAAAGTCAGTCGCGGATTTTTCACAGACTCAACGCACACCACGCACATCTTCGATCATTCTGTCGGCAGAACTGTAGGGACGTAGACGCTATGGAAATCGATTATCGATTATCTTTATATCGATCTCTGGTGCTATGGCCATAGATCGCGTACGCTACGCACACCCCTAACGAATGCAGATTGCCGACTAAAGTGTGCGCCGTCCACGTTAGCGCGCGTTGAAGTCAACGTTAAATTTATTTTGCACACTTTTTGTGCGGCGCGGCACGGTCTGTCCGAAACACGGATTTTATGTGCGCCGGACGTTTTGCGAGTCGTGTAAGTTACTGCATATAACTGCATAGGTTCTATTTTCACAGACTAAAAATGCGTCACGGATAGTCTTTCGTCTACGCTGCACCTATTTGGGCTTTTGACGTTGTGCGTTTTTGAAAATAAGACGTACTTTTGACAATACGAGTTTTTGACAATTTGCATCCCATTTTTCAGCACGTTTTTAACAGTCCTCCTATTCGATTGCAAGCTCTTCTGGGCCTTGTTCATTTACTGTATAAGCAAAGACCCTCCCAGTCGTGTTCCAGAGCCAATCTGTTCCATCAGCTAATATGGTAAACTGTGGATTCATGGAGTAGGTGCCTACAATTGCGTCTACGCAAGTCCTTAACTGTCAATTTCCTCTTTGGAGCTGATTGTGATCCCCGTTAGGGTTGATATGTCATTGTAAATGAACGAAAAAATTCCAACAAAAAAATTCTTATACAATTTGTCTGATCCAGGAGTAGTTATCGCGACCCCAACGTTATCACGATCTTACGTCATAACTTTTTTTTAAATATTTAGTCCTTCTATTGACTACACCCCGTTAAATGGTAAAAAAACTGAGGTGCAGTCCAGAAGATACGGACCACCATTTTCGATTCTATTGAGCTTAATGGCCTTGATAGATGCTTTTCCACGCCTCGCTTGAAGCACCCGGGACTGTAAGATGTGGGAAACACGTATGCGGGCAGAGCATTCCAGCTCTCTATCGTGCGGCAGAGGAAGGAAGCCTCGAACCGTTTTAGGAATTTGATGTTTGTATCGCAACCGAACCAACCTTCAGTGTTGAAATTAGCAAACATCTTCAGCTGACCTTGCAATTTGTTAATCTAAGTTGCCACCTACTTAGGAGCCTCAAGATAGCTCTTGTTTTCTACTTAGCGGAAAACCACGCAACACTGGACGTTATGCGTTATCTCCATAGCCGTATATAGGTTAATTATTAGTTACCCTTATTACGGTAAAATGGTACCATTTCCTGATCCAATGTGATGTCACTTTCGGGTCTGTACGCTCAATTGAGGGGTCAAATGGAAAACAATTATGCTAGTTTAGATCTACGATACAACTCCACTTATGTCATTAGGATAGTACCAATTGCCCAATAGAATTGGGAAAGTCTTCACTTATTTTCTTCCTGTTACTAAGCCAGCAAACAAGCTGTGGATTTACCTGATGGTAAACGATTTCTGTGGTCTATGTACGCTCGGAACATTAGACGTTTCGGTTGTGTGTTGTTCGATTGACCCCGTTCCCCCTGCAGATAGGAAAAAAATAAAAGTAGGAATTAGTTTTTGAACAGATTGATCAAGTTTTCGGTTTACGTATGCAACCAACATTCTGCATCTCTTTCCTCTTGTTTTTATAACACTTTCCGTGAAAATTTAACAATCGTATTACCAGTTCTCTTCACGCACGCGTAGTTACTTCAGAAAAAACTATTGCGGTCGTACTAAATAAAATTATAAATGCTTTTACAAAAGAGAAACCGATTTCTACAAACTGAAATTATTTTGAAGATATCGTGTCGTATATCGTGCCGGTGCCGAATCAGTAGTCTATTTTGCTATCTATCTTGTCATCTGCTAATCCAGATCATAAGTTCTAATGTAAGTAAGTAGAAACTTCTTCAAACATCAGAATACCAGAAAAATTGTTTGATTGATATGGGCTTTTTCATAATAAGGCGACTTATAAAGCCTCCCATGATCATTGCTACTTGGTATTACTATAGCGGTAACAGAAATTTCATTATCTGTGAAAATTACAACTACTCATACATATCTAGCTAGATATTACGGTTCATGAGATACAAACCTGGTGACCGAAATACAGATGACAGAATAGGGCTTCTTATTTTCAATACCACCAAGTGCTCAATTATTACTTTCAGCCGAATGAAAAAGCCTATCTACTGTAATTACACCCTGAATAACACAGTGCTGAAAAGGACGGACACAGTGCGCGATTTGGGGGTAGATCTGGACACCGAGCTAACATTTCATAATCATATAGAAAATGTATGTAAAAAAGCATATAGGAGCTTAGGCTTCGTACTTAGAAGAGCCGGGGGGTTCAAAAGCATTGCGGCTATATCCACTTTGTATAATGCATTGGTGAGAAGCCAGCTCGAAAGTAACGCAATTATCTGGGCTCCACATGAAGCTAAATATAGTCTCATGTTGGAGCGTATTCAAAATAAATTTACTAGGTTCTTATACCTAAGGCTGTATGGGGTATACCCATTTTATCCATTGATGTATCCAACCTTGTTTGTTATAGGCATGGTTGGATACAACAAATTGGAGACAAGAAGGGACTTGGCTCTTGCCACGTATATATTTAAATTATTACGTGGTAAGACGTTGAACCCAGGGGTCTTGCAAGAGATCAACCTGTGTGTGCCCAACAATTACGTGTGGCGCAGGAGGCGTCCCCGGCTACTAGCAGTGCCCAGGGCCAGGACGAACTTACTGGGGAAATCTGCGATAACGCGCACCTTACTTATACTCAATGAAGTAGCGGAAGGGATGGACCTTTTTATCTGTTCTCTGAGTGAGTTCACAAAAAGGACACTTTATGTTATATGTTATTTTTAATTATGAATTATTATTATTTCTTAATATATCAATGATGTTAAATAAAAAATGTTTAGTCCGCACTATTGTATTAGGTTAGCCTGTAAGGATAGTGATGTGAAGAAATAAATAAATAAATAAAAAATAAATATTTATTTTAGGGTCCGTGTAGGCAAAGTGTGAAGCAGAGACCCAAAAATAAATAAACTATTTTCGTATTTTGTAACATTAGAATGAAGAACTGCGTTGGTTAGTTATCTTCATCATTGGTAGCCCTAATAATATCATCGTACAGATTGTCGCTCGGAAATTACACTACGTTAGTGACGTGCCCGGTGGGTGTGTAATGTGTGTATGCATCGAGGACACCACTTGTGTTCCACCTATTGTTTATTTGACCTTTATGCCCTATACTGGTATTCTGTAAGAGTATCAGAGTCCGAGATTCGATGTCAAATGTCATATTCGCCATAAGAAATTTCGTATTCACTACGGATTCAGCTGTCGAGATACATAAATGTTCTTATATATTCTATAAGACTATTATTCACTATTCTACATGACTGATTGGTTGCTTTATCTGAATAGTTTGTGCCTTGGTTCCTGTGAAGTAGTTTTTCGTTCACCATCATCATCCCCGCGTTAGCCCTAGCTTCATCCAAAGTTTGTACTTACTTTGGAGACCGAGACCCGCTCTGCTGTCCTATCTCTTGATTTGGTTTATGTATATCTTTGCGCGAGCTATTGTCATCCAGCTTTCTCAACACCGACAGGACCGTCTGCGTCAGAGCCTTATAGCTATTTGTCTATTCTGTGTCCATGGTCCAGCGTTCCAGCGCATTTGAAATTCGTAATAGTAGGTTTCAGTTGCAAATTATTTTTATACAACACCAGCGACGAAATAAATATTTGTAGGCCTTATAAATATTTATCTAGATCAATGTGCTGCGCAGTTAGAGCCAGATGTATTCATGAAATTCACATTTAGATGTTTATTGATGGCATTTATATGTATGAAATCAGTAATATATTTATGTGCTTATCTACTTCACTGTCTTATTGTAATTTGTTGAAGTGTTGAACTAGCGTTAGGTTTTGAAATGATTCGATTTCCATTATTCTAACTTCGGTTGATAGCGTTGATGTCTATGAATATTTCATTAACATGCTAGCGACTACATAGACTCTTAAGAGCTAAGCTTTTTGCAACTCGAATACACGGTCTAAGGAAGGCACTATTATTTTACTAAATGTTGAAGTTACAGTAGCTGACGATGTCTGAAACTGTCACAGGATTTTCTTCACTCCTTTGCATATTTTCACACTCCTACTCTCTTTTCTCTGTTCGTATCTTAGAAACAAATCAATATAGTTGGCAAGTAAAATTAAATACCTATTGTAAAACTACATGTTTTTTATACATTTCCTTCGCTATAGCATTTTTTATCTTGTCACCGTGCCGCGGTGGTCCCAAGATGACTCCTTGGAGGAACTCGTAAGAAAATATTTAGACTGATGTCTAAAATGCCTTTCAAGTCAACACATCTTATATATTTATGATATTCCAATATATATTCATGATATTTTAATATAAATGTATAATATTCTAGCATTTTGTATTAACATTTATTCTAAACATTTCCAGTAATAGGTATCGATTGCCTTTCAAATTTCATGATTTCCTCATCGTTTATTTTGAATTTCATGAGGTCATCAAGTACATCGTTTCTGGATTGATCGTTTAAATTACATATTTATACCATAGTTTTATGTTAATGACATCGTAAAATTTAAGTTACTATGGGTATTTTGAATAAGTGTACATAGATTGTCAACATTAATGCCTTTTAAGTAGGCAAGATATTACATTTCTAATTCTATTTATAATGTAGATGAATACTTAGTATCGCTTTCAAGTAGAAATTTAACATATTATGCTGTTGATCGTATTGAATACATAGGTATGTATTAACATAAGATATTTTATTTCAGGTGGGCAGAGAAGTAGCGCATCCAGGTGTGGGAAATGAATACGACAGCTCGACAGAAAAGAAATACTACACTTACTACCAGTGGGTGTGCTTCGTATTGTTCTTCCAGGTAAATAATCGTCTTTATATTTCTTACGTTCTTTTTCTGTCTGGCATATGCCTTGTCTTAGCAATTGCGTGTTACTTTCCAAACCTGAGAAAGAGCCTGTGTTAGAGCTTCGTCCGTCAGCGTATCAGTTTTTTTTGAGGTTGGCTTACATCCTAACAGACACATGAATTGTCTTTGTGAAATTCGTGTCTTCTTCCTTTAAAGCTTTGACCCCTAATTTACCCTCTTAGGGGTAATATTTAAAAAGCATATAGGTGACGGGCTGGCCGTGATATAGCCTGATTCATATATCTTGGACCTAATTCGCAAGATATGAAAAGCCCTGGTGCGCGCAGATTGTTTTGTAATAATCTATGCTTGGTGAATTTGAGCTCGTCCACTGCAGTAGTACCTCGTGCCATATTCAAAATACATCCTAGAAACGTGTTCTGCGCGTATAGAACACATTTTAGGTCCAGGATATACACACATCAAAAAAAGTTTGCGATCACTTTGAAAAACTGAAATCTTTTTTGTTACTGTAGATTATATTATGATTTTTTCTTCTTTTTAGATTCTTTATTTAAAAATAAAAAATTAGAACACAAAACAATGACACCGTTCAATTGTTTTTTCTTACAAAAAGGCTTTCAGTCCTAGCTTACGTTCATTCAGAAATCTGATTTAGTGAACTATAACCGATTCAAGATATTTTTCGCGGAAAGTAGTGATTGAAAAAATGCCAAGAGGATTATCAGAGGTTTTACGAGCTAAAATAGTAACTTTGAGGGAAGAAGGATACACCACGAGAGTAATAGCACGCAGATTTGCTATATCCCAATCCTGTGTCGTGGCTACGTTGCAGAGGTACCACGGAATGGAGAATTTAGCTGACCGACCCCGCAGCGGTCGCCCAACTGTTTTGACAGCTGCCCAAAAGCGCTATATTAGATTGCTGGCAGCCCGTGATCCCACAATCAACGCCACTAAAATAAAAGCAGAAGTCAGGGCCGCCTCTGGGCTTGAAGTTAGCACGCAGACCGTTCGCAATTGCTTGCACCAGGCTGGATTACGAGCACGGAGGTCATGGCGAGCTCCGCTCAATTCCCGGCAACGTCAACAACGAAGATTGCAGTGGGCTAGACTTCGGCAAAATGAAGAAGGTGAGGAAGAAAACATTTGGCAAAACTGTCTCTTCGTTGACGAATCTGGCTCGGTGTTTGGGCCCGTCGGCTATATGATGCACGTCAACAGCGTGTCCAATGTTGTGAACAAATGTCGAGTGTATATGTATGCGGACGACATGTGTCTAGTATACGGTGCTAAAGATATAAGTGAGACTAAAAGATACATACAAGAAGACTTCGAGAGTATTACCAAGTGGGCACATGATAATGGCATAATCTTAAACTATGCAAAAACAAAATGTATGCATATACACTCGCCAAATAACCGACGGGCCAAAACAGTGGGTCAGGAAATCCTTGCTGTGATAGGACATACATACGAGTGTTTACATAGCAAAAAAAAACAATTGTGCGTGCAATAAAATAGAATATGTTGTAACATTTAAATACCTAGGATTAAATATTGATGTAAATTTTAATTGGAAAACACACTGTATTGATGTTTGCAATAGATTGCGATCAATAATAGGGAAGTTCTATCAACTAAAAAGAGTATTAAATAGACACACTTTGCTCAGTGTATACTATGCACTAGCTGACTCACTAATTAGTTACGGATTGATTGTATATGGTAGAACTTTTAAGACATATTTAAACAATATAAAAGACTTACAAATAAGGCTAGTCAAATTTTTGGCAAGTAAATAGGACAAGGACAATTGTAATAAGGAATATGAAAGGCTTTTATTTATGTGTAGGATTTTACCTTTAGAAAGCAAGGTTGAATATTTGCTAGGGTTGGAGTATTACTATGGTAATGAACATAAAGAAATTATAAACAGTAAATATGGCACTAGAAGTGCTAGAAAAAATAGATTAGTTCAACCACGGGTCAACAACTACTACGGTGAAAGACTATCAAAATACATAGTACCCAAGACATTTAATAAATATGAGCTGTTACGACAGAGCCCTGAAATGAGCAAAGGAGTGTTGAGGACCAAATTGAGGAACTTGCTCCTCGACGGCCGCCCTACCGCAAGTACTGCGGTGGTCACGGCCGGCAAGGAACAACGGTAGTTATTTTATAACATAATTAGGGAATAAGCAATTGTGTCAAC
Organism: Eilema sororculum; assembly: GCA_914829495.1. Classification (NCBI taxonomy): domain Eukaryota; kingdom Metazoa; phylum Arthropoda; class Insecta; order Lepidoptera; family Erebidae; genus Eilema; species Eilema sororculum. The sequence goes on from OU618534.1 coordinate 26,728,719, forward strand.
TGTCTGTGTCATGTCATAATCCTTACATATTGAAATTCACAGAACCTTAATGTAAACATATTGGCATGCTTACCTAATATTAAGTGTGTAGGTAGGTAAAGTAACCTTGTTGTAAAACAGAGCGCATCTCGCCATCAAACGCAATAGTTTGGCGAGAAGGTAAATATAAGAAACTATGTAATTATTATTGAGGAAATAAATGATTAAAAAAAAAAAAAACTCATCCAGATAACCGACGTGTCCGTGTCTGGAGAAGACCAGGCGACCGTGAAAGACAAAGAACTGCCACTGGAACAGTTCAGCAAGGCGGAAAATCGGTGTCTTTTTGGGGTGGCATTATGATTGGAGCTAGAACGCCTTTGATCCCGTATCGGGGCTTCATGACAGCAGACATGTACAAAGCAGTTGCTATTGATGATATCGTCATTCCGAGTAAACCATGGGCACCAATTTGTACTGGTCGATGATAATGCGCACGCACATCGAGCTCAACGAGTCAATGCTACTCTTCAAGAATACGATATCACACGATTAGACTGGCCTGCCGGCTCGCCCGACTTAAACCCAATAGAGCACGCATGGGATGCTCTTAAACGAGCTGTATGGAACCGTGAGCCACATCCCCAGACAGTTCCAGAGCTCAGGGAAGCCGCTATTGAAGAATGGGATAGGTTACTCCAGGAAATGCTGGATAACATGATCCTCAGCATGCCCAGGAGGATCTCCGCATGGGTTCGAGCCAGGGGAGGAGTTATTTTATATTGAATTTACACCTTTTAATAATAAATTGTAGTTTAAGTTTAATAAAACAGTCTTTTTCTTTCTATGAAATTTCTATCACAATTGCATTATGATTAATGGCTCAATTTTTTAAAATAAATAATATAAAATAGTTTTATATTTTAATTTCAAACAGGGTATTCCTATTTAAAGAAAGCATACAACATAGATTTTTTTTTGATAAAGTTAAATTTAAAGAATTCTAGGAGCTTATGCCATTGATCGCAAACTTTTTTTGATGTGTGTATGAATTAAGCTACTGTTGTCCAGTAGGCATAAAGCGTGAGTGTATGTGTGTATGTTATTTCGTGACAAATAGGCATAGTACATCGTAGAATATAGCGGATGCTGCCACTTAATATACGCTGCTAGACATTGAGGCGTCTTATTTTATAAACAAGCGGCGACCTATGAACAATTATAATCAAAATATTGTTAACACTGCAAACCTAAGCTGAAAACAAAAGCTTATTGAAACATTTTGTAGGGTGTGCACTAACCATATGTATTTCGACCGGTCTAAAAATAAGAGATTTTAGGAAGAGGCATTCAGCGCCAATCTATGTCCAACCAAATCTGAATGTTTTCCGAATTTAGTGGGGGTTGGTTACTAGTTTAACTACAAAACGGCCGAAGCGACTGCCGTCAGATCTTCACAACACACTGGTGATATTGAAGTTCTAAAGTCAGATCAGGTTTTCGGACTTTTTAGGGCTCCAACTACTAGCGTTCACAGTAGTTCATATGGCAACTGAGACGATGGAAAGCTTAATGTGCTCTCTGGGGCAGAGGCACGAATAAAGTTACCGACACTGAAGTTATTTAAAAAAATACTTTATTTCAAGAGACAGAGTAACAGCATAATAATAAGATAAAACAGTAATTAATTATATTGACAAAATATTGATCTTATATACTAGTTTTTATGATTATTCGGCATTTAACAGAATGACGCTCGACCTAGATAGAACTGTCGATGTGCATCGAATGTTCTAGAACGTTATTTGCTGACAAAGGTAACATTAGTGGTTTGGGGTTCCTTAACTCACGCATAAGGATTCTGTCTATCTATTATCAAAGTTTAGTTCAATGTGTGTTAACTATTCGCGTAAACTTCAGATAGTATCAAAGTTTCTTTTTACTTTAGAAACAATACAAATATCATCACTCCATCTCATCTGAAGAGTTGGAAAAATACGCAGACTACATCGAGTTTTCTTCTCTCTTCTCGAAGAAAAACTCGAAGTAATCCCTGTAGCAACCCTTCTGGCTAGCGTGGAAACGGTAGGCCAAAGCGTCCCAACATTGGGAGAGGCCTATGTCCAGCAGTAGACCGCAATAGGCTAGATTTGATTGAAGTTTTTCTTTCTATACGCATTGAAAACACATCATGTTTAATGACCATAATATAAACTCACGCCTGTATTCCCCGAAGGGGTAGGCAGAGGTGCTAGCACCCACATTTCGCCAGTTTATGTTTAGGTCCCAATGTAATAGGTGGCGAGCCTATTGCCATTAACCGGGCACTTATAAACCTGCGATAAATACACACATAACTTCGAAAAGCATCGAAAAGTCATTGGTGTGTGCCATGGTAAACCCGGGATCGAACCCGAGAACTCGTCTCAGCACTAGGCTACCGCAACCGCTGTTTAATGAACGTGGTTTTACTGAGAGGTAACACATCCTCTACTAAACCAATCGTTGCCTGTTCTCAACTGTAGTAGTATTAAAACCCCTGATGCTGTCGACAGCATGTCACTGGCTGAAGTGCTCATGTAATGGCATAGTTCGATAGTGTCATGTGAAGTGGTTAATGATGTTTACACTAATGTCACATCAGTCACGCCTATCAGATTGTTTGATCTTTATACAAATACTAGCTTTATTCGTTTGTTTATTGGACTGGGTGTTTCTATGTATGATATGATGTGTAGTGTATAGTACACTATACATTAAACAAATTGTAGGTGTATTATAGTGCCTCACTAAGATGAAGACAGCCAATTGGAAAACCGGCAGATGGCATATGACGACCAGACCGGGGGTGATTTGGGGACACCGTCGTCTCCCGTCTCCTCCCGCTTGAGGAGGGCCAGACCGATAGGGATGACAACCTCACCTTCAACCTAGCACTGCGACCCACAGATGGCGTGCGGTTTTAGTCGGTTCGAGTTCAACATAAACTCCGGCTTCTGCGGGGGAGGTATCCGTGGGGAATTCCGTACGAAAAAAAAGCCACTGCTAGATGTTGTTTTGTCGTTGTATTGTATGTATGACTGAGCTATTTTTTTATTTACCCCCCAAAAGTCTTCAAAATACTCATTTCAGTAAAATTATTGCAGGTTACTTGTACGTGTACCTAATTTTAACGTCACGTTAGTTACAGTAGATTCGGAGCAAACTGATAGACGGACAGTCAAACACACGTGTTATTCTATTAGTGTATTGTTTTAACTCTAAAAGTAGACATAGTTTTAATGATGTTTTCGTTCAAAAAGCGCAATATTCGCACGGTTCATCTACTAGTTTATCTTGTAAATTGCGCTCAGTTTGTTTATTCTCTCCGTGAGTTATCAAGTTTCTGTGTGAGATGTGGGTCACTAATGTGTAGTGATGTGCTGATGATGATTATAGTTTATGTATTGTGTCCATACAGAGAAGTTTGTTTACACATTTCATTGTTGCGATAAATTCTTCGACTGTTACGTAATATCATCATCATTATCTTAATCATTCGTGCGTTAGTCCCGGTCTCATCCGAGACCTCCACCTCGGCACTTAAAAATGATGTTGCTGGTTATTTTTTGATTAAATTGCGAAGGTTAATAGGAGAAATAATCACAGATACACCTCCTGTCGGACCACAACTCAAGTTAAGAGGTCAGATGGCAGATCTGACCTCTTAACTTGAGTTGTGGTCCGACAGGAATTGTATCTATGATTATTTCTGCACGAAAAAAGGCCCCTGATATGATATCACATATAAAGCTTGAAGTATATTTGGGCATCGAATCAGGTACCCCAAAGATACCAATCGCTCGTATTGCTACTGCGCCACATAGACTTCTCAAAATACTATTTTATAATAAGAAATTATACAAGTTATAGAGAAATATATTATCAAAGACCTTGATCTAAATGCAAATACCAAGCAAGGTAACTAAAAATAACGTCACAATGATTTATTTTTGCGCCAACAGATTTGATGACGAGATAATAGGTGTATTAGTGAAGGTGAATGACCTCTCATTTCAAGTTACTGTTATTTTATGAATCATCTAAGTGTAGTTACTCTGATGAAATTTAGATGAATTTTGTGTAATGCCTACATAGACTGAGTAATCTCTTCATCTGAGCGCATATCCTGAAGGCCAATTCAGCTAATAAAAATCTCTTTATACTCCAGTCTCAATGATTGATATCGCGACATTTTTGATCGAGGCCGCAGTGGTAGCCGTAGGTCTAATGGCAGTCCTGGGACATCTTTCCGAGGGCTCACCCGGGGCTCCCAACCGTAGGCTGTTGGGCGTTACGTAAGGGTTTTTAATCGGTAGGAATCTGACATAGCATCCATAAAGGATTTTCCCTCTCATTAAAAAAAATAAAGATACTGTGGTTAGATCTTAATTTTGAATACATTTTTGTGGAAGTTTAGAGTTCATTCTTCTACATACACATTTCCTTTATGTATTTTGTTTTATATACCACTTATAGACCGTCCACTATATTATTGTATTTTAGACAGCTCACTGACAGTGGTCGGTATAACTTTGTTCTAGCGTCAATACCTGAAAATCCTAACAAAAATCAGGCGCCAATACGTCATTTTTCATTGACAACGTCACGTCAGCCAGAAAGCACTTTTAGGGATGTAGTTAGTCAATCGACTGTGTTTTTATTATAATAACTTGAAAATGTCATAATCGATATCGATTAAAGAATTTTTTTTAAATATTACGTAACTGGCGGTTTTTAGCCGATTTCTAAACAACAATTCGGATGTTTATAATTTTTTATATTTGTATAATTTTTACGGGAAAATGGTTTTTTTAACTCTGTCATTTGTAGACGGATTGTCTAAATTCTTTTTTTGTTTGAAAGAGGTTTATTCCAAAATGGTCCCATTTAAATTGCATAAAGATCGGATGATGGGTTTCAGAGACAGACCACGGAACTCTTCAATAAATACCAGGAAATCAGCATGTTGGAATATTCTTCTAGAAATCAGTTGTTTTGTTTTGGAGATTAGCGTATGCCCACCAGTACTATGTGTTATGGCCCACAATCGTTTTCTATTACATAAAATTTGTAAATTGTACAGACACGAAATATCTTAGCACTGCTTTATTATCATGTATAGAAAGATCATAGATTATAATTCGAAATGAAATCATATATTTATCATAATATTTTCATTTATCGATTAATTATTAAAATTAATCGAAGTTTGTCTTAAATTTGGGTTTATCATGCAATCACTACTTTCATCTGTCTAAAATACAATAATATGATGGACGGGGTATAGGTGGCAGACGAGCACATCTCTCCTGATGTGGTTACCGTAGCCTATGAATGCGTGCAATAAGGGGAGTCACATTCGTGCTACCGACCCTGTATCTGTGAAAATTTCAATTGACACCTTTCACGAGATACAGCTACATGACTGACAGTGGAGTCTTAGTAAAAGAGTTCCGTTTTGTACCCTATCGATAGAAGAAGTGAAGGTGTCATTACATATCAGCCTACTCAAGGACACGTCAATTTGACTTCCCCTCGCCTGATGGTAAGCTAAAGGCAAACTCTCGGAAAGAGGGTCATCATCGTAAACATGTTAACAGTGGTGGCACTCAGCCTGACGGCTTCATGAGATGCCTTCACACGCCCCGCTTAAAGGACCCGGAACTGTAGGAAAAAGGAAACACGTGAGCTGGCAGGGAGTTTCAGGTCTTAATAGTGCGGCATAGGAATGAGTCACTCCGTCATCATAATAAAAGAATCTAAACATTTCTTTAGAACTATAATTCGACACGTTGAAATTGCTCCAGATATCGATTCCATTTCTCACTGGTATGTTAAGTACCAATTCAGTGGGTCAGCCGAGAGTCCAATAGTGCCGGCATGTCGTTGTGTATCTACGTCATGTCACCGGTCACTTACCGTTAGTCGCAGACCGAGTGTAACCGAAGTGTAGACACGTTCTACGGGCGTGAGGAAGCGTTTAGTCAGATTTATTACCATTTGTGACTTGTACTCTTTTACCAGCTGCTACACAGGAGGCGCAGGTTCGATCCCCGCTCAGTGCAAATATATTTATGCATGAATATGGGTAATTGCATTGGCCTGGTCGTGCCACAGAAAGAACGTTAAGTCGTCTGTCCCGGTTGCCATATGAACAACTGTGGTAGTCGTTACAGGTAGTTAGAGCTCTCAAAAGTACAACAACTGGTTTAACTACAATGCCTCGATATCGCCTTTGGGTTGTGGAGGTCAGGTGGAGGTCGCTTCAATGAACATAATCGTAGTTTAACCTAATCCACAGAGTGGTAAAATCCGCGTGGTCACGAGCAAAGTCAGTGATATGCAAAGTATACTTACAAGAGTTACCCCTTTTTGACGGGGCTATCGTGCAAGCGGTACAAGAGACACTAGGTTGTACTTCATCCGATAATGGCCACAAATTTCTATAAAAATGAAAATATAGAAATACCCGATGATGTTGCAGTGATGATGATAATGATGACTCGGTTCAGGGGTGAGACGGCAGTGTCGCTCTCTTAATAGCCAAATAAACCAAATTACATAAAAGTAGAAGAGTGGAACTTCAGGATGCAACCGGGATTGGCCCTCGGATGATGAACATGAAAATAGACATATATGTATAATAGACTTATATAACAGACAAATAGAATTTAAAAATTCCTTTTTGAAGAGTCTGTTAAAAAGAGCTACTACTGATATACTACTCGTTCAGTGTGCATCAGAAAGATGTTGACGAATAAAGTATTCAAAATGATCTTAATGTAGTTTTTTTACTCCCTTCCAGTTGACTGATTGTCCTGATATTTGGTACACACCTTTGGTTTGGTCAATAATACCATTTAAATAAATAAAACAGTTAAATTTGTTCTTATTACGAGAGTTTTAAGAACATTTTGAGACTTCGTCGCCAAGAAGTAAGATGAGTCAGCCTGTGACCACAGCCGGTGTAACCTGGTCGAAACTACAGGCAAATCAAAGGTCCAGATACTATGATCACGTTATTTTTATTGTATATAATGGAACGCAAGAGTTTAAAAGATATTTCTGACGCTGTACCAACTTCCGTGAGAATTAACACCCACAATACGCGAGATGTGAATTACTTTAGCAAATGTTTTCCTTGTCCAGTGACATAGATATTGGTGTTCCATTACTAAGTACTGTAGGTAAATCAAGAATCGTGACAGCTCGATATACAGGCTGTTGCCCTTTTACGCGACTCGCTGTGGGTGAAGGATAACACCTGCGAGACATTGAACTCGATTGTAGGTCGGTGATTGCCGAATATATTAATTGCAAATAGTTATTACGTCACTATGTGTATATTTAAATAGTATGTCGGAAGTTTACGCGAATGTTACTCATTGATATGAAACCATTTGGCGGATGTTACGGAACGGAATCTTGCTATAGTCAGTGCTGTGGTTTTCCCAAGCGACTATAAAATGGGGTTCTTCAAGAAGAGTATTAGAAGGTGTAAGGAAAAGATCACGGGTTCGAGTCCCGCCCGAGCGATTCACTTATTCCTGATGTCAGTTTATTAATTAGTTTATAACTCAAAAACGGTTGTAAAACTTGTTATTGTTTTCAAGGTAATCACAGCTGACGTAATTAGCCACATTATATTTCAATAGGTTGAGTTAATTCGTACATACGGCAAACGTAATTATATTTGTGTTCAAAAGGAAGTGATTCTAGTTAACATCTGTCCTTGTCATTTTTATGGTAATGAATAGTGACAATAGATTTTATAACTGTGTACATTCAGATTACTTAGAACGCACTAATTTAGACTGGGGACATACAATCAGCAACAGAAATAATATCTTGATCTACAAAGCCTCTAAGGTGAACAAATCAAACAGTTTTATGTATGTACTAGCTGACCCGGCGAATTTCGTTGCAGTACAGCATACAACGGTACATTTTTTCCGCTCGCGTGGAATCTGATCCCGTTGCCGCTGCACTCTCTACATGTATTATACATATAAACCTAGAGGGGGTATCTTAGATACTATAAAAACAAATTGTTGTAGCTTTCTGGAAAAACCAATAATAGTCGAGTAGCTCAACAGGTTCGTCTATCAACCGCCCTAATGCTCTGACCTACTGCTGCACACCTTTCTCGAAACGAAGGCCTTTTTCACAGATCTGTCACTCAGCAGGTGTATCGTCTGGCAAATGACGTCGGCTTAGCTCCGAAAATCTTAATAGATTACCATCCGATAAACCATAAGTTTATTGGAGCCATAGTTAACCAATTTTTATTTTTCACAGGCGATAATGTGCTACACGCCCAAGTTCCTCTGGGACGCCTTCGAAGGAGGACTCCTGCGCACTCTGGTGATGGGACTGAACATCGGCGTGTGCGAACATGACGAGAAAGAGAAGAAGAAAGACTTGCTTATAGACTACCTCATCAGATATAAAAGGGTAAGTTTTTTGTTGTATTCTTATACAATTTTGGCGTATTCAGTATTTGGATTATACGGTTCCTCAAGGAAAATATCGTTTTGGTGTTAAATTTTCTTTGATGCTTTTAAAGCTAAAGAACAATAACTACCTAAACATTTACCATAATATCTTTGTTGGGTCACGTAGGTCAGTAGGTGTTTCACGGTAACTTTCTTGGACCCGTATTTCACCTGGATTTCTAGGTGAAAGGAACGGGAGAAATACTTTTTCTATTAGTTATACAACTAGCTGAGAAAAGGTATCTCAAGCGAACATTTTTCTGGCAATTTTCTTAATTTTGATTTCCATTAGAATCTTCTAGAAAGTTATAGGTAGAATTGGTAATTAAAAAAAAAAGACGAAAAGCATCGGATCATTATAAAAAAAAATTTCACGTGCTGATGACAATTTCGAGGAGGTGAATGTTTCCACCACCTACAATCAGACGGATCGTACCCATTTGCCACTATAACAACAAAAAAGTAACAGCTCTAAAAACACACATCTGCACGTCCAAATTAAATAACGATTCCTCAATGCAGTTGATTCGCGTCTGGGAATCAAACCCTGTTGTCCGAAGTGACGTGATTGGATTACACAATGCGTTCTCGAGTTCACTGTTACTGCTTATTTGTATTCGATAAACGTGCTATGCGCGTGAGTGTTAAATAAAAGATGCGGCGTATGAAAGGCAATTTCGTTTGAATTCTTGTTTTTTATTTCGTGTTATAAGAATGCACGTATTTTGTGCAATCGTGGCATTCGATCCGCTTTACCTGATGAAGCGTCCCCACTTGTGGGGTAAAGTGTAATGATAAATAAAATGTATATCCACTTTGCCTCACTAAATCCTTTCTGGTGGAGCAAATTATACATAAATTCCTGGTGTCGGGTAAGGCGAACTGTTTTTGTAATCAGATTAGGTGTCCAGATCAGTTGACTTGGAAGGAATTACTTATTATATTAACTACAAGATTGTTCTTTCGTTTTGTATTTATATTTTGCCTGTCAGCTAATGAAGATATGCCTAACAAATAAAACTTTATATAATTAGAACTATGTAACCTGGATCCGATGACAGAACCTTCCCATTGGACATAAACTAAAGTAAAGCCAACGAAGCGAGAGAAAAAAGGTAAACAAAGTTTCAGCGGTTCTAAACATTTTTATTTGAAAACTAGCTGTCCCGGCAAACTTCGTTTCGCCTTAGAAATTAGAATCAATTAGCTGTATCAAATTCTCCTAATAATTTTGAGAACGGAAAGCATTTCGATTCGGGTCCCATACGCCCACGGAGCTCCCGATACTAATAGGTCACCGGGGCCCATACTTACACCTACGGAGCCTATATACCTATGAGACCCATACAACCATATACCTCTACGCTCAAGGGCGTTCATACTACCATAAACCATCAATTTTTCGACCTAAATAAAAAAATAGCCACCATAAATATTTTCGCGGCCCAAGCAACGGGCATTTTGTTAATTCAGAAGAATGCAAATATCGTCAGAGGGTTCTGACGATATTTGCACGCATTATGTCAATTCTATATCAAACGTCAGATAACATAGGAGAATATCATACAGCTGTATTAGATTAATAAACACATTTTTTTCCAATTCGTATTCCAAATTCAAAATTTAGACATGGCGTATGTCGGATCAGCTATTTTATATGGTGGTTATGTATTCTTAAATTTTCCGCGCAATTTTCTTCATTGTTTCTTTCATAAGAACCTTCTCCTAACAATAACGAACACAACAAAAAAAGAATTAGCGAAATCGGTTCAGCCGTTCAGGCGTGATGTCGTGACCAAGGGAAAAAGGGGTTCATTTTTATATATATAGATTATTACGTATCACTTCAAGCGCATTCCAGACAGGAATGAAATGAAAATGATGGCGGAACTGAAAGTTTAGAACCGCTGTGCTGGCAGCTTTCCTGTACTACGAAACAGGCAATGACAGCTGTCGTTCGGCCATTGTCACGTACGTGTGACATGTGCGACAAGGTCAGACAAAATAATCGCTAGTTATCGCAACGTAACTCAGTAATGGTCGCTTTGTTTACCTTTTTTCTCTCGTCTCGTTGGCTTTACTTTAGTGTAAACCTATAACAAAGAAACCAAACAAACAAAATATTATATTTGTTTCATTTAATTATCTTCATACAATTTGAATGTTCTTAATTATCGATATATCATTAAGGTGGCCATCTTAATTACACGTTTTATCTTAACAGCATTAACACAGAGTCCACACATGGATGCAATGATATTGATAATCGGGTTAAGGTTGACAGAGCACTATCTACAATACAATCTATTTATTATTTTCTTATAACATTATTCATTATTATTTGTGTATCAATACATCAATGCGACTACATACTCATGTCTTCGCGGTATTGTCGTCCTAGGCTGATTATTCTGAATTCTGCGATTGTGAAAATAACTAACACTTGAATGAAATTTTTTATAGCGTTTATTATGCTAACTTTTAAGTACAAAAAACATCGAAAAAAATGAAATGCTCAAGTGGGACTTTAACCCACGACCTTTCCCTTACAGGGGGAATGCTCTTCCAACTGAGCTATTGAGCCACACCTGAATCACTTCTTTCCCTTCTCTTTATATCCGTCTTTAAGGGCGACCGTGGAGCCATCTACCAACTTTCTTACGAACTGTTGGAACCAATGAATGATGTTTCAACCATTTTTAAACATTTATTATTGATGACTCCGCCCAATTATTTGAATAATTTTTTTTATAGCATTTATTATGATAACTTTTTAAGTTCGAAGTTCGTTTTTTTTTTCTCGAAATACATCCTACCGTTTATGAGTGATGAGTACTACAGATCAGTTTACTGTTGTGTTGAGTGAAATAAATTATCTTACTGTAACTTAAGATTTTAGTAGGGATATATTAACGTAATGTTTATTGCGTTTCTGCTTCTAAAGTTACCATGCCATACATAAATCAAATATTTAAATAGTTTACTTAACTTGTATAATTTTGAAACCGGGTTGCATCGTCTGCTCCATTTAGTCGGTTCACCATTTTTTTCTTCTCTTATATCTCCCGCCTTGATAAGAAGCAAAAACCCTTCTGTTCTATGTCAAGGGAAACACACCACTTACACCCGCGTCGGACCATCTAAAGATTTTTTGAGTTGACACAGACTTTGCACTTTAACCCGCAAGACACAGAGTCCAAAACTCAAGAGGCTTCTAAAAAAGTGGGCTGTCTTCGCCAATGGGGTATTGGACTTTGAACCGGAACAGTACAGTAGCAGGTTTTTATTGTTTGTCTATATTTGATATTTACGATGATGCAACAACATCATTGCGAGAGGTTAGAATCCTTCCTCCTCATTCTATTGTAGAACAATTAGTTTTTGGAACGGTACACCTAGGAGTTAGACAGGCTAAAGCGTACCCCGTGTTCCAAGGTGAAGGCAAGAAAGAAAGATATATTTTTATTGTGGACCAATTGTTCACATATAAACTTCAAAAACCATAAAGATAAAACAACAACAATCTGCAATACTGATGTTTGTTACTTAATCTTCTTTAAACGGTTGGGTCCTCAACTTTAAGACCTGGAACTCCCTGCCAGCTCACGTGTTTCCTTCTTCCTACAGTCCCGGGTCCTAATGAATCCGGCAACTAGAACCGCGGTCCAAGTTGATGGCGGTCCTAGTCGCCGGAAGCCTGAGACTAACGGATACTGGCTATGGAAATAACTTAAAGAAAACAATATCATTGACAACTCAGCAGAAAGCGGTTGTGACTGGTATTGACTCTAGGAAGAAGATTCTACACAACATTGTCTAGAGACTAGACCCATAGTAAACATAGCTCAACTAGCTTGTGTGATGGATTCTAGAATATGTTAAACAAACTCAAACACATGTTTTTGTACTTATAATATGTATATTACCTTACCTTTACTTGTTCAGAACATATATATTTCGACTTCCTTCTGGATCAATCATAGTTTGAGTCTATTTCGGGCCCCTGATAGAACTAATTCCTTTGGTAGGTTTTTTGTATCTTATATAAGTTATTAGGTGTTAAGAAATTTGCCTATAAATAACCGTTACCTTAAGCAATGTGGCTATCATCGCGATCATCAATCATTGTCAGTGTTGACTGTTGACAAAACTCCTCGATGACAGAACTAAATGGGTGACATTCTTTTGTTAAATCACTAGGTAACACTTGCCCGTGATTCTGTCTGCATGAAATAATGATCCCATTGACATGTCCCACAAGGACTTATTCCTGATTTCTGGAATAAAAGTATCTAGCCAATATTCAATTGCAGACATAATCTGGGCCTCGACTCTACTAAAGCCAAACCACAGTTGTGCCACAGCGACTACAAAAAACGGCACTAAGTAATAGACTTTAAAGCGATGTGGTTAAAGTTCGAAATTAAATGACTTTTTGCAGAGAATTTTTGAAACTTTTTGAAAGAAAAAATTCAATTCAATTCAATTGTTTATTTGTGGATCATAGGTTTGTGTACAGTTCTTATTCTAAATTACATTTCAGTGCGCTATGTCCTACCATGGAATATGGTGTACAAATTAAATTAACATACCAAAAATAAAAATTAAATAATAGTGAACACTTTAACAATGTCAAATAAACATAATCAAATAAATATTAAATACTTTAAATAATGTCAAACACACATAATCAAATAAATAATGAATGAAATACTATAATAATTTCATGCGAGAGAATCATCGTTTAAGAATTCGTCAATGGAATAGTAAGCCTTATTTGTCAAAAATTTTTTGAGTTTACCCTTAAATACTTAAACATTTTCCAAGCGGATCCTCGCAGGTATTTTATTATAAATGGAGGTTGCCATACAAAATACACTACTACGTAACAACTGTGTTTTACTTGGTACGACTTTTAAGGTACCTTCGCGCCTAGTACCAGGTGGATTGGTGATAAATAAATGTGGATTGTCTTTAACAAATGTTGCAACCTCAATTATATATATTGATGGAACTGTTAAAATACCCAACTCTCGGAATTTCGTTCTGCATGACTCCTTTTTTTTTAAACCTGTCATGGAGCGAATGCAGCGTTTTTGAGCAATAAGTACTCGCAACTTGTCAGTTGAATTGCCCCAAAACATTATACCATATCTGAGAACACACTCTACCTGGCCATAATATGCCGTGATAACTGTGGATCGATTTGCCACCTGAGACAATTTATACAAAGCAAACGAGAATTGATACAGTCTTGCACATAGCTGTTCAATGTGTAATTTCCAATTTAGTTTATTATCTATTGTTAGTCCCAAAAAGCGCGTTGAGTTAATTCCAGTTAATGTCGTATCCAAATATTTAACCCGTAGTACCATATCGGTTTGTCTTTGCTTGAAGTCCATAATGTGCGTTTTCGTTAAATTGATTTTTAGATTATTATATGTCAACCTATATATTATATGTCATTTCGTTTTGGACTTTAGGCATATAGAAATAAAGTCTTAAATATAGTGTCATTTTTTGCACTGATTGTGGCACCACAGTGGTTTAGCTTTTTTAGAATTGAGAACCTGTGTCAAATGTCATACAGATGCGTTCAACCGTTCTGGAGTAAATGTTTTCAGATTACAGCGATCGTCATGATCGATCAATTTGATAGAAGACTGATTTCTTTTTATATAAGACACGTGAACTTGACGTTACCTCGCCCTATGCTAATGGCAAAGTCTCCGCAAAGAGGGTCACCACTATGAACACATACCGTGTTAACAATGGCGGCACTCAGCTTGACGGCCTCATCAGATGCTTTTTCACGCCTCGTTTAAAGGATCCGGGTTTATAGGGAAGATGGAATCACGTGAGCTGGCAGGGAGGTCCAGGTCTTAATGGTGCGGCATAGGAATAAGTCACCGAAGTCGCCTGGTTCTTGATGCGATATTCTGGCACTGGCAAGATTACATGCAAAGCATATAAGCATACTTCTGTTCTTTGTTATAGACCTTACCCCTTCATTCGGGGTCGGTTTTCCTAGTACTCATTTTCCATTTGACACGGATCTGTGCTTCGTATTTTTATATATAACTTCTTAGGTTGTAGACAAGATACCACCCACCTCATGTAAAGTGGTGGTGTTGCATGTTCTTTGTTTTTTTTTCGTTTATCTTGTGTAGAGCAACTCAGCATCCGTAAGGTCCTTTATGACTGTTTTCTATATTCTGGAGGGCCGAGACTCAATATAGATTAATATTTGTTCTACGAATGCTAAAAATCGCGTATCATAGTTATCGTCATCGCTATGTTAATTCCGTATGTTTTACTCATTCACTATATGCTAATGACAGTTACCTACTTTTGTCTCGTAACGCGTAAGTTTACGTTTACGTTTACCTATTGCGATACTGTTTTTATTTCCTCGTACATATTTGGGTTTAGTAAATAAAATCACAGTAAATACAGTAAGTTAACTTTGAAGGTAACAATCGAAATTTTTGGATGTACGCTTACGCAATCGTATTTATCACTAGCATTTGCCCGCGGCTCCGCCCGCGTGGATGTCGGCTATCGCGATCGCGACCAAACATAGCCTATATGTTAATCCAGGTTGTCAGCTAACTCCATACCAAATTTTTATAAAAATCGCTCCAGCCGTATAGACTTGACAGAGTAACAAACATCCATTCATCTAAATTTTTAACTTTAGCGTTTATAATATTAGCAGGATCATATTGTGCCTTAGAGAGCACTTTAAGCTGTAAGGTTTTTCTAAGTATTTCATAGAAGATATACCAGCAATAAAAAAAACCTTTTTAGCGTACACCATCTAACATCCACCCATACTTACAAACTGTCGCGTTTATACTATTACTAGGATATTGCTTTACAAGTACATGGTATCATAGATCTATTATCTACTTATACACCGAAGGACCTTATGAGCGTCTCCAAGTACCAACACACTAGGCAAACAAAATATCGATTTGACAACAGGAGAAAAATATTACGGTTGTGAATAGCACCAATACATTGTCCTTTATATTGTTAATAAATGTTTACACCAGCATACCCCAGAAGAGATGTATGGGTTCCCTTCAAGACTTTCAGGGATAACCCGATCTCACCTTTAAGCCGGCGCATTGCTGTTTTTTTGGGTGAAGTTCTGGCGCAAGGTTTCCTTTCTACATTGGTAGGTCTGATGACTGGCGACGTAAAAGCCGTATACTTAAATCAAATCAATGTGAAGAATAGGGTTTATTTATTTATACAACCTGTGTTATAAACCCAAACAAGTTACTCAGGGAACTCACTACAAAAGCCTACAAACTACGAAATGCAGCTCACCGCTACTTAAAATCGTTATTCAGTTACCACTTCGGTATTTCCCAGGCTCATCCGTACTCTACTATCTAAAAAATTACTACGGTCTTTAAAAAAAAAACGCCATCATCATCACACTGAGATCAAATTAATTTTTCCACCGATTAAAGCCTTTGTACGTTGTCAGTTTGTCTGTTAGAGCGTAACCACTGAACCACCATTGAGCACAATCGTGACACTCGATCAAATCGCACCAGAGACAACCGACACTATTTTTTTTTTCACCAGCGGTCATTGCCCATTCAACGTTCATTGCTCGCTTCTAGTTACGCAACAATTTCATCTGTAATATCCATTACTGGTTTCTTTTTATAGTGGTATTATGTTCTTAAGCTTGACAGGTAATGGATTGTGAATTATTTTTTGCGTCTGATACCTTCTCCGAAGCCACTTTTCCGGTTTCTCGTTACTGTGTATTAAAGTGTTTGGTAATTTTTTGGTTGCGATAGAGATGATTTTCTGTCTTTAGGTAAGAGGTGTCTACATTGTCTGTGGTATTATTAACTAGAAAGTCTAGCAACCCATTCTGATTTAGCACGGACAGTTTAGTTCAACCTGATCATTCATCATTACTTTATAATAATAAATAAATAAAATAAAAATCATTTACATATCTCTTGCTCTGTAAGTACACCCTTACACCCCTGAATGCCGGGGTGTATGACTATCATTACAGCATAGGTTTTGGAATTTGAAAAAAGAACTGTCATACTCATAGCACAGTATAACGAGAGATCTTACAGTAGTTCATCGCGTTTGATGTTTGCGGAAATGCCGCCTTTTGCAGTTTTGTCAGGGTTGTCACTTCAGTTTTTATTTATAATTAATTTTTCTGTAATATTTAATATATAACCCCTATTGTGATCTCTCAAGTCAAGGTACATCAACTCAAGCTAATATAAATTACTAGCTGATGCCCGCGGCTCCGCTCGCATGGATGTCGACTATTTCGACTTTTAGTTATATCTCCGGTTCTACTCAACCAATTATGATCAAACAAACGTAATATTTTAACTCTGAGTTTTTGAATTTCGGTTTCGGTTTCGGTTTCGGTTTCGGTTTCGGTTTCGGTTTCGGTTTCGGTTTCGGTTTCGGTTTCGGTTTCGGTTTCGGTTTCGGTTTCGGTTTCGGTTTCGGTTTCGGTATCGGTATCGGTTTCGGTTTCGGTTTCGGTTTCAGTTTCGGTTTCGATTTCAATTTCAATTTTTGATTCGGATTCAGGTTCAGGTTCACGTTCGGGTTCGGGTTCGGGTTCTAATTTCGATAAAATTTTGCTAATCGCTGAGATCGCTAAATTGATGATATATTCTTAAGGAGCCTATCCACGATCAGTCCGCCTGCAGTTTCAGAGCGTATGGGGCGGCCTGCAGTCCTAAATTGACAGCGCCCACACATGAAAGCGATTTTGGCCTGCCGGCCATTCCCTGCTGTCAGTTCTACGGCTACACTCGATCAGTTGGGAGTCGACAGTTTCCCATCGTATGATTGCCTGCCGGCAATTGTCTGATATCGGGATTGACGACCATTTTAACGACGATCAAAGATGGCGGACTTGAAATTTTCAAAAAAATCTAGGATTTCGGGGTGACTAATAATAAAATCCATTTCGTGATCCAAGATGGCGGACTTGAAATTTCCCACAAAGTCAACATATGGGTATCGTTTTCGAGGTTTTCGGGGTTGCTAATTACGAATATACCATCCATCCAGTCATCTTGGATCGCTACATGAATTATATATTCGTAATCAGCAACCCCGAGTACCCTGAAAACGACACAAATGGACGTTATATTTCACAATCAGCGACCCCAAAAACTCTGAAAGCGATACCCATATCGATTTTGGTGAAAATTTCGAGTCCGCCATCTTGGATCGCGAAATGGACGTTATATTCACAATCAGCGACCCCAAACACTCTGAAAGCGATACCCATATCGATTTTAGTGAAAATTTCGAGTCGGCCATCTTGGATCGCGAAATGGATGTTATATTCACAATCAGCGCCCCCAAAAACCCATCTTGGATCGCTAAATAAAGAAAACGAAAAAAAAACAATTATAACAAACAAGTCATGAAAAAAAAAATTTACACGTGATTAGTGTGATTACAAATGAGACAGCCCTGAATCCTTAGTACCGAGTAAAATGTATGGGCGTACCGAGTAATACCCCGCCCCCCACAACCCCTCTCCCCCCGCACGATTGCTCTGTCTAGACGGCTTCGTTGACAGACTGTATGTAGTATGAATCGTTAGACTGTGCTCATAGTATGATGAGTCTCATACTGCACGAAGAATATTTTTAAAAAGTTAATATTTTTTTTTCTCGGTATCGATTAATTACTCGAATCGGAATCTAGACAATTTATTTTATAAAGATTTTATTTTAAATATGGAACTATTTGTTTCCACATCGTATGTTAGATGGAATCGATTTCAAAATCAAACTGGCCAGCAAGATTTGATGCGCTTGCGTGCGTGAAAAAAAAAGGCAAGAACCTCAAGTCACTCAAACTCAAGTCTTATCATCACAAACTCATATTCAAACTATAAATATTCCTAAAAAGAACGTGACCATATCTCTTACAAATTGTAATAATTTTACTATTAATTTTAATTAAATACACATTTTTTTCTTCTTAATAAATGTTCATTGAAACCTGCTGTCTTGTTGTTTACTTACCTCACAATCGATATGTAAAGCAGAGTATTTATCTCGGGCGTAAGCATCAATTGCATACTCGGGTTAATTAGCGCCTTCGCTTCGCTCAGGCCCCAAAAACCTCGTATGCAATTGATGTCATACAGCCCTTGGTTAATAATCTACTATTATTTCAGGCCATTTAGACCCATATTAAAATTACAAAATACAAATCATACAAATCAAACATAATTAGCTGTAATATTGAGGGCTATATGCGAAGAACAGATTGGCTTCATTTATAGCCCTCAATATTACATTGTCCGATACATGCACCCGTTCCATAAATGCGGCCTTTGTTTTTCTGATGACAGCATAGAAGTCATCGACTCTGTTCTCCGCGAACATACCGGACGCACTGCACCGCCATGGTCCATTTATGTCCGAAATTAACTGTTTATACCTACATGATATAGTCTAGAGTACCCTTAGATGAATAAAAAATTTAAATTCATCTAAGAGAGTACCTACCTTTTTTTCTCCGGAGCTGGAGGGGGAGGTTATGTCGGACTCGAATCGACTAAAACCGCACGCCGACTGTGAAACGTAGTGCTAGGCAGGAGGTGAGGTTGCCTTTGACATCGCCGTCGCACCACGGCTGACCCTGGGCCATCCCTTACGGTCTGGCCCTTCTCGAGAGGGGGGACAACGGTGTCCCCAACTCGTCCCCGGAAAGGGGAGGCGCGCCTACGCTCCCTTCTCGGTGAGTCGTACCACCGCATCATTGGAATGGTAACCGCTTGATATTAAGTGACCCGTTTTTGTGTCCTTACCTATATGTATAAAAATTAACTATTGCCTTTGTTTTGTAAGGAAGTAAGTATAGAATATTACTAGTAGGTATCTGGGTTAACTATTCTTAGTTATTTGTGATCAACAGGCTGCCTTTTAATGTCATATATCTTTATTAATCTTATGAATGCGAAGGTAACTCTGTCTGTCTGTCTGTGTGTTACGCTTTCACGCTTAAACGACTGAACCGATTTTCATGAAATTTGAAATAGGGATAGATTAGATCTCGAGAAAGGACATAGGCTATGTTTGGTCGCGATAACCGATATCCACGCGGGCGGAGCCGCGGGCAAAAGCTAGTCGTTTATATTTATACAACTTAGGTGGCAGATGAGCACACGGCCCACCTGATGGAAAGTGGTTACAAGGCCTATGTACGTGTTCAATAGGGTGTCACACTCGCGTTGCCTACCACCCTGCAAGAATAGAGAGTTTCGTTTTAACCATTTGATTTGATGTCAGATAATCTAACCAGATGGCTGCAACATAATACCGGGGGGACTCGAACCCGCAACATTTTAATTACACATTTGGATTATCGCTTGTGTAATGCTGTATCATATTTCCTTCTTTCGATGGGCAATAAAATGTTATAGGTCTGACTAATGAGTTTTCAACGGAATAATATATTTGAAAGGCTTCGGCGCAGTTTCTGAGAAATTATTGACACCGTGTGATGTAACTGGTATACATGTTTTGATGGAATATATAATTTGATATTGAATTGGGCAACCGGAACATACTACATTATGTTATTTAACCCTGGGCTATGCACATTGGGACGGATATGTCCAGCAGTAGACAGTAATAGACTATTTTATTTGACATCCTCTGTGGCGTGGCGGTAAGTAGTGCACGCGACTGCCTCGCGCGGATTCGATTCCCGCCCAGTGCAAATATTTGTATGCATGAATATGCATTTGCATTGGCCTGGGTGTTTTTATGTATATTATGTATTTACAAAAAAAAGTATGTTGTGTTTCTTCGAGATTCTAGACACAAGCTAATTAAGCTTACCATCGGTCTAGATAGCGTTGTGTAGAATGTTGTGGAATATTATATTATTGTTATTATTATTTAATCATTGATTTAAAGAAAAGTTAATGGAGTAAGTAGTGTTCTTAGTTTAAATCCAAATTTCTACAGCTATTGTACAAAAGAACGTGTAAAAATGAGAGTGAGGAAATCACATTTAGGAAAAATTTTGAATTGTTAAAGTGAGATATGGATAGAAAGGTGTGAAATGAGGGTAGTTAAATCGAACTATGTTCGTCAAAATGCCCTTACCCCGCTAGATGGCAAGAAGCTGTAAGTGAATCCTATAGAATCTGGATATTAATTTATACTCATACTTATACATTGTTAAGCCATGCAGTGGCGAAGGGAGAATTCGGTGGAAAAACTTACCTTGATCTAGTTTGTCATGCACCAATTGTGGTGCTACCCACTGGAAAGCCGACAGGAATCGGGTTATAGTGACTCCTCGCCACTGAAGCCATGATTTTACCAGTACATACATTGTTAAGCCATGCAGTGGCTAAGGGAGAATTCGGTGGAAAAAACTTACCTTGATCTAGTTTGTCATGCACCAAATTGTGATGCTACCCACTGGAAAGCCGACAGGAATCGGGTTATAGTGACTCCTCGCCACTGAAGCCATGCTTTTACCAGGACATTGCAAACACTCACAGAATAAGCCAATAAACCTTAATTATGTAATTTAAAAACATAAAATTAAATAATGCAGTGATCTAATTAAGTACATCCTCATTTCGTCGGTAAAACTTGATTTACTAATAATATAGATAATTATGCAAATTGGCTATTAGGCTGGGACTACATTAGTTCGCGAAGCGATTTGCCAAAAGTAAGCGATTTAATTATGTTTTCCATGTTCACAGCTGCATCATATGTGTAAAAACTTAAGTTTTTATTATAAATATAAATAAATAAATATTTCCCAATATTCTACACAACTCTATCTAGACCCATGGTAAGCATAGTTTAACTAGCTTGTGTTATGGAATGTAGGATGCGGATAAACATACTTAAATACATTTTTTTTTGTAAATACATACATATTATACCTACAAACACCCAAAACAATGCTGCACTAATACCTATTATTCGGTAGTTGTACCTACAAATATAATATTTGTAAATATTATAATAGCTGTTATAGTTTCATCCGCCTATTTTCTACTCGCTTTTTTCTGGTGCTCCAAAAGGATCTTCAGATAAATTTCACCAAGAACAGGACTATCAAATGCAAAAAGAGTTTGTCAAACCCAAAGGGTAGTTGAGACTTGCAATGAATTGTGTTTTTTGTAACATCCTCTTCATTTACACATGCATACTAAATGCTTTCAAATTTCATTCAATTTTTTCCACAAATAAGGTTATCTTTATGTTTACTAGTTAAAAGGCACTTCACAAATTAATATAATGACTACATTATAGCGTAATGCATAACCGCTTTCTTCACCGCAAACAATGTACCCATAGCCTTACTATATCATCTGTTTCTCTCGCATCGCAATTTCCCATCCAGTGAAGCCTCAGCCTTAATGTCACAAATAGAATAAAAATACACATAATCGGTAACAAGTCGGACCGCTTCCCGTCATCTGGCGGAAGTCTTGGCTTACACGCCACACCATACAGGCGAACACAGGTGTGTGGAGTTCAATTGTTCGTGCACCGGTGCGTCTGCGTATGGCCAATGCAAGTGGCTAAAGAATTGTGTTATCATACAGTCACATTGCATTTACTTAGTATCCTCAGCTGTTAAACTCGGAAAGGGCAGAATAATGTGTATTAATAGATTTCGCCAACTATGTTTTTTTGTTGTAAGTAATAAGTGTAAGTAAGTAATCTCATGTGCCACTAATATAATTAAATAGTTTCCTTCATCCTTTTGTCAACTGTCTGCGGAACTTCAGTTGTACTTTTTGCTTCATGGTCGCGCAAATTGAATATATATATATATAACGTGCAGAGCTAAGATACCATCCATATACAGTGCAGAGTATACCTGCTAGAACCAAGCGTTTCAGTGACTCATTCCTATGCCGCACTACTAAGACCTGGCACTCCCAGCCAGCTCACGTGTTTCCTTCTCCCTACTGTCCCGGGTCCTTTAAGCGGGGCGTGAAAAGGCATCTAATGAGGCCGTCAAGCTGAGTGTCACCACTGTTAACTTGGTACAACCCACATGTTTACAATGGTGACCCTCTCTCCGAGACTTTGCCTTTGCTTAACATCAGGCGAGGGGAAGTCATATTGACGTGCCCTTTAAAAAAAAATGGGATTTCTGCCACGAAATTCTCGGAAACGCGTCTGGTAACCGGCAATACCCTCGCATATTTTAAAAAAGATGTCTAGTCTCGACACATCCTTTGTACTACGTCATACGTCTTTACGGTGATTACTATGAGTCATATCGTCACATGTTCGTAACAGGACATTTATGATTAGATCTGTGACTGCTCTGTTGACTTTATGAGCCATTCTATTGTCCTTATTAGTCCTGTACACTCAGAGAATATTTTATTATCATCTCATCATATGAGCGTAAATTCCGACTGCTTATTACAAGTTCAAGAGTCTATTCTCCTACTCATTTCCTTAGGTTTTTTTATATAGATAGTCAGTTGTAGTTTTTATACAGAGTGCATTTTTGAAATGGGTCAGTAAGGGCCCCCAGATACGACACGACACGACACGACGGCGCAATTACACCGTCGCTGTGTTCGCCGTGGTTGTCAACAAACTTCCTTAGTGCTTTATACAACACTGAAGGCGAATTAACCGTGAATTTGTGAACCGGCCTTATCGTTGCATTTTTCTTGCTGACTGTATGATTGTACCAAAATCTGTAAATGTAGTTCAAAATATCTCAAAAAGTTAAAGAAGGTCTCCTAAGAACATTTTGCTGTAACTACAACGGTTAAGGTACTTGCCCTAAGTGCCCTGTTTCAGAAAATACACCCAGTATATGTGTATCGGGATTAGGAAAGCTAGATGATAGTGACCAGCATTCCAGATACTGAGAAGCCAAAAGTAGTGGTGTCTACCTTGGCGGCTTTGACAGATATATATTTACGCTCCGCTTGAAGAACCCAGGATTTACAATAATAATAACGGGAATTAACGCGATCATGGTATGTTGCCTGACGTTTCGGCCAGGTTACACCGGTCGTGGTCAGCCTGTGACCACGGCCGGTGTAACCTGGTCAAAACGGCCCGTTATTCATTCAAATTAATTCCCGTTATTATTATTGTATATCATGGAACGCGAGAGTTTAAAAGTTAGAACCCAGGAATGTAAGAAGGAGGACACACGTGTGGTTTCTTGTGACTTTTACGGTGACTACCATTTGATCTTATTATACCCGAGAGGGAAGAACACGTTACTCTTAGTTTTTTTGTTATGAAATGAAAAAGTCATCATCAATATTAAAGGATTGCAAATATGCCGTTTATGATTTGACTAGCTTTTGCCCGCGGCTCCGCCCGCGTGGATGTCGGTTATCACGACCAAACATAGCCTATGTCCTTTCTCATGGTATCTACCCCTATACCAAATTGCATCAAAATCGGTTCTGTGGTTACGCGTGAAAGCTTAACATACAGACAGACAGAGTTACTTTCGCATTTATAATATTAGTTTGGATTCGAATACAGTCAACCGTTATGTGACATCTATATCTACCTACTTCTATGGTTATTGTCTTGTGATAACTTGTAGATGTAGTAGTTTGGGCAGAATATAACGACATTCCTTTTACTATATTATCTTGGGAGCGGCCTTGGAAAAACGAATGTCAAATAACTGTTGTATAGTTCTTGGCATAATCTTGACCCCATGTCGCAAGAGAAATGAGGAGATTAGTGAATTTGAGTTCATCCAACTCCGTCCACCGCTGTAGCACCAGACACCCTAGAAACGTGTACCATAGTGTACTGCGTATAACGATTTCATTTTGTGACGTATTTGTAGACGGCAAACGTAGTGTGTGGCGCCTGCGACTAGATGGAGCGACGATACACGCAGAGTGGCTGGTGAGGAGTGGAGGAGTACTTCCGAAGACCGAGCTAAGTGGCGTGTCATGGGAGAGACCTATGTCCAGCATGATGATGAGGATGACGTATTTGGAGGCTTTTCTTCTTTGTGTCAATGGCAACAATTTAAAATACTTAAGTACGTCCAGCCCAAAACTCGGCGACTTTCACTGCACCTTCCGTTGCTTTATTTAGGCCGGTAATTGTGCAGGTGTAGGGGCACAGTGGGCACGACAGGAGGTGATCATCGACTGCAGAGGTGCACTGCAGTCACAGCCACTACCCTCCACGTCCAGGAAACCCCATTTAACCCGGTTCGCCCTACAGCAGCCGACCTGAGAGCTCAACTGGACTTCTATGCGGTCCATTTCATTTCATGTCCTTGGACTCTTCGCATAGTAGTGAAGGTTAATTCCGTGCCAATTCAATAGATTGTATTATCTAAATGTAATATAGCAAGTATATAACTGTATTAAGGGAAAATCCCTGGACAAATTGAACAATAAGTAATACACTAAATTCCTGATAATAGGTACATTATGCAAATACTGAATTCTAGTTAACATTTTATGATTGTAATGCTGAATTCTACTTAACATTAACATTTTATGATTGTAACAGCACTTTGATAACTTGAATAGGACAATTCATGGCGCTTCGACCTTAATTATTGTTATTTACATAATAATGTATGTATGTATTTAACAACAATGTATATAGATATAAACCTTACCAAGGTCTTTGGGTGCAAGCCAACTTTACCTGTAAGCCGTCTATACTACGTGATCAGCCCTTCTGTGTGGGACCATTTCCCCCATTTCTGCTATCTGTCATATATGTTCGTATGGACCGACGGCTTAACTTGCTCTCCGAGACACGACCGGACCAATGCAAATACCTATATTAATGCATACAAATATTTGCTCTGAGCGGGGATCAGAGCCGCGCCTCCTGCGTAGCGCCACGCCACAGAAGCTCTCAAGTGACTTGAACTAGATGGTTCTGTGTAATATATAGTTATCGGCATATATTATATCTTGACACCTTTTTTTCGTGTGGAAATCCCCACGGATACCTCCTCCGCCGGAGCCGGAAGGGAAGGTTATGTCGGACTCGAACCGACTAAAACCACACGCCAACTGAGATATCTTGACCCCAAGTCGCGTGAGAAACGAGTCCAGACTCGCGCTGATTGCTTTGATAATATAGTAATCTATAATTGTTGGATTTGAGATCCGATCGCCGAATACTCAAAAGACACCCAAAAAACTTCAGCGCATAAAGACTATATTATGTGAAGTGAATGGGGTCAAGAGATATGCTGGTAACTATATTAGGTATATTATACCTACGTAAATTTATTTTAATGAATTTTACAGCATTAAGTATGCTAACTATACAAATCGACTACATAGGGAAAAATTAATCTTCTCGGGCGGAATGCCTTGAACAACTCGGCTACCGAGACACGCCCGATGTGATTCAAATTTCCCTTTTATTTTTATCCGTCTTTAAGGCGACGGTGGATTCATCCAGCGAAGTTCTTGCGAACTATCGGAGCCAATAAATCATGTTACAATCATTTTTAAACATTGATTTTTGATAACTTCGCCCAAATACTTAAATGAAATTTACAGCATTAACTAGGTACGTAGGTAGGTATACAAATCGAATACGGGACTCGAACCCGCGATCTTTCCCTTACAGGGGGAATGCCTCGACCGACTCGGCTACCGAGACACGCCCGGTGTGATTCAAGGCTTTATGGCGACGGCGACGACGGTATTTGTATTCGATACGTGTAACTTTAATTTTTAAAATTGGAATTTTTTTATTTCTTTTTAAACTAAAACTTGAATGTACTATTTCCTTATAGTTTTAACTGGAACCAAGTTATTCATTTATTTAACTTAACCTTGTATATAATTGTGGTTTCTGAACGGTGAGATTAGTATCATTATAACAAATTGGACTTCACTTGATTTACTTGGAGGTAACGCAGTTTCTTAGGCCTTCAACTTATTGCGTTAGTGATGGAATGACTGCTGTTCAAAAGGTCTTAGGTTCGGCGCCCGGGCAAAAGTTCCCGTTGATGTAATAATCTTACCTCATTTCTTAGATAGAAAAAAAATCGTTTAGCGAAGTAAGACTGTTAGTATGAATTAATAGATTTTAAAATGGTATGAGTTTTTGTGGTATGACGACGGAACTACTGGCTGCCATATCAGAAACTATTGTATGAAGGATAACCGCGTATCACGTGTGAGGGTAAATCCTACTTCCTACTAATATTATAAATGTGAAAGTTTGTGAGAATGGATGTGTGGATGTGTGGATGTTTGTTACTCTTTCACGCATAAACGGCTGGACCGATTTGGTAGAAATTTGGTATGTATATAGGTTATACCCTGGATTAACAATAGGCTATATATCATCACGCTACTACTCAAGGGAACGGAGCAGTGATCATTAATGTCAACAAATTCGGCTGGCATCGGCATATACCTACGCAGAAGTGACAGTGTGGTTTTTCTGTTGCTGTTTAGATAACTATATCATTGTATAAGAGGGTGCTGCGGGAACGGGATCGGACGCCACGCGGGTGGAAAATAATTGGCGGTACGAAGTTCGCCGGGTCAGCTAGTATGATATAAATTCATTCATTCTTTCATTGACTTACAAAATAACAGTAGGTATCAGAAACATGTTAATGAACAACGTGCTCAAAAAGCTCCTAATTCCTTGGTTTCCCCCCTTTCCTTTTGTCGGATTGTTTTGATAATTGGTACACACCTCTAGTTCAGACAATAATACAATTTAAATCAATAAAACAGTTTGATTTGCTCTTAATACGAAAGTTTTAACATCATATTGAGACTTTGTAGTCAAGATATTTCTGACGCTGACTGTACCTAGAAGTTTTTTATATTTTTAGATCGCGGTCCAAAACACGATTATTAGTATTATTACTTATAGCAGTTTAAAAAGTAAGCCCACAGATATAGGTACGTGCAACAGCGACAACTCGAATACATAGGGAAAAAGAATCTTCTCGGGCGGGACTCGAACCCGCAGTCTTTCCCTTACAGGGGGAATGCCTGACCAATTCGGCTACCGAGACACGCCCGATATGATTCAAATTTCCCATCTTATACGTCTTTAAGGCGACGTTGGGTATGTATTCGATTTGTATAGTTAGCATACTTAACATAACGTAACATAACATAAACTCAAGCCTGTATTCCCCGAAGGGGTAGGCATAGGCAAGGGCAAGGGGTAGACATTTCGCCAGTTTATGTTTAAGTCCCAATGTAAAAGGTGGCGAGCCTATTGCCATTAACCGGGCACTTATAAACCTGCGATAATACATACATAACTTCGAAAAGTCATTGGTGTGTGCCATGGTAAACCTGGGATCGAACCCCAGACCTCGTCTCAGCAGCCCATTACCCATACCACTAGGCTACCGCTGATTTAATGCTGTAAAAATTCATCCAACAACGACAACGTCTAAGACGCTTGTACTATTATCTATGTACGAGTACTTATAAGTAATCATACCGACTTACTCGAGCGTACACATCCCATTCATAAGAATTGTAAGCTATGTAATAACAATATTATCAATGAACGGTTCGCACGATTATTGCGTTTTGTTCTACCAGTACGATTGACGCTATTAATGCAGTTTTAAATGTTAAGTGCACACTACGAAGAACGAGTGCTGACTTGACGTGGCATTGTTTACTTATTTATTACAAGTCAACTTAAGCGTACTTTTTTTTCTTAAGACTATGCTGCTTTGAGAATAGGATAGTGTCATGTGTCATGTGTCATCGGATCCTTACTTTTTTACGATAAAATCAGATTGTCCTAATATCTATCTCGACAAAAACTCGAAGCATATATCTTTTTTTAATAACATTTAAGTAGGTGGCAGGACAAGCACACGGCCCAACTGTTGGTTGGAAAGTGGTACTCGGGGCCTATGGACGTATGCAACGCCAAGGGCGTTAAACTCGTGCTGTAGTAGCTTGGGTAAAACTCTGTATGAGAAAAAATAGCCTTCCGTACGCGGCTCCGCCCGGGAGAATGTCGGTTAACGCGACTTGCCCTCATATCTCAAATCCTACTGAACCGATTGAGATCAAACAAACGTATGATTTTGAGCTAAGAACTCGCTGAGCGGTTTTTACCCGCGTCCGCCGCTGTTGCGGGTGATTCTAAGATTTTCTGCGCCGCGGTCCGCGCCCCGCAACGCAAAATCGGAAAATCGCCCACGGCGAACGCGCGTATAAACCGCTCAGTGAGTTATTAGCCTAAATCTAAGCAAGACCTTTCAAACAAAAAAAAATCCGCATCAAAGTCCGACAGCGACAGCTTCTGTGGCGTGGCGGTAGTGAACGCGACCGCTACGCAGGAGGAGGTTCGATCCCCGCTCAGTGCAAATATTTGTATGCATGGATATGGCTATTTACATTGGTCTGGGTGTTTCTATGTATAATATGTATGTATTTACAAAAAAAAATAGCAGGTATCTAAGTATGTTTATCCGCATTCTAGATTCCATAACAGAAGCTCGTTAAACTTACCATGGGTCTATACAGTGTTGTGTAGAATGTTTTGGAATATTTATTTATTTTTCACGGATAAACAGACGAAAAATTCAAAAAGGTATTTTCCTAACATTTCCAGTGTACGATCACTTTACAATCCATACTAATATCACAGTCTAACGATTCATACTACATACAGTCGGTCGACGAAGCCGTCTAGACAGAGCAATGGTGCGGGGGCAGGGGAGTGGTGGGGGACGGGGTATTACTCGGTACGCCCATACATTTTACTCGGTACTAAGGATTCAGGGCTGTCTCATTTGTAATCATAACTAATCACGTGATTTTTTTTTTTTCATGAACCGTTTTGTTTGTTAAAATTGTTTTTTTTTATGTTTTCTATATTTAGCGCTCCAAGATGGCGGACAAGAAATTTTCAACAAAATCGATATGGGTATCGATTCTAGGGTTTTTGGGGTCGCTGATTGCGAATATAACATCCAATTAGCGATCCAAGATGGCGGACAAGAAATTTTCACCAAAATCGATATGGGTATCGATTTTAAGGTTTTTGGGGTCGCTGATTGCGAATGTATCATCCATTTGGTGATCCAAGATGGCGGACTCGAAATTTTCACCAAAATCGATATGGGTATCGTTTCCAGGGTTTTTGGGGTCGCTGATTGCGAATATATCATCCATTTGGCGATCCAAGATGGCGGACCCGAAATTTTTACTAAAATCGATATGGGTATCGTTTTCAGGGTTTTTGGGATCGCTAATTACAAATATATCATCTATTTAGCAATCCAAGATGGTGGACTCGAAATTTTCACCAAAATCGATATGGGTATCACTTTCAGGGTTTTTGAGGTCGCTAATTACGAATATATCATCTATTTAGCAATCCAAGATGGCGGACTCGAAATTTTCGCCAAAATCGATATGGGTATCGCTTTCAGAGTGTTTCAGGTCGCTGATTACGAATATATCATTAATTTAGCGATACCGGCGATTAGCGAACTTTCATTGAAATTTGAACTCGAATCCGAATCCGAATCCGAATCCGAATCCGAATCCGAATCCGAATCCGAATCCGAATCCGAATCCGAATCCGAATCCGAATCCGAATCCGAATCCGAATCCTAATCCGAATCCGAATCCGAATCCGAATACAAATCCAAACCCAAACCCAAATCAATGTTCAAATTCAAATCGAAATCGAAATCCAAAAACTCTGACTCAACGTTTGCTTGATCATAATTATTTGGTTGAGTAGAACCGCAGGTATAACCAAAAGTCGCAATAGCCGACATCCATGCGAGCGGAGCCGCGGGCATGAGCTAGTATTTTATATTAGCGTGAGTTGTTGTGCCTTGACAGAACAAAGAGATCAAATAGGGGTTATTATATAAAATATTACAGAAAAATAAATTATAAATAAAATGAAGTGACAACCCTGACAAAACTGCAAAAGGCGGCATTTCCGCAAACATCAAACGCGATGAACTACTGTAAGATCTCTCGTTATACTGTGCTAATATTATAAATGCGAAAGTAACTCTGTCTGTCTGTCTGTCTGTCTGTCTGTCTGTCTGTCTGTCTGTCTGTCTGTCTGTCTGTCTGTATGTTACGCTTTCACGCCGTAACCATTGAACCGATTTTGATGAAATTTAGTATAGGGGTAGATTAGACCTTGAGGAAGGACATAGGCTATGTTTGGTCGCGATAACCGACTTCCGCGCGGGCGGAGCCGCGGGAAAAAGCTAGTGATATAATAGTGTAGATATAAGTTTAAAGTAACAAGTTAAAAACTTCCATCCTAAATATCGACTCCATAACCATAAAAGAATAATCTCGAATTCCTGTTGTTCGTACATCGAAATGGTTATTTGTCGTGTGGCGGCACTGTTTGTGATAACGGTGTTTAAAGTGTTACCGCCCCTGCTACTGGCCGCAAGGCTAATTAGCTTGAGCAGGCTGCGCGTGAGTTGTTGAAGTTAAATAAAAGATGGACGTTTTATTTGTTCACGGTTTTCTTGGAGGTAAATCGTCACTCTTGGATTTTTGTAGTTTTTTATGCCACTTAGGTAGCAGGCACGTCGGCGGCGCCCAAGCCGCCGACTGCGCCCCCGAACCCCCCCTTAGAAGCGGGATGACACCCGAAAACCTCCCCATAGACGCGGGATAGCACCCGAACCACCCCCTAGGCGAGGCCGCCATTGTAGCCGTAGGTCTGATGGGAGTCCTGGGACATCCTTCTGAGGGCTTACCCGGGGCTCTCAACCATAGGCTGTTGGGCGTTACCGTTAGTCGGTAGGAGTCCGGCTTAAAATCCATGAAGGGTTTTCCCCCACGGTTTAAAAAAAAAGTTAGCAGACAAGAACACGGCCCGCCTATTCGAAAGTGGTTACCGTGCAACACCAGAGGCATCACACTCGCGCTTCAGACCCCATAGAAACCTTGTAATGAGATTTCCTTTTTGAATTCAATTTTGTTACAGCTTGGAAAAACCATTGCAGGAAAGTCATTCCACGCTTATGAAGACTTCAGAAATTATCTAGACTTAGAAAAATAAATTGTTTTTGTAAGTCATAAATAATTTTATTGTTTCGAGTGGGAATTGACCCTACCCGTGAACACCGTAAAATATGCATACGAATAAAATATAAGTAAAAATATGAGTAAAAAGAAATATTAAATAATAAATAGTTACTACGTGGAATTCATTAATTTATTAATGTAAATAAATATTGTAATGAATTATTCATTAATTACTCTATTAGAATATGTTTAAAATTAACCTGACGTGCCGAGAATCTTTTTTAATTACTTCGTTTGTTTTTAAAGCGTATTTTTTTAAATTCCATTGTTGCTTTTTAAGTGCCTGAATACTTTTTAATAGTAAGGGTCTGCTCAGTCAAGGGTTTAGTGTCCGTGAAGCACAGTCATCTGCGAACCGTGGAAAATGTGTGTAGTCAGCATCAGAAAGATGTTGACGAACAGAGTACTCAAAAAGATCTTAATTTCGTTTTTTTACCCCCTTTCAGTTGACCGATCGTTCTGAAATGTGGTGGATAGTAGTACCATATAAATCTATAAAACAGTTTGATTTACTCGTAATACGAGAGTTTTGAAATCAGTTTGAGGCCCGTATTCTACAATGACGCTCAGCCTGAATCGCGATTTATCTGCGGACAGATTGTATAGATATACTGATAGTTTGACATATAGCCTGTGCAATCTGTTCTCAGATAGATCGAGATTCGGGCTGAGTGTCATCATAAAATACCGGCCTGAGACTTTGTCGTCAAGATATGATGACGCTGACTGTACCTATGTTGTTTATTGTTGATCGGAAGGCATGCACACGTTCTGCACATAATATTCTGAGATTACGTACAAGGCGAGGAATTTGCAAAATAGTTAAATATTTGATTTTGACTTCGTCTTACGACGATTAGGTTGTGATCGGTCTATCAGTCACTATTTTTTCAGCTAATATCATAGCAGTGGTATGTGCAGTTGTTCCCAGTGTTTCAAATTATATGCAATATCGTAATCTATTGAGGGGATCATAATCTATGCCGTGAACTATCCCACTTCTGACCTAATTAAGGGACCGTAACAAATAATCTAATGTACACATTTACCGCAACATTATGCAACATGTGATTGTAATAAAACCAGTTTTTACCGTATGCCATAGTGATTTATTTGGTACCAACTTTTACTCGCGGCTCCGCCCGCGTGGATGTCGTTTATCGCGACCAAACATAACCTATGTCCTTCATCATGGTCTAATCTATCCTTTACCAAATTTCATCAAAATCGGTTCTGTGGTTTAGGCATGAAAGCGTAACATACAGACAGACAGACAGATAGACAAACAGAGTTACTTTCGCATTTATAATATTAAGTTTGGATGTAGGTATACCAAGTTGCATACCAAGGTTGTGTATTAAGTACTAAGTAGCAAAGGTGACCGCTTTAAGATCGTGTTCTTTACTTGCGCAGGAGTTTGCCTTGACATAAGGTGCTTTTGTCGCGCTAGTCCTACATTTACTAGATTGCCTCAAGATTTAAGGTGCATATTATATGTTACTAGCTGACCTGGCAAACGATGTTTTTCCTTGTAAAAGGTAGTGGGACCGTTCCATACATTTGACATTGTATTCCACGATACGCTAATCAGCGAATTGTCACTTGTCTAGGTGGGCAGGTATACAAAAAACTTTAAATAGGCCTAAGCGTTACGTAGTCTCATGGAAAAGTTTTGGTGCAAGTAATACTTTAGAAAAAAACCCTATTCGCAACTCCTTAATATTGCCTAGTGTTATTATCTGTTCTGTGCTATTACACTGTTCCGTGGCAAATATTTATTTACCCAATAAGAATAAGAAATCCTCTGTCACAACTAGTTACGAAAAGTTTACGAAACTAAGTTGCGACAACGACCGCGTTTCTTATAAGTATAAATAGACCGTTTAGGAATATGATCGTTTTGTTTCTTTTTTATTCATCGATGTAATTGACAGTTACTGAACTCAATGGCAATTCTATACATATAATAGATTTTTTGTGTGGTGAGAAAGTATGATATTAACTCTTTATAAAATGTATAAACTTAATATAGTTTATTTTAATTTTAATGTTCTGACGAGCTCTTCCAATTAGTCCCACCCTCTCCTTTCCTACACAGGACGACACGTGCAGGGCTAAGATGCCATCCATATACGGTGCAGAGTATACCAGCTAGAACCAAGCGTTTCAGTGACTCATTCCTATGCCGCACCATTAAGACCTGGAACTCCCTGCCAGCCTATGTGTTTCCGTCTTCCTACAGTCCCGGGTTCTTTAAGCGGGGCGTGAAAAGGCATCTAATGAGGCCGTCAAGCTGAGTGCCACCACTGTTAACATGGTACATGTTTCCGATGGTGACCCTCTTTCCGAGACTTTGCCTTTGCTTAACATCAGGCGAGGTGAAGTCAAATTGACGTGTCCTATATAAAAAAAATATATTTTCTCTCAATAAGGTAGGTCGGTAGTTAGAATCACAACAGATGTGTAGTTACATTCATACCTTAGCGAGAGCTGGAGTCTGTACTAGGTACAAGACCTGTGTTACGTATCTCCTCACTGCGCTCATGCGCCTAAATATCTCGGGCTGCAATTAATGCCTTACAGCCCTTGGCTACTAATCTACTATTGATGTACAAGGGCGAGCTTAACTCAGTATGAACAGAATAAACAGCTTTGTTTTCTGTTTAACCTTCTAAAATAAGAAATTCCACTAAAATATTTCCTTGTAAAGCAATGGCAAGAAGAGTATATAGTGCCTGAGTTATAAAAATTGTTATCAATCAGTTCTTATAGAGAGTCAAGCTCCTACTCTACACACCCTATATCAAAGAGTGAATCCTTAGTCTGAAGTTCTCTACAAAAGAAAAAAAGAAAAGAAACACATATTGAGAACACTTGTACTTTTTCCACAGTATTTATACGGCATTCTCAAAGGTTTACATTTAGCAAAGGTTTTGTATGTTCTAATTTCTAAAAACTACGTTATTCAATTAGAAAAGAGAATTGTTTTTATTATGACATGCTGCAGCACACAAAACTTATCTGAACTATTTTTTTTACAATTCCATTTTAAAACTAATTATTATTACATAGATTTTTGTATTACCAACACTGACCATCATTCCCATCTGCAAAAATTAAAAAAAATAAAAACCTGCAATGTGGGCTCCCGTTGTCACGTCCTGGCCCGTGCCTCCTGATACTTTTTTTTTTATATAGGACACGTCAATTTGACTTCACCTCGCCTGATGATAAGCACAGGCAAAGTCTCGGAAAGGGTCACCATCGGAAACATGTACCATGTTAACAGTGGTGGCACTCAGCTTGACGGCCTCAATAGATGCCTTGTCACGTCCCGCTTAAAGGACCCGGGACTGTAGGAAGAAGTAAACACGTGAGCTGGCAGGGAGTTCCAGGTCTTAATGGTGCGGCATAGGAATGAGTCACTGAAACTGATACTAATTAGTATTAGTATAAAACTATTCCTCTACACCAGTCATGTTTCATTGGTAACTGAGCTCAGTCATCAATTTAGACAGCAGGATACCCATCATCATCATTATATACCTGCATTTCTAAAGATTATTTGGGATCGGCGCAATGTATCATTCTCTTCGATACATTCCTTCCTTCATACGTGTGTCCTTTCCTTGCTATCTTATTTATTCGGAGTAAATTAGTTGTAATAGGTAAATATTATGTTGATTCCGAAAGCCAACAGAAATTAGGGTCTGGTCAACGCACTATAATCTCGAATGGAATTTTTCCACGAATTTTATTGATTCTTATACTGTTAGGTCAATTCTTGTAATGCAATACTTTGCTCCTAATTTGTATTTTCCCCCAAATTTCCCTTGGAACAAAAGGGAATATAAATTGTGCTCAATCACAGCGTCCCCCATGTTCCCTTTTTATTGGAGAAATTTCTACCGCTATCAATCTAAATTGAACTTAGTAGTACGCAGCTTTAAAGTCGTAATCTCGTGAATAAGGATAAGGATTGTAAATTATGAACAAATAAATGATGAAAAAACGTAACTTCGTGACGTAGTGACTGTCGATCAAGAAAATCTTGGACTCTTAATTTGACCCACTTTCTGGTCTTCGATTAGGATGAAATTTTGCATACGCTCTGAGTTCTGATGACAATACATGACTAGCTAAGAAACGTCAATACAAATCCAATATGGCGGCCTCCCCAAGATGGCGGACTGGCTGTTTGAAATCCACTCCCATGATGGGGTATCCAATGAAAGGATTAAAAGCGTGTTTTTTAGTTTACTATTATGTTTTTTATGGATGTATTTTATGCCAGCTCACGTGTTTCCTTCTTCCTACAGTCCCGGGTCCTTTAAGCGAGGCGTGAAAAGGCATCTAATGAGGCCGTCAAGCTGAGTGCCACCACTGTTAACATGGTAAATGTTTACGATGGTGACCCTCTTTCCGAGACTTTGCCTTTAGCTTAACATCAGGCGAGGTGAAGTCAAATTGACGTGTCCTGTATAAAAAAAAATGTAGACTAACTCATGTATATTCCCCCACAGTGCGTCTTAGTATCACGAGTTAGATATTCAGTCTCTCCCAGCTACCCTTTAAAACTCATCAGGTCCTCAGCATCACCTTACGCTTATTAAAACGCTCGCTAGAATTATCAAAGGCCCACCAAACGTGACCAGGGCCTCGATTCTGCTAAAGTTAAACCATTGTGGTTCCACCGCCACAGTAAGAAACCGCATTAAATAATAGACTTTAAAGCGATGCGGTTAAAGTTCATAATAATCATAATTAAATGACTTTCTGCAGAGTATTTGAAAAAATGTAATGAAACTGTTTTATTTCATTTGGATTTTCGTATAGAAATAAAATCTAAAATTTAATGTAATTTTTTACAGTGACTGCGGCACGACAATGTTTTACCTTTAGTAGAACCGAGGGGCAGCCCTTTTTTACTCACGACGGAACCGAGACCGGTATATGCGTTTGGGGTGAGAGGATGTTTGTGTGTTTGTTTGTTTAAATCCATGTTGCCATTTTCTCCGAAACTACAAATCCAATTTCGATGCAGTTTTCAGTTATGGGTTCGGCTTTAATTGGAGCGTGTTCTTAGATATGTGTTACAATGACAACTCAACAGGGGGCGCTACAGTAAACATTTTTAATGCAATTCAATGTTGCCAATTTCCTCGAAAACTACTAGTCCGATTTTGATGCAGTTTTTTCTCTCGATGTAATTAGCTCTTTTAAACTCTTCACCTTTATTACACTACTGCCTACCTTTGAGGGTTACAAGCGTGATTGTACATAATTGCATCACAACAAGCCGACTTCCGTTCTTCTGACTATAAAGAGGTCACCGACTGCAGATTTGACCAATTTATTGTTCAAATCTCCATTTCGCTAAAGACGATTGTAATGCTTAAGTTTTAAGGATTCTTTTTAAATGGATATTTTCAGGTTAATTAGCCTTAAAAACTTAGCTGGGGGGCAGACATGTGGCGAGCAGACACCGGCTCTACTTGTCGGTCAAACAAGATCGTCCGGTGGAAGCTGGCTTTTAGAACTGTACACTTAATGGATAAGATAAAATGAACTTAAAAAATTAAGTTTGATATGAGCTGCAGGTTTCAATAACAATAAACAGCAGCAGGCACATGGAAAAAAGAAGCGCTCAAGTGGGACTTGAACCCACGACCTTTCCCTTCTCTTTATATCCGTCTTTAAGGGCGACGGTGGAGCCATTTACCAACTTTCTTACGAACTGTTGGAACCAATGAATGATTTTTCAACCAATATGCTATAAAAATTTCATTCAAATGCTATAAAACGTTTTGCACGATCGAACTGCTCTAGAACGTGACGTCACAATTTTAGAGCATGCGAAATTATTGAAATCTCACCGCGCGGTCAGATGTCGAGTTCGTTTGAAATGTTCTTACAGCATGTACTACTCAGCAATAGAAGTATAAACATAAATATTGTCCCGATTTACCTATATGGTTAACTAGCTCACGATATCCCTGGAGGCGGCGAGTCTCCTTGCCGGATACCTACCGTGGAACCTGGATGCGAGGGCCCTTTCGATGCTATATTTGTACCGAAAGGAGGCGCGGGAGCAGGGACGGGAACCCGAGCCCGAAGAAATTCGGGCCGTGAGGTCTCAGCTCCACAGGGACATGGTAGCAGAATGGGAGCTACGACTTGGGCGACCAAGCGCAGGGCACGCCGTAATAGCGGCGGTAAGACCTATCATGGAGGAGTGGCCACACGGCAGCCTCTCGTACCGGCTGACGCAGGTGATTACCGGACACGGGTGTTTCGGGAGTTACCTGTGTCGGATCCGGAAGGAGCCAACGTCCGAGTGCCATCACTGTGATGCGAGCGAGGACACAGAGCTGCACACGCTGACTGAGTGCCCGGCGTGGGACACGCCGAGGCGGGTCCTAGTGGCGGCTCTGGGGGTGGGAGTCCTCACACTCGCCACATTGCTCACAGCGATGGTACGATGCGCGAACGCTTGGGGTGCGGCCGCCTCCTGCGAGCAAGTAATGCTCGAGAAGGAGGCGGCCGGTCGGGTCCGGACTAGACTTCGGGCCCGGGAAGCCCGCGCAGAGCGAAGGCGAACCGGACGTCGGAGGTCGCAGAACGACCTCCGTCCTCCATGAGCGCTGGCCTGGGGGTGACCGGTGGAGCCGCCTGTCACCCTAGCAGAAGCAGGCCGCGGCGGCGGCGCCAAGTGCGCCTCCCCGTGACCGGGGCTAGATGGGTACCCTGTGGTCCCCACAACCCGAAGGGGGCCATCTCGAAAGAGATGGTCCTGGGTCTGCCGGTGTGCGAGAGATATGCTTTTGGCAATCTCACCTCCGGCAACCAAGGACCCAAGACGGCGTGCGTTTTAGTCGGTTCGAGTCCGACATAACCACCTCCACCGGCTCCGTGGGGATATATCGCACGATAAAAAAAATAAAAATATATATGGTTAACTAGCTATTGCTCGCCGCGAGTTATATTCGCATTTATAATATTAGTAGGTACCCATGGCTATGGACACGGGAATCCATAACATTTCTCCTAAATCGCCAAATTCAAGGATGCTTCTACTTCGAACAATCCTCCAAAAATTCTCTCCTTTCTAGCAAGCCAGTTTAAAGGTTAATATATCAATAAGTGTGTATGTAACCTTCTTTCTATACGCGAAGACTGTACTTATATAGTTAAGTATACTGTAGGTATATTTCGAAGCACTTCATATCATAACGGGCAGGTAGCTGACCGCTAGATATACGTACAAATTACATGTTTTTGTGTTATTATCCTTGGGTTTTTTCTAAGGACTCTTTCGTAGAAGTTTTATTGTTTTACTACGTGTATGTTTTTTTAGTATATGCTCACCAAAAATTAATAAATACATGAGGTTTGCTTCATACAATAAGCTAAAAAGTGTACACATATTGCCGTGGTGTGTGGTTGTGGACCTATGAGCCCATTTATTTACGTGCGGGAGCCCCCCTCTTTCTGGTTTGGTTGGTTGTGTCGGACTCGAACCGACTAAAACCGCACGGCCGTCTCGGGCCATCAGTTGCCGGGGGTAAAGTTGCCTCAGGTATATCTTTAGAAAGCCTCATAGAAGGCCCTCTCGAGGGTGTATGGATCCAACTCCTTTGGTGCCAAGTCAACCTCAAGTACAGCCGCTGATTGATGAACGAGGCTCTGACGTTTTTCTCTCAGAGTTGAGATGACAGAGGGCAGTTACTCCTATAAAAGCTGTATAAGCCAATTCAAAATAAGGAGGAGTAGACAGACCAGGTCGGATGAAACCGGAACTCTTCTTATTTTCAGGGTAGCGCGACCACTTATTGAATTTTTGAATTTTTAAGGGTTAGGTGTTGCCGTTACCGTCAGTATTGCAGTGACATCTATATTGCGAAGGCGAACCGGACTTCGGAGGTCGCAGGACGACCTCCGTCCTCCTTGAGCGCTGGCCTGGGGGTAATCGGTGGAGCCGCCTGTCACCCTAGCAGAAGCGCATTCCGCCTCCCCGTACCCGGGGCTAGACAGGGACACTATGATCTCCACAACCCGAAGGGGGCCATCTCGAAAGAGATGGTCCTGGGTGTGACGGGTGCGAGAGATATGCTTTCGGCAATCGCACCTCCGGCAACCAAAGACCCAAGACTGCGTGCCTTTTAGTCGGTTCGAGTCCGACATAACCACCTCCACCAGCTCCGTGGTAGTGGTATCCGTGGGCACTTTTCACACGATAAAAAAGGGGCATCTATATTGACTATCTCTTGTACCGTGTACGGCACTATAAATTAATACCTAAAACAAACTTTTCTTATTTCGTAAGTTACCCACGCGTTTATAATGACAGTATCATTGAATCCCTAAACCACTAATCATGTCATACAACTGTTTATGTAGGAATGTTGGACGGACGTAATCTTCCTCCAATGATTGGTAGGTTTATGTATGTCAATGCAACAATGGCCGCCACTTAGCTATGGTGCCTGTGTCCACAATACGCGCTAGTGATATACCATGGTAGTTTGTGTGGTTAACTGGTCGTGTCAGATGCAATGCGGTTAATTGTATGGAATGTATGTAATTTTAAAATAGTAGAAATTTTATGAAAAAGGGTGAAAGCTGCTAAACACAATCCCCTTCCACAGTACCCTTCAATCAATTAGCCTATTGCAATCAACTGCTGGACATAAGCCTGACCCAATTTAGTCTGCAACCTGCTAATTTGGACCCTATAACAAAAATACCCATATGTAGCCCTTTACTCTCAAGGGAGATACTAAGTGAATAAACCTAATCCATACTAATATTATAATGCGAAAGTAACTCTGTCTGCCTATCTGTCTGTCTGTATGTTAAGCTTTCACGCCTAAACCACTGAACCGAATTTGATAAAATTTGGTATAACGTAGATTAGACCTTGAGAAAGGACATAGGCTATGTTTGGTCGCGATTACCGACATCCACGCGGGCGGAGACACGGGCAAAAGCTTAGGTACATATAATAAAACTTATACCAATAACATAACAAAAAAAAACTACTGTAAATTTTTGAAAATGTTTATGAATTAATTAAAACATTATAATCGAATGCTAAAATCATTTTTCAGTACCTATTAAAAAACCACATTCATATGAAATTATTGTTCAAATTATTATCAACGAGTATGTAGCATTATCCAAAACTATTTCCACAGTAGCGTCAGCAACAACTAAATTATTACTACTATTATAGTTGAACATAAAAACTAGGCAGGTGTGTTTCGTCATGCATCTGCCGAACCAGCCCCTTGTCCTCGCCCTTGTGTCATTCATTATAGGGGAGCGTCATTCACTGGCGCCTACGTGCGTATGATGCAAACCATTCCACTGTTGTGAAGGCCTATAGCAATCTGTGACGAGATTGGACGTGAGATTACGTCATGCAAGTTCATTATTGGAACTTTTTTGACTTTACAAGTATGTTTTATAAAAAGCTTTTTGTTAATTTAACGGTGGGCTTAAGATTTTAATAGGGAATTAGTTTTAACATGCCGTATGAAACAGTTGCTGATTTATAAAAGGTGATTTAATAGTTGTTTCGGAAAAAAAGAATTTGGGCAGTTTCGATAGCAAAATCATCTGGAAGTATTAATTGGGTGAAAAAAAAAAATACTATTTATAATCACCCAGTATATCATTAATTACACCCTGTACACCCTCTGTATGTCAACGTTACCACGATTGCATTTAAAGGGATTTCGGCACGATAAAAATCCACTCTCCTCTGGATAAAAGTTATGTCAACTTTCTGGGAGCCACTGTCATCTGGCCACCCCCCAACCTCAAGATGAACCCTGCGCATATGGGTGAGGTTGGCCCTAAAACTTTTTTTAAATTGAAAATGAAGTCAAATACCGGTCACTAAATACCATATACGATAAGTTTGATTAAAAAAATATTTTTGATAACATACATTTTGGCGCCAGAAGTTTCACCATATAGCTTTTAGTTACATTTTATGTACCTAAGAATACTTGGGTAATTAATACCTTTAATTTGTGCATTGAAATCCGTCTAGTGGTTCAGAAGATATGAGGTAATAAAGAATATCACATACATACATACAAGATACGCGTGAAAAACTTAACCCTTCTTGACAGTTGGGTATAAATGAAGGTGGTCTTAAATTGTTTTTCCACTAACATTTTTTTGAAGACCAATGTATACGACTTAATAAGTACTTAATGTACACTAATTGTATGTACTATTTCCTTATAGCATAACTGGAACCAAGTTATTCATACATTTTAAGTCGACCTTGTACGCAACTGTGGTTTTTAAACCTTTTTTTGTTGTACACACGCAACCATTCATGAGATCGATATCTGTATAATTCCGAGAATGATTTGAAGTATCTAAGTATCTAAACTTCAGGGACCCATACACTTTTTAGATTCTAAAGCGCTTATGGGCCCCAAGATCTTTGAGGACGAATACATCTGCTAGCGAGTACACCTGCTCTTTAGCCAATGAGGTTCTAGCGCACTCTTTCCTCTTGGGATTGGCGTTAAAACTCAAGCCAAAATACTGGGACCCAGAGGTGTAAATAGTATGGTATAGGAAGATATACCATCTATTTTTAATTTGAATAAAGTATTTCAATACGATTTCAACATAAGTAAAGCGAAATTTAAAGAAATCAATTTTCTGTGGGCTTTCCCAGAGAAAATTAATTTTCTCTGGGAAAACAAATCAACATTTTGAGAATTCTACTTTTTCATATATCAACGTTACAACAATTCAACATTTTGCGAAACTAAAAATAATCATCATTTTGGGAAAGTAATCATTTTGGGATTTCAACATTTTCGGAATTTAACTTTCTGTTCCTGGATGTAAGTTCTGACTGGAAGCAGAATTAGCGCTCCAATGGATGGTGAATCACGTTCATATTTAATTCGATGGCCAGTCACCAATGAGTATTGCGATCAAAGTTCGTAGGACATTTCTTGCATCATACTTGCATCATAGCATCGTTACAAACAATTCCTTGAATGACTCTGTAATTATTTAATAGATGTTCACTGGAAGAGATAGGGGGGCTGGCGAACCAATTACGTGCCATTTTCGCGTGAAAATATCCACGGATACCACCGCCGCCGACCACCAACGTGGTCATGTCGGACTTGTACTGACCAAAATAGCATAGTTTTGGGTAACCGTGGGGTTTATATAAGGCGTTATCCTCGCATCACCATGCACCAACTTGGCTTCCTGGACCATACTACTCTGGAAAATAGAAAGAGGGGGTGTCGCCAAGCCGCGCTGGGCTTCTCCTGCCGGACTGACAGTTGGCCGCGTCTATCATGCTCAAGCCACTCTGGCCCTTGCTTGCTTTGCACTATGCCATCTACTAGTCGAAGGGACTCGAGAACTGAACAGAAGATATGCTTAAAACATACTTAATTCATCAATATATTCATTAATCATCAACCACGTGCTCAAACCACCTGTATGCTATCTAAATATTTGTTCCCAATGTGCATATCTTTGTCATCGTTATACACTATTTTGACTTAACTAACAATTAAGTTAAGTCATGCTTACTTTGAGTTTAGATAGCACTGCCATAATGAAGAATGTAATCGAAAATGTGGATTGAGGAATCGATGCGTACATTATTTTCTTCATGCAAAATGATTATACCTCATATCTAAAGAATTTCATAACCACTGACTCAAAGAATGCTCCACAGAGCTCCTTTGAGAGGCAAGACATTATGT
Source organism: Eilema sororculum (assembly GCA_914829495.1). Taxonomy (NCBI): domain Eukaryota; kingdom Metazoa; phylum Arthropoda; class Insecta; order Lepidoptera; family Erebidae; genus Eilema; species Eilema sororculum. Next base: position 26,772,089 of record OU618534.1, read on the forward strand.
CTCATTGAACTATATTGGAATTCCTTTCAAAGTGAACAACCGCTTAATGAATAGCGCTCTCAAAGGGTCAGGACATCACGACCTGGCTGTCACGGATGCTATTAAACTACTTTATTGAATTTAAATACCGCAGTATTTGCATAATTGCTTCGTTGCACGTATGGAGAATGTCACTTCGTCCACTGCCAATAAAATTTTATTTTTACTTGTGAAAAACCCTACTGATGCTTACGTATATTATTTCTGTGTATCAAGTAGTTTGATGGTATCCGTGTGTTACATTAGGGCCCAGTTGTGACCGTGGCGGATGCTGAATTGGGTCTAAAACCAAATATTCTGTTCTCTGGAGAGCGCTAAACTCCGCGCTTAACAAGGCTTCTAGGGGCGAATTTTTTTTTATACAGGACACGTCAATTTGACTTTCCGCCTGATGTTAAGCTAAAGGCAAAGTCTCGGAAAGAGCGTCACCATCGTAAACATGTACCATGTTAACAGTGGTGGCACTCAGCTTGGCGGCCTCAATGGGAATGGGGATGCCCAAGCAAGAGTAGCAGCGGAAAACAGTGAATGATTATATGACTGCAAACAGAGATAAATGGATCATGTTACGCCTCAGATTATATGAGTGGTGGAACCTGGAACGCCTCGTAGATCATTCAGGTGTACCACGGATAAAAAGGGCATAAAGACGACAATGTTTAGGCCTAACTTTAGTTATTAAAATCAACTTAAATAGACAGCGAAGGAACAATAGTCAGTACCTACATCTGCCATCAGTCATTATTACATAATCTGTCTCACCTGACAAGTTGTTGCTCACCTCGGCTTGCACAGAAAGTATCAAGCTGTTGCTAACGTAAACCCGACACTCGACCGTTTAAGTGTGGTTTCAGTAATGCGAAGCCGGAGACACTTAGCACGGAGTAGTTATGCGTTGTACATCGGTTCGCCATACCCACTTAGTGTGAGGCCACCCATGCGACGAGTATTCAGTATTTAGTGTACGTAACTGTAGTTTACAGAAAGGACAGTATTTGTTATATTTAACAAAACCGTGCCGTGTTGGTTCCCGGTGGAGTAGAATAGGGCGACTCCATCTTTTTCTGGGGATAGGGCTGTTTTCCGTCCGAGAGTAACAGTTTATCGGATATAGGCTCGCCCCCTATTACGTGGGATCGTAAATCATAGTTCGCGTAAGCCGCAGCTACCGCAGCAAAGGAAACCTATTCCAGAAGTAAAAAGTAGACTATGTGTTTCAGCCAGATTCGTTCAGGCGTTTGATTGTGATTGAATAGCAAACATATTAATATATAACAAACGTATTTACAACTAGCTTTTGCCCGCGGCTCCGCCCGCGTGGATGTCGGTTATCGCGACCAAGCATAGCCTATGTCTATTCCCATCATCTAATCTTCCCCTATACCAAATTTAATCCAAATCGGTTCAGTGGTTTAGGCGTGAAAGCGTAACATACAGACAGACATACAGAGTTATTTTCGTATTTATAATATTAGTATGGATGTAACTTGTAAGTAGGATAGGATTGTGGATTCAGTTGTACTCGTATTGTGCTGATTTCAAAAGACTCGATTACAGTTTCTCTGTTTTTTATTTGGACGCGCTCACTTTGATAGGTGAACCCAACTTTATTTCATGGTGGGTAAGTTCCTTATGGTCCAATAAGGCATTTATCTCGCCTTACACTCTGTTATATGAGACCTCAGTTGGTGTTCGATTTTAGACAGTTCGAGTCCCTGTAGCTGCCTGGTTTCCGTAGGTATTTCCGCACGGAAATAGGGTACACACTACCCACAAAGTGAACCCAACAGAAAAACAACAGATCTTTACACCATTATCATTATCACTGTACGTAGTAACGCGAATCATATGAAAGAGGCATTCAGTCGCGGGTGGGCGGCCATGTTTGGGTTATCTGCCCGGTATGTTTACAAACGACAACTGTCACAGGAGCTCCACTGATCAGTTATGCTCTTGTGATTATTGGCGATATCGCATGAGATAGTTATTTGTATAAGTATTCTTGTGAAGGAGATCTTTATGTAACTCGCATAGCGGTTGGCGATAATGTCATTTTAGTACTTACTAGGTGTTTGGAGCCCAGGCTTATCGTAAGATTAACTTAACTATGCCTACTGATTATCGGATAAGGCTCTAGCGCAGGCTCTGCTCTCGAAGTTTGGGAGTGAGATGGCAGTTGCTCCCATAAAATCAAATTAAATCGAACAAAAGTAACTCCAAAATGCCAGCTTAATTTTAAGTTATTTTAGACTTATATTTATCTAGTATCTAAGCAAAAAAGGTCACCATAATGGCACAACAATCGAGCTATCAACCAGGTACTTTTACAAGGGAATTTACTATGAGTTTGAAGACAGCCGGCCGAAAAGGCGGGGGCCAGCTTAAAAGAGATAGCCTGTGTCGGCCGGAGTGGGAGAGATATGTCACCGGCAATCTCATCTCCGGTAACCTACGATCTACCGACGGCGTACGTTTTAGTCGGTTCGAGTGTATCATATTTTTTTTTAAAGAATATTAGAACCGAAGTTACTAATATTCCCTCTAACCCACTAAGCTATATTGCTTGTGCCAGGAGTGGATTCACGTCGGTAGTGTAATGGCCAGGATTCGAACCCGGAACCTCTCGATCGTAAGGCCGACTCCCTAACCACTAAGCTACCGACGCTTGTAATATAAACACCCCCTCGGCTTCGACGGGGGGTTTCCTTGTGGATTATGTGCACCAGAGAAAAAGGCCCTATCCCTAAATCGCTCCCGGAAAGAGATTAAAAACCACGCGAATCTTAATATTTTACCGTAATCAACATATTTATCTATCTTTACAGACGCATAAGCTATACGCCATGAGGTACTGGGGCTGTGAACTGCTCTGTCTGGTGAACATCGTGCTGCAACTCTTCATGATGGACCGGTTCTTCAACGGAGAGTTCTTCTCGTACGGCACCAGGGTGCTTGGGTACAGCGATGTGCCTCAAGAAGAGAGGTAAGGAAACTGCTACTAGATTTAGCTTTTTATATGCCACTGAACTAGTTTATGGCAGTCGTTACGGGTAGTTGGAGCCCTAAAAAGTGTAATAACTGGTCTAACTGCAATGCTTCGATATCGCCAGAGGGCTGTGGAGGTCATATGGCAGAGCACACAGAAAATATCGAAGTTCAGCGAAATCCGCAGATACACTGGTATAGCCAATACTCCAGACTCCAAGTTGAAATGCTTCGGATGCGACGGGGATTAACGCGCGAGTGTGAAACACACTGCAGGATTTCTGCATCCTAACGTGCCTTAGATGTATGCATAACCGGCACCGATGGCTTAACGTGCTCTCTGAGACACGACCGGACCAATGCAAATACCCATATTCATGCATACAAATATTTACATTGAGCGGGGATCGAACCGCGCCTCCTGCGTTGCGACTACATTTACTACCGCTTCGACACGCTGGCTGAACTACTACTACAGACCTACGAGGAACAAAATATCGAAACATTTCTACCCCATTAAAAGTAGGTAAACCTTATAAATCTCAACAATATTTTCTATAATCTTTTTCCAGATATGACCCAATGATCTACATCTTCCCACGTGTCACCAAGTGTACATTCCACAAGTACGGTGCGTCCGGCAGCATTCAGACGCACGACAGTCTGTGCATACTGCCGCTGAACATCGTCAACGAGAAGACGTACATATTCCTGTGGTTCTGGTACATCATACTTACGGTTGTGCTGTCGCTACTTATTATATACAGGTGAGTGAGGGTTAGTTTATTGAATTAACGTCATAGACTAAGAGCCCGTGAACACCAGACCTTCGGCTTTCTGAAAAAAGCTGAAAGTTTGTCAGCGCATGCTCCCAACACAGGTAAGAACGATCGGCCATTATGAAGTTTGGGTCATAGTGGCTTTGGCAGTTAAATGGTACTAAAGTTTTGAAAAGAGAAAATCTATGTATTTTCATCAAATAATAGACTATGATTTTTAGGCATCACCTTCACAGTATTATTAGAAGTCGCTTATACAGACACTTTAACATGGTGGTAACCCCTTGCCAGACACCCTTAATGTTTATGTAAGTCTTATGTTATAGGATAAAAGCTGATTTTCATACAACGTACCCCAAAATTCAAATATGAGCCGGCACCAAAGGGTTACCGGCACCGAAGGGTGGACCTGTTCATGGTTACTCGAGAATAAAAGGAAAATATCTCTACTTACTTTTATTGTTTACAGTGTTAGTAGGTACAGTCAGCATCAGAAAGATGTTGACGAACAAAATGTTTAAATTGATCCTCATTTCGTTTTTTTTACCCCCTTCCAGTTGACCGATTGCTCTAATGTTTGGTACACACCTTTAGTTCGGACAATAATAAATAAAAATAAGATACAAAACAATAAAACAGAGTGATTTGCGCTTCATACGAGCGTTTTATGATCATTTTGAGACTTCGTCAACAAGTTGTTTATGTCGCTGCCTGTATCGTTTATCTGCCAAAGCCACTATGACCCAATCTTCCTAATAGGCCATTGTTTTTACCTATGTTGGGAGCATGCGTTGGCAAACTTTCAGCTTTTGCAAAATGACGAAGGTCTGGCGCTCACGTGCTCCCAGTCCATCATAAAAAATGGCATGTGTGACAATGGTCTTTTTAACAGGGGTGCCGAAAACCGTGGTATAACCTCGTGATTGAATTCAAAGATATTGTCGAAATAAAATACAGTATAGTCTGAAATATCCTTCTTTGCCTGACCATGGGCTGTCATTGCTGTCTAATATACACAAATAGAGTGTATTATCTATACATATATAGACGTAGGCTTACAGGGATATCCAGTGTTTATGTACGGTGTGTACAGTGGAATGCGCGTTATCTAGTAAACAAACTGACAGCACAATCACGCAATTATTACGGTAATGAGGCCTGGCTGATAGCGCCGCTTCTCTTACACTAATTATGATAAGTAATGCCTGATGAGTTCACACTTTATCCGTATGTTACTTTAACACGCTTTATATGTGATAGAGTCCATTTGTTGTTCGTGGTTCTACAACATGGTCCTACTAGTAGGACCACGGGCCATTCTCTTTGCCCCTAGTTCTATCAGGAGGACCATGGGCACATAACATTACCCGTAGTTGTACTGGTAGTACTACGGACATTTTACTGGTGCCAATAGGTTCAGTTCAGTCTTCAGTCAACCTACGTTTAGTTAAATTCGATAATTCCTGATAATTCTCCGACTCTTTCTAAAGTCAAAAATTAAAAATTATTCATTTTCGAATACATAGTAAAAATTAATCTTTTCGGGTGGGACTAGAACACAGAGAGAATGCCTTGACCAACTAGGCTACCGAGACACGCCCGATGTGATTCAAATTTCACTTCTATTTTATCTATCTTCAAGGCGACGGTGGAGTCACCCACCGATATTCTTACGAAATCTTTCCGCCATCGTTCCACGCGACAGCAGTTCCACACTCACCATCTGGACGGTTGGCGATCCACAACTTTGCGTTTCTTGAGAAACTTTCTGCCTCGCACAACTTAACTGTGGAATGAACTGTCACCAGCGGTATTACCGAACCAGTACGACCTTCGAACCTTCAATAAAAGACCGTACTCTCTTTTGAAAGGAAGACAACGCACATGTGACTCCTCTGGCGTTGCGGGTGTCCATGGGCGGCGGTAATCGCTTACCATCGATCCATCTGCTTGTTTGCCTCCCTATTCCATAAAAAAAACATTACCTACAGATAGCAAATGGATTACGGGTTGGACACGAATGCCCGGCCTGGTGCAAATTCTTTTCTTTATGAAACTCGTCGAAATACGAAATCTGTTGCTTCAATCAGCAGTAGTGCTAAAACTTCCAAGCCTGAAGATCTTTACGAGGATGTCTCGTCCTCAAACATCCTTGTACTGATTTAAGGTTCTACAAAACGTAGTATATTTTACTTAAATGTACAAAACCCTCATCAAAAAGGTAGACTTCCAATAAAACTAAAACCTCTCTTCCAGATTGGTGATAATCTTCGTGCCATCGATACGGCCGCGGCTGCTTCACGCTCGCTCGCGAACCATCTCAAGGGAGACGGCAGAGATCGTGTCGCGGCGTACCGACGTCGGGGACTGGTGGATACTGTACATGCTAGCTAGGAACATTGATCCGCTTATATTCAGGTGAGGGATTTACTCATAGAAATGTTTTTATAAAAGGCCTTTGAAAGGCCGATTTTCCCCTAGGGGTCGGTACGTACCTTCAGGGTTTTTTTTATCGTGCGATAAATCCCCACGGATACCACCCCCACGGAGCCGATGGAGGTGGTTATGTCGGACTCGAACCGACTAAAACGCACGCCGTCTTGGGTCCTTGGTTGCCGGAGGTGAGATTGCCAAAAGCATATCCCTCGCACCCCGGCAGACCCAGGACCATCACTTTCGAGATGGCCCGAGTTCCAGTTTCGGGTGGTGGGGACCACAGTGTCCCCATCTAGCCCAGCCTGTAGGTTGATAGTAGCATGAGACAATGCTTAAGACTATGCCTATTTAAAAGGGATGTAGGTTACATAAATTACTATAATTAATACAGGGTCGTTGGTAGCAGGCCATACGCAGGTCCTTATGGGCTACGATACTTATCTACAAATCACAACACTACTTGGTGGTATCGTTTCGGACCGACGCTACCACCAGTGGTATCGGCGGTGGTAGCGTGGGTCCGAAAGGGAACCTATTGGTCTCCTAAGTTTCGTCCTCTGGACTAAAAGTTGTAAATTCGTCCTCTATGTATGTGTTTACCTTTCTTTCTTTCCATCAATGTTATAAATTCGGTACCTTAAAGGTTCCTCTTAGAAAAATAAAAAGCCTACTGAAAAGATCGAAATAAGTTTGATAGCAGGCGGTACCCATTTGCCACTCAAGAAAATTAATGGGTACCGCCTGCTAATAAACTTTTTACGATCTTTTCAATACATTCATACATAGTCTCTAAAAACATTACCCTCCTTCGTTCGGCAGTCGGGTAAAAACAGCTATATTTTTAGCTACACTGAAACCCTCAACACAAAAACTAATAAACTTACACACAAAATACCTAAAAAACCGTATAATGGTAATACTGTGGTATTAAAATACGGGCAACATTAATAGTGTGACCTGTAAAACCGTAAAATAGTATTGGGGTATACTTAGGGTGTGATTCTTTTATGTGCTTATTAGTTAGACTTTTTATGCTAAGCCAGGTTGTGACCTTGGTAGGCCCCATATACTCCACCCTATATTTACAGTACATACAGTTATCCTTTTACATATCTAATAAGTAAGGAAATAACCAAATTTATTATTCTTCCCAGGGAGCTGATATGCGAGTTCGCCAAACGCACCGGCGAGAAGGACGGGGGGCGAGCGTGACACGCGCCCCCGCCCGCGCCGCCCCTCGCGCCCCCCATCGCCCTCATTGGGGTCTGACGGTGCGCCGTTCGCCCCCTATACAGCCTCCCACACTGGCGACAGATACGGAACAAACTCACAGCATTTCTGACTGAAATCACTCATTTCTGAGAAACCTGCCTCATTTCTGACAAATTTGACTCAATTCTGATAGATATGACTCAGTTCTGTCGGATTTGACTCATTTCTGACAATGTTCTGCTAACCTCTTCATAAGTACTATTAAGCATTCCTCTATTTCTTACTATTTTCTTTGATATATTATAAGTTGTTTCGGAGGCTGTTAGCAGTTAAGAAAGTTGAGAAGACTATGTAAGTGGGGTCCATTTTGACCCCTTTATACATGGGGGTCATCAGTATCCATACAGTTTCAAAAAATGTAAAATCAAATAATTCATTAAACTCTAAACTGACTAGATCTGACAGTTGTCGAACGATTTCATGACATTCCACATTCGAATCGATTTTTTTATTCGAATTGCGAACATTTATACAAAAACTTACATCGGAAATTCTACATTTATAACGAATAAAATATAAAAGTAAAGTTTACTACAAAATTGAAAGATAATTTCGGCTGTTAAATTATGTGCGTAGTTTTAAAATGACTAATTTGACTACAATAATAAATATAAGCTTGTAAAATTAGTCAAATGAATATTTTTATGCCTTTATATCGCACATCTAGAAAAAAATAAAGGCAAGATTCTGTTTTTGGATAGATTTTTTCAGTCATCGACTTCCGACCAATCTGTGCGATATTTAATCTATAGCGAATCTAAATTTTACACTATTTTAGGTTTTCTACTATATTTTATTATTATAGAGCATTTCAAATAAGTCGATAAAATGTAAAACCGTCATTTTACTTCGCACAGACAAGACAAACCCTCTGAGAAACTAAAAACTGGCCACCATAAAAAAAATACAATACAATGCAAATATTTTTATCACTCTTATAAAAATGAAAAAAGCTCTATTATATTTCACACAAAAAGGTCACTTTATAGTAATAAAAAAAAAATATGCGGAGTTTTATACATTTTGAAAATGGAACAGTTATATGTTCTATTTTGAAAAATAAGATGGCGGGGACACGGTCCTCTTCTCATTTGAAATGCTGTTTTTTAAGATTTTACGGACAACGATTGTTCTCGCACATTTATTACTTAGATATGGTATCTTTTATCTTATTTCTTAGAGGAGCATTGTAGTGTATCACTGCCATTTACGTTATACATTTTTAACATTTTATTTACTCGAATAAACTGATCTGTAGTTAGAATATCACTTGAAAATAACACTTCATTTTATTTTTAATTGGTTTTCGTTTGTATTGAAACATGATCTGTAATAGAATAGTCTCGAATAGATTATTATTCAGCGAAAGAAAGACATTTCTACCCATAAACGCATCATCACAGTTACATAAACGCCGTTTAAGACTTCTCAAAAATGCCTAGATCTGTTAAAAGACAATTAGTTTTATTATATTTTTAATACATATCAAGTACCTAGTTAGCTATTTTCTTTTTAATTTTCATCTTAATATAAGGGACCTATTGCCCTCTACTGGGTATATTCCCAAACGTAGAACTGTAACCTAACGTTACTCTAATTCCACTCAGCTGATCTAGGATCGAACCTGGATACTCTTTGTTTAAAGAAACATATATTTAAATGATTTTTTATAGCATTACGGCATTGTCCTACGTGAGCGTCAAAGGCCATGCGTAAATATCAAATAAAGGCATTCCTTTATTGTGTCCTAGTAGTGTCACGTGAAAATGTCACTTGAAGTACTGAAAGTAATTTCACGCATGGCGTCGCTTACGCGCGCTGTTGCGTTTGTCGCTCACGTAGGACAACGGGTATTCGAACGTATATTTATGGGAGTTGACATTTTAAAAAAACACGAATATTTTTTTATATGGCTACATTTTATTATTTTACATGGTAACATTTTAGTGCCAATTTGCCTATCGACATGATAGAATTTCCGAATTTTAACTATGGTGAGCCATATTAATTTAAATGTTAAGTAATGTTATTTAACATAAGGATGGAAATTGTATGGCCTTACTGCATGTAATGTATGGACTGGAGTAGTTTGTATCGATATCGTAAGTTGTATGATGTGGCGTGTGTATTGAGGATAGGACACAATGTTTTTTTTTACACTATCGCGGCGTATACTCATGATTTATAATAGTGCGGCGGGTGTATCGCCAGCCTTACATTCAATGTGAATGTAATGGAGGGTAGGCGCACAAAAAATGTTTCCTGCACATCGCACGACGCTCGCAGGCCAGTCAAGTCGTGACCACAGGTGCTGTAACGTACCCGAAACGTCGGCAAAAGTAAGTTTTCCAAAAGTTATTGCGTGAAATCCCGAACTATTATAAACCATGAGGACACAATGTTTGTCTTAAAGTACAGATCATTTCACTGATGCAAGATTTCAACCTACAGAGTAATGAGTTTCTTGCTAGAGTTTTCTCAGGCGTACTGAGAAGCCTCCGGCATGATACTCAGTGGGCATAATGGACTCAGTGGGGATCTTTTTGGTCTAACACAAGCTATAGGGCACTTCACATTTTGATATGCCGTTAATAACGAACAAAAGTTTTCAACATTGTGTCCCAGTCCTTATTTGAATATTGAGTAGGCTTACATGGTTGTCAGTGATGTATAATATATAATTGTGTATTTCTATCGTACTATTCTAGATTTTTAATATCAATTTATACAAAAAAATAAGTTTGTTAAAACGACGGTAACGCCATCTCTTGGCATGGTGAGCAGACTGTGACTAACGCCATCTTTTAGTTGGTGGCGTGAACTAGTGTTGTGAAGTATCTTCTGATTGGTGTTCATTTTTTGTAAGAAATTTGTACGTTCCGTGTATTGGAACGGTTTTTTTACAATTTTTGCTGTTGACTAGATGAATTGTTAAGTTTTAATGTGATATCATTTCTTTACCCTGGGGCCACATTAGTAGGTAATATTAATGCCCTTCACCGCGATAAATATGTCGTTATTTGCAGTGTTTTTTTTCGCGATAAATATTTTAAGGCAATGGCCAGACTTGAACGTACACCATTGTCAAATTATCGCGTTAATTCGTGGCTAAACTTACGTAAAATTTTCTCTATCGCATTTCCCGTTAGTGTGGCCCCAGTATTTATGATACTGTGGTGAAGTGATTGTTAACATTACAAACAAAAGTAGATTGTCAGTGCAGACCTATGCACCGTAATCATTGTTTTATTATCTATCCATATCTGGCCCTCTACCGTTTCTGGCCAAAACAAATATTTATACAAAATATTTATTCAAACATCTTACATTACACAAACTAACTTTTAAACTCTCGTGTTCCATGATATACAATAATTATAACGGGAATTAACGCGATCATGGTAGGTATAGGTACATACCTTTGATTTGCTTGACGTTTCGACCAGGTTACACCGGCCGTGGTCACAGGCTGACTGGCGCAGTAGTGTACGCCCGCCGTCTTCGAGTCCGTGAGGTAGTAGGTTCTTCATCTACCCGCACATTCTCAATATTTTGTTTTCGCCATGTACCGTCACATAACACACTCACAGTGACCCTATTCTGTACGCAAAGGTGGCCTAACCTATACCTACCATGATCGCGTTAATTCCTGTTATACTCGTAATTATTACAATACATAGTTCTTCTTTTAGAAGTTTTCCTGCAATCATAATATGTAATCTTTTGCCAAAGTATTTGTCATTTCATCTATTTCATATTGTTGAAATCATGCTAAATCCATATTATAGCGTAATATGAACAAAAGTATGAAAACCAAAAGGTTATAAATAAAAATCTAAGTATGTTTATCCGCATTCTAGACCCTTATTACAAGGTATATCAAGTTTGTGTCTAGAAGGCACTGTATGATGTCTTGGAGTTAAATTTTTTACCTCATTTTTTGTCACAAAAGCCAATATTCAATACTGTAAATTGTGAAGTAATGAAAAGTCTATGTAAACAAACCATCCTTTTTAAACGCAAGTGGCTCCCGATAAAGACATTTTTTATATGAATATTAAAAAAGTTCAAAACGCGCTCAAATGAAATAATAATTGCCATATAACAAAAAGAATACTTCACAAAATATTTTATATTTGTATATGTAGGATTGTGTTATAATAACATTAATTTTAAATTTAGAATTATAATAGGTTGACGTCACTTGCGCATATTATGGCGGTCAACTTTTCCATTTTATCGTTAAGTTGGTATATAGAAAGACAGTGTAAATAGCGGATTGATTAGTTCGATACGTAAGTTCCTAGTAAACTCTGTTTTAGTTCAATTGTAGGATGTATTTACGACGAAAACGAATTGGTTTGATGACTCGGATGGGATATGCTTTACCTATTTATTTATTATTTATTAAAATAAAATCATATAATGAAAACAGTTTTAAAATATATATTTTTATTTATCAGATTTCTAAGAAGTCCAAACCTCTCGGTAGATTTTTTTTTGTTACATGGTAACACCGTCTCGCCCGAGTGAAATTGCTATATAAAAATAAGTGTCATCAAAAGGAATTATATTGGCAACACTCAATATAATTTCAATTAGTTTTTAATTAATTTTAGATATCAAGCATTTATTATAGTTTAGTCTTTTTTTTAAATTTATATACTCTGTATCATATGATTGTCACATGTTGTTAAGACATTAAAATTAAGATGATTTTATATACGGATTATTCTATAAAGTGATATAATGAGAAAATTATTACTTTGAGTTATGATTAGGACTATATACACAATATATACTCACACCTCTATGTCCCAGTAGGGGTATGCAGAGGAGTATTATGTTTATAAACCCATATCGCCAAATGTGTTTCGGTTATACGTAATAGAGCCTTTTGCCGTCAACTGGGCATTTTCTTTCAATTCGGATAGATAAACAGCCCTATTCCTTAATATCCTTATATGAAATTCACAGAAAAAGATGGTTTGGCGCTTGCCCTGGTAGAATATTATAGAACCTATACACTGAAATGGGCAAGAAAGGCCGGATCCTTTAAGCGAGGCGTGAAAAGGGATCTAATGAGGCCGTCAAGCTGAGTGCCACCACTGTTAACATGGTACATGTTTCCGATAGTGACCCTCTTTCCGAGACTTTGCCTTTGCTTAACATCTGGCGAGGTGAAGTCAAATTGACGTGTCCTATATAAAAAAAATGAATTTAGTTATTGGTTCACGTTGGGATACAATAATATGTAATTAATGTGTGCCATTATTCACAAATTCCAAGTGACTTACTATAGTACGGCCGTAAAACATTTGAGTTGCCATATACCATTGAAAGAAGTGAGACGGGTGGTAAGTAAAGCCAACAAGACAAGAGAAAAAAGGTAAACAAAGCGACCTTTACTGTTGCTATAGCCAGCGATTATTTTCTCTGTCCTTGTCGCACATATCACACGTACGCGACAATGCCCGAGCGACAGCTGTCGTTGCGGGTTTCGTAGTACAGGAAAGCTGTCAGCACAGCGGTTCTAAACTGTCAGATCCGCCATCTTATGAGCAATTTCATTCTTGTCTGGAATGCGCTTGATACGTAATAATTTTCAAATAAAAATGTTTGGAACCGCTGAAACTTTGTTTACCTTTTTTCTCTCGCTTCGTTGGCTTTACTTTACATAACGAGACAAATGATAACGGTAGTACTATAGGTTTATCTTGCATTATAGCCAATGATTAAACAGCTTCGGTCTCGTGTCTACTTTGATGGCCCTAGAGGAGACATTTTTTCAGTCTTGTCCCTTCTAGACTGAAGAGACATCAGAACTTACTTAGATTGCAAATATTATTTATTTTGATCAATTAATTACATAGATTTAATATACTATTATTAATAGAACTTAAAATAGATTAATGGTTAAGGAGTCGGCCTTACGAACGAGAGGTCCCGACCTAGCACCACGACCCACAGTCGGCGTGCGGTTTTAGTCGGTTCGAGTCCGACATAACCTCCCCTTCCGGCTCCGGCAGGGGGGTATCCGAGGGGTTTTCCGCACGGAAAAAAAAAAGGATTCGAATCCTGGCCGTTACACTACCGACCTGAACCCACTCCTCCTAGCACAAGCAATTTAGCTTAGTTGGAGGGGTTAGAGGAAGTATTAGTAACTTCGGTTCAAATATTCTTTATATATAAAAAACTTAAAAACTAAAATTAAAACGCGTCGTAGAATTCCTCCGTATCGTTTGCCTCTTGCGGTAACTTTCCCAGAATACTTAGATTATAGAGGGACTATCCAGGAGACACGAGATCGAAGCCATTTAAAGATACTGGTAAAGAATTCCCAATCAGCGTTTAATACTAATTTTTCTAACTATTCCTGTCACTGATTTCTATGGATATAAAGTAAAACCAATGAGACGAGAGAAAAAAGGTAAACAAAGCGACCATTACTGAGTTACGTTGCGATAACTAGCGATTATTTTCTCTGTGCTTATCGCACGTACGCTACAATGGCCGAACGACAGCTGTCGGTGCGTGTTTCGTAGTACAGGAAAGCCGTCAGCATAGCGGTTCTAAACTGTCAGATCCGCCATCTTATGAGCAATTTCATTCCTGTCTGGAACGCGCTTGAAGTGATACGTAATCATTTTGAAATAAAAAAGTTTGGAACCGCTGAAACTTTGTTTACCTTTTTTCTCTCGCTTCGTTGGCTTTACTTTACATTGAATTCCATTGTTACTATTGCCCACTTTTAAGGAAGTGTTATGTATCTCCAAAGTATCAAGAACCTTCAATAATTCTATCTCTCTTACACTTATAGAGTAAATGCCTAATGACAGATGTAATTGTTAATAATTAGGTATTACCAAAGACCTAGAATTAAACGTAACAGATCAATATACGTCTATCCTATTCTCACATGTACATCATCGTTCGTGGTGGAAAGAGACAACAATATTGTCTGTGTGGCTACATGTGATATTTTGTAAATGGCGTGTTTAGAGGCTTTCCGTTTAATTGTAGATATTTGGGTGTTAAGTATAAGGCTGCGATGTTTCAGTTTATATTGAAATATACAAATATTATTCTTTTAATTCTTTCGTTTTATTTTTAACCCTAAATATAAGTTACTTAGGTCGATTATCGTATCTCTTAAATTAGAACTAACGGGTTGATGAGACCGATTGCCGTCTCACCACCTCAACCTAAGAGAATAGCCTGTTCGAAATACATCGGGAAAAATAAGCGCTCAAGTGGGACTTGAACCCACGACCTTTCCCTTACAGGGGAATGCTCTTCCAACTGAGCTATTGTGCTACACCTAAATCACTTCAAATTTCCCTTCTCTTTATATCCGCTTGAGCGCTTCTTTTTCCCGATGTATTTCGAACTTATAAAGTTAGCATAATAAATGCTTTAAAATTTCATGCAAAGAAAAGCCAGTGTCAACTCAAAATGAAACTCCAAAATCTTAATTTTTTACTTTCCCTCCTTAATGTTGGGAGATTGTGCTGATATTTGGTACACACGTTATAGTTCGGACGATAGTACAATTTAAATCAATAAAACAGTTTGATTTGCTCATAATACGAGGGTTTTAAGATCATTTTGAGACTGTAGTCAAGATATAACTAAACTATCCAGCCTCGCTTTTCTGTGCAGTCGGATAAACACCGGACAGTTTGCTTAGAGAATAGGGACACTGTGAGTGTGGTACGTGACGATACCTGGCGAAAACAAAATATCGATAATGTGCGAGTAGATGAAGAACCTACTACCTCACAGACTCGAAGACGGTGGGCGTGCACTACAGGCGCCAGTCAGCCTGTGACCACGGCCGGTGTGATCGAAACGTTAGGCAAATCAAAGGTAGGTATGTACGTACCTATACAATGATCACGTTAATTCCCGTTAGTGTTATTTTATAAGTATATGCCGCAGACTCTACCGTTTATCCGGGGGCCCTGTGGATCTTTTTGACGCCTCATATACCCATAACAACTTGCCAACTTACCCTACATTTTATTAAAAGATCAACATAGAAATCGGGCTATCATTCCATCATTGTCACTATAATATAGTGACAATGATGGAATATAGTGACAATGATGGAATATAGTGACAATGATGGAATATAGTGACAATGATGGAATGATAGCCCGATTTCTATGTTGATCTTTTAATAACATATACTTAGATAGTATAAAGCAAAGTCGCTTTCCGCGTCTGTCCGTCCCTATGTATGCATAAATCTTGAAAACTACGCTAAGGATTTTGATGTGGTTTCTTTTAATAGCCAGAGTAATTCAAGAGGAAGGTTATATGTATGATACATGCTTAATATAGTAGAGGGTCCAGCGGGAACAGGATCTGATGCCATGCGGGCAGGAAAAATTTCGCCGGGTCAGTTAGTTATAAATAAACCAAAACAAAAAATAACATTTATTTATTTATATCTAAAACCTATTAGGGTAGTTATTTATTAGGCTTTAGATCAAACTCGAGGCATTCGAACACCGGACAGCAGCCGGGATACGGTTTGGAGTGGTCTATACCGGACAGCATCTTGCAGTCGGGGCCGGACATGTTGAGGTCGCATCTGTAACAAGTAAGTAATGTTGTGAGCATCCTACTAATATTATAAACGCGAAAGCTTGTAAGTACGGATGGATGGATGTGATGTTTGTTAGGTACTCTTTCACGTCTAAATGGCTGGAGAGATTTTAATAAAATTAGGTATGGAGTTAGCTGACACCCTGGATTAACACATAGGATATGTTTGATCGCGATAATCGACATCCACGCTGGCGGAGTGGCAGGCAAAAGCTAGTATGATTATAAATTATATTACTACTATCTTTCTTCGAACCAAACTTAATGTTTGCTCAGAAGATCGTACGAGTGCGGGTTCTAGGCCAATGGCGTTTGAGAACGCTCCGGCCACTATGACCGTCCACTTCCAAATCATCTTCTGCCCAAAATGACCACATTGCTTTAAAACAGAGTACCTACTGTTAATAACCCCTTCAGTTTGTGTAAGCAAGAGTTCATGTTAGATTGGAACCCGGGACCTCTTAAAGGTAAGGTTATCACATTAACCACTAAGTAAGTTACTGACGTTTTTATATTGTTGAATAACTTGTGTTTGTCTGCCATACCAGTTGCATAAATAATAAAACAAGCCCAACTCTTTTCAGGGGTAGCTCTTACAATCCCTTTCAGGGCTGCTAACTTCCTCATCTCTTTTTAGGGCAGCACTTACTCATGAATTAGTACCTATTACAAGGGTATTTTTAGGTAGGTTTACAGTTTGTCGGAACGATCTGCAGTGGTAAAAGTAGTTGAAGAGGTTAGAACCGTGAACAGTAGGTAATTTCTTTAATATTCTTTTTATAAAAAAAAAGTCCATACTCATAGACAAAACGCTATAGGTATAGCTCGGGACATATATCTTGAACCTAAAATGTGCCGTATACGTGCAGTAGTTACATCTTGGGTGTCTATTGAGGATAGCATGGGATGCTATTAAGGTGGACGAACTTAAATTCAATAAGCATAGGTTATTACTTACAAAACAATCCACACGCGCCCGGTACTCGTTTATGTCGCAATTTAGGTGTAAGGTCCCGAGGTACCGTTTATATAAGTGCATTATTCAGTTAAACTTACGTGTAATAGTCCACCCAGCTCTCCTCACAGCGGTACAGGATGCAGTCGACTGACGTGGCCTCCTTGCCTACTTCCAGCACACCCTCCAACTCAGCGATATAGCACCCAGGAATTTCTTCTGCAACCATAGTTAGGTTTGTAAGTATTATTGACGATAAGTCTGGTGGTTTCTTTTGTTAAATTAACAGCTTCTTAATAACTGGATACTTAGTAGGTACGTAGACAGTCTCTGTGGAGGTGGCGAACGCAATTGCTACGCAGGGGGTACGGGATCGTTTTTTTATGGAATGGAGAGGCAAACGAGCAGATGGATTGCCTGATGGTAAGCGATCACCGCCGCCAATGGACACCCGCAATACCAGAGGAGTCACAAGTGCGTTGCCTTCCTTTCAAAAGAGAGTACGCTCTTTTCTTGAAGGTTTGAAGCTCGTATTGGTTCGGAAATACCGCTGGTGACAGTTAATTCCACAATTTAGTTGTGCGAGGCAGAAAGTTTCTCGAGAAACCCACAGTTGTGGATCGCCAACTGTCCAGATGGTGAGTGTGGAACTGCTGTCGCGTGGAACGATGGCGGAAAGAGGCGGCGGGGATCAATCCGAACAATTCCTCGGCGCACTCCCCATAGCATAGTGCGATAGAAGATGCAGAGCGAAGTCACATCTCTACGCAGTGCCAAATATGCTAGCAGATTTGAAACATTCTGGCAGTTAACGATTCGGGTCGCTCTCCGTTGGGTGCGGTCCAGAGGGAGAAGTTGGCACTGAGATGCTCCTGCCCAGAGATGAGAACAGGATTCCATATGTGGCCGTACTTGCACCTTATAAAGTTGTTAGCGGTGAGCCGGAGTGAAATACTGTCTCGATCTATTGAGCACGCCAAGCTTCTTCGAGGCTGTAGGTATATAATCTAGCTTTACCCTCTAAATGCCCGCGAAACTGGACTTCGCTCGATATGTCAACACCAAGTATTCCAATATGCCCGCTCAGTCCAAATATTTATAGTGTGCATGAATATATCTATTCGCATTGGTTTGGGTGCCTCGGAGAACACGATAAGCCGTCTGTCCTAGTGGTCATATGAATATTTGTAACAGTAGTTCTAGCTCTCAAAAAAGACCGACTAGCCTAACTACAAAAGTTCGATTTCACCGGTTCGGTTATGGAGGTCAGGTGGCAGTCACTTTACGGAAATTATAGAAGTTCAGCCGCATCACAGTTAGGCTGGAATATCGAATCGACCCCAATGGTGTTGCGAAAGTCTCAGAGACTCATAGTAGGCTCTCTTTTTGTGTGTTCGTTTCGGTAGGTAATAAACATTCCTGGCTAATTCTCTAAACGGCTGGAGCGATTTTTATAAAATTTGTTATGGAGTTACCTGACACCCTGGATTAACACATAGGCTATGTTTGGTCGCAATAATCGACATCCACGCGGGTGGAGTAGCAGGTAAAAGCTAGTATGAGTATAAACTAAAGTACTTTAAGTATCTTACTTCGAACCAAACTTAATGTTTGCTCTTTGGGAATTTCCAGGCGTGAATATAGATATTATGTAGATGTTTTTTTATGGAATAGAGAGATAAACGAGCAGACGGATCGCCTGATGGTAAGCGAGCACCGCCACCTATGGACACCCGCAACACCAGAGGAGTCACAAGTGCGTTGCCTTCCTTTTAAAAGAGAGTACGCTCTTTTCTTGAAGGTTTGAAGGTCGTATTGGTTCGAAAATACTGCTGGTAGATATATGTACCTAATGTATGTCTTAAAATTACACTTACTGAATTTCTCCGGTTTTTCTTCAAGAGAACTGTTCGATTTGGCGGTTGCGGCTACGCTTAGCCCAGCTGATATGAGTAAGCACTGTACGTACCACATCTTGATTCTCTCTAAGTTGAAAATAAACCAACAGTATTCTCTTAAATAGTGTACAATTTCAAAATGGCGGTCTTTCACGTTTTGGAAGGAAATTGGAAACAATTGTGAGAACATCTTAATTGTTTTGAAAAGATTGTTGTGTACAAACATAACTGTGTAGATAAAGTGTCCTGTACACATTGTCTCATAATGGACTACGCAGGCCATCTATCAGCTAATAAGTAGGTACAGTGGGCAATGCTATACAGTGGCGCACAGTGGTTGCCAGTTTTTTTATGTCAAGAAGGGTTATGATTTTCGCACGTATCCTGTATATATGCTTGTTACCTCATATCTTGTGCACCACTGCACAGCACGGATTTCAATAATTCATATCTCAAATTCAAGGCATTTATCGCTCAAGTGTTCTTGGATAGGTAGATGAAATGTGAAAAAAGAGTTATTTGATACACTTTTTGCACTAAAATGTATGCTGTCAAAAAATATTCTCTCTCGAACTTATCAAGGTTATCAAAGTGAGATACCTAATTAAAAGAAGATTACAAAAATATATGACACATATTGTGACCAAAAAATATTCAAAATAATAAGCGCGACTGATACTGAAAAGATAGAAATAAGTTTGATAGCTTTTTTTTTTTTTTTCGTGCGGAAATCCCCTCGGATACCCCCCCTGCCGGAGCCGGAAGGGGAGGTTATGTCGGACTCGAACCGACTAAAACCGCACGCCGACTGTGGGTCTTGGTGCTAGGCCGGAGGTGAGGTTGTTTTAGACATATCCCTCGCACCCCGGCTGACCCAGGGCCATCCCTTGCGGTCTGGCCCTCCTCAGGAGGGGGGACAACGGTGTCCCCAACTCGCCCCCGGAATGGGGAGGCGCGCTATTTAGCGCGCCGCCGCCGTGGCCTGCTTCTGCTGGGGTGACAGGCGGCTTCACCCGTCACCCCCAGGCCCGCGCTCATGGGGGACGGAGGTCAGTCAGTGCCCTAATAAGTTTGATAGCTTTTTTTTTTTTTTTTTTCGTGCGGAAATCCCCACGGATACCCCCCCTGCCGGAGCCGGAAGGGGAGGTTATGTCGGACTCGAACCGACTAAAACCGCACGCCGACTGTGGGTCTTGGTGCTAGGCCGGAGGTGAGGTTGTCAAAGACATATCCCTCGCACCCCGGCTGACCCAGGGCCATCCCTTACGGTCTGGCCCTCCTCAGGAGGGGGGACAACGGTGTCCCCAACTCGCCCCCGGAATGGGGAGGCGCGCTATTCAGCGCGCCGCCGCCGTGGCCTGCTTCTGCTGGGGTGACGGGCGGCTCCACCCGTCACCCCCAGGCCCGCGCTCATGGGGGACGGAGGTCAGTCAGTGCCCTCCGACGCCCGAGTTGCCTGCGCGCGCGGGGGCGCGATCCGCGAGTCTTTCTCGCTCGCGCCGCCTCTCCCGCTCCGCCGTCTCCTTCACGACCATTACCTGCTCGCTGAAGGAGACGCCGGCCGCCCACGCGTCCGCGCAGCGGACCATTGCTGTGAGCAGGGTGGCGAGGGTGAGAACTCTCACTCCCAGGGCCGCCACAAGCTCCCGCCTCGGTTCGGCCCATGCCGGGCACTCGGTGAGCGTGTGCAGCCCCGTGTCCTCGCAATAAGTTTGATGGCAGGCGGTACCCATTTGCAAATCATGAACTGGATGAAAATTAATGGCTACAGCCTGCTATCAAACTTATTTCATCTTTTCACTATCAGTTGGGTTTTTTATTTTGAATATTTTTTTTAGCACGCAGCTTCCCTTTTGAAAACTTTCTCCCTTTCCCACTGCAACTTTTTACAGTGACTGAACTTGCGTGAAGGTTACCCTATGCATATTACCTACCTCCACGCAAGTCCAGTCATTATATTAACTTTTTCTCGTTATCTCATCCATTTAAGGCAACGCAAACGTGAACAAATAAACACAGTTTTCTTATACATTAGATTGTGTCTAGTGCGCTGACGCAAATGAATTCTTGTACGTGTAATGAACATTTTGAGTCTGGAATTCTTAATTTCGTCAGCGTAATTACCAAGTCGTCTGCGTGGGACGTAAATTCTATAAATGTGGTGTTTTTTAGTTAAGTTACTGTAGGCACTGGAGGTACTTTTAGGTAGTATATGTACCTCATGGTTAGGTATTTATGACTATTGGAGACTTCAGTCAGCCAGTCAAGTCGTGACCACGGGTCCAGCATCGCACCCGAAACGTCGGTAAAAGTAAATCAAATTTTTTTATTGCGTGAAGTCCCGAATAGTCATAAATACCTAACCATGAGTTTACACCGCGATAGCTTAAGAATAACAGTATACCTACCTGTTATTTTCGTCAACATTTTACTTTGAATTGTGTAAAAGAAATTATAAGGATCGTGATTTCTCATTAGCAGATTATTTTTTCACATGACAGCCTTCACGGTGTGGCGGTGGTGGTGAACGCGGCCGCTACGCAGGAGCCGCAGGTTCGGTCCCCGCTCAGTGCAAATATTTGAATGCATGAATAATAAATTTTGATGGCATTGATGGTTAAAACCACGATTTTTTAAGGACGAATGGACCAGGTTGGTCTATAAGGAAAGCATAAGGTTGCATTACATGCGATAGCTATGATGAAAGTGTTTCAATAGTTTCTTTCTACTTTCCTCCCGTTTTTCTCTTTCTCCCCCTATCTACTGCGTTCTCTTTTCTCTTTCTAATGTGGGAATATTCCCTTTGATGTTGTAAACCTTCATAAGCTATGCTAAACGCTTACCAACAACTCAGTGAACTGTGCTTAAAAGATAAACATAAGAGAAGAAATAATAATACAAAAAGATTTTCAATTTTCTTTATTCAATATCTCCCATGGTAACTCTGTTCTGTTGTACACCTCCGCTTTAACTCATCTTTTGGCACAATATTTGGCTTAAAATCATTAACTATTTGTGTATCTGTATTGTGTTAAAGTTCACAGCAAGGCAGGGTACAAGTGTCATCTTCATCGCAATAAAAATGATTTAAAAATTATGTTAGGCACTCTATTTATCAATGGTCCACCCATAAAAAGAAAAAAGAGTTGCTCAAAAATCATAAAGATGGAATTTTGAACTTGGATTTTTAAGAAGCGTTTGATATCTATTTCATAGGCATTATATTATGCTTTCTTTCGGGTTGAAAGCATTATTAGTTAGAGAGATTGATGAAAAAGTGAGTTACATAAGTTACATAAAGCAATTTGCTTAATTCAACCCTTGATTGAGGATTTAAAATTCCATAAACTAGAATGAAGCGAAAGAGAGTGCCTAGAAATAATAAGATTGCGTAACATTGGAGTAAAAGTGCAATCATTTGATTACTTTTTAAGTTTTAAATGAAACTATGTCTTTTACCAAACAGAACAGAATATTTTATATCAAGAACAATGTAACAGAATGTTTAAACATAAATAGTTACACTTAAATTTTTACATCCGACAACCTTTTTACAATATAGGCTTCTTCGAAGTGGTCTCTAACATAATTTCTATTTTCATTAGCAGATCGTTTTCCTCTAATAGCGTACTTCTTAATTATTTTAATAGACAAATAACCATACAACGTACAGAGGAAAAAATATTCTTTATCATCATTAAGATGCCTTATCCCGACTACTCGTACATCTGAGGCTTTCACCCGTCCGGGGACCACCTTCCAACTTTTCCTCCTGTACTTTGCACGGTCTGAAGCATCGGTAGTGAGACCATTGTCAGGAATAATAATAACAAGATCATAATTTTTGCAACTAGAATAATTATATTGTCAGAAGACCACCGTTTCACTTTCAATGAAACTGATACAACTCACTACTATCCTTACGTACACCAACAAAAGTTTGATAACAATAATAATTTCAGCGTAATTTAAGGCAAACAATGTTCTCTAGTTAGTTCTGTACAGTTTACAGTTATGGATAAATGGATGGATGGGAAATCATATCAAACATAATAATACATGGAATACAGATCATCAAAGAAATAGAAATTTTGCTGGAATGCCTTTAGGGTCTCTCTCTACTCACTTTGGAAAATTTGATGCAGACCCTAGATACACATTACGAGAAAATATTTGTGCCAAAGAGCAAAGATCCTAAGTATAACTGTAAACGCACAGTATCATCTTTAATCGATAAAGTCTATGTAAAAACATAAAGATACTAACTTTATTTTGTAATATTGTTATTGTAAGTCTAAATGGTATCTTAATTTTCAATTAGATTTCATCGATCAAAGGCAAGTCTAAAATCGAAAATAATAAGATTCAGTCGCTCCGTATTAATTATTAGTGAAATACAGCAAATCTTAATAAGGAATCTATGAATGTTATTCGTTCAGTTTTGTTCGTTTCTGGCAGTGTTCTTATTAGACATCATTTTGAGCTTCATGTTATTTCTTGAAGTGTACTTCTATTATAAGGCTATCATTTTTACTTACAAGGGAATTATTAGATCAAAATCTATTATTCTTTAAATTAATCGAATTACATTTAGGTATTGTTATCTGTTTCGAAGATTATAGGAACATACGGTTATATTTAAAAAAACCTTTTCAAATTCAGTACATGAAATAACTAATCTAACAATATTTCGTTCGTTAATTGCAATTAATGTCTTTTGACAAGCTACGTCACTGTCAAGTTCGTGGTCATTTACATACACGGGGATATGAACCTCGACTCTCCTAAGTATAACTTCGTTCAACTAGTTAATATTATAACTACACTATAATACTAAATTGCTTTATTAATTATTGCTTTAATATTTTTGGTCTGTCAAATCCTTGGCGAGTGAAACCGTGTGTAAAAATGTATATTGTGTGCTCACCGTGTGCTTACGATCAGTATATTACAACAGCAAAAGTATACAAAACAACGAAGCATCGATTAACAGAGTACTACGAGTCGAACTATGAGTAAAATAGATCTAAAAAGTGTACTAGTGCTAACGGGGCAGCCGTCGATGTTCTGTAGAAGGCCTTCGATAGGATTCGTCCTGAGATCACGTTCTTAAAGATTAAGTACAAACTATTATTGCATGTTTAGAATTGCACTGTTACGATTTCGATTTAAAAAGTATCGATAAAAGTAGTCTTTACACTCGTTAGTATTGTCCAACATCTGGAACATACGTGGGGTACTGCAGGGCGGTACTCTGGGCCCGGTCTGGAGCGGTCGACCCGACTTTGACGTTTTCACGACAATTTATGCGTCGGGGTGGCTTAGACTGGCGGGTCCATGTCGCGCTGCAGTGACGTCAGTCACGTGTGGAACACCCACCCGGGCACCGGAGGTCACGCGTCCGGGACTCCGTGGATATGGTGCTGGTAATTGTGGTTCAGTTTATTTGCGAACTCGTTCATTATGTCCCGGAAGATCACTGAATCTAAGTTCTCTCCTAGAATGTAGAGAAGGTACCAGTCGCCCATCTTGCTGCGTCTGACAATGGTGTCGATGTTGTCGCGACGGACTAGCCTGAACCGCATACGCATCATGTAGACTCGCATGCGTGGAGAGAAGATGATGACGAGTCGGTAGATGAGAGTGATGAGGGTGAGGATGCCGAGGATGACGAACCAAAACCAGAGGAAGACGTAGATCTTCTCGTTGACTACGTTCAGTGGGAGTATGCAGAGGGCATCGTGCCGCTCTACCTCGCCTGAAGAACCGAATTTGTTGAATAGTGTGCACTTCACCATTCTGAAACATACAATGAGAGAATATTAACTTTATTATATTGACGTCTGAAATCGCTAAAGGAGGGTCCGATTTAGTTGTATTATGAGTATTATGACCTATATGGCGTGACAGTAAAACTTTCGAATGCTTATGACATGTTATAACATCACTAGTATAAAACAAAGTCGTTGTAGCTGTCTGTCCGTCCCTATCTATGCTCTATATGCTATCTTTAAAACTACGTAACGGATTTTGAAACGGTTTTTTTTTAAATAGATAGTGTGATTCAAGAGGAAGGTTTATATGTATAATAAACGCTTAATATAGTAGAGGACGCAAATTGGCGGTACGAAGTTCGCCGGGTCAGTTAGTAAATTCTATTTCTAAGTTTCTAAGTATGGTATGGTATTCTAATACCTTCTAACAAACGCACAATGGCCCAAAAGAGAGGCTAAGTGCGGACAAAAGAGTCCCCTATCCTATCCTACCTTATAACAAAAGCTTTGCTTCTAGCTGTCTTTCCATTTATAGGGAAGGGGCCATATACCACGATGATAAACCTATCAGAATGTGGTTAATTTACTAAGTGGCCATGTCTGAATAGAACCGATCAAACCAACCCAATATTCCGTTACATCAGCAGTTTGCCGTCGGATATTGTCCATAGCAGACTTGATAACACTTACCTTGGGAATATGTAGATCATAGGGTCGAACCGGACCTCCTGGTCGGACTCCATATACTTGATCACTTTGAGCCCAAACGTCATGAACTCGCCGTCGAAAAAGCGGTTCATCAGGAACATTTGCCCTGAAAACAGTAAAGTTGGTTTGTAAGTGCTTTATAATCTCATTATTTATGTTCAATTCAACAGTTTAATTTTCCATGATACTGGTCAAAGTCAATCGTATTGCTGCAATCGCAAAAAATTAAAATCGCAGACAGATCGTTGGGTAAAATGTAAGTAGTCGTACTTATCGTTGCTCCAATGCAGTCTAAGGCCCGTATTCCAGAAAGTAGTACTGATTCAGATTCAGTAATCACGATTTTCATTGATTGATTAGACAGATAGACACTGACAATCTCTCCTCAGTACTAGTTATAAGCTGAGATTCAGAAATGAGTGTCAATGCTCAAAGCACAAAGCCATTCAACAAGAATTGAATTGTGTATCTTTCAGGAATACTGGCCTAAGTATTGGAATATTATTAAAATGAAGGTCGCAGTGCAGTAAAGCCCAGAAGAATATAAAATTCGCGTAGTTGAAAAGTTTCAGAAACTTTGACTTCACGACCAGTCTATGCATTGTACCTTCTTCAAAATACTTTTTGAAAAAGTTGTACCTAATGTAATGTTAAACATAGTAGGTTTCATTTAAAAGCATGAACACTAATGTTATGACTAGTCTTAATAATTACTAGCTATGCCTGCGACTCCGTCCGCGTAGATGTCGGTTATAGCAAGTTTTGGTCATATTATCTCTGTTTCTAGTCAACTGACGACGATCAAACTCACGTAAGATTGTACTCTCTAACAAAAAAAACCACATCAAAATTCGTTCAGCGAGTTTTGCGTGCACAAGCAGTTATTAATGCCAAAACACGACCTAAGTGTTTTTTAAATATATTTCTTCAATGTACACAGATACTTAACAATTTAAAGATATACATAGAAACATACAAGCACGCCTCTTCCCCAGTAGGGTAGAGACCACGTTTCAACTTGCTACGACACCGGTATATATCTTTCGCTACTTTCATAATTATTTTCATGCGTGCTCGTCGTTTTCGGGTACTCTTGACATGTCCTTTCCTTAAAGCCTTCGATCAGATTGAAATACGTATGTCTAGTTCGACCCAAACCCCCATGTTTTATAAAACGGTGACTGTCCTGAACCTGTCCGATCATCTAAATTCTCAGCAGTTGTGGTTAAAACAGCTAACACAACGTTATTTTATCGCGTGCCTGTGCAGGAGATCGCACATAAAAACAGTTTTGTGTTGTAAAAGTTACTTTATGTGCCTTTTAATTCAATATGTTATGATTTACAATCGAAGCGGGTCGACCGTTGACCGTGTGGAGGAAAATGAGTAGATTCATTCTGGATTCTTTCTGGAGTCTTTTAAATCTTTGTCTAGACGAGATGTGGAGGTATTATCATTAAAATTGCTTTGTCCCTTTGGCATAGAGCCTTGCGAGACTGCACTGGCTAATTAATTTATGGTGGGTTTCATAAATGAAAAAGAGATAAATACGTATACGTAGAATAAATTCTGTTGATGCATATTGAAGGATGCAATTGCGAAGCTCCCTAGATAGATGTACTACGTATACCTATTTTTTATATATTACCATTAAAACAAAACAATACAAGAACAAAAGTGATAGCACAGAAAACCACTAAGGTTATTATCAATAATTATCAAAATTTAAAAAAAAAAACCACTTAATAAAAGTCACTCTGTCTATCTTTCACGCTTTCACGTCTAAGCTATTGAACCAATTTTTTTATAACAGCTAGGTGGCAGACAAGCACAGGGCCAACCTGACGGCAAGTGGCTACCGCGGCCTATGTAATGGATGTGTGCAACATCAGGGGAGTCACACTAGTGCTGCCAAAAACTCTCCAGTGAGCTCTGGCTATCTTACTCACCGTCGGGAACACAACACGAGGTTATTATGGCCGCGGTTTTGTGATTTTGATGCCAAATGTCACCGTACAAAGACAGAGGGTAGCTTCGGAAAGGAGACAAGGTATGTTTCTTCCCGACAGCCGATATGTACGCGTTCGGAGCCGCGGTTATTTGCTAATACATTAATTATAAATTAATGAAATCCAATAACATATGATCTTTCGAGCGAGATTCGAACCAGCCATTCAGTTTCCCTATTTTTACTCGACAAATACAATATTTTCTCCCATAATTATGAGTAAAACGTTGAGTGAATCTTCTGTCGCGTTTTTGTTTATTGCGTACGTGCGGTAGTTCGCGATTCAGATCGTGGCGGCGGCAGATGTGTCCTGATATATCAGTTTAGGACATGCTTAGCCGCGCAGGTTACAAAATGAGCGGACAGACCGACATGCGACATCAATATGTTATTTACGTAGATTTTTGTTAGAAGTTTAGTTATTTTATGACCGTCTCACTCCAGGGATGATCCGTACGAATGATGGAGGAAAAGGGTGAAAAGTGGACCATGAAATTCGTGGTGAAATTTCTTATGCGAATAGGACTCAACCAACCAATGACCTATTATTTAATAGATACGTCATTCAGGTACATTGCGGCTGTCAAAAATGTTAGCGCCATTTTTGACAGCCGCAATGCCGCAAAACTAAGGAGATAAAACAATATTGCTACTTACTACTAGTATATCAATAACAATATTCTTATTACTAATTTATTACTAAAGACGTAATTTATTTATTTTATCCTGTCGCGTCTCAGATTGGTGGAAACAATAGGCTATTTGACTATTTTTTTTTTCGAAAAGTGACCACTTTCTTATAATATAATGAACTGTAAAAGTAAAATTTTTGTGCGACAAATGGTTTTCAAGATATTTGATTTTGAAAAGTTCAATTTGTCGCGCCACTCGAAAACGCTCCATACAAAATCGTACGAAATTGTGACGTCACGCTTCTGGAGCGCGTAGTGCAAATGTATGGAGTGAAAGAGAATATCGCATTTATCTCGGTCTATGTTGCGTTTACACGTATACATATAGTTCAAGGTGCGGGTTCGATTCCCGCTCAGTACAAATATTTGTATGCATGAATATGGCTATTTGCATTGGTCTGGGTGTTTCTATGTATAATATGTACGTATTTACAAAAAAAAAAGGATATAAGTATGTTTATCCGTATTCTAGATTCCATAACACAAGCTATAAAAGCTTACCATGGGTCTAGATAGCGTTGTGTAGAATGTTGTGGAATATTTATTTTATTTCATAATAAAAGTAATTTAAAAGTTAATGAGGAAGCTAAAAAGTTATATATTTTAATTGAATTTGATTATTAATATTTTGACTTTTTTTGGGAATTTCAAGTAATGAAAAGTCATAGTTTCAGTTTAGATATGCAATATTTTATTTTGCAAGGCATATTTTTTCAGAACCAGCTATCATTTTAAGCAGTATTGGGAAGAATCGACGACTTAGTCAAATACCCTATTATGACCATCATTTTTTTTGACATTTTAGAGCGTGAACAACCCATCTATAGTTTATAATATATCTTTGGACTCAACATCGAACGCTGACGGACTGGTATCGGGTGGGTGATGGGTCACACTCCAGTCTAATCGACGGACGGTGGAAAAAAAGCAGCTGGAAAAGTCTAGATGTGATGATGAAGGTGGAGAGACTATGGCCCTATGGTTTATACCAGGGAAGCCGAAGCGTCGGTATAATCGGCCTTACGATGGAGAGGTCCCGGGTTCGAATCGATCCGAAGTTAGATATTAGTAATTTCGGTTCTAATATTCTTTGAAAATAACTATATTTTGGTCCGAATCCCTTAGAAATTCGTCTCCAAAATGTTAGCAGAGAACTGCCATAGATTAATTTTACTTTGTTTAAACTTAAGTTTAATTTTGCGAAATCAATGGCGGGCGACCGTCGTGAGATGTAGATTTGAGTCTTGGACTAATAGAAATTCGTTGTAAATGTTATGTCTTGTCAACACGCAAGCTAATAAACTACGTTTCTATTTCATGCGGAATTATATGTTATTATTTATTTCACTTTTTTAATATCAGACAGGTATAATATACAGCCCAGACTCGGCCTCAGATATAGGCTCGAGTCAACAATAGGCGCACCCCCTATTACGTGGGACTGAATACAATTTTATTATTAGTGAAATGGGGGTGTTAATTCACCTCTGCTAACACTCTGGGGATAAAGGCGTGATTCTATTTATGTGTATGTATATTATTCCGTCTGCACTGCACCAAAGACGTCGACAGAGTTATATTTGCAAATCGCTTCCGTTACTCTTATGGCGGTCAACAAAAATTCAGGCGCGTCATGGCCCCACACTGTCGATCGCGAGCATGGCGTTATTTCCCCATGCCCTACTTACTTTTTTGTTATTGGACGACAGGAAGTGAAAGTAAATAGCCATTGCAAGTTTGACATTACACCGGAAGCGCGGCCATATTGTTGAGTATCTGTTGTTCGTACTTTGTTGGAGCGATACCTAATAATATTTTGATCTATTTATGTTTCGTAAAGGGTAATAAACTTGGGAGTAAAGTTGGTTTATTTAATATGATGTAGTTCCTATCACGAAAATATTGACACTATTAGATAAATGTTTAGACGAATTACAGTAGTACTGCAGGTACATAACACATTGGTATAAAAATAAAATCGATTTGGACAAAAAAAATATTTTTCGAATTCTTTTTATTTTGCATTATTTATTCTCCATCGCGTTAGTAGAGCTAAATGAAACGGTAATTTCATAAAAAAACACATAACATAACATAAACTCACGCCTGTATTCCCCGAAGGGGTAGGCAAAGGTGCTAGCACCCACATTTCGCCAGTTTATGTTTAGGTCCCAATGTAATAGGTGGCGAGCCTATTGCCATTACCGGGCACTTATAAACCTGCGATAAATACACACATAACTTCGAAAAGCATCGAAAAGTCATTGGTGTGTGCCATGGTAAACCTGGGATCGAACCCGAGACCTCGTCTCAGCAGTCCATTACCCATACCACTAGGCTACCGCAGATTAAGAAAAAGCACGTACTCGGCGCTAGTTGCTTGTTTTTGTAGCTATGTGCAATAAAATATATTTGAATTTGAAATTTGAATAAAATAAAAAGACTAAAGAGAAGACTCCTCACCTATAACATTGATAAGCGCGAGAAACTCGCAGAGGTAGTACCGGTACGCCCACCAGTTGTGGTACCTCAAGTTCTCCCACAGGTAGTCCAGTATCAGCTTCTTCTTCGTCTTCTTCTCTATCTCCGTGCACACCCCCACGTCCAGGTCCATCATCAGGGCCCTTATCTTGCCCCCCTCCCATGACTTCCAAAGCCAACGGGGCGCGTAGAATAACATTGCCTGGAAAGAAAGAAATTCCACATTTAATTTATCTCTGAGTATAAAATTCGAGATAAGATTTAACGATTTTAGTCGTTTCGTAAATACTTTTCGTAAATACACAGTTTCGATAGCAAAATCGTTGGATGGGCATGTTATCTGGGACTCGAACCGACTGCAAGGAATACCTACTAAGAATATAAAAATGATTTTCGGCCTTAATAATATTTTCTTAGTTACATGTAATTTTCCAAAGAGATCCAGTTCTTAGCATTCCATGGATTCACCGCGCGGTCGCCGGGTCCATGGCGTGGTACAGAGAGGAACACTGTGACAGCGCCTGGGACTTGCGACCCAGGTGTAGGTTTAGGGTGGCCACCTTGTGATGCATCAGCGCTCACCTCCACCGTCAGTCGTGTTCCCCCCTCTACCTATCCAAATTTTGATCACGAATATACGAAACAAAAACAAATGTTCTATGTGATGTCAATAAGGTAGAAAATTGCTTGCACTAGTCGACCGCCGGCTATCTGCTAATTGTGTGTTCATTTGCCTCACGGCCATAGACTGTCAGGCCAAAATCTCTCGGCACTGACCGGAATAGGCCACACATTATACTTAATAATCTTTTTCTACGAAACGACTATATTATAATCTTGATGTATAATAAATTTTAGAGATTTTTTGTGAGTTAGTTTTGACAATAAATTAGCGTCACTGTGAGATCAGTCTGTATAAATAGTTAAACCAACAAGTCAACATAGGTAGTTAGGGGACTTTTCGGTTGCTTTTTAGTGACAATCAGACTACACTGTCTGATTGTCACCAGGATGTATCTTATTGCGGAGGTGGAAGTAAGACACCACAGTTGGTTAACTTGTTTATTCCTACTTATTATTATTTACATTTTTAGACCTTATATACTATACTATTTTATAGCTATATAGTGGGGGCTGGCAACAAGTGTCACGTACATAGGTTTGTGCATTGTTGCACTTTTGTTGTTATGGCAGAGGACGTGATTTCTTATTTGTGTCAATAAGAACTGAATTTATTTCCTTATAGAAATCACGTTCCTGTCTGCCATATATCTCATAAACCGTGATAGCTAGGCAGTTGAATTTTTTACACATGTATTATTTCTGTTTACGTTAAAGTAACAAATACTATAAACAAATTAAAAAATTAAAAAATTACCGACATTTCCCATCTCCACTATTTAATCCCCATAACTTTTAAACGACTCAACCCATTTTCAACAAACATGTCAAAGAACACTCGCACAGTCACCTATAATACAAAAAATATTTATACTGAAATAGTTTCATCCGTTCGGGAGCTATGATGCCATAGACAGAGTAGTCAATGAAACAGAGATGACAGAAAAAACAGAATGAAAATATGGCTTCGCACGAGAGTTGAACTCGCACTTGGCCCGTTTTTTTATAAACACAGGTCTCAAGAAAACGATTCCGGTTGCCGATGAAACTTTCATCTGGTAGTCTGTGTTACGTTTTTCATGTTATATTGGCGTATTTTAGCTATTTTTTTTATACCACTTAGGTGGCAGACAAGCACACGGCCCACCTGATGGAAAGTGGTTACCGCGGCCTATGGACGTATGCAACACCAGGGGCGTTACACTCACGCTGCCTACCCTGAAGAAATCTTCAGGGTAGGCAGATTTTTAAACCTTTTATTACGGAAGCGCTTGTCATCTGACCTTTCAACCCCGAGGAAAGCCAGTGCTAGAGCCTCGTCTGACCGGTAAGTGTAACAACCAAGAGGTTGTCTCGTTCTTAGAACACGTAATAGGCCCTAATATTCCCATACACCATCTCATGTTTTGAGATTCTAAGTTAATATAAAAGAGAAAAGACAGTTGAACGTACGAACAGCTCATGATCAAAATACTTACATCATCACAGAATATCTCAAATCCATAAAATTTCTAAATATGGTTCCCGTAAAATCTTTACAATCCATATCCATACTTTATTAATATTATAAATGCGAAAGTAACTCTGTCTGTCTGTCTGTCTGTCTGTCTGTCTGTATGTTACGCTTTCACGCCTAAACCACTGAACCGATTTTGATGAAATTTGGTATAGGGATAGGTTAGACCTTGAGAAAGGACATAGGCTATGTTTGGTCGCGATAACCGACATCCAAGCGGACGGAGCCGCGAGCAAAAGCTATTTTGCTATAATATTAACTTAATATTCAAGTAAACATAATAAAAGGTGATTTTAAGTGCCATATGAAACTTTTACGACGACTTTTTCATCTTAACACAACAATTTGATTCACAGACATCTTGATTTCACCAGTTAATTTAGACTATATCTCCTCAATTAAAAAGTTTAAAGTTGAAAATCCGTCAACTATGAGTCACTATCTATCCATCTTGAACGACCAGCAATAAAAATTTGTATTAAAAGTGCATGCAGGCGGCTAGTATTGCAACCTGTAACTGTGTGCTATAATAATAATATTGTTACATGTGGCAATAATTTATGGTATTGCTTCTGTGATGCACTTTCATAGGATAGGTATAGTAAGACGACTAGGGCTGTCAGAGAAGATTAGAACCTACTATTACCTACTATCTTACACCATATAAGGGTGTTTTTAGGGGCATATTGATTGTGTTCTTTAATGGACGAAGCGTTCGCGTATGCCTATATTCTCAGAGTTTAGAAATCAGATGACAGATTCCTATAAAAACTCCTTTTTAGGGTTCCGTAGCCAAATGGCAAGAAACGGAATCCTTATAGATTCGTCATGTCTGTCTGCCTGTCGGTCCGTATGTCACAGCCAGTTTTCTATGAAACTATTAGGCCTATTCTGTTGAAACTTGGTAAGTAGAAAAAATATATGATGTACCACCAAAAATTGGTTTAAAGTCCATCTAGTAAGTAGTTTTTTTTTAATGCTTTATAAACCGCAATTTTCGCATTTCATTTTTTTTTTATATTATGTTACTTGATGAAACCCTTGCGAGTCCGACTTGCACTTGGCCGGTTTTTCGTACTAAAATCTCCGCAGAAAGGGATTATATCGGACCAGATATGACAAAAATGCTAATAAAAGCCTTATAAGCTAAACCATATGGAGGTTTAGGAGTAAATGGACTTTGGACTCCAAGGTTCTATGCCTGCCGTCTAAATCCGTCATTATTAGTTTATATTGGCTATAACAGGGGTCACTGTTCAGTACCCAACTTCCAGAGAAAAGTCAGCACCAGAGCAGTTCGTCCATCAGCAGGTATACAGTTTTACTAAAATAGGCTTTGGCGTGAAACACCCTTACACAATTTAAGGGAACAGTTTCCTTCTCATTGTATTTTGTACTATAGTTTTATTCCGAAGGAAAACAAATAAAGAAGTGTTAACTTAACGACGTAAACGTTAACTACAAGTTAGTTTTGATCTAAATACAGTAAGAGACTGAATATTAAAGTAAGCCAATTTAGCGAGAGAAAAAAGGTAAACAAAGTTTCAGCGGTTCCAAACATTTTTATTTGAAAATTATTACGTATCACTTCAAGCGCATTCCAAACAGGAATGAAATTGGTCATAAGATGGCGGATCTGACAGTTTAGAACCGCTGTACTGACAGCTTTCCTGTGCTACGAAACACGCAACGACAGCTGTTGTTCGGCCATTGTCGCGTACATGTGACATGTGCGACAAGGACAGAGAAAATAATCGCTAGATATCGCAACGTAACTCAGTAATGGTCGCTTTACTTTAGTTTATTCATTGCAATGGATTATGTTCAGAAAAAAAACTACATTAGCGAGCCTGTAGCCGTGAAGCGGGCACATTATTATGGGCTGTGTGTTTTCTATCGGGTGCTGAACAGCCTGACGACACCCACGGGGAGAGGTGAGATAGCCATATTCTACTCCACCAGGAACGAACTATTCAAATATGACAGTCATAAAATGCACACAATATTATCATCTGCAGCCATCTTTTTACCACGAACCAAGTAGAATGAATACGTCAATGGCAGCCCTGTCCATAAACCAATAAATTCATCTGACTAGACACTATCGTAAAATTCGTAAATGGTTTATAGCCATGGTTTATATCGCTCTCATCGGCCCGTGGCTACCGCGATGTGTGCTTACTGACAGATATCATAGCCGCTGATGGCTTTATATAAATAACTATTATAGGAATAGATAGTGATTGGGTGCAATGTAGTGCAATGGTCAAAGTGTGTTCAGTATGAACAATTTTTACGGTACAGTCAGCGTCATAAATATCTAGACGACAAAGTCTCAAAATGGTATTAAAACTATCGTTTTAAGAGCAAATGAAACTGTTTTATTGATTTATATGGTATTATTGTCCAAATTAAAGGTGTGTACTGTAGTGAAACATACGTAAGTTGTTTCAATACTGATTTATTTACCGATACCCACATATATATAAATATACCTGATGGTATTTAGCCAACATAATATACTACAGGTACCAATATCAGAACAATTGGTCAACTGGAAGGGTGCAACTTTTTTAAAGCAAAATTAAGATGATTTTGAGCACTTTGTTCGTCAACATCTTTCTGATGCTTACTGTACGTACGTACGGTTTTACGGGAGCGTAATAATGCTACGGCTACACTACTGTGACATGCCAATAATTTCCGCCACAATTTCAAATTATGGAATAGAGATCCCGTTCTCAGCATTCCATGGATTCACCGTGCGGTCGCCGGGTCCATGGCGTGGTACAGAGAGGAACACTGTGACGGCGCCTGGGACTTGCGACCCAGGTGTAGGTTTAGGGTGGCCACCTTGTGATGCATCAGCGCTCACCTCCACCGTCAGTCGTGTTCCCCCCTCTACCTATCCAAATTTGGTAAGATCCTATCAACGCCGTTTTAGATATTCGTTTGAGTAAAGAGCTTACTGAAGCTCTTGGCAATCCGAGGTCTTTAAATAAGTTATACAGGGATTTAGCTGGAATTCCCCTTGCTCCTACTTCCACGGCGTAGAGTTTAACCACATAGCCATTTTTGGTTAACTCGTTGGTCAAGTCAAAGTATTTGCAGATCACACATATGAGTCTGCGAGTAAAACTAAGGACCAAACATTTTACTCTAACCGCTAATGCATTCTGTCCTCGTTTTATGTTCAGCAAAAAATGTCACATAGTGTTGTATTTACTGTACAAAATTTAAAGTTGTAATACGAGTAATTAATTGGAATCAATATGGAAATGATAAAAAAGATGGCTAATGGTATGCAGGTATTGTATGCAGTGTATATTGATATGTATTTAAGTTCGTCATTATTTTTAAGTAATTCGGTTTTCAGTGGTCTATGATTTGGTTTGCATTTTTACAGTGAAAACCCACGCTTTATTTCTGTACACTCAAAGGTTGCCTGGAAAAGATTATTGTATACAAGGCCGCCTATTTGTACAGTATTTTATATATGATTTTTGCTATTCATTTGTGTATTTTGGTGTACAAATACAGAATACTTTACTTTACTTTACTTTTACTTTTATATACACTTATAAAACATACAAACTTATATTGAAGGAATTTTCACAGCATTAAGTATGCTAACTATACAAATCAAATACATAGGGAATTTAATTGTTTGGGCGCAGTTATCAAAAAATCAATGTTTAAAAATGATTGTAACATCATTCATTGATTCCGATAGTTCGTAAGAAAATCGGTAGATGACGTCACGTCGCCTTAAAGACGTATAAGATGGGAAATTTGAATCATATCGGGCGTGTCTCGGTAGCCGAATTGGTCAGGCATTCCCCCTGTAAGGGAAAGACTGCGGGTTCGAGTCCCGCCCGAGAAGATTCTTTTTCCCTATGTATTTGATTTATACAAACTTATACTCATAAAAATAGCGTTTTCTCGTAATTTTTACTGTACAATCGTTTTATAGCAAGACAACTACCTACCATGAAAGGGAGGGGAATAATAATTTTAAAGATATTAAATATTTTGTATGTGGTACTTAAACGTCAATTTATATCTCCTGTCCGCTACTAGATGGCAGCAGTAGGCGGACAGATAGTTATCCTGGCACTGAGCGCATGTTGCAGCACAGTGCTACATAAATTTAAAGTGTTTCAATGCAACTGCTTGAAATAGCACCTTATTATTTATGTAACACCTACATTCTAGTTTATAGGGGTGTTATTTTGAAAGACGGTGAATTGGGACTTTTCAGGTGAAGTCATCGTATTTTATTAGATAGTTTCAGGTATGAGTACTGTAGGTGGAGGTCAATGTTGCAACTGCTAGGCTTACAAAGTGGTATAGTTATGATCACGGCATGCATCACGTATTCAAACTATTCAAATGGAAAAAATGAGAATTATATTTTTCTAGCTTTTGCCCGCGGCTCCACCCGCGTGGATATCGGTTATCACGACCAAACATAGCCTATGTCCTTTCTCAAGGTCTAGTCTACCCCTATACCAAATTTCATCAAAATCGGTTTAGTGGTTTAGGCGTGAAAGCGTAACATACAGACAGACTATTTGGGTAGGCAGCGCGAGTGTAACGCCCCTGGTGTTGCATACGTCCATAGGCCGCGGTAACCACTTTCCATCAGGTGGGCCGTCTGCTTGTCTGCCACCTAAGTGGTATAAAAAAAAACAGACAGACAGACAGACAGAGTTACTTTCGCATTTATAATATTAGTATGGAAGTACGGATCTCTCTTTCTCTCCCATCTCTACCCAATCCCTTATTATTTATGCCACTAAGATGGCAAACAAGCACGCGGCTCTTCGTAGATTATGGACGTGTAAACACCAGGTGCTTCACACTCGCTCTACCGACCTTGAAAAACTTTCTAATATCCTTTTTGAAGAATCCCATATTTTTTTAATTTGGTACTTAATACCACAATAGGCAGGTCATTAAGCGTGCGCGGGATGAAGTTCCTTTCATACCGTACAGTGCACCGTTAACAATCCTGACCCGATTTATGAAGCAAAGTAAACACAATTCATCTTCAACTGCAACAGAATAAAACCGCAATAACACGGCATCCATCACCCGCCTGGCAGCAACCGACTGCCAAGAGGCGGACTGCACGAAGAGCTGCAGTATTGCACCTCGCGCGTGCCACATAACTTAGCCATGTTTCGAATACTCCGATAGAATACTGATACAAAACTATTAACGATTCAACGACTAGAAACGAGTTGGAGATTAAGTAGGGGGTATTTAACATTACAATACAATGGACTGAATGGATGTAAGGATGCTTACGATGTTTGTTACTGAATAACGTGAGAACTGGTCAACGGGGCAGGATAATACGCCTTTTTCCCAGTGGGGTAGGCAGAGACTACAGCTTACTACTTGCTACGATACGGGCATAGACTTTCGTTTTTTCTACTTTCATAATTGTTTTCATATACGCTCGCCGGTTTTGAGTACTCCTGATATATCCGTTCTTTAAAATGTCTGCAATCTGCTTGCCATACGCATGTCTCGGTCGACCCCGACTGGGTCGCCTAGAGAGATTGTGGTCTGTAGGTCACAATAGGTACATATTACACGTATTACATAGTTAAATACAATCTAAAACACTAACTTTATGTTAGACCAATGATTCTGATGATGATGCCAATTTATCTAACAGTAGTTGGCGAACTTTCGCCTGAATACCTGTCGGCTAGGAGCCCTTCTGATTTCGAGAGATAGCGCATTCCATAAGAACACAGATTGGACAGCAAAGGAAGAGTGCACGAATAGAATAGAATAGAATACTCTTTATTGCACACCAAACATAGAATATATACAGAGGATACATAAATGAAAGAAAGTTGTACAATGGGCGGCCTTATCGCGATCTGCGATTTCTTCCAGACAACAAAATGAGTCTTGTGAGTAGGACAAGACAAAATTAGATTGTTTTTTTGACCGAAAGATCCCTATTGTGAAAATTTTGTTTACAGGCTGAACTTAGATTTATTTAAATATTATAGTTAATAATATCAACAAAGGTCAGATGTTCAAAAAATGCATTGCAGCACTGGAAGATTGCCACAAGTTAAAAGGTACAATGAGGTTTTTTCTACCATTGGAACCGTGCCCAACATATGATACGTTTGTTCCTATCGGATAAGAACTTAATGCCCGTCTCGATGAGTTATAAGGTGTGCGGAGATATCAACCACATCGCGAAAGATGATTTACTTCGGTTATAATAGCAGCTAGAGGTTTAACAGTGTTAATTTTAGATATATATAGTTTTATAGTTTTAAAACGGTATCGGAATGGTAGGTCAGTTATCGATGTAGCACTCTTTCGGGCTGTAGAAGGTGCAACGGATGGCGGAGGTCGTAGAAGAATCTCTGCCTTCCATGCCTATCAGGCCTAGGGTTGACAGTAAACGGGTACTATCAGAAGCAGGCTTAGAGTGTCGTGGAACTTGGTAACGCTAAAACGCTTATACGTTCAATTACATTTTATAGGTTTGTCAAGAATTACTTGAGTGAAAAATAGTTTAAAAACTAAAAAACACGCTTTTAGCATGCACTAAAAATTACAATAGCCAGTCCGCCATATTGGATTTAAGTCACGTGACTATTTTTTCGTATTCCTGACAGCAAACCCTTTCATTTGATACCCATATCATGGGGGTGGTTTTCAAACAGCCAGTCCACCATCTTGGGGAGGCCGCCATATTGGATTTGTAATGACGTTTCTTAGCTAGTCATGTATTGTCACCAGAACTCAGAGCGTGTGCAAAATTTCATCTTAATCGAAGACCGGGAAGTGGTTCAAATTAAGATCCCAAGATTTTCTTACATATGAGTACACAGTTACAAGTGAAGCTAATAAAAGCGTGTTAAAAAGAGAAATTCTGGTGCTCATAAATATGCTATAAAATATAGGATAAGATATCATATTTAGTAAATTCTGAAATGGTGAAAAATTTATTGGCTTTTTCGGTAAAACATGTAGAAACTTAAACGTTTAAACAACAATAAAAATAAAGACAGGTACCTAGCTCACCACAGACAAAAAAAAAAGAAAAATAAAACTCCAAAAGGCGGCGCTCTTGGCAGACGGCGAAATGGCGCGAAAACCGCGCCGTAGCCGTAGGTTTGACAGTGACAAGTGACATCAGGTGTCACTGTTATGAATTGCTTTCAGTTTATAGAGTGACTGTTCCCAAACGCGCCGAGGATTTTATGGCAATGATTTTTTAATGTGAGTGTTATGCGGGTCTTGTGTTATTTTTTAACCAACTTCAAGTGGATTCGACTGAATGATCGGTATTTATATGCTTGTGTTCTGTGTTTACAGATGACAGCTTAATTTTTTTTCTTTTAGTTCCTTTCGGTACAGGCTAAGGTACTATGAGCATGCTGCCTTGTCTTCAGTTTTATTTATTTTCTTAGAAATTATTGTCGATGATAATAATGGTGATGAGTTGATGACGTTAATGATGATGATGATGATGATAACGGTGAATGATGATTGATGCCTTAGTAAAGTTGTGGGGACTTTACTAAAATCTCCCTGGGGAGATTTGGTTTGAACACAAAGTGATGCAAGAACTCAAGTCTTTTAAGTCTTTTAAAAGAAACTCGACTCGTTATAACGACTTATGACGCTTCACAACTTGATCGAGTCCCTAAACCTTGAGTCCTGAGTCTTTTAAGAGTCTTCGACTACGACTCGAGTTTTATTTTAAACTGAGTCTTTTAAAAAGACTCGAGTTTTTTTAAACGACTCAGTCGTGACGAAAAGACTCCTACATTTTAAAAGGACTCGACTCGTTGGACTCGTGAGTCGTGCTCATATAACTACTATACATGTAATAGTTAAGTGTGCACAGGCGATTATTCCGTAACTATTACTGATATCAAAAAACTATAAACTGATATCTAAGTGCGTCACCTAACGAATAAAATAACATCAATAATTAAAACCTTTATCATAATTTGTCGTTCCCGCCACTAAACTTGCAAATTATTGTGTTCTTTTTAATTTGTATTTGGTTATATCGTATAAATAGTATAACTAAGTGGATAAACCCAATATTTTAGGGAAGTAGGTACTGTAATAGACGCTAAACGCTATAATGAGATATTAAATAAATGTGGATATAATATAAGTACTGTTTTATGTATAAGGTACACACTCCATAATTAATGCAGGGTATAGGGACCAATGATAAACTATAGATACGTCATTCAGGAACATTACGGCTGTCAAAAATGGCACAACAACTAAGGATAAAACGATATTGCTACTTACTAATAAACGTCAATATTATTAATTTATACGTATATAGCCGCGTGGTTCCCGTCAGAGTAGAATTTGGGCCACCCCATCTCTTCCCGTGCGGTGTCGTACAAGGCGAATAAGGGACAGGGCTGTTCAACATCAGTATACAGCCCAGGCATACATGGCTCGAGTCAACAATAGTGCCCGGAATGCGACAATAGGCTCACGCCCTATTACGTGGGACCGAATAAAATGATTGGTGAAATGTGGGTGTTAATTAACCTCTACCTAACCCTCCGGGGATAAAGGCGTGATTATATGTATGTATACGCATTATATTATTATTTATATAAAAAAATATTGAATAATAAACATGGAAAATTGATTAAACTAATAAAGCTTTGACTTGAATTAAAAATTTAGAATTACAATACAATTTTTTATTTATTTATTACACTTTATTATTTTTATAATTCTAAACAGCTCATCGTATGCTAAACGACTCGAGTCCTTTAATAAAAGACTCGCGACTAAGTTGTGAGTCTTTTAATAAAAGACTCGAGTCGTTTTATATCCGAGTCGTATTATAACAACTGGAGTCCCTCAGATTAATAAAAAGACTTGAGTTGTATTTTTGGAGTCGAGTCTTCAAAATCGAGTCTAGTCCTGACTAAGTGACTTAAAGGACTTGAGTTCTTGCATCACTAGAACACATAGAGTCACAATTCACTGTACCTAATATGCCACTTTCCTACACGCGTGTGCGTTATCCAAGGCGTTATGGCTAAAAATCCACCATTTTTGTACATAAAAACTCGAACTCACACCAATTTCGGAAAATAAAATATTACCGAGATGCGTCCTCTACGCTTTCCCGCCAAAACTCCGATGACAGCTTAACTCAAAGTAAGAAACAAAACGCAGTGTATTTTTTGTACAAGAAAAAAAAACAAAATAGAGTCGTTACATTTTACGCGCCAAAAGTAGTTGAACGTCAAAAACATTTTTTTAATAGCTGGAACTATTTCGAAGAGCCTTTAAAATAGAATAGGAGCGTTTTACAGTTCAACCGTTGCCAAGTTCTGGCAACTCTGAAGTTAGTGGCTGACCACTCCAGCTGTGTTTGCTGACCACTCATGGGTAGTTTATACCCTCATTGCATAAAACTTGAGAGTTTTACTCGACATTTTAAATTTTTGTGGGAGGAGAATGCGTATTACCTACTAGTGTGTGTGAGAGCTAGTTTGTATGGTAGTGAATTATTTATGGGTACGTTTTTTTGGAGCGTTTATTTTTTTATACTTATAGGTAGGTGCAGTCTCAATTATGTGTTATTAATTAATAAATATGGGTTCATTATTTAGTTGTGTTAAGTATTATTTATGGTACCTTTATTCATGTTTTAAGCGAAAGAGGCTGTAAGTTTGACGTGTCTGTCTGGTTGTGGCATCATAGCTCCCGAACGGATGAAACCATTTCAATTTAGTTTTTTTTTTGTATGACTTATGTGCAAGGTGCAACTGTTCTTAGACAGGTTTGATGAAAAGAGTTATTAAGGTTAAAGTGGGGATGGGTAGTGTCGGGGGCTTTTAAGTTTTTAATCCTATGTTATATTGACAATACAAAATAATATGTCACAAAACTTAAGTATCCATACTAATATCATAAATGCGAAAGTAACTCTGTCTGTCTACGCTTACACGCCTAAACTACTGAACCGATTTTCATGAAATTTGGTATAGTGGTAGATTAGACCATGAGAAAGGACATAGGCTATCTTTGGTCGCGATAGCCGACATCCACACGGGCGGAGCCGCGAGCAAAAGCTATTTATAAAATAAATCGTTTTGTGTAACTTTTAGTGGTATACCTTGAGATGTTTTACAATGAAAGAATGCTTATATTTTATTGCCCCTAACCTAAGAAATTTACACCTAAAACTGAATAGATATATAAATAACCATATTAACTTCTGTCGTTATAATAGTTCAACCTGCCGATTTGACCTTCAATCAACCCAATGCCCCATATTCCCGGCCCTATAACCCATATCAGACCCCGGAACACTACAAAGTAAGCAAGTATGCCTCCGTTAGCTCCCCAAGACGCCGGGATCCCGGGTAAGGCGGTGCTCAGCACATTCGCAGGCTTATCTTAACAGGCGAGTGCCCAATTCGATCAGCTGTGAACCGATTGTACTACTTGTTGCTAAAGCAAGCGGAGATACGGGATGTAGGTTGTGAAAATATATTCGTTGGGTAGTTTAGTAACTGGTTTCGAAAAAGGAGACTGTGAATCGCACAGGCGGGACTCGGACATACGATCTTTCCCTCTTGCCTTAACTCCTATACTCTGTCCATTCGCTTATTTTCTTTTTGACAGTTTACGCATATGAATTACTGTTTTTATTTACGGAATAATTTACTACAGTAATGTCATACTTTATTGACGGGTAACGCT
Organism: Eilema sororculum; assembly: GCA_914829495.1. Taxonomy (NCBI): domain Eukaryota; kingdom Metazoa; phylum Arthropoda; class Insecta; order Lepidoptera; family Erebidae; genus Eilema; species Eilema sororculum. The sequence goes on from OU618534.1 coordinate 26,815,615, forward strand.
CACTTAGTGAAGTGCCCTGTGCATAACAAACAGACACAGACTATAAAGCAGATCTTGAAATATGATAATTCGATCAATTGTCTACAAATCGATTTTGTTAATAGTATTTATTACATTGATTTATTTATTTATTTTTTTATTTATGTATTATTTTATCAGATTCTTCGTCATAATTTACACTAGACTCATGAGTTGAGTCCTCTGTTACTTGAATAATCAATTATTGATCTATTATATTGTAAATTACAAGGTCTCGAACCCAATCAGAGATATTTATTTTTCTTGTCCTCTACACGACATGACAGTCGCCCAGATTTCAGGTTTTTTTTTAATAATTTAAAAAAATATATTTATAATTTTAAAAAACTTGATATACAAATAATTAATAATTATATATATATATTATAAATACGTCGATGCATTAAATCGATTGAACAATGTTCTTAAGTAAAATCGATAATTATTTCGAATCGGAACGGTACTGTACGCGGGTGTCACTAACTTCAAATTGTCTCGAACTGTCAAAAAGAAAATAAACGAATGGACGGAGTATAGGTCACGGAGCTACACCCGAATTGATAGAATTTTTCTTGTTGGACGTGGCTCAGTGGCCTAGTGTTTAAGGCATTCTACCTGTAACGGGAAATATCGCGAGTTCAAGTCCCGCCCGAGCGATTCACTTGTTGGCGTATAGGTAGCCTAAATAATGAATCGTTGGGTGACTTATTGTGTTTTAGAGGTAAGGTACTCTTACGACCTCAAAATTTGGAACCTATCACATAAACAACCGTATGACCCTATTTTTAAGACCCGTTTATTGACTCAAACTTTGAAGACGAACGGGCTTATAGTCGTTTTGGTGGTCGATGTTCAGTTTGCGACTGGCCATGACTGTTGTAATGAGGCCAAAAAAAATAGCTAAAAGGTTATCATAATCTGTAATGGAGTTTCCTTCAAAGTTTAGACTTTGAGAACCGGGTTTCGCTCTCTTACGGTTGACTTAATTGATCTGACCACCAACTCAAGAGTGTGCCAGAATCTTGGCTTCAGAGGTTTTTCAGCTTGTTAAGCTCTTGAAAGCTTTTGCGGAGTGGCGGTAGCAGACGCGAACGCTACGCAGGAAGCGCGGGTTCGATCCCCGCTCAGTGCAAATATTTGTATGCAAATGCATTAATCTGCAGTAGCCTATGTCATGGGTAATGGACTGCTGAGACGAGATCTCGGGTTCGATCCCAGGTTTACCATGGCACACACCAAGGATTTTTCGATGCTTTTCGAAGTTATGTGTGTATTTATCGCAGGTTTATAAGTGCCGGTTAATGGCAATAGGCTCGCCACCTATTACATTGGGACCTAAACATAAACTGGCGAAATGTGGGTGCTAGCACCTCTGCCTACCCCTTCGGGGAATATAGGCGTGAGGTTATGCTATGTTATATATGTATTTACATTTGTCTGGATGTTTTCTATGTTTAATATTTATGTATTTACAAAAAAAAGTATCTAAGTATGTTTATCCGCATTCTAGATTCCACAACACAAGTTACTTACTATGCTTACTATAAGGTCTGGATAGCGTTGTCTACAATGTTGTGGAATACTTATTTATTATTATTTATTTGATGGTGCAAATAAATTCACCGATCAAATAGTTCAAAGAGATTACACAAATAAGGCCGTTGTTTTGTGTAGATAAGTTCAGTTCTACGTACACAGGTAGTTATTTGCCACTACAGTTTATACTACAGTCAATGGTCACTACAATAGATGAGAAATTCTTACGTACGACAATAAAGAGATACCTCCAAGATCACATGGGACGCGTGACTCACTTGGCACTTGTTACCGGTCATCGCCTCTGCCGCCAAGTCATAAGAGGTAGCGATTAATCAACTTTATTATCAATATTATACTAGCTTTTGCCCGCGGCTCCGCCCGCGTGGATGTCGGTTATCGCGACCAAACATAGCCTATGTCCTTTTTCAAGGTCTAATCTACCCCTATACTAAATTTCATCAAAATCGGTTCAGGGGTTTAGGCGTGAAAGCATAACATACAGACATACAGAGTAACTTTCGCATTACTAATATTTGTATGAATTTGTTGTGGTTCATAAAGTAGAATAATAAGGATCGCACAATGGGACTAAGAGACACAAACGTGTTTCTCACATGACAGTAAATAGATACGCCATATGAAAATAATACCAGTGTAACTCTTCAGAAAATTCTAAGATGAACTAACTTTTAAACTCTCGCGTTTCGTGGCATAAGTAAGTTATTAATAATTATAACGAGAATTATCGCGTTAATTCCCGTTATAATTATTGTAATTCCAAGATGAGTAGACAAGATCAACTACTTATACGGTAGTTTGGTAGTTAGAGTGTTCCTCCGAGACTTTAGAGTTTATTCGTAGCAAAAAAATCTAAAAAAGATAATTTTATTATATTAGACTAGCTGTTGCCCACGGCTCCGCCAGTGCTGATATCTGAATTTTCTTTGCTATAAACCTCACGGAGCCCGAGACTTTTCCAACGAATGCAAAACCGTGGAAATCGGTTCGTGTGTTCTGGAGTTATATCGTCAGGAAGGAAAACCCGACTTATTTTTATACATATAGTAGATAACATAGCCTATTGCCGGCAAGCGCACAAGTAGTCATGGGCTGTATGTTTCCTGTTGTATGGAGAACAGCCCTATCCCTTAATCGCCTTCAACGACACCCATAGGAAAAGCTGGGGTGACCCTATACTACTTCTTCAGGATCCAACATGGCATATCTTATAGAACGAATCCAAAAAAAATTGAAGGAATTTTTTATAGCATTTATTAGGCTAACTTTAAAATTGGAATACGATACGAAAAGACGTATTTAAAGAGAAGGGAAATTTGAAGTGATTTAAGTCTGGGTCAATATCTCAGTTAGAAGAGTGTTCCCCCTGTAAGAGAAAAGTCGTGGGTTCAAGATCCACTTGAGCATTTTGTTTCTCCCGATGTATTCGAACCAAAAAATTTGTTATCATTGTTAGCTTCCAACTATGTCGTATCACAGTAAACTATAGCACTCATTATTCATTTGACAAAGTAGTGGAGCTATTAAACCAAACTACGTACAAACCAGTTAAGAATCATGCCAAAAGATTTCCGCGGCAATTTCCTGCCTTGAGCCACGACCACCCCGTTCCCGAGCGTGACTCTTTCACGGCCAAACCAAATGATTTACGAAGTATAGCACCATTAATGAGTACAACACTATGATTTAATTTCAGAGCGTGTTATTTTTGTATTGAGTGCAAAAATCTATTGTTTGTGACATTGTGAGTGAAACGGATCGTATCGTCAACCTTGTGGGTACAAGTTAATTTGGGTTGTTATTAATTTGTTGGCAACTATTTATTTGTATTTGTCAGAATGTCTGTTATTTTAAGCGGCTTGTTAACGATTTATTAAATGAAACAAGGCAAGCATTTGTATAATAGTCAATAATTTTAAGTAGTCGATTTTGAACAGGAATCTATGGCTGTAGAGGCAAATGGATTAACCAATTAACTGGAGAAGTACCACTTTTTAATTTATATCCACTTTAGGAACTATAAATGTAGTTTTTTTCACAACATTCTACACAACGCTGGTAATGGTAATCTAGAATGCGGATAAACATACTTAGCTACTTTTTTGGAAACACATAATATACAACAAGCGCAGGACGCTCCCGGTATCACCTGTGGCAAGCATTGTGATGAAGACAGTAGCTGAGAGCACCATCAACACATACTATTCTAAATTCAGTAGGTATTATAATTATGGGAGCGAAATCACACCCAAAAAGGGCTAAATAAAAAAATAAATAATAAAAATTCCACAACATTCCACACAATGCTATCTAGACCCATAGTAAGCTTAACTAGCTTGTGTTACGGAATCTAGAATGCGGATAAACATACAAAAAAGTATCTAACTTTTTTTTTGTAAATATATAAATATTATACATAGAAACACCCAGACCAATTCAAATAGCCATATTCATGCATACAATTATTTGCTCTGAGCAGGGATTGAACCCGCGCCTCCTGCGTAATTCCATTCACTACCGCCACGCCATGGAGGCTATCTTGTTATCCCCTTGCTGTTTTTTTTTATCGTGCGATAAATAAAGGTGGTTATGTGGGACTCGAACCGACTAAAACGCACGCCGTCTTGGGTCCTTGGTTGCCGGAGGTGAGATTGCTAGCACCCCGACAGACCCAGGACCATCTCTTTCGAAATGGCCCCCTTCAGGTTGTGGGGACCACAATGTCCCCATAATCCCCTTGCTGTGAAAATTGTTATCTCAAGATGCTTAAACAATTAGTCCCATGAACCTATTCAGTCGAAACGTATAACTTTATGAGAATTGGGTTAGATGCTAAATTCGTTTATCGTCGTGAGCTTGTAACTTGGGCCACCGCTTTAAATGAATGCAGCAAAATCCAAAATATGCAAAGCAATGGCAGCAAAGTTTCAATACTAAATATATCTTGCTTTCTTTAGTGAAATAAAGTTTTTCAGCTTTAGCTTTAAATGAATTGACAACGCATTACTCGAAGAATCTCATTATGTTATAAAAGAAAAGTCAGTTTAATAATGTACCTACGTAATATTACTAGTAAAATCAACCTTTAAAAAATTGTTTCCACCCGCTCTTTTGAAAACAAATGAAATAAAAATTTATTAAATAAATAAAAAATAAAAAATGATACATAGAAACACCCAGACCAATGCAAATATATGCACTGAGCGTTCATTTCCGCTACGCCACAGAGGCATTCAAATTGGAAAAAATCTACTAGGGGATTTGGAAAAACAATAAATGAACGCAAACGAGTGTCACGTTTTTATAACTAGTACTTTTTTTTTTGGTTTTTCTGGCTTCTTGCTGAGCATTTAGGCAATGTCAAGTATATGATATTATAACTTCAGTTAAAATGATTGATGACGATGATGATAATGGGTTAACGATGTTGATGATGATGATAATGACGATGAATGAGATGATTGCTGCCTCAGTAAAGTTGTGGGGACTTTATTAAAAGCTCCCTGGGGAGATTTGGATGGAACACGTAGTCACAATTCACTGTAATATGCCACTTTCCTACACGCGTGTGAGTTGTCCAGTACTCGAATTCACACCAATTTCGGAAAATAAAATAATACCGCGATGCGTCCTTTACGCTTTCCCGCCAAAAACTCATAACTAGTACTTACTGCTTCCAGAAAAGTTAACAGAAGATAGTTAGTAGGTATACCTATTATCTGCCTAATCTTATGCGATTGGAACAGAGTAGCTTTGAGTTTTTATTACCAAATTTTTCTAATAGGTACCTGGTGGAGCGCTTATGTACTTTCTTAATTATTTCCCACATAATTTAATTGTATTTCAATTTTTGTAATTTAAAAAAACCGCTTCTGTGAACGAATAATGTTTGAGTATTGGCGCTCATTTGTTGACCACTTAGTGTTGAAGAAGGCCAATAGATGGCGCTGTGCACAGATTTTTCGAACTATACTTTGAGACTGAAGTTCCTACGAGCGACACTCTCAAGCTTCACGGCGGACGATCTCCCCGCCCATTTTTACTTCTCTTCACCCGCTGCCGCTCCGAACGGAAGTTGAGTACTTCAACTCCTCGTTTCTTTTTCTGTGTAATTCTATAAGTTCCTTTGGCCACATTCTCAAGTCAAGTGAAGTGTTACGGAAGAAAATGACTCACTCAAGAAAGTCACCGGCCGGTCGACACCTACCTACCCACCAGCACGTGCCAGGAACCACGCCTGTCTGCAGCTGTATCCTCACGAGGTGGAACTCAGGTCAGTGCCGGTTCTCTTGCGTTTTCATTCATAAAAGCGGTCACATGTGTATTTTCTTTCTATTACAACCAAACTTCAGGTCACAGGTTCTTATACGCTCTGTGTGCAAACACACCAGTGGTCGGACTATTTACACGTCCTACCATAATTTATGGTCCTTACGAGTCGGATAGGCCAGTAAATAACATATTCACGTAATTATTGGTGAATTATATTTCTTTCCTATTCATTTAATTAAAAGATTCACGTAATTTTGGTGAATTTTTTCCGCCATCTTAGTTTGATTACTTTCATTCGCTAACAGATTTACGTAAATTATTTGGTAAATTCTGCATTTAAAACGCTAAATCTACGTAATAATTAGTAGATATTTATAATAGTTGGTGATTTACGTATTAATTGGTAAATACTCGTCATTCTATTCACATACGCGTAACTTTGTAGGTACCTATCTAGGTACGTAGGTAGTTACATTCCCGCTCCGCCGTGCTACTTGCGCTATTATATAATAAGCCGTAGTACAATCTTCAATAAAAAGTATATCTAAACTGTTTGTGTTAGATAATCTTCTTGTTATATTTCAATAGGTAGTAGGACTACCTATCGTTAATTTGCAAACATGTCGTCAGATCTCGAAACGAAGCTTATTATGTTGAATCAAAAGAAGGAATTATTGTTTGCACGCATTACTCGTTGGTATAAATCGTCGAAATCAATTGTTTGTTTTGATATAACGACGCGATCTAGTGAGGATTTTTTGGCTGAGACCGAGACCTTCGATGATGTTCGCGATAAGTTCGAGTCGATTGTGGATCAAATAAATAGCTCAAATTTATCATTAGAATCCCCTGTGGAACCCGACTATTCTTGCCTTGACTCATTTGATGAATTGTATTCGAGAATAAAACGCATTAGAAATAAATTATCTACTCCCAAGGTCAAGGAGGTCGCCTCACACGGGTCGAGTAATTCGAACGCGTCTGTAGTGAAATTGGAAATGCTTGTTATTCCGAGTTTTGACGGACGCCCTGAAAACTGGAATACATTTTATCAGTCCTTTAAGGCCAATATTCATTCAAACAAACAATTGTCTGATTCGCAACGTGTGCAATACCTATTCTCAAAACTAACCAATGACGCATTAAAGTTCACTGCCGGTATTGTTCCGTCAAGTGAGACCTACAGTATAGTTTGGGACGCCTTGGTCAAGAAATACCAAGATAAACGTTCATTAGGTTCATATTATCTTAATAATATATTAGACTTAAAGAATTGTTCACCTAGTGTGAACTCACTTGATTCATTTATAGGTATATATTCCTCCTCTATCGCCGCGCTTAAAGAATTAGGTATAAATGATTTAACGGACTTCATGTTTCTACAATGTGCCTTGAGGAAAATGGACACTCTAACCATCCAAGCCTTCGAACTTTCTGTTCGAGGTGTCGATATACCTACGACGCAACAGCTGATCGACTTTGTACAAGATCATGCTAAGATGATTGAACGGTCAAACCCGCGGTCTTCGTCATATGCGAAGTCGTCCACTGCTGGGACGCCACAGTCTAGTGATAGGCGTGTACAGCGTAATTCTAAGTCGTTTGTTGTCAGTGAGCCGATTAATAATAAGTCGAATGCGCCCGCCGCAGTTAACGCGTCCTGTTGTTTATGTGGCGGCAGCGACCACCGACACCTGTATGACTGCGCTCAGTTTAAAAATATGCAAAATGCAAAGGCTAGATATGAGTTTATTAAATCTAAGCGTGGTTGCGTCAATTGTCTAAGCACATTACATAATCTCCCGCAATGTAAAAGTACGTCAGTTTGCTTCTGTCAGAAAAAACATCATAAATTATTGCATTTTGATAATAATGTTAATAATTCGCACTTGCATGCGACGATTGCTGTCGCTTCCCCGCCGCCCCAGTGCGACCATGTTAGTCTCACTCCTGAGTCACCGCTCGCTTCAAGCACTGTGCATTCGTATGCCTCTAGCCATAAGTGTGATATTCTCTTGGCAACCGCTCAGGTGTATGCTCGCCCTAAAGGTAGCACTGGAAATAAATCTGTAGTCAGATGAAACATTGATATAGTATTAGGTGCACAGCTCTTCCCGTATATCTACTTAGGAAATAGAGTCGAGTGTGGTCCCAGTGCCCCTTGTGTACTATCAACCGCGTTTGGGTATGTACTTATAGGTGATTACCCACGTAAAGATGTTGTGCCTACAACCGCATCCTTTTCTGCGCTAGCACTAAATGATTTAGTGCAAAAATGTTGGGAACTTGAGGAAGTTCCTGTGAAGCGCCTATTGTCTCCAGAAGAAACCGAGTGCGAGAATATTTTCACATCTACTGTGACTCGCGATGACGTAGGTCGTTATACTGTTGCGCTGCCGTTCTGCAAGGATCCCTCTGAACTAGGGAACTCGCGCGGCGTCGCTCACCGCCGGTTTTTGTCGCTCGAGCGTAAACTTCGTCAATCACCAACCGTACGTGAAAATTACAATAAGGTTATTCAGGATTATTTAGATAACGGTTATCTTAGTCTCGTTGATGACTCTAATTTGTCTATGGATGGTTATTACATACCACATCACGCAGTAGTTCGACATGACAAACCGATGCCACGTATTGTGTTAGACGCGAGCGCTAAAACCCACACTGGTCTTTCGCTCAATGATATTTTACATATTTGTCCCAATTTACAGGCAGACCTGTTTTTATTATTATTAAATTTTAGGCTATTTCCTATCGCAATGAACGCTGACATAAAACAACATTATTTACGTATTGGCGTACCTGTTGACCATCGTAAATACCTGCGCATCTTATTCAGGTTCAAGGAATCAGATGAAATTCAGACCTATGTGTTTAATTGACAGGCGTTTGGTCTGAAGTCAAGTCCGTATATAGCTATACGTACTGTGCGTCAGCTGGCTACTGACATGAGTCCGCACTTCCCTGACGCCGCGAAAGTGGCAGAGACCTGTCTGTATACTGACGATTTAGTTCATTCCGCACCTGATGAGGACACTGCTGTACACTTAGCTCGCAACTTGATAAAACTGTTCAAGGCTGGCGACTTTGACTTAGTGAAGTGGTCTAGCAATTCTTCTGTGCTGCTAGACTCACTTCCTGATACTCACCGCAAATCGCTTGAGTTTGATGTTGGCAGTCATGTCGCAAAGGTTTTAGGTCTCTCGTGGGAACCGTGTGGAGATAATTTTTATTTCACATCCACCTCGGTAGATGAGAAGTGCACTAAGAGAAATATACTCTCGATAGTTGCGCGACTATTTGACGTGCTCGGGTTGGTGGCACCTGTGATACTCTACGCCAAGTTGTTAATTAAGGAACTTTGGCTTAGTAAGAGTGATTGGGATGACCCTGCTCCAGAGCATATACGCTCACGCTTTTCCGCTCTCGTTCAAGAATTAAAATTGCTTGACACATTAAAAATTCCACGATATATAGGTGTCGAAGTTGATTGCGAATTACGTCTTGTCGCATCTTGTGATGCCAGCCGGAATGGCATGGGATGTGTTATTTATGCACATTGTACCTACCCATCTAGCATTCAAACTCGCATTTTGTGTGCAAAATCAAAGGTCACTCCGACAAAGATTACTACGCTTGCTCGATTAGAGTTAGGTGCTATTTTGCTTATGTCAAAGTTAATAAGAACTGTACGTGATTCGTATGCATTACGCATTCCCGTTACTGACATTTACGCCTTTTCTGATTCCACGATTGCCTTATCATGGGTTCACTCGTCACCACATCGGTGGTCGATTTTTGTTAGCAACCGGGTCGCTCAGTGTCAAGAAAACTTGAACGCTAAACATTTTTATCACGTCGCCGGAGCCATCAACCCGAGTGATTGTCTATCACGCGGCATGCTCCCCTCGCAACTTTTGACTCATGATTTGTGGTGGAACGGTCCAGCATGGATCCGCGGCCCCCCTGATGAATGGCCTATTAAGTCATTATCTCCCGCCAACTGTTCTGACTTACCTGAGCATAAGGCAAATGTGTTAAGTGTGACAACAAAACACACAGAGTCGCCATTGTTATGTACATTAGCACAACGTCTTTCTTCTTGGCAGAAACTACTACGCATCATTGCATACGTTTTAAAATTCGCACGATTTAAATCTAAGATCGAACCTCATTCTGTATCAGGATTGTCAATCGCTGAGACGGCATTGATTCTCGCCGTTCAATCAGTTCACTTTGCTGAAGATATAAAATTGATAAAGGCTGAGAAGTCACCCTCGAAGAAGCTGCTGCGTCTTGCAGTCTTCTTAGATGAAGAAGGCATTTTGCGCATAGGTGGCAGACTTTCTAAATCGATGCTTCCATTTGAAGCTAAACATCCTGTCCTTCTCCCTAAACGCGATCACGTTGTTGATCTAATAATTCAGAATTTTCACGTTGTCAATCGTCATACTGGACCTGGACTCCTCATGTCTATCATACGCCAACGCTTCTGGATATTAGACGCTAGAACTGTTATCAGATCTAAGTTACGAAAGTGTAACATTTGCTTTAAATGCAATCCAACGCACCCTACACCAATAATGGCTGATCTGCCCAATTATCGTGTATCAGAAGCCAAAGCCTTTTGTCATACTGGGGTTGATTACGCTGGTCCAATAAAGACCATACTTTCTCGTCGTAGAGGTCAGCATTCTCAAAAGGCATACATTATATTGTTTATCTGCATGGCCACACGTGGCCTTCATATCGAATTGACCAGTGATTTAACCACTGATTGTTACTTACAAACGCGCTGTAACCAAATTGTATCCTATCCCAACGCAATAACTTACAACGCTAAATAGAATCTTAAACTTTAATTTTTAACTCAAACTTTAAACATACTTTAGGTAGAATATTGTTAGTCTGAGTTGTTATTTTAGCTATGTGTATTTTTATGTTATACAAATTCACTATGGGCTCTAATCAGCCAGTGTTCGCTTGTTTGTTTCGTAACATCTTGCGACGTTCCAAAGCCAGGTGCATGGTGGAGCACTTATGTACTTTCTTAATTATTTCCTACATAATTTAATTGTATTTCAATTTTTGTAATTTAAAAAAACCGCTTCTGTGAACGAATAATGTTTGAGTATTGGCGCTCATTTGTTGACCACTTAGTGTTGAAGAAGGCCAATAGATGGCGCTGTGCACAGATTTTTCGAACTAAACTTTGAGACTGAAGTTCCTACGAGCGACACTCTCAAGCTTCACGGCGGACGATCTCCCCGCCCATTTTTACTTCTCTTCACCCGCTGCCGCTCCGAACGGAAGTTGAGTACTTCAACTCCTCGTTTCTTTTTCTGTGTAATTCTATAAGTTCCTTTGGCCACATTCTCAAGTCATTAAAGTGAAGTGTTACGGAAGAAAACGACTCACTCAAGAAAGTCACCGGCCGGTCGACACCTACCTACCCACCAGCACGTGCCAGGAACCACGCCTGTCTGCAGCTGAATCCTCACGAGGTGGAACTCAGGTCAGTGCCGGTTCTCTTGCGTTTTCATTCATAGAAGCGGTCACATGTGTATTTTCTTTCTATTACAACCGAACTTCAGGTCACAGGTTCTTATACGCTCTGTGTGCAAACACACCAGTGGTCGGACTATTTACACGTCCTACCAGTACCTACAGAAAAAGTGTAAACCATGGAAGCTAAATATTGTGTGAAGTGGAGGAGAAATATTTGGAAGGTGGACCCTGGACTCCAAATTGAAAGGCTTGGATGCAATCAGGAAAATAGGTTTTTATGATGAACAGAAAAAGTAAGCTCTCCTCAGCCGCAACCGGAATCAATGCTAAAATAATAGTTTTTCTTACAGGCTTCAAGAAATAAGCAATAATTTGAACATAACATAACATAACATAAACTCACGCCTGTATTCCCCGAAGGTGCTAGCACCCACATTTCGCCAGTTTATGTTTAGGTCCCAATGTAATAGGTGGCGAGCCTATTGCCATTAACCGGGCACTTGTAAACCTGCGATAAATACACACATAACTTCGAAAAGCATCGAAAAGTCATTGGTGTGTGCCATGGTAAACCTGGGATCGAGCCCGAGACATCGTTTCAGCAGTCCATTACCCATACCACTAGGCTACCGCAGATAATTTGACGTTCCCAAAATATTAATCTAATGTTCTATTTATTAAAGTTTGATTTGATTCTGTTATAATAACATGCCACAGATAACGAATCAAAGCGCGAACATTAAATACATTTCGGATGCATCGATCATCGCGCGTCGTTCCGTTCCGCGCTGTAGGCTGCACCCTATCGATGTCGACACGCGTGATTTATGCCGCGCTGGCTGTCTGTCGTTCTGTTGTCTTTGCCTCCCGAACTGAAAGCGCGGGAAAATAAATATTTGGTGGCAATGTGAATTGCGTATTTCAGTTTTAGTTTTGAAATTCATTGATAATATTGTTAATTATAAAAGCGTAGGTATTTGCTTTGGGCTTTTTTTCGTAGAACGTTTTTTGGAGATGGGAAATGTCATGGAACTCTCGACAGCGACCGTTACCGTGTCCACTTGCGTGTGGGGTCGTGATATTGCGCATGTGACACCTAATACGAGTATTATCTAATATCTATTTTAATATTATTATTTACTAGCTTTTGCCCGCGACTCCGCCCGCGTGGCTATCGGTTCCCGGCAATTATTCGAATTTTTCTCGCCGTAAAAACCATCCTTGAACTTCAACGAACATAAAAAATTTGGTCATATTGGTCCAGGCATTATTGAGTTTAGAGATTCATTTTTACATTATAGATTATTGAATGAATTTTTATAGCATTTATTATGCTAACTTTAAAGTTCGAAATACTTTTTCCACCAAATTTTCACTATTGGCGGCACTCCCGAAATGAAACGGATTTTTTTCTCAATGAGATCTTTTTGTAATTCTCAATGAGAAGCTTTTATATATAGACAGTGATAATACTCATATGTTTTTCTTGACGTTATAAAGTTAGATACATTGGGCTATTATAGAAATATCAATGTCTCCAAAACTGAAGCAAGCCAGCCAGTATAGACTGGGCACTTTTTTTTCTCGACAAATCAAAAGCTGAGCACTTCATGTAGGTAAGCATACTTTAGATTATTTCTACCGTGTAATTCAAAATTAGAACTTACAAATCATTCTAAAACCGTGTTCATTAGTACATACCACATTAAAACAAAAACCATAAACTACTAATTAATTACTAATCAAAACTCCTAGGCCACGAAATCCTAATTATTCAGTAATAAAAATACTAGCACCAACTACCCACAAAACGTACTACATCAAGAATTATTAGGTACAATTTTACATTGTGTAGTAATTTATTAGTGTTAGTAATTATTGCGTGTGCCTACTTACTAGTAACATAGTAATGCAATGTTTGAAGTTAAAATTAAATAGAGTTATAAACAATTATAATTTGTTAGTAGGTGTTCGTGAGAACTGTTGCAATTCAACGTTTCGTATAAAAGGTTTTTGTTAGATATTGGTTGAGTGTGGTAACAGTAATGGGGTCGAATTAAGGATCAAAAGGTTACCAGAGGGGGCCTCAATACCGGAGATGAACCTAGGTTAGACGGGGGGCAAGGGGAATGCTCTAGTAGGTAATGTTATACTTATAACCCGGTATGAAAAACCGGTGAAAATGCGGTTTTAACCGGGTTCAGTTCGAATAACCACCCTAGTCTGGATATGAGGGGATTTCCTTGCAAAATAAGGTCGAAAGTTCAGACTTCTAGGGATCTCCACTCCTTAAGACAGTTACTATAGGTATATGATAGTAACTAACACATTACTAAGTTGATGATTTAGGTATGATTAAAAAATGTTGGTGTCGGTAGCTTAGTGTGGTTTAGGAGTCGGCCTTACGATCGAGAGGTCCCGGGTTCGAATCCTGGCCATTACACTACCGACGTGAACTCACTCCTAACACAAGCAATTCAGCTTAGCTGGAGGAGTTAGAGGGAATATTAGTAACTTCGTTTATGATATTCTTTAAAAAAAAATTAGGCAGTCGAGTAGTATAGGTACCTCGGACCAAACTTAATGGTGGCTCTGAAGTTCGTTCGAGTGTGGGTTCAGGCCAATGGTGATGGCCAAAAGAAGAGCGAGTGAAACGCCGATTCGCCTGTATCCGCACTCTTACCAATTCCCAAACCGCCAATAAGGTCGGTTCGAGGTTGAATGGAATTGAAACTTTAGTTCGAGGTATAGGTTGAGTATGTATACCTAGTTACTTAAAAGTATTTGGATCAGTACTGGAAACTCTACAAAGTCACACATCTTATAAATCAAAAGATAATTTTATATATTTTTTCATATTGTAACATTACAATATTATGATTATATTATTAGGATTAAGTAAAACAATGTTTGTAAACGTCTGACACACAGACTAACGTATTTTTGTCGTAATTACAAACAAACTGACAATAATATAATCAAAAACAATAAATCTGACGGCTCATGTAAACATGGCCGACGTATGCACCGAGCGTGCGCGAAATATTTATGTATTTCGTAATACGCGAACTAATAATGCAAGGTTCCAGACCGGCGTGTGTCGAATAAAAAAGTTCGGAGAAAACAACCCACGCGCTGTTTTGGCGGGAAATATGACACGTGTGCCGTCTGTGGAGCTGTCAAATGACGTCACGTAACCTCCTTCCCGCGTCTTTGTTCATAAGAGGAACTAAGGCCCGTATTCTGGAATGACATTCAGCCTGAATAGCGATTTATCTGAGGACAGATTGTTTAGGCAATATGTCAAAGTATCAATCTGTCTATACAATCTGTCCTCAGATAAATCGTGATTCAGGCTGAGTGTCATTCTAGAATGTGGGCCTAAGACCGTACGTAGATAATATTAGTATTCTGTATCAGAGAGTTGAAGTGTTATAAAATTAAACTGAAATGAATGAACTAAGATGGCGTATGATACTGAGGCATTATCGTTAATGAGACTATTTTGCAAGCATGTTATCGCTTACGACGTCAAACCAGCACATATCAATTGTGTTTCTTTTTCCCATAGGGGATCAGCGGAACTGGCAGGCCAAATGTCATAACTTACGTTTACCTAAATGAAATACAATTAAAAAAACCTTCATTACCTAAGAAAATAGCAAATAATATCTCTACAGGTAACAGTATTACACGTCAAGTGTCATCATTATCATATTGGTGATGGTATTTTCCTGATTGAATCAGAGGCGGAGGTGAACTCGGAGCTCTGAAACTTCCGACTTTTCTTTCGCCAGTTCGCACGTAGGTACTTGAGCATCCATGGTGGTGAGACCATCAAAAACATAGAGTCAGCACTTCTTGAGTCTACCCCTCTTATCGAAACCCAGTGGGAGTATCATTCCCAGACATTTTTAACCACGTATCTAACCCGGGTATGTTTCCATAAAACTTGACCGCACCAAGTGTAGGTATCTTGCAAATTATTACATTAATTTGAAACTTTACATAAATTTCAATTAGCATCGTTTGAAACAAAATGTCATATAAAATGGCCATCATAAGAATAAATTCAGAATTTTGCATAAGTGTCGCTAAATGGACGGTGAAAAGCTCATAAATAACAAAATTATTGAATATTTCTCGTACTGAAAAAATCTAAATAATATTCTCTTGAGCATTGTAATTTTAAAAGATGCTGTTTTTCGTGAATACCATCGTCATAATGTTTTGACTAAATCTATGTAGCATTATTGCTTTATTACATTTAATATTAAATGTAAATTCCTTCATTTATGTACATTATAAAAGAAAAGGTGCTATCTACAAAGGCTGTACTATTTTCTCTACTAACGTATTTTATGTTGGATTGTATGTAATTTCCATACTTCCATATTTTATATTATAAATACGAAAGTAACTCTTTCTGTCTTTCTGTCAGTCTGTATGTTACGCTTTCACGCCTAAACCACTAAACCGAATTTGATTAAATTACCTAGGTATGGGGGTAGATTAGACCATAAGAAAGGACATAGACTATGTTTGGTCGCCATAACCGATATCCACGCGAGCGGAGCCGCGTGCAAAAGCTAGTGTAATTATAATCAGATCTAATGTGTTACCAACTGATGCAGAATCCTCCCTTAATAGCCAAAATAAGCTTCCGAGCTCAATTGTGGAATTAATACCTTTCATGGTAGGTAATAATATTGTCCGAAATTTCGTAGATACTTCTAAGGTAGCCTTATTGAAATAAATATTCCATTGAATTAAAATATTTCCCCTTTTACTTTATACTAACTAACAAATCGTGTGATGTTTACAACACTATTCTAGACATCCTCCATCCCAAACATCCTAAAAGACGTAACTATATGACACGAATTTTAATTAAAAATTACCTCTCAACGCTGTCATCCCCAGCGGAGGCGTGACCCCACATAATATGTCCTAGAGAGGTTGATAAGCCTGAGAACCTCTCCAGAACATCGTCATTGAAGTAATTTCACCTGATTAAGATTAAAATGGAAGTAGGAAATATGCTTGTTCTAGGTTTTATGTGGGTAGTGAAAAGTTAGTGTGTGGTAAATGGTGACGAGGATTAAGGAGGTAGTGAGAAGGAGGTTGTACCACGATCTCAATTAATAAAGGCGTGTTATGTAGCTGTAAGATAAAAGTACGAGGTTGTGATAATATCAAGTACGTTTTCTGAGGGAAATGCCTGTTTGGGCTTACTTACTCTCAAAAAAACAGACATGGTGGTGTGCAGTTTTATTCGATTCGAGTTTGGCATAATGGGTTGTTTACATGTGTAGTATACTGGCAACTATGATGGCGGCATTTCTTCAATATGAAATTTTCAAATAAGGAATAATTTTTTTTTTGTTATTCTAAAAAAGCGTGCCTTTAGAGTTTGTGTGTGTATGCATATGCGTAAGTGCGTTAATGAGCGTTGGCATGTGTATGTCGGCATCTATGTGTATGTGTGTTTCATTCTGATATAAAAACATTTCTCTGATTTTATAATTGACAACCGAAAACCGCACAAAGTTACCTTCTAACCGACTTCAAAAGCGGAGGAGGTTCTCAATTTGTTTTTTTTTTTGTTATTTTGTACTTTATCTTCCTTATGGTTATTCCTTGTACAGTCAGTATCAGAATAAACTTGACACAAAGTCTCATAATGATAGAAGAAATCAAACTGTATTATTGATTTAAATTGTATTATTGTCCGAACTAATTTATGTGCCAAATATCTCAACAGGAAGACCATGGTATTAAGATAATTGAGAGTACTTTTTTCGGTGAAATCGATCTGTCTCGATCCTACTAAAGCCAAACTATAGTCGTGCTGCAGCGACTACATAAAACGGCATTAAATAATAGACTTTAAAAAGGTATGACTAAAGTTCAAAATTAAATGACTTTTGCAGAGTGAATGAAAAAGTATAATGAAACTCTTTGGACTTTAGACGTATAAAAATAAAGTCTAAAATTTACTGTCATTTATGCGCTGACTATTTTTTTTATAAAGGACACCTCAATTTGACTTCACCTCGCCTAATGGTAAGCTAAAGGCAAAGTCTCGGAAAGAGGGTCACCATCGTAAACATGCACCATGTTAACAGTGGTGGCACTCAGCTTGACGGCCTCATCAGACGCCTTTTCACGCCCCGCTTAAAGGATCCGGGACTGTAGGAAGAAGGAAACACGTGAGCTGGCAGGGAGTTCCAGGTCTTAATGGTCTGATGCCGATTGTAATCTTGAGTATTATCTAAGCAAGATGTCGTTACACGTTCGATTAAGTTCCAATAACATTGTGTTCAAGTATGTAGATACATAAAATCAATTGTTTTGGTAATGAAACCGTCGAGCCGTGTAACGCGACAAATTATACAACTTACTAAAAGTTAATGGAGCGGGCATTGCATTGTGTGGGACGTAGGTTGGGCCTTGGTCGGTGCAACTTGTATGCGTTATTGTGACGAAATAATGTACATGGTAGCAGACCGTATCCCGGTTTCGTTTATCCTTTTTTTATGGAATAGGGAGGCAAACGAGCAGACGGATCGCCTGATGGTAAGCGATCACCGCCGCCCATGGACATCCGCTACACCAGAGGAGTCACAAGTGCGTTGCCTCCCTTTTAAAAGAGAGTACGCTCTTTTCTTGAAGGTTTGAAGGTCGCATTGGTTCGGAAATACCGCTGGTGACAGTTCATTCCACATTTTAGTTGTGCGATTCGATTATACTATGTGGCGTAGCGGTAGCGTAGGCTGCTACGCAACAGGCGCGGGTTTGATTTACGCTCAGTGCAAATATTTGTATTCATGAATTGGATGCAGTCATATACATAAGGAATTAAATTTAAACTCAATAGAAACTTATTAGAACTTTTTTATGCCACTTAGGTGGTATACAAGCATTCGGTACACCTGATGGAAAGTGGTTACCGTAGGCTATGGACGTATGCAACAGAGAGTTACACTCGAGCTGCAGACCCTGTAAGAGCACGGCGGTAAGACCCATCATGGAGGAATGGCTAGAGAGACCACACGGCAGCCTCTCGTACCGGCTGACGCAGGTGATTACCGGTCACGGGTGTTTCGGGAGTTACCTGTGTCGGATCCGGAAGGAGCCAACGTCCGAGTGCCATCACTGTGATGCGAGCGAGGACACAGAGCTGCACACGCTGACCGAGTGCCCGGCGTGGGACACGCCGAGGCGGGTCCTAGTTGCGGCTCTAAGGGTGGGAGTCCTCACACTCGTCACATTGCTCACAGCGATGGTGGCAACGCTTGGGGTGCGGCCGCCTCCTTCTGCGAGCAAGTAATGCTCGAGAAGGAGGCGGCCGGTCGGGTCCGGACCAGACTCCGGGCCCGGGAAGCCCATGCAGAGCGAAGGCGAACCAGACGTCGGAGGTCGCAGAACGACCTCCGTCCTCCATGAGCGCTGGCCTGGGGGTGACCGGTGGAGCCGCCTGTCACCCTAGCAGAAGCAGGCGGCGGCGGCGGTGCAAAGTGCGCCTCCCCGTAACCGGGGCTAGATGGGGACATTTTGGTCCCCACAACCCGAAGGGGGCCATCTCGAAAGAGATGGTCCTGGGTCTGTCGGGGTGCGAGAGATATGCTTTAGGCAATCTCACCTCCGGCAACCAAGGACCCAAGATGGCGTGCGTTTTAGTCGGTTTGAGTCCGACATAACCACCTCCACCGGCTCTGTGGGGGTGGTATCCGTGGGGATTTATCGCACGATAAAAAAAAAAAAGACCCTGTAAGAGCTGAGTGTTTCTGTGCCGTCAGAGCAGAAAACAAAGCAGGACAAGCCTTTGACTTTCCCACTGAGAGCAAAAAAACTCTCCAGTGAGCTCTAGCCACTCTGGATACCCTATTAGGTAAAGACCACAGGATAAGTAGGAGAATTTTAACGCTCACAGTTCTAACTAAGCAAAAAAAAACCACCTCACACAGGGCTGTACCTAATTCTAACCGGCTAAAATTAGGTGTAACCGTACTTCAGGTATTAGCCGTAATTATGACGGTAACCTATAAAAATTTAAGAAGTTAGAGTTATAGTTTTTTATTGGACTCTTTACGTGGGCCTCCCCGTACCCGGAGTTAGATGGGGATACTATGGTTCCCACAACCCGAAAGCCATCTTGAAAGAGATGATCCTGGGTCTGCCAGGGTGAGAGAGATATGTTTTCTGCAATCTCACCTCCGGCAACCAAAGACCAAAACACGGCGTGCGTTTTAGTCGGTTCGAGTCCGACATAACCACCTCCACCCGGCTCCGGGGAATCCGAGGTGATTTTTTGCACGTAAAAAACCCCTTAGGGGGGCAAATAAGACATTGCCGGTTGTATGGAAGTCTGTAATTAATTATTGAAAGTTACTTTCCTTTCCTTTCGTATATTATTATTCCCAAAATCCCATTGCACAAAACCGGTTTCCAATTTTGGCATTACACTTGCACGCGTAATTTCAATACATAATCTAAGTTAGCCACCGTTAGAAGCCAATTTGTTAGCTACATTATACCGGCCAAACCCGCATTGGCAACAATACTGGCCATATTTTAGCCAGCACATCGGCCATATCATAACCAATACGTATCTGGCCACAGCGCCCGCGGGACGTCGATTCTAATCCGGGTAGTGCTTCGGTATTGTACTAAAAGCGCCTTATCTTTATTATAAACAGACTTCGATACGTTTCTCGGTGGTTTGTGCGAGTAGTTGAATAGATTGCGAGAAGTAGGTATGTTTTGTTTTGGTAAAGGTGCGTTCTAAGTGTGATATATTTAGTAACTTAATCAGTAATTTAACCTGTACTTAATTTTACTAATACTGTAAAACTGTAATATTCTTAGCTATATTGTAAAAAAGTATGATTTTCTTTTTCACAAAATACTTTTTTACATTCACACTAAAATGGCTTTAAGGATCTGGCATA
Source organism: Eilema sororculum (assembly GCA_914829495.1). NCBI lineage: Eukaryota > Metazoa > Arthropoda > Insecta > Lepidoptera > Erebidae > Eilema > Eilema sororculum. The sequence continues at coordinate 26,835,924 of OU618534.1, forward strand.
AATTTTGTTGAAGGACAGGTATAGTCCTATACAACAATAATAACTGGATTTAACGTGATCATGGTATAGGTACATACCGTACACACCTTTGATTTGCCTGACGACCAGGTTACACCGGCAGGCGTGCACTACGGAGCCAGTCAGCCTGTGACCACGGCCGGTGTAACCTGGTTGAAACGTCAGGCAAATTAAAGGTACGTATGTATCGCGTTAAATCCCGTTATTACTATTATATATCATCAAACGCAAGTGTTAAAAGGTATAGTTTTGATAAGTTCCCATAAGGTGCGGGGACGGAATCGGAAAAACACGCGGGTGGAGTCATGGACAACAGCTTATACTATAGACTATAGAGATAAAATATATTCACTCCTCTTGAGTTGTCTCGTCAAAAGTGATATCTAGTCGTACGCGATGTTTGCGGGTTTTCCCCGCTTTACCCGGGGAAAACCGCTAAATGTAAATACCATACTCACACACACACACACACCCACCCAAACTTTCGCAGTCATAATATATGCGCAATATCCATACTAACATTATAAATGCGACAATGTCTGTCTGTATGTTACGCTTTCACGCCCAAACCCCTGAACGGATTTTGATGAAATTTGGTATAGTGATTGATTAGACTATGAGTAAGGACATAGGCTATGCTTGGTCGCGATAAACGACATCCACGCGGGCGGAACCGCGGGCAAAAGCTAGTACCACAATAATACTGTAAACTACAACATCATAATATTCCAAAATGAACCCGAAATAGTGTAAAATGCGTTCCATTCTGATAAACACTTGTACTTAAGTTAATACTGTGAGAATCAGGTCAATGGGGGTGAGGGGGCTAATATAGGAGGGGGGGGGGGGGTGATAATCAACCGATATTAACGGTCGCTCAAGATAACTCGCACATTTTTATTCTGATGATCTGTTTAAGGGTTGGTCTCAAGAACACGATCCAAAGTTACGACTATTTTTAACACGCTTTTATTGGCTTCACTTGTAACTATGTATTGTATGTATGAAAATCTTGGGATCTTAATTTGACCCACTTTCCGGTCTTCGATTAGGATGTTTTTTTTTCTGATAGAACTATTTGATTGAAGATAGGAAAATTAGATGTTTTAGGGTTTATTGTTCATCCGATGGCTGCTACCCACAGATTATGCCGTGTTGAATTCTCTGCATTTCATGGATTACAAAGTAGTCTATGATTTTTTCCAGTTAAAGAAAATATATTTGCCACATAAAACATTTAACAATAGAAACAAAATTAAATCGATGACAGTTGCAAAAGTGTAACATTGTGGCACAACCATCAACGCCACTCTCCTGAGGGTATTGAACATTTTTCCAAACTTATTAACTACAATAAATCTATCAAACCAAACCAATTTATAATCTAGGTAGGTATTTGTGTTCCAAATTTCAGTCAGATCCTAATGGATAGCTGTATGCTTTATCGAATACTAACTCATTGATTCCGATAGTTCGTAAGAAAATCGGTAGATGACTTCACCGTCGTCGCCTTAAAGACGTATAAGATGGGAAATTTGAATCACATCGGGCGTATCTGGGTAGCCGAATTGGTCAAGGCATTCCCCCTGTGAGGGAAAGACTGCGGGTTCGGGTCCCGCCCGAGAAAATTATTTTTCCCTATGTATTCGATTTGTATAGTTAGCATACTTAATTCTGTAAAAATTCATTCAATTTGTAGGCTTTATTTATGCTGGTATGGTAAGCGGTCATCATGGTCTATGAATTTGAATTATACTTTGGTAGATATATAAAGTTTATTACTGTAGGTATTCATCATGATTTTTAAAGGCAGTATTTCTCTAACCGCGTGGTTCCTGGCAGAGAAGAATTTGGGCCACCCCATCTCTTCCCATGCGGTGTCGTACAAGGCGACTTAGGAATAGGGCAGTTTAACATCAGACAGATATCAGCCCAGACTCAGCCTCAGATATAGGCTCGAGACAACAATATGTGCCCGGAACATTATGGCAATAGGCTCAACCCTTTATTACATTCGACGAATACAATTATTGGTGAAATGTGGGTGTTAATTCACCTCTGCCTAACTCTACAGGGATAAAGGCGTGATTATATGTATGATTATATGTAGTATTTCTCCAGTAGGCAGTAGGTAGTTCACCAAAAACACAGTGAAACAACACTCTGTTTACTTTAGCTTCCAACTTTGTACCTACTACGTATTTTTAAAACATACTTGAAACACATCGAGAAAAAGAAGCGCTCACGTGGGACTTGAACCCACGACCTTTCCCTTACAGGGGGAATGCTCTTCCAACTGAGCTATTGAGCCACACAATTTGCCTTCTCTTTATATCCGTCTTTATGGGCGACCGTGGAGCCATCTACCAACTTCCTTCCCGATATATTTGGAATTTAAAAGTTAGCATAATGAATGCATTTTTTTTTATATAGGACACGTCAATTTGACTTCACCTCGCCTGATGTTAAGCTAAAGGCGAAGTCTCGGAAAGAGGGTCACCATCGGAAACATGTACCATGTTAACAGTGGTGGCACTCAGCTTGACGGCCTCATTAGAGGCCTTTTCACGCCCCGCTTAAAGGACCCAGGACTGTAGGAAGAGGGAAACACGTGAGCTGGCAGGGAGTTCCAGGTCTTAATGGTGCGACATAGGAATGAGTCACTGAAACGCTTGGTTCTAGCAGGTATACTCTGCACCGTAAATGAATGGCATCTTAGCCCTGCATGCGTCGTCCTGTGTAGGAAAGGAGAGGGTGCGACTAATTGGAAGAGCTCGTCAGAACATTCACCATGCATTCAAAATATGTTTTAAAATTTCATTCAAAAATATAAAACATATTTTATTTTTTTTAATTTAATCGTATCAGTGGAACTCAAGACAATGGCGGACGACAGTCGGCGATATTACCCTGCCACTATTTACATACATTAGCCGACTCTCTGCTAATAAAAACATTGCCAGTCGCCAACATTGTGGAACTACCCCCGCCCTCCTCCATTTATTTAAGGTTGAAAATTTGCTTTTTTATACAGCACTTGTCAATATGACTTTACCTCGGTTCATGGTAAACTTAAGGCAAAGTCACAGAAAGAGGGTATACTTATATATTGCTATCAAACATTATGGTAGATTTTAGGTCAGAACTAGAGTTTAAATTAGTAAGAGTTAAAATCGAATCGACATTTTGAGCTCAATCGATGCTTAAAATTTAGAAGGTAACCTATTTTGGTGCTACAGATAAAATATTTAGATCATAATATCTCTAATCTCTAAGTATTTTTAAGTAGGCACCATTAGGTGGACTTTTCACATTTTTCATTAATAAAAAAACAAATTTTGCTTGAGTAAAGGCCTCAAATTAAGAAAACCAATGTAAGTAAGTAGGTACTGATTCACTATTACGCGCAGCGTACGTGCTAGCTATGCACTCTATAAATTACACCAAAATATTTTGATTACCCCGAATTCCGGATTTCTGATTAACGATCCAGTTTGACTGATCGTTAAAGCGGCAAAAATAATAAAAATAAATATATATTGTGAAACGCTGGCAACATTAACGCTGGCTGGACTAAATACTGTGATTATTTTACTTGGACTTTGTTTATGAGCAAACGCACCTTTATGTTGCGACACGCGCTGTTTTTATGTTGGGAAAAGAATAGTTCTTTTTTAAATCTAAAATTACCTCGAAACTAACTTTGAAATAATAAACATCAAACAACGTGTTGTGTATACCATAGACAATAGACCACTAGTTTAGAAAAAAAAATGAAAGTTCGTGAATTTAGCGAGAAGAGGTTAGAGTGTGGGGTAAAGTTATAAATGAACAAAAAAGAAAAAGTAAATCCTAGCATAAAGCAACCTTTCTGTGAGTGTAATCATTTTGTGGTGTTATGAATTTTCAAATAGGTACAGTTTCGTAAGCAACTGATCATTTTCGTGCTTTAAAAGATGACAGGCAAACCAAACTCAGCCCGGGAATGAGGGAGATGCTTTATAGGACCAATTGATGCCACCTCACACTCGGTATCCGTGACCCGAGAGCATGCGGTTTTTGTCGGTTCTAGTCCAACATAACCATCTCGCTAGCCATGAGGGGTCAATATCCATGGGAATTGCCGCAAAAAAGGTAAACTCACTCAAAGTCATCATCATCTTCGCATTGACCCTTTAGCAGCCGGCTCTTACCTCGGAGGTTTTGCCTTCGAGCTATCACATACTCGTCGGAAATATTGAAATTCTTTAGGTTTGGAAAAAAACTCGACGGAAAATTGGCAAAAGTATAGCAGCCTTTAGCACAGACAACTCCCGAGGGACACGAAGTATACGAACATTTGGTGTTAAAAGCCATCATAGCTATACTCGAACCATATATGTTAGACCCAAATCGCAAAATATAAAAGGCCTTGGCGCACGCGGATTGTTTAGTAATAATCTATGCTTGGTGAATTTCAGCTCTTCCACAGCCGTAGCACGGAGCACCCGTGGTATCTTCAAAATACATCCAAGAACAGCACATTTTCGGTTCATGATAAGTATTTGGTTAGAGCTATATCATAAACTGATGCAGCTTACTCCAACTTACCTATGCGTTTCACAGTAGATAAATAAATAAATAAATATTCCACAACTTTCTACACAACGGTATCTAGACCCATGGTAAGCATAGCTTATGTTATAGAATTTGGAATGCGGATAAACATACCTACTTGGACACTTTTTTTTTGTAAATACTTTTTTTTATCTGCTATTAAACATAGAAAAACTCAGACCAATACTAATAGCCATATTCATGCATACAAATATTTGCACTGAGCGAGAATCGAAGCCGCGCCTCCTGCGTCGCAGGAGTGGCGTTCGTACCGCTACGCCACAGAGGATGAAAATGCGACTACTGTAAAATGCATAGTTTAGTAACCAGTTGTAGTAAATTCAGAACAAAGCTTTTCTCCCAAGAGCTAGAACTAAAACAATAGGTATAAATGTTACACGAACCAGAAAACAATGATTTATTTTTTGAAAGATCAGTCGTGTAACTTTGAACAAAACGAATTCCGCAGCTGTCATCGAACTGTCAAAAGCTATCTGCTAAAAAGTGTTAATTTTAAAAATGACAGATCTAATGTGATGTTTCAACGGTCGTCCACTAATAGACAAGGTAAAAATGTAACAACTAGTACCGTCGTTGAACTAGCTACTAGCGAATGAATTTCAATGATTTCTAGAGAGATCTTGACTTCAATTCTTGGCTGGGATAGAAATTGATTGGATTTTTGTTCAACTGTGCCTAAAAAGAAAAGGGTTATTTCTAATTCACATTCTAATATAGGTCTACCAGAATATCATGGCACGATTTTGAAAAAAGAATTACGATTTTCATAAGCAATGTCTATGTCGTCCTGTCAAATTCGACGACCACACAGAGGTGAAACTCTTGTACGATTATTCCTTATAGGATACATTACACGCACATGCGTACCTACATGCTTTTTTGGGGATAAGAAGCTTTAATTTTTTAATCAAAGTTTAGATTGACAATAATAGTCATGTCAAGTCATGTAGATTTAGTATTATTTATGATACTAGCTGTCCCGGCGAACTTCGTACCGCCAATTTTTTCCTAACCTGGTGGCGTCAGATCTCGTTCCCGCTGCACCATTTAGGGGGATGAAAAATAGATAATAAATTAAATGACGATTGATCATTTTTCTACCGGAAAGAAAAAATGATTAAATTACTAAAATGGCTATATCGTAGAAGGGTGAAAATTGAGGATTGTATGTATTTTTGTATGTTGTATCATAAAAAAATAGAAATTAAAAAATTTGTCTAAAAATAAAAAATACAAATTTAGGGGTGGACTACCCCTAAAATTTAGGGGGATGAAAATTAGATGATGGCCGATTCTTAGACCTACTCAATATGCTCACAAAATTTCATCAAAATCGGTCAAGCCGTTTCGGAGGAGTATGGCAACAAAAACTGTGACACGAGAATTTTATATATTAGATGATGAATCTGATATACACCTACTTATATTATTATATATATTACAAACGTGATATTTTATTGTTCCAGTGACAGCCATCACTGCCCTGTCTTTAGAATGACATAAATCATTCTGTTCTTTGGTTTTCTGTCAAAGCTAGTGTTGCAATACGTAAATTGTCATAACTATTCAAAATCGGTACACTTTTGACATAATTTTAAGAAAGATACATAACATTTAAAAACTAAGACTCACCTGAAAAAATAGGCAAAAACACACCCATTGGTAGTATTTGTAGGTCTTCCTGTCGCTCATATCTACCTCTCCCGTCGCCGTCTCCCTGCTGTTCCCGATACCAGGGTACGGGACTTCCACGCCCACCTTCTTGTAAAAGAAACTCTTGAGCGTGTACGTGGAGTGAATCCAGCAGTATGTGTTGAGGACGTCCTCTGGTATGTCCTTCGTGTGTATGCAGTCTATAGGGTTGCCAACGTACTGTCTCGTGGTCACGATAAGACTGAACGAGATTAACAGTATCACTGTTATTGAATAGTGTAACCTAAATACTGGCGAATCGATGTGTACATAGTTCACTTTAATAAGATTCTTCAACCCGCGAAAAACGTCTAACATTTTAAACGTTTGACCTTATCGTCCGTGCGTATGTGTTCACTAACATTATTTATTGTTTTGAAGCACCAATATTCACTATTTATAACGTAAGGCACTTTTTTGTTTGGCAGTAGTTCGATGGAGTCCGAGGCATCACGCCAGTAGTACACATTCAAGTTGGTGTGACTTTTTTGGTATTTTGATGAACTTGAGCAGTGACAACGCTTGGCTCATGATTTCTTCGTTTCATGGTATGTTTAGTCATTGTTCGCGCGTTGTGTCCATGGCAGCGCCCGCGCCGGTATCATGTAGTCTGGCCAATAAAGTAACAGTTGAGAAATTAATCTCTGAAGGAATTAATGCTAACTAGATCACCAGGTCAGCAGCTCTAGTACAGATTTATGAGATCAGACGTCGGTCGGACCGGAGCACCCGCGCGTACTATACCGTAAACTAATCGCGAGGAAACTGATGAAAAATGACTTATTATGAGCTTAAATAGAAGCGGAGTAATCCCTCTAGTTTGTGTTACGGGATGACTCAATTCGTAACGAGAATGGGAGAGGTGTTCGTAGGAATGAGTAATCGCAATATTGTGATATTAGTTTAATATATGAGAGCTATTAGATATTTGTTAGAGTCGTTGTTAAAAGTCGGAGAAAATCGTAAATTGATTTGTTTTTATTGCGCATCGTGTAGTTTGTTTACAAAAGAAAGAGTGCCACGTTTCCAAAAAGCGTGATTTCAATTCAATTGGAAATAATAACGTAGGTAAAAGAAACTTTGATATTCAGTAATCTGTCCACGTTTTCGTGAGGTTATTAAAATTACAGAATCACTTATACTTTGATTTTCAATTTGAATTTAGAAGTGTTTTGATAATTTTATGTAGATACTTGTGAGAAGTACCCAACTAAATAATAAGCAATAAGTATTTTTACAATTTTCTTTTATACCTATATAGTAATAATTACATCTCCTTATCCCATTACTTACCCCTAAATTATGACACTATTTTTGTTCTAATGTACCTTTATTAAATGGCATCCATTTTAAAAATCGAAGAAAATCGTGGTTATTTTTTTTATAAAGAACCGGAGGCACATCTCCCCAAAACAATAAATATTCCTTCTCCCCACATTGCGTAGTTTGTATATCAAAGGTCTCGTACTGGCGATATTTTTGAAATAAGAATGATAATGTTTAGGGTTACATTGCCCAATTCTAAGAACTTTATTTGGCCCGCGACGATTTATGGCCCAGGCCCACTCCAAGGCCTGATGTCACAAAGAGTTTCGACGGAGATGTTTGTGCTAAATGATAATATTTACACGTTAATTTTCGAGCGTTCCTTTGAAATATTATATATAGTAGGCGCCATTGTTTTGTGATGATTCAACTAACGGAAAGACAAATATTTCCTGTGTGTAAATTTGTAATTTATTAAAAAGTAGAGCAAACTTTTAATATTTTAATAGGCACAGGTAAAAAAATAATTATGATCATTTATAAAAAAAAATTCCTTGTGCTTACAATGTTTTATTTGAGTAAGTTAATAGAGCAAATAGTTTATCATCTATTCTTTCTTTTCATACAATTTTAAATTTATTTAAATTATTTATAAAATATCCGAGATGTGTCTTTTCTTATTTAATTAATTACCAAAAAGGAACGTGTCTCAATTTTTTTCTTGTCCGTAGACAATAAAAAAATCGTTAAATTATAATCATGTCATTATGACAGGAAAATTGGCGCCAAAGTTCCCGCCTCAATTTTTTAAACAAGTTGGCAATAGCATCGTATCTTTAAAATCCGTTAGTGCAGTGATGGTCTATACCTTACGGCATCCATTACAGAAAATAGATTTCGATGAGAACAAAGTAGTTCTCAATATGCTTAAAAGCTTTACAAGAAACATCAAAGGATTAGATTGTTACATCTCAGTAAGTGTAATTCATTGGTTTCATAGTAAGTATATTTATGTATGTGTTGTAAACATGCTGTAGAAATGAATATGTTTTACTACGAACAATATAATGATTCGATAGTTTAAGTGGAAAGACTATGGGCTACTTCTCATTTCTAGATATTATAGTAATAATATAGTGAAGTTTGTAATTCTAAGTTTCTTTTGGTATTTATAGTAGGTATATAGGCACATAATTTGTGCTCTCTATAAATAATGATGTGATAAGATAAGATAAGATAACTTTATTGACAAATAAAAGAAAAACAATTTAACATAATATCCATCAAGTAACACTGTGAACACTTCTTAACATGTCCAGCCGCAACAGCCATCAAGACTAGCCCCTCCCGTTCCCGTGCTAGTAAAATAACTGTGTTACAGGTAGGTGAGACTAGGAATGCCCTGCGGTTTCACTCACTGTATTTGGTTCTTTTTTATATACTTACTTAGATTGGGTTTTAATGGTCGTATCAACCTAGAATACCTTTGGATTATCAACTTTAAACATAATAGTTTTGTCTAGCGATTTTTACTATTAGACTCGGCACAAGATAATTGTTATCAATATAGAGCACTTGTATCGCGACAATCGCTGCTATAAACGCCAAGATAAACCAATGAAACTTCGGCTGAGAAGTTGTCTGCGAGAAGCCCACCATTTGTAGGTACATATTTCTTATGGTATCAGTACTATAACTCATTAGTGTAAAATAAAGTTCTTTTAATATAATCTAAAATCTAAAATTGCCACTCAGATGATGACGATAATTACAATAGACAAATAATTCATAAAGTTCGCGGCTAAAATTTATACAAGACAGATGGTTCTATCGTTCTGAAACAAATTAATCACCAACTCATTAAAATCGTTTAACGGTTTACAGACGGAAATAATTAAATATGATTTATTGATTGCTAATCTGTAGATCATAAAATAATATTGCCATAATAAATAATGACACTCCTCACGACCAGGGGCAGCTATTTGTCAAAGTTAAGTGGTAGAAATCTGTGCATTTTATAGGGTTGCCAAACTTTTTGGTGGAAATAATAAATTATGTATTTCACGCGGCAACTCTAGCAGGTTGGTAAAAAGAATTCCGTGCCAAGTGCTACGAATGTGTGGTTTCAAATATTTCTTTTTTTTTCGTTTCCCCAGTGCAAGACTTTTTTTTAATCGCATTGCAGAAGCTGACTGACTTATTGTGGTTATCACTTTGAAGATTTTCGCGCTAAAATCTTACGAGCATATTTATAATAAAAGTAATTTAGGAATCTTTAATGCAAGACATTTGATTGTATTTAAGAAGGTGCTGAGTGACTTATACAGTTGTTACTTTGAAGATTGTAATGCTAAAATATTTTATAATAAAGGCCTAATTATATAGGCAGATGATAAGAAAATTCTCTGGTGCAAGATAATTTTATTGTATTGCATAAACCGCTGAGTGACTTACTATAGTTATCGCTTTGAAGTTGATTCTCATGCGAGTGTATGAAATCTGTGGAAAAATAATTTAAAAAATTCTAATTACACCCAGATGTGCTATTTCTTTTACTTTTATTTAGGAATAGATATAATTGATTTCAATGTATTTTACAGCATTAAGTATTCTAACTATACAAATCGAATACATAGGGAAAAATAAATCTTTTCTAGCGGGACTCCAACCCGCAGTCTTTCCCTTACAGGGGGAATGCCTTGACCAATTCGACTTCATTGGTTTCGATAGTTCGTAAGAAGATCGGATCAGGCGAGGCGAAGTCAAGTTGACGTGTCCTGTATATAAAAAAAAAAAACAAAAAAAAAGGTTTATTTCCAAGCTTGCGTGTTTTTTTTTACCGCCATTAAACTGCAAAAATATCACCAATTTAATCACTGCACACGTTCTTTGAGGTTAATTCCGCCGGAGTCCACTTACGTCTAATTAGAGTACTTAAAAATAACCTTTGAAGTCTGCTTTGATATTTAATGCAAATTTATTGTATTTAATTTTCTTCAAAATGACAATTTAATACCGCTATAACAACTATCACTGACGGAATTATGAGACTTTTATACACCAACAAATTCTACGAGAATAATTTTTTGCCAGTAATTTTGTTTATTTTTCAACACTTTGATGTGGGTAATTGACCACATGCATAGACACGTAACGGAGATATATTTAACTAGCACTTAACTGGCAACCCTAACCACAGCTCTGCATTAACGATCTACCTAATTTATGGTCAGCTCTTCAAAGGGATCGCCCTTCCGTTCTGTAATAACTTTTTAAATTTTTCTGTCATTCTGTGTAGTCTGTATTATTGTAGACATATTGCGAATGGGTCAAGAACACGCGTAAATAAACACGGTACAGTCAGAGTCATAAATATCTTGATTACATAGTCTCAAAATGATCTTAAAACCAAGGGATGAAGACCAAATCAAACTGTTTTACTGATTTAAATTGTATTATTATCTGAACCAAATGTCAGAACAATCTATCCACAGGAATATGGGAAAACCAAGGAAGTAAGATCTTCTTGAGCACTTTATTCATCAACAGCAATTTGTTGTTGGCTGTACCGGATGGCCGGCGAAATATGATTGCCAAGCTTCGGTTAGTTTCGTAAGTATTCGGGCGATAGGAAAACCCGCAGTGGTTTTACTCGGAACTTTGAACTGTTAAATTTTTTCTTTAAATATGAGAAAGCAAAATATTTTAAATACAAACTATGACCAGACAATGTTTGGGACATAAATTATGTAGTAGGATCAGTGCGGATTACACAGAGTAAACGCAGTCTGGCAGAGAAACAGCTATAGAGATGTCACACTGAAATCTAATAATGATTTTAACTCGAAAAATTTCGTTGTCCAGGATTTCAAAATCATAATAATTACAAAATAAATCTTTTCTATTTCTGATCAATCGGAAAATGGGTTCAAAGATGGATTATCACCAAATTTTTGTATTCATCTGTATTACTTTTGAGTGTGCAATAAATAATTATAAGCATTCTACTGACTAATTGGGTATTATCCTATAGTTAAAATAAATTATCTTACCGAGCTTATTTGATTAAGAATGGTAAAAGAGCAGTAAAAATTGCGTGGGTTCTTATTTTATACTTTTTATTTATTTTTAATCATCCACTCAACCTATAATAGTAGGTACCTGATTTGATTATTAAATTTTATGACGTCACTAAATCTATTGCTATTTTTCTAGCCCACTATTCCATAAACATTATTAAAGCGGGATGTCCCTTAAACCTCTATAACAGTACATTTAGTAGACCAGTCTGTGAGTGTTGTAACGTTGTAGACCTTTTTCTAAACGTATTTTAATTAATCCTTGCAATAAACCGATAATTTAGTAAGTTTTTATCACTAATTGTCTATGGTTGCGCGAGCGAGACTGGACAGCACTATTCAACTGTCAACCGTTAACATTGAATCGCCCCTTTTCCTTGGCTTCCTTTGCCTAGGGAGGTTGCTTTGACCCCGGCGGCCAACTGCTGTTGTCGGCACCGGGTGAGTTTCTTTGAGATCAACATTTCCACTTCTTTCTACAGGTGAAGCCTTCCCAGCGGTGCAGCTTATAGCCTGCTTAATGCGCGGCTTAATTATATTTCATTTTATTTTGTGTAAGGTTATTTCAGCCTACCCTCTTAGTGCCACGGGACCGATGACCTCTACTACGGTCAACGGTCACGTCATCAGCTTGTGCTGCATAACATAATTTTATTCTTTTATAGCTTGTAGCTATGCTGCGCTGCCGCTGGGGACATTATCTTCACCTGCTATATTTTTAGCGGGTCACTTGGACGTAATTACCTAGTGACAAACTGACCCGCACTCTTACGTTTTCCAGGGTCTTCGCACCGGGCTTCACGCCACCATTTGGCTGTGAGGCACACCAGCGGAGACCCTGAGACGCCGGCATCATCACCAGCACATCACCTGCTCCGATGTCAACGAGCTAAGTGCATAGGGTCGGGTGTCTCACAATGAACCAGGCAGCTACATTTAACCACCTACTTATTTCGGAAATGCGACATTGTCAAACTGGGCTAATAGGGGTAAAAGAGAGGTATTTACCTTCCCTTTCTGCCCACTAGTTTGCGTGGCGATAACGGGCGAAGAGGTTTTGTAAGAAGCATTTTTACGAAAATTGTCTCAAAAAGTTAGTTTTTTCTGCAAGTTTCTTTCTTTTTTCACGCTTTTGCTGTAAACGATATTGATTTCTTTATATAAACCCTGTTTTACATAATAATCCAACATATAAATGCATCGTAATTCGTTACACTGCGATATTGTTTCCCAGTAAAATTATGAGGTTAATTATTAAAACGTGGTCTGTCCTACAATGAGCCACTTTTGGGTGGTACACTTTGAACCATGGTTCACTGTGTAACCCCAGTGGTTAAAATGTAGACTGAGATAGTAATTATTTTGATTATTTTGTTTTGTGATGCATAACGTATATTCTTTAGGTTGTATAAGATTTTAGAGTTAAGTAGGTATTTTGAGACAAAAAATATTGTTCAGTTAGGTAGGTACTAATGAAGATTCATTACATTGTGAAACCATGAAGCTCTACAGGGTGTATTTTTGAAACGGGGCAGTAGTAGACCTTAACCATCGTAGTTACAGTAAAATGTTCTTAGGAGACCTTCCCTAATTCCCAATTTTGAACCGTATTCACAGATTTTGGAAAAAAATCGTACAGTCAGCAAGAAAAATGCTAAGTCTAAAAAAATTGTTTGGTGCCAATCGATCCTATTTCATGTGGGGATCAAAAGACTATGGGAGCTTTGAGTACTAGGAAGGACAGAAATTGCCAAAAACGTTTCCCATACATTTCAGCAAGAAAATCCTAATGTACAATGATTAAACTTCTTGTTTTAGATAGGAAGTAGGTAGAATTGGCTGAAAAGTAAATAAGTATAAATAGATTTTACCAGTAAATTTCCAGTTTGATGCTAATATTTGTATGTCGTTCTTAGTTTGAGCTGAGAAAATTCGTGTCTTCGATAATTGAGAATTTCTGGTAAACTGTCTTCTAATAGTGATAAATGTACTTATTAGGAGCATAATTGACAATAATAGGAACGCGAGAGCTGCATTTTGGCAATAAGTAGGTAGCCATTACGGCATTGTGCCAATCACATTGATGAAGCTCCCGCGTTTTGATTATTGACAATTAAGCTTCTATTAAGTCCATTTTACCAGAAATTCGTAAATAATAACTGACACGGAAATAACTTTTCCTGTAACTACAATGCTTAAGGTAACCTGCCTTTATTGCCCCGTTTCAAAAATAGTGTATTTTTGAAACGGGGCAGTAAAGGCACCTATAGTAAATATCTAATATCGAACTCAAGTTTTTTATTTTATTATAAAGTAATTTAAATGCAAATTAGTCTAAATATATCTGGCTAATAAGGTGGTTCAATGTGGAAAATACCCCGGTTAAATGTGTACATCCCGATGGACACATTGAACCAAATCTGGTTTTCCATAAATTCTTTCATTACTCTGAAACCAAAAGGAATTTAAACAATAAGTTATTGTATAATTGTAGCCAAATAAATTCACTAACAACACACAAAAAATTATAGCCATTCATCGAAAAACGAGCACGCTACAAGACTTTGAAATTTACCCGGTTCACTGTGAGACACCCTACCCTACTACTATCTTTGCACTGCGGATCCAAACAACGCCTCGGCAGAATACTTATACGAATCCATCCCCTGAGATTCATTTTTTGATAATACCTACCTATATAAATTTATGTAACGCATTAATTTCGAATATAACATTGTTATTTCAATCGTCGATTCCAATCTTTTTATTTAATCACATATCTCTGCTCATACCCTAGCCGGTATAGACATATTACATATTAAGATCCTCCCATCTCAAATTGATTCATTACTTGCATTTTTTACAGCTCTTACAGTTCACTAGACCAATTAGTTAAACTTCTTTTAACAAGCATTATAAACATAAAACCCGTTACATTGGCGCCTAATAAGGTATTATTCTGCCGTAGGTATTGTGTGTTTGGTCCGTAATTTATCTTATCTCTATTATTTCTGCTTTGCTTTACCAGTGTGGTGAATTTTTCACCAATATTAATGATATTTTTATTTTTTTCCTAAAAGTGGGTAGTTGAAATAAATTTAATTTCAACTAAATTTTTACATTATAACTGATTAATGGACACTAAATGACCCCATATCAGTGCTATTACATGTAAATTAACAATATTACCTATGCTCACTCTAGTGACAAGGTTAATATTACATTACAAATGCAAATTTTTACATTAAAACTATGTTATCAATGAACATTTCGTACTACATATTATAGTCAAGTTCATTACCTCTTACAGTAGTTATCAATTGTGTTCTACAATTTTATACTCACTGGTAAAGTAAAGTTCTATTTTCTTTTACTTTTTATGGATTTGTTGATCTCACTCGCATCATCTCGTTACTTACCTTTTATCAATTTTGTGTAGGTGTGTCTATTGTATACATACTGAGTACCCCGTCAGTGAATTATTAAATTTTTATACTTATTTACCTATAAGTGCACATATTTTGCACAATAATAACTTATTGTTATTATGACAACCCATTTGCAGGTTGATTTTTCTTTATTATTTAACTATTTTGTAGTTTCATACATAAATAACCTTATATTCACTGACAGGCTACATATATTACCTTGTTATAATATCATATAGGCATAGTACCTTTATTTTGATGTAAATGGCTAAAATCTTATGTCAGTCTCGCTTATCGCACCATAGATTTTATTAAATAATTATCTTTAGGTTACTTCACCGTTACCTTTACGCTATATACTTAACTGTTTTGTAGTCATGTTGCTTGTTGTCGGATCTCTGTGTCAATTTTTTTTTCTTTAAATAATTAAGCTAATTGCTTAATTATTTAAAGAAAAAAAAATTTAAAATAGTCTCATTGAAAAAAAAAAAGTAAAAGATCTCAATACAGTCAATATATCTTTGAAAAGAACAACAAAGATAACAAAATATTTAAATTAATTGGTAGTCCTCGTCTTGTTCTGCATAAGGATTGTTGAGTCTGGTATAGTTTCATGTCACTAAGAACAACCTTTATTGTAAAATAACTTTTGAAAATATGTATACATTACCATTCCCCGAGTCCTTTTGAGATGACTTGTGTATTAATGGTGTTTTCATTACAAAACATGTACTCTTATCATGTTATTTTATACTTATTATAGTATGCTCTTATTGTAATCCAATAAAATCATATTTATAGCAGTGTCACCCAAAATAATGAATATAACTCATATAAAACATTTTAATCAAATATAAAATATTACAAAAGTTAACCTAATAAATTTAATTAATTTAACGTAACAACTCAGTTGTAAACGAAACTTGCTTTTGTTTCAATAATCACTATTTTTGTAATTGTATGTCAATTCCAATAAACTTTGCATTGCACTTAAACAATGCTGTGCACTACTATGGCAAACAAGTATATGCTCACTCATACATACATACATACTTGTAACTTAAAACAATTATAACTAAACTCGTATTTTACTTATAGTAAGATTCCTTGCTGTTGTTACACTGTGGTAATACACTACCTGTCCCACAATAAATGGTCGTAATAATATTTTTTACTATAAAAGGGTCACCTGTAATAACTTTAAATTCAAATACCCAACTTGGTATACTTGTTGCGATAACTTTTTATAACTTGAAATACTCATGTATCCTGTTGATAAAGATGGTCTATTACGTCTTCTTACGTACTTATGTACTAATTTTCAATTGTTTTACATATTTGGTTCACATAATTGAACAATAAATTATTTCGATCAAAACTTTGTTTTGAAATTGTTCTGAACATTATTTCAATGCTAACTTGTCAGTAATGTCAGTTGTCAAACGTCATATGGTTTTGACAAGCAAAAAGTGTTGCCAGTTGTAGAAATCAAAATTACTGTTAATTTTGTTTCAAAATTGCCTTGTTTTTTTAAAAACAAAATAAGATTATTCTTCAATGAATAACAACTTTTGAACTTTTGTACTGAATATTAATTATTACTATTTTTAACCTTATGGTTACTTCTGTATGTTGTATGACTTTTCCTAGGATGGCTGTTTCATTATGTTCCTGGTTGTATAAATCAAAAATTATTCACTGACTCATTGGTGAATATTAATAATAAATAAAAATAACATATTAAATTAAATAAAAAATACGTAACATAAAAAAAAAACAAAATATTTTTAATACATTTTTACCTTAGTTCGTCGGAACTTGAACCTAGAATCTTTCATGGAAATTTTTTCATACAAAAAAAAATTTTGTTTGGTCAACCCTCAAATGCCTTCATGGTTTTTTCAAACTTTAAAAAAAAATTTGGAACTTTTGCCACGACATTCTGCTCGAAAGTTACCTACTTAGCGGCTGCACGTACTGCTCCGCGCGCTAACCACATCCGCACATCATTGAGGATTGTATCTAGTGCTATAGTTTGTCTCATCTCACTAGTTATAAAACAAAGAATCAAAGTTATCTGCCTGCCTAGTCAGTGAAAATAACAATTATTCATCATCCAAACTGGAATTTTAGCCCCGGATCGGAGTCCAAGATTTGGATTTAGAACAAGTACCGCTGCCAAAGCAAAATTGACGGGCCCTTACCACCCACGACCTTCGTTCGACCCTGTGTTCAAATAAATAAATTCTATTGGCTACCCCTGGTTCTCATTTAAAACCCGGCTACGCTACAGTTGCCACACAATGCAAGACATACGCAAACGACTACAAAACATTAAATAAATTACTTTCTTTGTTGAACCTTAGGTTCATAAATATTTTTTATTTTTTTGAAAACAAGTTCTAATTGCAACTGATATTTGCATTAATACTCACTGTATTTGGGTCAAATAATAAATTATTTTGCTATCAATAATAGTAACGTTTTTAATAATAAATTGATCATAACTTACATAAGCAGTTAATTATAATTTGTGCATTGTTCATATTGACAATGATACTAATAAATATGGCTTCATTAAAGCTTACTTTTTTAAATTATATTACCCTACCACTGCTATATATTTTGTTCTTCTTCTGCCCTCTCTTTGAGATGGAACTTTGAACTTTACGTTCGTTTTCTTTATTATTAGGCTTTGACTAGTAAAGGTTGCTGTGGGTTGGTTTACGTTTTAAACCAACCGACGTTGTTTTGGTTCCGTTGGCGTTTTAAACCAACGGATACCTTGTCTAGGTGCTGGGATACTTACTATCCAGTCACCGGGAGTTCCTTTTGGTCGTATACCAATTTTTGGGTCCGTTGGCGTTTTAAACCGACGGATACCGTCCTTCTTCGAGCTGGGATATACAACCAGTATCGGAGTTCTGTTTTATGGTCTTATACCATTTTGCTGAGCGGTCGTGCAAACTCAGTTCCAAAAATAAGCCTCATTGCATCCCTCTTTGTTATGTCTTCTTCCGAGCGGTTCGCAAACTCGTTAAATAAGCCTTATTGCGGATGCGGTAATGTATACATCTAAAATAAGCCCTATACTAAAAACATAACACTTCTTTCTATTTCAAGTCGAAAATATATAGTAGTATTTATTGCTCTCTTTCTTCTCATTGAACTTGTTGTCTGTGACATTTCAATGCTTACCACCTGTCTGATTTACGTCCGAGTCTCCAGTGTCTATTAACCTGAAAACTCTTTCTTCGAAAGGAACGCGTGTGCTACGTCATGAAGTGGTAACCGCTAAGTATGGATGAACATGATTGGGGAGGTATGTAAGGAAGCATGAATGTGTAAACGTAAGTCGGTCATTTTATTGAGTAGTCCAGTATTGGACCCTGAACTAATTGGGGGGGTATTGTAACGTTGTAGACTTTTTTCTAAACGTATTTTAATTAATCCTTGCAATAAACCGATAATTTAGTAAGTTTTTATCACTAATTGTCTATGGTTGCGCGAGCGAGACTGGACAGCACTATTCAACTGTCAACCGTTAACATTGAATCGCCCCTTTTCCTTGGCTTCCTTTGCCTAGGGAGGTTGCTTTGACCCCGGCGGCCAACTGCTGCGGCACCGGGTGAGTTTCTTTGAGATCAACATTTCCACTTCTTTCTACAGGTGAAGCCTTCCCAGCGGTGCAGCTTATAGCCTGCTTAATGCGCGGCTTAATTATATTTCATTTTATTTTGTGTAAGGTTATTTCAGCCTACCCTCTTAGTGCCACGGGACCGATGACCTCTACTACGGTCAACGGTCACGTCATCAGCTTGTGCTGCATAACATAATTTTATTCTTTTATAGCTTGTAGCTATGCTGCGCTGCCGCTGGGGACATTATCTTCACCTGCTATATTTTTAGCGGGTCACTTGGACGTAATTACCTAGTGACAAACTGACCCGCACTCTTACGTTTTCCAGGGTCTTCGCACCGGGCTTCACGCCACCATTTGGCTGTGAGGCACACCAGCGGAGACCCTGAGACGCCGGCATCATCACCAGCACATCACCTGCTCCGATGTCAACGAGCTAAGTGCATACTACCATCTTTGCACTGCGGATCCAAACAACGCCTCGGCAGAATACTTATACGAATCCATCCCCTGAGATTCATTTTTTGATAATACCTACCTATATAAATTTATGTAACGCATTAATTTCGAATATAACATTGTTATTTCAATCGTCGATTCCAATCTTTTTATTTAATCACATATCTCTGCTCATACCCTAGCCGGTATAGACATATTACATATTAAGATCCTCCCATCTCAAATTGATTCATTACTTGCATTTTTTACAGCTCTTACAGTTCACTAGACCAATTAGTTAAACTTCTTTTAACAAGCATTATAAACATAAAACCCGTTACAGTGTAGAATTGTTACGCAACATAGAGCATGCTTGTGTAATAAACAATTGTTTGCGAACGTGCATATCTCATTAAGCCACGTCTAAGAGGCTGTCTGTCTGCAAACGGATGTTTAAGAGGAAAACTGTTCAGAATCAGCTCATTAGCATGTCGAGTAGTTTTATTTTACTATTCCTTATTATATCAAGTATTAATGTTTGCCTTTAAGAATGAAATTTAATAATGGCTAACATGTGGTAACGGGGAAAGAATACAAGTACCACTATCCCATCTCATCCGAAGAGTATCTTACGGGAAAATACGCTGACGATATTACGAGAGAAGCAAAACTCGAGATAAAACCCTGTACCAACCTGCCAGGCCAGCATGGAACCAGCAGACCTAAGTTTTTCAGACCCCAACATTGGGAGAGGGGGTTATAGTAAATTTGGCACAGTGAATAGGTATTAGCCTCAGTCAAAAATAGTAGTAAGCTCGCTTCAGCCCTTTTAACATGAAATTTCATATGCGAAAATTCGTCTCACCTAAAAAAAAGTACTTACTGTCAGCAAACCATTATGATAAATGTATAATCCAGTCTAAACACTTTAACTGGGCTTGCTGATGGTACATTTTTTTTATATTTTGACGGTCAATTGATTGCACCCCGCTAGATGGCAATAATGCTGACGTGCAGTTCAGAAGATACAGACCACCATTCTCGGTGCTATTGGACGTAAAATGGTGGTCCCTAACTTGACGGCCTTGATAGATGCCTTTTCACGCCCGCTTGAAGAACCCGGGACTGTAAGAGGAGGGAAACACATAATGCGCGCAGAGCAATCCAGCTCTTTATCGTGCGGCAGAGGAAAGAGCCCTCAAACCGTTTAGTGCGAGATGCCATACCATCTCGCACTAAACGTATGGTGATGATGAATTTTAATTCAAGTGCACATGAGCAATTCAAATAACTTAGCTTAACGTGCTCAACTACTACTACTGCCACTAGGGACGCCATTGACCGAGTGATCAGCCCTTCTAAGTGGGTCATTTCACAAATTTGCCCTATATAACGACTGTCAGACTGCCTTATGTTCATATGACAACTGGGATCGAAGTGACGACGGCTTAACATGCTCTCCGAGGTACGGATACACCTAGACCACTTCCACCACATCATAAACACTGTTTCAGATTCTCAGGTTGCCTTCTAAGCTCAGAATTAGACACAAAAACAGCCTCCTGTTTTTTTTTAAAGGACATCAATTTGACTTCGCCTCGCTGGTCAGCTAAAGGCAAACTCTCGGAAAGAGGGTCACCATCATAAACATGTACCGTGCAGTTAAGAATGGTGCACTCAGCTTTGCCTTTTCACGCCCCGCTTGAGGACCCGGGACTATAGGAAAAAGGAAACAAGTGAGCTGGCAGGGAGTTCCAGGTCTTCCTGTGCTCTATGACGCAAGTCTACCGTCTCTCTGTTACTCTATCCATATATACCCATACGCTCTCGTTAACATAATCTTTCTTAGACACTAATTTGAATACAGTTTTAGTGCTTTTATTTTTTATTTTATTCTTTCAGAACAACTTATAGCTCGAATACGGAGTAGAAACAAATTGTAAAAAAAGATGGCCAATTATAAGTTTTCACATGTGATGATGATGTTTTATGTACAGGACGGTAGACAGATAAGAAATAAGCATATCGTGTATTTTACTAAACAGCGACGTATATTTATACATATTATATAAAACAAGGAAAAAAACAGGTTATTAGAACGTGTCAAAGAATATTTTACTTACTTACAAAGAATACTTTAATTTGATTGGTTGGTGAAAAATAAATCTAAATCGTACGCATGGCTTAGTGAATAGTACGCTCGACACTCCCTGACTAAGTATGAATTTAGGTTATAATTTTAATCTGACAGTCCGCTTGGCATCGTTCGTTGACGTAACCAAGTCTGCGAATAGGCAAGTATTGGCATGAAGTATTTTATGATAGGTTTATGAGTTATTTAATATTACATTGAGATGACTTCTAGGGTGTGGTGGTGCTGGACTGCTGAATCAGAGGTCAAGTGTTTGATTTCCGCTCAGTGTTTTGACTAGCCTTGATGGTAAACAGGGGTGGCCACCATTACCTACTGTTGCTCTCCCTAGAATGGCGGTCCCTAAGTTGAGGGTCTCGACAGACGTTATTTCACACCCCGCTAGGAAATATGTGCGCTGGTAAAATAAACCAAGACTTTATGGTGTGGTAAAGAATATAGGCAAAATCTATGTAGATTGAAAAAAAAAATGAATGAATGCTCAGACGAGATTTGACCTCTGGACCGCAATTTCAACACTTACCAACTAGTGTTCCGCCACTTCCATCGCCCTCTCAGATATATTTACAAACCCCAGTATATAAAAATAAATCTACGAAAAGTATACTGAATTTATTACAATATAATTACAATAAACTCAGTATAATTTACAGTAATACGTGTATAAAACATACGCGGAGATCCCCTAATACACTTCTCGTGGGCGAACTTTAATTTTGTACTATAATTGTTTAATATTTACAAAATTAAAAATAAACCGTAATAGCCGGCGGAGTTTACGTGTGGTTTTATTTCAATCAGCCAAAGCGCTTAAGCGTGACGTTTGAGAGATATAATTTATAAGGAGGACTGGCCACGAGGGCTACACGAAAAAACTATCGATACTTTTTGGTATCGAGTATTCGTATACTTATATCGATTATTTTGACTACGATTCATTCGCATTTTATCGACCGAGTTATTGAAGCAGTGGATGCATTTCTTAACCGATTTTCAACAATCTTGGGAGCCGCGTGGTTCCCGGCAGATTAGAATTTGGTCCCCCCATCTCTTCCCATGCGATGTCGTACAAATTGACTAAGGGATAGGGCTGTTTAACAACATACAGATATAGGAGGCGGCCGGTCGGATCCGGACTAGACTCCGGGCCCGGGATGCCCGCGCAGAGCGAAGGTGAACCGGACGTCGGAGGTCGCAGAACGACCTCCGTCCTCCATGAGCGCTGGCCTGGGGGTGACCGGTGGAACCGCCTGTCACCCTAGCAGAAGCAGGCCGCGGCGGCGGCGCAAGGTGCGCCTCCCCGTACCCGGGGCTAGATGGGGACCCTGTGGTCCCCACAACCCGAAGGGGGCCATCTCGAAAGAGATGGTCCTGGGTCTGCCGGGGTGCGAGAGATATGCTTTTGGCAATCTCACCTCCGGCAACCAAGAACCCAAGACGGCGTGCGTTTTAGTCGGTTCGAGTCCGACATAACCACCTCCACCAGCTCCGTGGGGATGGTAAAAAGAAAACCCCATCTCTTCCCATGTGGTGTCGTACAAGGCGACTAAGGGATAGGGCTGTTTAACATCAGACAGATATAAACAGCCCAGGTTCAGCCGCAGATAATTATAGGCTCGAGTCAACAATAGTGCTTAGAATACGGGAGTAGGCTCACTCCCTATTAAGTAGGACCGAATGAATGGTGCAATGAGGGTGATAATTCACCTCTGCCTAACCCTCCGGGGATAAAGGCGTGATTGTATGTATGTATGTTGAATTTTATTTAAACCACCAATAAATCTTAAAACACGCTTTGCTTGACTGTGTACAGTCGGCATCAAATCAATTTAATCGATTATTGCTTTGGTTTTCCCTCCTTCCTATTGTTCTGATATTTGGTACGCACCTTTATTTCAGACGATAATACAATTTAAATCAATAAAACAGTTTGGTTTGCTCTTATTACCTTGGCATAAAGATCATATTTTAATGCCAAGGTATTAAGGTAGGTTCGCACGATGTGTATTGATTCATTTGTATCTGTATCACAAAATTCTTTCTGTTGTAACCTTTGTACGTTGTGCATATCATCATCATCACTAAATAGCATAAAACAAAGTCGCTTTCTGCGTCTGTCCATCCATATGTATGCTTAAATCTTTAAAACTACGCAATGTTTTATTTATTTTAATTATTTATTTATTTATACGACACTTATCCACTACGCTGACAGGGACAGCCCCCAAAAATCTTACAATATCATCAATTAGGAACAAACACACTTTGAAGCAGTTTTTTTAATAGATAGAGTGATTGAAGAGGAAGGATGTATCATACATGCTTAAATATAGTGAATGGTGCAGCGGAAAAGGGATCAGAAGCCACGCGGGCGGAAAAAAATGGCTGTACGAAGTTCGCCAGGTCAGCTAGTCATAAATAAATGCTTTTTCTTTCTTCTTTCTCCTTTCAATTTTGAGTACTTCACTAGTTTTTTTTTATATAAGACACATCAATTTGACTTCACCTCGCCTGATAGTAAGCTAAAGGTAAAGTCTCGGAAAGTGGGTCACCATCGTAAACATGTACCATGTAGCACTCAGCTTGACAGCCTCATCAGATGCCTTTTCACGCCCCGCTTAAAGGTCCCGGGACTGTACGAAGAAGGAAACACGTGAGCTGGCAGGGAGTTCCAGGTCTTAATGGTACGGCATAGTTAAGATCGATCTGATACTCTTATCACGAAGTTTGGCGGCAACTACTATTTAAATGGAGCACAATGAGAGACGTGTGTAATTAGCGCGCATGGCGAGTGACACCGCGCGCGTTGGCTGCGCGTGCGCCGGTTTCGTACGCGTTATTCATTCATAGCGCGTGTTTCGCCGGTGGTGGGCGTGATCTAGTGTGGGTGATTTGTCAAATGAGCTTACATTTACACTATTATTAAAATAAATGTTGGTTTAGCTTTTTTCTGTCTGTACTTCTATTGTTAGAATCTAATAAGAGCAACTCTAGTTGTGGGCATTCAGTCCGTGAGCCTGTTGCCATTAAATAAACAATCTATCATATTTACTGTCTGATGGAGAACAGCTGTATCCCCTACCTCCCCCCCCCCCTCCTATGAAGCGGGATGATACCCGAAAACCCCCCATAGACGCGGGATAGCACCTGAACCACCCCTAGACGAGGCCGCATTGAAGCCGTGGGTCTGTTGGGAGCCCTGGGACATCCTTCCGAGGGCTTACCCGGGGCTCCCAACTATAGGCTGCTGGGCAATACCGTGGGGGTTTTAGTCGGTAGGAGTCCGGCATAACATCCATGAAGGATTTCGCCGACGGTAAAAAAAAATCCCCTATCTCCTTGATACCCGTAGAAGAGATGGGGTTGCTCTATTACCTATAGTCTATGAGTAACTTACACTTCCAATCGAGTACTAATGAGGACGTAATTATATATTTTTTTATACGGGACACGTCAATTTGCCTGATGTTAAGCTAAAGGCAAAGTCTCGGAAAGAGGGTCACCATCGTAAACATGTACCATGTTGACAGTGGTGGCACTCAGCTTGAAGGCAGTAGGAGTTACCGCTGGTGCATTATTCAATAATAAAATAAAATCATTCCTCAAACAATGGATAACATAAATTATTATTTAAAAACATGATCAATAAATATAGGAATCTATAATTAACTTCACAGACGGACATTCATCACAACACAACAAAGGCGATATACCATTGTACGCACCGCCATTGAAACCATTAATTTATACATACAGGCTGATATTTTAACTTCTGACTAACTACTTAGTACCTAGTAAATGGGGTCCAAGTTCCGGGGACTGATAGGGATAGCACTGGGTTAGCCGAGGTACGACGGATATGTCTAACAACCTCACCTTCGGCCTAGCGTCGTGCTAGGCCGAAGGTGAGGTCTAGCACGACGATCCACACACGGCGTGCGGTTTTAGTCGCTTCGAGTGCGACATAATCTCCCCCTCCGGCTACGGTGAGAGAGATGTCTAAGAGGATTTCCACACGTAAAAAAGGGGGACCGAAGTCCCAGCTAGATTTTCCAGTTCCATGTCAACTTCACTTACTAGACATTTTTTACTAGTAGGTACATTGGTTCAACATCATTACTCACAAATTTTTATCAAACGAAAAAATATGTTACAAAATATATCACATATTTATGCATACAAATATTTACACTGAGCGGAGATCGAACTCGCGCCCCTGCGTGGTAGTCGCGTTCACTACCGCCACGCCACAGAGGGCTGTCATATCCCTACATTGCGCTATTATAAATAATATAATTCACCCTGTATCATGTTAAAATCACTACAAAACACAAACCGTGCATTTCTTACGTCCGGTGTCAACGATCTCGTACGAGCCCGTTTTTGGCTGGCTCTGTATTTCATATTGAATGATAAAGGAAGCGATTGACTGAGGCGTACCTAATGGATTGTGTCTAAAATAGCAGCTGAGCTGGAATGTTATTTGGCGTACACACTCTCTTTTAATTTAATTACAGGGTCATTACTAACTATAAACGGAGTAGTCAACCATTTTGAATTTCGAGGTACCCTTTTCTTTTCAAAATATAGATTAATGGCATTTTTAGATGTCGTTAATGATTTTTTTTTCTATTTAATGATTAATGATTTCGAAGTTATGTGTGTATTTATCGCAGGTTTATAAGTGCCCGGTTAATGGCAATAGGCTCACCACCTATTACATTGGGACCTAAACATAAACTGGCTAAATGTGGCTGCTAGCACCTCTGCCTACCCCTTCGGGGAATACAGGCGTGAGTTTATGTTATGTTATGTTATGTTATGTTATGTTAATGATTAAACTACCTATACACATTTTTTAGGGTACGAAAATTTGTCTTCACCTCGCCTGATGGTAAGCAAAAGGCAAAGTCTCGGAAAGAGGGTCACCATCGTAAACATGTACCATGTGGCAGTGGTGGCACTCAGCTTGACAACCTCATCAGATACCTTTTCACGCCCCGCTTAAAGGACCCGGGACTGTAAGAAAAAAGAAATACGTGAGCTGGTAAGGAGTTCCAGGTCTTAGTGGTGCGGCATAAGAACGAGTCACTGAAACGCTTGGTTCTAGCAGGTATATTTTGCACCGTATACGCATGGCATCTTAGCCTTCCTGTGAAGGAAGGGATAGGGTGGGACTAATTGGAAGAGCTCATCAGAACATTCAACATGATAGAGACGGTAGAAAAAAAAAAGTACTGCCAAAGACGCAACATCTCTACGCATCTGTAAAGGTTTCACCGCATCGCGTAGGTCAGTTATAATGATAAAAAGAGACAGTCGTCAATTATGATGATATTTCGGGTAATTTATGCCAGTATATTTGCCAATTGATAGATTGTTCTGGAACAGCCTTTCATCTACTAGTTACGGAGTTATATAGCAAGCAAGCAAAGCCAATGCCAGACTCCAAAATGCAAGCTAGGAGTGAATGAGTGAGCGCAAAATACAAATAATTATTGTTGAACCAACATATTCACTATGCCCATTTACATCAGGTTCACCCTGAGCAGAGTGGGTCAGTACCCTTATGTTAGTTTATTTATATCGTTGTGCGTACCGAGTCTGAATGCTCTGCGAATATTTTCATGTGTATGGTAACTCCATTGTTTGTGCTTTATCTAATAAAGATTAATGAACTCTACACTTTTGTTATCAAGGTTTATAATTGCCAGCCGATTGAAATATTGGTTTGTTTTAAATGGTCACTTAAAATATTGTATCAAGCGTGTTTTAAAAATTGTAGAAGAATTATTATTAATCTGTAAAAAAAATGAAGATATTTGTAAATAAACAAATAAATATTCCCACAAAATTCTACATGACGCTATCTAGACCCATGGTAAGCATATGTAGCTTGTGTTATGGAAACTAGAATGCGGATAAACATACTTAGATTTTTTTTTATAAATACATACATAGGGAAAAAAGAATCTTCTCGGGCGGGTCTCCAACCCGCAGTCTTTCCCTTACAGGGGGAATGCCTGACCAATTCGGCTACCAAGACACGCCCGATATGATTCAAATTTCCCATCTTATACGTCTTTAAGGCGACGTGGCGTCATCTACCGATTTTCTTACGAACTATCGGAATCAATGAATGATGTTACAATCATTTTTAAACATTGATTTTTCTCGGTAGCCGAATTGGTCAGGCATTCCCCCTGTAAGGGAAAGACTGCGGGTTCGAGTCCCGCGCGAGAAGATTCTTTTTTCCCTATGTATTTGATTTGTATAGTTAGCATACTTAATGCTGTAAAAATTCCTTCAAATACATACATATTATACATAGAAACACCCAGACCAATGCAAATACATATATTCATGCATACAAATATTTGCACAGAGCGGGGATCGAACCCGCGCTTCCTGCACGGCAGTCGTGTTCACTACCGCCACGCCACAGAGGCTGTCAATTTGGATGTTTATTAACTCCATTACGCTCAAATAGCTGAACGAATCTAGCTGATATTCAGTATCTACATATAGTCTGGAATAAAGCATTGGTTACTTTTTGTCCCTAACCCTTAATTCCTGTCCAGTCCAGTCCAGCAGTGGAGTGTTTAAAAAATATTTAATCTGGCATCATCTGGTAGTTATGTTACTTTTTATCCCGATATTCCCGCGGGATACATCACGTGGGTGATGCCCTGGTGCTATGCTAGTCATTAAAATTATATGACCTAGTATACAATAGCATTTTATTATACTAGCTTTTGCCCGCAGCTCTGCACGCGTGGATGTCGGTTATCGCGACCAAACATAGCCTATGTCATTTCTCAAGGTCTAGTCTACCCTTATATCAAATTTCATCGAATCGAAAGGCGTGAAAGCGTAACATACAGACAGACAGATAGAGTTACTTTCGCATTTATAATATTCGTTTTTTTTTATATACAGGACACGTCAATTTGACTTCATCTCGCCTGATGTTAAGCTAAAGCAAAGTCTCGGAAAGAGGGTCACCATCGTAAACATGTACCATGTTAACAGTGGAGGCACTCAGCTTGACGGCCTCATTAGATGCCTTTTCACGCCCCGCATAAAGGACCCGGGACTGTAGGAAGAAGGAAACACGTGAGCTGGCAGGGAGTTTAGTATGGAAGTATGGATAACTGTAAAATGTCTAAATTCCAAACGAAAAACATTAATATTGTTACAATCGCAAGCCTTGATTGACATCTGTATGACGTATGCACGTCAACAGAGGGATGTGAGTGACGGCCATATTGTACAAATTAGTTTCGGTTCTAATAACACGAACAAACATACAAATACCAGTTTCGTTTTGTTAGTTATTACAAAGAATAACTCGCTTTCTCTTTCTAAGAAATATTTGTAACAAAGTTTTGAATGACGAAGCTTGAGAAGGAAAAATATCTGTAAACTAAACATGTTATTAATTCAGAACTAGAAACAAAGATGGCTTCTGTAGTGTGACGGTACAGCGTTCGACTGCTACATAGTGTGCGCGGGTGCGATTCCCGCTCAGTTAAAATATATGTAGGGATATTTGAATGATTGTTTCTATGTAGATACATAAATGTATTTACAAAAAAAAGTTCATTCTAGACACAAGCTAGTTATGCTATGTTAAGTGCGCCTCCCCGTACCCGGGGCTAGATGGGGACACCGAGGTCCCCACAACCCGAAAGGGACCATCTCCAAAGAGATGGTCCTGGGTCTGCCGGGGTGCGAGAGATATGCTTTCGGCAATCTCACCTCCGGTAACCAAGGACCCAAGTCGGTTCGAGTCCGACATAACCGCCTCCACCGGCTCCGTGGGGGTAGTATCCGTGGGGATTATTCGCACGATAAAAAAAATGCTATGTTTAAAGTTTAATGAGAATATTCATAGAATTTCATGATATAACTCTGACTAAAGTAACTCGGTCTATCACGCTTTTACACCTAACCCACTGAACCGATTTTGATAGACTTGGCCACAGATATACGAGAGCTTAAGAAAGGACATCAATTTGGTCGCAATAACCAAAATCTACACGGGCGGAGCCACGGGCAACAGCTAATACACAATATTATATTCAACCGTAATACTGACCACCGTTTCTTTATTGAAATAGGCATCATAAGAGTCAAAGGTAACAAAATAAAGCAATAACATATCAACTGAAAAGACGTTAAGCCTTTTATCGCGGTAATAAAAAAAGAGAAATATTTACTGAATGTCTATGGTAAAAAATGTATTGAGATAATAAATGATCGAAATATAAAAATGAAGATATATTTTATTCAAAATTGTAACACTTATTCTAATAAATTATATTATTGTTACACTTTTGTCGTCACGAACTGGCTCACTGGACCCGACTTTTTTATACCACTTAGTGCTGGTAGACAAGCTCACGAGCTACCTGATGAAAAGTGGTTACCGTGGCCTATAGAGGTATGCAACATCAGGGGCGTCACACTTCTAACCTTCTAAGGGTGATGAGTGGGACTTAAAGAAGCGCCGGACTGTGATTGTGGAACTCCAAAACACACAACGATGCAGAGGAGTGTCCACTTCGTCGTTTCCCTGGAGGAATGCGTGAGCTTCATGACCTCACACCGGCAGCAATAGACTGGCTTCGCCAACTGGACGTCGACATATGAGGACTCGAGCAGAGGCCATACGAAATGAGGAGTTTAGTTTTAAACTTTCACATTCCATAATAATGTATTGGTAACGCTGTCGCGAGTTCAATGATATTCCCATCTCATAAAATGTTATACAAAAATGTCCAACGCGTTTACAAAAGTTTTCATTTCAAAAGAAAGGTAGATGAAATAATTTTGAATTGTTTTGATCGCACATGAAGTGTAAGTAAATATTCTTAACAAATCATTACTTTTATAACACTACACGTATCTAGCTAATAAAATATTTAATTGATACAAGAAGGAAGTAAAACATATTAAAAACGCAAAGAGCCGAATTCTGATGAGTGTTATATGAATATCCGGATGCGATGTAAAATAAAAATGTTTTATTGACATTAATGGCGCCATAGACATAAGTGTTAGTCTCCGGTTATTACTTTTTAAAATTTGAAAAGAGAACGCGAATGAGTCAAAGTTCGAAAATGAATGAGGTTGACTAAATCCGATGATATTATCGTTACACTTTTAGAAGTAGGCGATAATTTATGGGCGTATATAATTTTTATTTATGTGTTGCCAATAAATGTGTTGTTAAATAATATAATATTGTATACAAACTTATCATAATTCATATTTTATAAGTGGATTGTGGTATGTGTTGAGTTGTGAAGTAATTTCGAACGTGATATAGGCGACAAAATTCTTGAAAATTTATGATTTTTAAAAATATGAGAATAATGTTATGACATTCAGGCAACGATATGTTGGTGAATCAAAAATGATTTCAATTTAAATAAAATTGTCTATAAATAATGATAACTAAGATGTAGATCAATAATTATGTTGTAATTAGTATACATCCTAGTGAATAATAATTAAGCTCTTTTCACCAACATATCTATTTATTTGTCTTATTTCATTTATAATTACATTTTATTTTCACACCGTTCAACAGTTCGTAAGAAAGTTGGTAGATGGCTCCACCATCGCCGAAAGACGGATATAAAGAGAAGGGAAATTTAAAGTGATTAAGGTGTGGCTCAATACGTCAGTTAGAAGAGAATGCTCTTCTAACTGAGGTATTGAGCCATTGAGCCCTGTAAGAGAAAGGTCGTGGGTTCAAGTCCCACTTGAGCGCTTCTTTTTCCCCATGTATTTCGAATACAAGTATTTTATTTGTAAATAATTGTGTTTCATTATTTAAATACTCCCGTACACTATTGTAGTTCATGAAGCTAAAATGAACTAAAATACATCTAAAATAAAGTTTAAACTAAAAACCGACTACCGAAAAATCACGCTATAAAAAGTGAAAAACAAGAAAATATCAAGGATAGCCGTGGTCGTATGCCACTTTTCCCTAGAACGTATTGTTTTGTTAGAGTAATTGGCATACGACTACGATTTCTTGTTTTTCACTTTTTAAAGCGTGATTTTTCCCTCCTTTTGACCCTCCTTTTGGCTTCGCCGTAGTCGGGTAAAAATCATTCACTCTGATCAATTCTGAGATGACTCTTACCAATAAAATTAATTCAACATTATTCCTTAATTACTTTTAATGTCGTGTTTATTGTTTAGTGTTAGTTTACGAGGGCTCTGTCGACAACAATATACAAGATTAGATGCTCAATAATCATACTAATGGTTTGTTGACAAACTGTTTCAGGATATACACCACGCCATTATCATATGAACTAGCTTAACCGGAGAACTTCGTTATGTCAAACGCAAGGCGTCAGATCCCATTCCCGCTGCACTCTCAACTAAATTAAGCATGCATTATTCATAATAAACCTTCCTCTTGAATTGCTCTATCTTTTAAAAGAAACCGCTTCAAAATCCGTAACATAGTTTTAAAGTTATAAGCATATATAGGGATGGACAGACGCCAAAAGCGACTCTGTTTTATACTATGTACTTAGTGATAGCGGATAATTGAAAGGTGATACTTATCCGCTTAGCATTGCTATGAATAGGTGATCTGATTGGATGGAGACCATCAGTTCCATCACTGACCAAATGATTTCCACCTTTAAAAAAGAAAATAACTATGTTTTTGAGCGCAATACCAATGGAAATTGGATATTTATTTAGTTATTTTCATTATGATATCATCTTGAAGCATATGCACTATAACACGTAATATTTATTTACTAAAATAATGCACACAAACTAGTAACACAAGATGAAAGCTATGTATAAAATAAACAGCTGAGAAGCGAACGACCAACGTCATTGGCTCAAAAGACTTACTCCCAAAACCTAGATTTAGCATGATTCACACAGATTAAAATAAAAAGTTTTAGTTTATGATCCTTAATCAACGTCGGTGTTACGAAAAAAGTTTGGTAAGTACAAATATTTTTTACTTTTTATGTCTATGGTTTGCTTATACACGTGTAGTTTTCGCGGCTTTTTAATAATAGTAGTTATTACCGGTTACGTGTGTTGCTAATCGAGGCTGTCTGTCACTCAATAAATGTAGGTAAGCATCTTAAAAAGAACATTGATTGTTAGTAATTTACTAGTTTGCGTTCTCTAGAAAAGCGGGGCAATGAAAACTAGTAAACGAGTCCTTGAGTGGAGAGTGCGAGAATGCAAACAGAAGGCGGGATAATCCTCAGCCAGATGGACTGATGTTCTAAAAGTGGTAGCTGGGACAAACTAGGTGCAAAAATGGAAGGTCCGGGAGAAAATGTGTGATAGTTGATTGATGCATTGATTAAGAAACATACATACATACATATAATCACGTCTTTATCCCCGGAGGTTAGGTAGAGGTTAACACCCACATTTCACCAATAATTGTAGTCGGTCCCATGTAATAGGGGGTGAGCCTATTGCCTTAATATTCCGGGCACTATTGTTGACTCGAGCCTATATCTTAGGCTGAGTCTGGGCTTTATAAGTCTGTCTGATGTTAAACAGCCCTATCCCTTAGTCGCCTTGTACGACCCCACATGGGAAGAGATAGGGTGGTCCATTTTTTTTTCGGCCGGGTTGATTAAGAAAAGGATAAAATTTAACAAAAGTTTGACAGTTGATCTATGCAGTCGGTATTCTTAGATATCGTTAAGTTGTGGAGGACATATGGAAGACGTTTCACAGAAAAAATTGAAGATCAGGCGCATCGCTGTTATACTGAAAACATGGACCCTGGACTAGTGTGACTGGAATCGGGTTATAGTGACCCGTCAGCCTGTTGGTTTCCTAATGGATCGCACGGTGCATGACAAACAACTTAGATCGAGGTAAATATTTTACCCAGACTAAGTTTTTGCATTTTGCTTGAACGTAAACGATACATCCGAAAACGGTGCGCACCGTGCGGTATGAAAGGAACTTCATCCCACGCACGCTCAAGCTGTGGAACGAAATGCCTGCCGTGGTTTTCCCAAGCGATTACAATATGGGGTTCTTCAAGAAGGGCAAAGAAGGTTTTCTTCAGAGTAGGCAGCACGAGCGTAACGCCCCTGGTGTTGCATTCGTCCATAGGCCGCGGTAACCACTTTTCATCAGGTGGGCCGTGTGCTTGTCTGTCTAATGGTATAAAAAAATACAAGCGACGCCATAGACAATAGCTAGTCCTAAATAAGCAGCAGATTACGTTGTGTGAAGGAATTACATGAAATCAATTTGAGCATGTTTGTTTATGTGGAATCGATAACAATCGCGTCACCCCTAGTTGTCGCTGGATCCGTTCCAGATGCAGTTATATGATACGGCCGATAGTTTAGCGACAAATTTACAATATGGCCGACTGTGTGAGAAGACTTGATGATCGCAACATTATTTATTTTGTGTTCAAAGCTGACGTTTTGACTCGCAACAATTATGATTATAAATTTGGGATAAACAAACGAGAGCTTTATAAACTTATAAACTAAAAATCAAAGATTGTCCAGTTTGTATTTGTGTCTTAACTGACTAACATGGTGAACATCTAATTGGTTTATCACGTTCACGAGCTCAAAGCTTTGCACTTTGCACTACAAATAGTAGGTGCTTCTATCTGCACATGAGGAAACGGACTTCCAAACTGAATTTCGACAAATCCTTATATGACAAGATTTTACTGCGACAGAATGAAACTCCGATACGACTCAATTTCGACAGCATTTTAGATCGAAACACTACGCCTATATTTGTTTTTGTTTTTCATTTATTTAGGAAACAAACAGTCACATACAATTTTCACACAATAGATCAATAGATACTTATAGACTAGTTATAGAAAAGTACCTAGAGTAGAGAAACTTAGAGACCATAACATATTTACATACCATAAAATCTACATCACAGTAAATAACTAATCATAAGAAAGAGTACGTACCCACAAAAAGACAAGAGTCCTTACACAGAGACAAGCAATGAATTTAAATTCCTGCTTATTTCATTAGCATTTTATAAATTTAGATCATTTTTAGAAGCTGTTTGCATACCTTTTTTTTGTGCGGAAATCCCCTCGGAAACCTGCCCTGCCGGAGTTGGAAGGGGAGGTTATGTCGGACTAAAACCGTCTAAAACCGCACGCCAACTGTGGGTCGTGGTGCTAGGCCAGAGGTGAGGTTGTCATCGACATATCCCTCGCACCCCGACTGAAGCTGTTGTTTGCATACCAGCATTTATACTTCAGGCAATTACTTTATTATAAGATACGGCAACCACCTGGTTTTAGCTAGGTCTACATTGGTACTTTTTCTCGATACTATGACTAAGATAATGCAACTTGAGCCGGAAGCGATGCAGAAGCCAGAATCCCTGCAGATTGGATCCTGAGTCAGAGATATTTTTACGTCTCCAAACATCTACACTTCCGTTCGAAGAGTGAGTAAGCGGCGCCTCATTGACTTCTCATCATGATCACTCAAGGTACAGGTATTTTTGGAAAAGTTAATCAGCTAGCTATGTATCTTTTGAAAATAGTTTTAAAATGTTAATAGCTTCCGTTGTCTTGCTTCCATACTTCCATACTTAATATTATAAATGCGAAAGTAACTCTGTCTGTCTATTTGTATGTTACGCTTTCACGCCTAAACCACTGAACCGATTTTAATGAAATTTGGTATAGGTGTAGATTAGACCATGAGAAAGGTGCTTTTGCCCGCGGCTCCGCCCGCGTGGATGTCGGTTATCGCGACCAAACATAGCCTATGCCCTTTCTCATGGTCTAATCTACGTATCAAATTTCATCAAAATCGGTTCTGTGGTTTAGGCGTGAAAGTGTTACATACAAACAGACAGACAGAGCTACTTTCGCATTTATAATATTAGTATATATCTCCATCAGAAATTATTAGCCGTGTTGGTTCCCGATGGAGTAGAATAGGACCACCCCAGCTTACATGCATACAGCCTACGACGAAGTGCCCTTGCAATAGACTCGCCCTCTATTAATTGTTCTTGCAGTTTAGTCCATCCATACTGGTTGTCTTTAAGAAGTCGCAGATCGCGATAAGACCCATTGTACAACTACGAGTATCTATCACGTATCCTCTGTATCCATCCAATGTTTGGTGTGCAAATTCAAATTCAAATGCTTTATTGTGAAACATAGGTAGCTACAAAGATGGTCTTTTACATAATTTGATCAGCTATGTTCAGCCATATTGGCATATAAAAAAGCGTATTCTATCTATCTATCTCATTGGGGCCGAAAATCATAGCTGACAAAATGTAGCTGTTAAGACACCTCTGCCATCTGCCGGGGTGCGAGAGATATGCTTTCGGAAATCAAAAAAACAAAACACTTCTGCCTATATCTTCGGCAACTACAAGCGTGAATATACGTATGTCTGTAGAAATTATTAGACACATAGTTAATTTACAATGCGTGGTTTACGGTCATAAAATAATAGCCTTCAATACATGGGATCGAAAACCAGCGAAATGAATATTTCGTTGCAAAAAATGCTATCAATAAGTTTGTGCAATTTACTGCAACAACTTTATTTAGTAAATTTCGCCGATATCGTCACACGAAAATCGTGACTGCATCATATAAATTATACAGTAATTCACCTACCCAGTCACTGATAAATTCCTTCAACTTGTAGTTAAAGTAATAAACTTTAGTCAAAAGAATAGCATTATGGAAATAAGAAAGTTTAAGGTTCTCCAAATAACGTAGTGACTCGTTATACTACAAGACATTACTTACTATTAAGTTTCATGATTCCATGTCTTTTTTTTTTTCTTTTTTTTATCGTGCGAAAATGTTCAAGTGTTGTTATTGATGTACTGAATTTAAACCAAATAATTTAGAGTAGGTAGTTAATATTTCCGTTTCTAACTTCTAACACTTCGTTGCAGTGTTGGAGCACTATCCAAATGTGCATAGCCACAAGATTAAAACAACTTTTGCCGGAGTACACTAACACTAACACATTGTTGAGAAGCACTTTATTGTTTATTTGCGGAATTTAAGATGATTGCACATCAGTGTTTAGATTTGCGAAATTATGAATATTGTGTTATTATAGATGCTAGTTGACCCGGAGAACTTCGTACCGCCAATTTTTTTTCGCCCGCGCGGCATGTGATCCCGTTACCGCTGCACCCTCTACTATATTAAGCATGTATTATATATATGTAAACATTCTTCTTGAATTACTCTATCTATTAAAAGAAACCGTATCAAAATCTGTAGCGTAGTTTTGGAGATAAGCATACATAGGGACGGACAGACGCGGAAATCGACCTTGCTTCATACTATGTTGTGATAACTAAGTACTACGTTATTGTCTTAGATTCGTTATGTAAAAACAATGTATATTTCGATACAGTTTATTGAAAGCTGAATTGGGTAGTTTCTTAACGACTTGACGATGGTACAGAAAGACCTGAAAGAGACCGACATACACGCCGAAACAGCAAAAGATGGAAGAAGCAGACAAGGAGAGCCGACCCCAGATAATGGGAAGAAGGCTAAGGAGAAGAAGAAGGGTAGTTTCCTAAAATTAAAACACATTAAATAAAGGGGGCTTAAACTTAGTAAAAGATATAAGGGGGACCTTGGTTTGTTCCCTTATGATGGAGTGCTTCACCAGTTGGATGCCTGTACAGTACTTAGGTAAATTAAAATATTAGGTAATACTTAGGTATATCAAAGTTAAAGAGACTAACCGACACAATTATTGCCAGGTAGGTATATCAAAGCAACACAGACACAATTTATTTTCTACTTTTTATAATTTGAATAAAATTTTAAATCATTTATGGTACATTCGACCTAACGCAAGTAAAGTTTATTCCTAGACCATAGTCTGTATCACCCACATATTGGATGTTTATTCTAGGAATAAACTTTACTCGCGTTTGGTCGAACCGACTCTAAGGATGCTAACTACATTTCGATTACATCAGGAAAAATGAATTGCTCATGCGGGGCTTGACCTACGACCTTTCCCTTACAGAGGGAATGCTCTTGCCAACTGAGCCACTGAGACACGCCTGAAATTCTGATCCGATTACGAATTGTACTTTGTGTAAGTTTTTTGACGAAAGTTTTTAAAAAAATAGTTTTAATTTTTATATACTGTATCGGTATGACAGCTATAATTATAAGTAAAAAGCGGCTTGTTCCCAATTCAAAATTTAAAATAAATCCCTCCTTACTTTACAATATCTACAAAGTGTGTGTGTCTGGCTCGGCCGCTTTTGTTTGGAGTCGATGCAGTCTGCGCGGAAGGCCACCGAGGCGCATTAGGAGCTAAGAATAGCAGCGGTGAATTACCTTATCTGTGCACCTTCTGTATATAGGAGTGCTTTTAATTAAACGTTAGTGAAATGCAATCCATCATTCATAATTTATCTTCATAGTGATATCCCAGTTGGGTCAATAGTTTGCAGTTTGGAGTTTGGTAAATACGACGGTTTTTATATAATATTTCGTCGCCTCAGTGCTTATTTGTTCTATCTACCAAATTTACACAAAATTAACTTTAAATGTAATATTGTTAAGACTCAAATTTCAATCTTATTGGTTAAGAAATTTTTTAAACTTTTTTGCTATAATATAGAAAAAAAGACATTTAAATTTTATCTGTGACACAACACTGTAATAAATATTTTGTGCTTGTTTGCTCTATGTCCACTGTTTGTTTTATATCCTACATCATAACAAATGTTGAGTGCTTGAGTGTTCTATGTCCACTCAATCGACCAATCACAGCCCATGACGCCATGTCTGCCATTTTGTTTGATTTGTCATTGTGGCTGGAGACATTGTAAAATTCGCTTCGTTGCTCCCGAAAAAATGTAAAAATATTATTTAAATTGTTGTTTCTAGTAAAATTGTGTTCGACAGACATTAAATTATGTCTAGAGCAAGCTATAGGAGCAAAATAAATGAACAAACGCAGCCGCAAACAGAGCAGTAAGTACTTTTTGATTTACGCTCGATTCCGTTCTGAATTTTACACAGAGTGTTGTTTTTTAATAAACTATGAGCCCCGCAGTCGGACATAACAGGTATGTTCGACTGCGTGGCTCAACGATCCTTTTTCATCGTTATAAGAAGTATGACTGATTGATTAATGTAATGTGTCCTAATTTTCAAACCTAGTTTTTTTTTTCATACTTCTGCCAACTCCTTGAAAGAATTGTTTGGTATGTACAATGAAGGTATTTAAAAATTATTATTACAACTAACATTGGTTGTGGTGCTTAAACGCTTCGATAACAACTACTTCACTCTGTTTTGCGTTAAATTAAAACACTGAAGGATATTGATTGCTTGAACAATTTTTTTATACCACATATGTAGCAGATAAGCACATGGCCCACCTTATGGAAAGTGGTTACCGTGGCAATTTTTTTATTTAAATAATTTACACCTAGATTTTTATTTTCAATTATTATTATTCTACGATTAACATACTATTGATTTTTATAAAAAAATGGTAAAAAGCACGATTTTTTTGTATAGGACACGCCAATGTGACTTTTGTTTTTGTCAGCATCTTTATTTTTTTTTCTCATTGATATTTTATTTATTTATCAGCATCAGCTCATCTTGTTGTCACAATACAGTTGTATGTAAAAATAAATGCTGATCAAAACGAAGCCAATCACGTCATATTTTTACTTAGCTTACTTACTCCACATATAATTTAGGCATAGGTACTCTGTAGCTACACTGATGTCCTTGCTCGATTATGTTATTACATTGAATTCTTTTTTTATCAATTTATTGAACTTTCTGAAGCTTAATCAGTTTACAGGGTTTTGCTTTCTGCTTTTTGCAGTGCAAATTATCGATCGACTGTTATTTAATGTTTTTAAAAAAGATAATTACCTAGTTATTATAATATTTTTTTTGTTTTATATCCTTAACAGGCTTGAAAAAGTTAAGAAAAAGCTTTTTGTAAATCATGATGTCGCTGAAAAAGACTACATAGAAGACACTCCAAACAGATATATACTCAAGGTAAACAAAAAGTTTTTGGAGCATCAAAAGGCAAGCAAGGAAACATATTGTATTCTATTAGCTATAAGCATTTAAAATCATTAGTAACGTAACTATAAATAAAAACTTTTGTTTAAAATGCATTTATTATTTGCGAGTTAAATCCTATCATCTAAAATACTAAATACATCATCCTGTATTTACATCTGACACATAGACCAGTTAAGCACGAAAAATTAAAACAGTCTTTTTGTTCTATCTTCATTGAGGTATTGTTCTAAGTCCACATTCGTAATTATATTTGTGCAAATTTGTTCTATCTCCATATAGTAACTGTAAAATAAGGTACAATTAACCACCATTTTATACATTACATTATAATAATGTATTCATAGACAACTCATTTATAAAGTAATTCCTTAGAATCTACAAACTAAAGGTTATTATAAAAATAGGGATAAAAAATCTTCTCACTGTAAAATGTAACCAATGGTAGATAGGACAAACAAGCACTGAGGTGACGATTTGTCTGAAAGTTGGAAGAAATCGACATTCTAACTGTAGATTTATAATATACTAGCTGTTGCCCCCGTGGATGTCACTTATCGATATAAAACTAAAACCCGACTACCGAAAAATCACGCTCTAAAAGTAACAAACAAGAAAATAGCCGTGGTCGTATGCCACTTTTCCCTAGAATATATTGTTTTGTCAGAATAAGTGGCATACGACCACGGCTATTTTCTTGTTTGTTACTTTTAGAGCGTGATTTTTCGGTAGTCGGGTTTTAGTTTTAAACTTTATTTTTTATTTATATTATTTTGGGGCAAGGTAAAGCTAATAATTTATACATATTTGAAATGTGCTTATTAAGCCCTTTCATTTGATACCAAACACGGCATATTTATCTCAAATTTATTTTTTAACATAGTACCTTATGAGCGCTAGAGGGCGCCACACAAGATTGAGAGACACGTCATATAGCCTATAACCATCGGACAATCAAGCCGCTTGTAACGATACCTCATATGTCCAGTTCTAATCAGTAGTTGAGGTGCTATGAGGGAACAAATGAACATACATACAAACATACATACGTACATACATACATACATACATACATACATACATACATACATAGCCTGTCGAAATCATAACCCTCCTTTTGGCTTCGCCGTAGTCGGGTAAACTACACTAACTACACAACTGCAGCAGGTGCAACTGCACACGGTGTGCAAATTTGATTAAAATTGGTTAAGTAGTTTAGGAGTCCATCGCGGACAAACAATGTGACACGTAATTTATATATTAAGATTTTTGAAAATCATGCAGGAATTTGACCGAATGACAAATTTAAAGTTATGTTAGACAAGTATTCCATTAATACCTTGAAGTAACCTAACCTTACTCGCACGTAACCATCACCGTGATAGAACTGTCTAAGGGCGCGTTACCACTCCACAGAATATCGTGCAGTTTACCGTTCATAACTTGTACGTTAAATACAGTTATTCACGTATAGTGAAACGCGATTATCTGTCAATCATGACTGGTTAGTTAAGATTTAGATTGGTAAGACAATAGAATTAATAGGGGTGCGTATGGGGTCTTGTTTACATTTACGGACTGCAAGCCAATCTCATCTAGTAGGTGAGGTAACTTAGTAGGGAATTCTTTATGCTTGGTTTCAGCTAGTAAGCTAGCCAGAACATAAAGATTTTTTGATTTTATAAGTTTGTTTTCTGAATTTCTGCGGTTGCCTGTGGAAAAAAAATACTATTCTTGTATCACAAACTTCAATTTTTTTATGTTAAGTATTTATATGTATAACATATCATAAACACTTATAAAATTTTAAAAGATTTTTCGGATATTCCTGCATGATTATCAAAAATCTTAATATTTAAATTTCGTCTCACATTGTTTGTCCGCAATGGACTCCTAAACTACTTAACCAATTTTAATCAAATTTGCACACCGTTTGCAGTTGCACCGTGTGTAGTTAGTGTAGTTACACGTCTTAATTTAGCGATAAGTGACATTCACGCGGGCAAGAGCTAGTATATTATGAATCTACAGTTAGAATGTCGATTTCTTTCAACTTCACTCACAGAGAGACTCACATGCAGTGGAGGCAAGTGCGAACACGTCCTAAGGCTTAGAATATTCAACATGATGCCTTACCGTACCTGTGTCTACCTCCCAAGGAAGTACTTTGTGGAAGCAATGACACTGAGCCGAGTAGGTACGGAGCAATCGATAAGACGGTCGTAAGTACGAAGTACGCAAGACGCACTCGTACGGGCTCCGTATTACAAGCAATGCGACGGAATACCAATAAATACGGTGTAATGCTTGTTCCAAACAACCGCTTACGTATTATCGTTTGGGAGTCAATGAGGCGAAAATGAATTTGCTGTTTCAAAGAAGCTTTTCTTAGCATTTCAATTATTGTATGATTTGAATGAATTTTATAGCGTTAAGTATGCTAACTATACAAATCGAATAATAGGGAAAAATGAATCTTCTCGGGCGGGACTGAATCTTTCCCTTACAGGGGGAATGCTTTGACCAACTAGGCCGTCGTTTTTCTCACAACTCGAGTTAAAGATCCGTAGCGAATCGTATACTGCATGCAGATCTATAATTATTTATCTTAATTATTAGGTTCTTGGCTACCCCCGCAGAATATCTGTTTTACCCCGCGGGGGTAATAACCCCCAGGTTCGAAACCACTGAACTAGGCTAACGAGACACGCCTGATGTGATTCAAATTTCCCTTCTATTTGTTTTCCGTCTGTAAAGGAAAGATTGCGGGTTTCATGGAGTTTGCAACAGTGCCGAAATATCGATAACTCGAAACAATGCAACATGGTAAATATCCCGATATTACTCTTAATACTAAGTACTTTTTTAATAAGATCGACGACCTAGTAATACGTTTTATTTAAAAAATCCAATATATTTATCACGTTTACAATAGATTTAACATTGCTTACTGGATGGAAACTGTCCGTGAACATCACCTGAACATGAGTTTCAAGCACTCATTTTGGTACAAACCATATTTTTACGGAAATATTATGAACATTGTACAAGATAATGTTATGGCCTTGGCTTTTTAGGCCATTAGAGTATGAAATGTATTATATAAAAAACAATATTATGAATAAAACCTCACCTCTTAATGGATGCCTTTACCAATGAAAGTAAATTGTCGCCAAATCAAACTAAACGAATATAGTTGTCTGTCTACGCTTTCACGCCGAAACCACTGAACCGATTTTGATGAAATTTGGTATAAGGATAAGATAGACCTTAATAAAGGCTTGGCGTCGTGGAGGGTGACATGCGTTAAAACGGTCTCACTACCTTGGACGACCAAGATCGTGCGAAGTGGAGGAGGATGAGCCGGAAGGCGGACCCTGAGCTCCGAGGGCACCGTGGCCTCGGATGCAATCAGGACTAACGTCTTTATGTGGATGATGAGACCTTAATAAAGGACACAGGCTATGTTTGGACGGGATAACAGAGATCCACGCGGGCGGAGCAGCGGGCAAAAGCTAGTATAATATAATAGTATAGGTTATAATTAATCTATCGCAGTACAGCGGTGGACTGCGATTGTCTAATTGACTGACAGTTTTAATGACCATATTTTTTTAATAATTTTGGTTTGATATGATTGCCATTGCCAATGCCATTTGCATTGCTAAATCGAATAACATAACATTAAGCTCACTATCACTACATGAGTTTCTGTTTATTTAGGAGAATAAATGACCAAGCACCCAGATATTCGATGAGAATATCCGAACATAATCACCATAGACGAGGAACAATTAAAAAAGGAATGATCGTGACAGTGTGTTGGCGCGCTTTTATAACTTATCATAAAGACGTGTCCACACCGCCTCGATCTTTCCAATGGTGCAAAATAATAGGTCGACGTCTATATTTTTTGCTGTGGTTACAATTTCTAATCTTAAAGTATTGAGTAAATTGAATAAAGTATACCTATTTATATATTTCTCAGTTTGCACAATATCTGACTAAAGTGATCAGTAGACGACAATAACCTCTAACGTACTAACATGTAGGTGCGCATTAATTAAATTTATACAATACTTTTGTACAAAGCGAGTATAAAAAAGTAGAAAAAAACATTACCCTACTTCCTTCGGCAGTCGGGTAATTAGGAAATTTTGTCTGTTTTCATCAATTCACACACTCGATCTGTAATATTTTTTGTTCTAGACGTAGGTTGCTTGGTTCTTGGATTGGGTAACCCATGAACTTTACCTAAGCTTTGTTTCTTAGTTAAACACACAATAATTATTACCAATCATCTTAGCTTACTTTGTAAGTTTTGTTACGAGACCACATGAATAAAGAGATATTAATAAAAGTAATCTTATATAAAAAAAATCAGAGCAGCGAAATCGTATAATGTAGACCCAGCCTAACATCCCCGTTGTGTTCGCGCGCTTCTGTGACGTATAAAAAAACATGGCGGACGATTCAGACGCGTGTTTATTTGAGCCGACGACTGACACTGTAAAGTTATTCGAATTTCTATAAGAATGTGGGTTGACTTGAGTTCAATGGCGAAGGGCACCAGAGCTTCGAGATTTGTGTGCTTGGTTAAGATATATATATTTATAACGTTTGGATTCATATATTTCTTGAGTTTCATTACATGGTTGTCGTCATTCTAACAAAGCGCGTGTTTAGTAGCGAGAAATTCCAATGGAAGAAACACATAATTTGTATAGTAGCTTCGTTTTCATAATGGATTGATGTAAGAAACTGAAGTTGGGTTGTATAAAACTGACTGACTGATTGACTTGTATCGAAACTAGACTGTTACCCTTTTTTTTTCAATAGACTTATCATTGTTACATAGTAGGTAGGTGTCTATATTGGTGAGCCTTTAGTGTACAATCAGATCAGGTCAAATTGAAGTCAATTTAGTCTTCTAAGCTTCAATACCTAGCTTTCTTTTTGAAGGTAAGAAAAGTACATCAGTTTCTGTAACTTTTTAGTTTTAGGTATAGTCAATTGATTCTTAGTCGTCCTTATACCATGAGCGCTATTACGATTCATAGACTGGAAGTTGCGAAACATTATCGTATCAGAAGATTTATAACAATAACAATGGCGCCCAAACATCCATTTTATTGCTGAGAGAGCTCAAATTGGCATCTGCTAATGCCTGGTACACACTGAGATAGGGAAGCAGAACAATGACTGACAAACGAATCAGTGACTTCTATGCTAAATGAAAAAGTGTAATGAAACTTTTTTCATTTCATTTTGGACTTTAGGCGTATGGAAATAAAGTCTAAAATGTAATGTCATTTTTGCAGTAACTGTGGCCCCACAGTGGTTTAATAGAATCGAGGTCCTGATCCTTATACATAAAACAAAAA
The DNA here is from genome assembly GCA_914829495.1 of Eilema sororculum. NCBI lineage: Eukaryota > Metazoa > Arthropoda > Insecta > Lepidoptera > Erebidae > Eilema > Eilema sororculum. Next base: position 26,880,741 of record OU618534.1, read on the forward strand.
TCTAGCCATTTAGGGAAGCCACACACCAAAGCAGTATTTGCTATGGGCGCAAATGATTTTTTGGTATTTTGCCCCCTTTAAAGATGGATTTGTGATCAACCATAAAATGAGGGCACTATTAGTCTTGTAATTGTTAAGATAAACTAGTTTTGCCAGCAACTCCGCCCGCGTGGATGTCGGTTATCGTGTCGTGACCAAACATAGCCTATGTCCTTTCTCATGGTCTACTCTACCCCTATGCCAAATTTTATCAAAATCAGTTCAGTGGTAAAGGCGTAAAAGCGTAACATAAAGACAGACAGACAGAGTTATTTTCGCATTTATAATATTATAGTAGGTATGGATACAAAATTATGATCAAGAACAGTTTAAAACAGACTAAACTCATACATAGTGCGGGGTATGATAGGTACAAGTCCATAGAGACTGAAATTTACTATTTGTAATTACAATTACCGAACTAAAATATTCTCTAGATACACCCCTACAATACAGACGTCTGCGTATAGGTATTATTATCTTGATACAGCAATAAACTCGCGTGGAACATCTACTATTGTATCTAAAATACTATCACGATAAACAGTTACTGAGCGAGTTACTCTGCTACACATTCCAGCTATTCTCACCCAAGAATTGGGCTGCATTTCGTACAAAAGTTCAATGCACTTCAAAGCTGAAAATCTGCAGATATCCGTCAAAATCGTGGGTATCGACTGGCATGGATACAAGCGCTGTGTGATCGGCTGCCAACTGATCAACTACAGACGATAGATCAACGATCGTGGGGTGAGCGATGACGTAACGCTGTAACTTTGGAAATATGCCGTTGAATTGTTTCTGGTATTATAGTTGCATACATGAGTAATATATAGGTACTCAGGCCTGTAAATTTGTGAAGAGGTAGGCAAAGGTATTTCCCAATTTCGGTCCCACGTAATAGGGGCAAGCCTATTGTCGCTAAACGGGCACTTTGCCATAGGCTGTGTATTTACTATCGGAGAACAGCCCTTTTTTTCGTACGGAAATCCCCTCGGATACCCCCCTACCGGAGCCGGAAGGGGAGGTTATGTCGGACTCGAACCGACTTAAACCGCACGCCGACTGTGGGTCGTGGTGCTAGGCCGGAGGTGAGGTTGTCATCGACATATCTCTCGCACCCCGGCTGACCCAGGGCCATCTGTTACGGTCTGGCCCTCCTCGGGAGGGCGGACAACGGTGTGACTCGCCTCCGGAATGGGGAGGCGCACTTTTTTTCAGCGCGCCGCCCCCGTGGCCTGCTTCTGCTGGGGTGACGTCACCTTCTACGTCGTCTCATCCCATAGTCACCTTCTACGACACCGCAGGAAAAGATGGGATGGCCCTATTCTACTCCACCAGGAACGCAGTCGTTACGGCTATGCCGTTTTAATCCAGAAAATAACTTCTTCAGCTATTTCCTATAATCCCTTTTGCCCTGAAAGCTTGGGTCCTTCTTCTTTTCTGTCGTGTCGACGGCATATCATTTGTATAATTTTGTTTGCCCAGTGTGCTTTCACCTTGATATTGTTCTCAGAGGCACTCATGAGTTCCACTGGTGTACACGTGTGTGGACAAGTAGCACACGTTGACATGTGGCTCGGTGGTGTAGTTCCACATTCACACCGTGGATCTACCTCGTCTGCGAAAACCCCCACTGTGCCGGTTATTGTAACTTCGGTCGACCCGAGTGTCAAGAAAAAGCATCCATTGATGACGTCAAACTGAAGTTAAGATCACGATTTTAACATCGCTAATGGACTGGTTAATGGCTTGTTTAATGGGCATAACTACCCAAAAGAAGCAAAGAGTTTTCTAACAACTTGTCCTGCAGGAGCTTCTTACCTGTGGTGAAGAGCAGTCAACCACAACATTGGTATTATACGGATGATAGCGTAAGAGATACACGTAAACATTATGCAGTCCATAATGACACAGACTCTTTAACCACTTGCTTCGAAAATGGATGGATCTTAGAGTGTTTCTCTCATTTCAATCCCATTCAAGGCAATTTTTTCTAATAGAATTAGCTACAATCGAATTAAACTGGATCACTTTCTAATAATGAATTCGAACTCAATTGAATCTAACTAATATTGATTGCAACTACTCTCTTGAACAAAGCATTGCGCTGCTAAGTAAACTTCGTTTAACCTTCACAAATTTAGAATCACTTCACGGGTTTCCTACTCCAGACCCATAGCTGAGAGAAGCAGTGTGTCCATGAGACACGTGCCCTTGATAATAATGGCGACATCATCCATTCGTGTGTAAGTATTATAAAAACCCTTCTGTTATCTTTAGCTGAGCACAGGTGGTACAACGTGCGTCCTATGACATCATATTATAAGTCAAGGTCAGTTTTATAGAGATTTCCTGCTCTCGAGAAGCCTTCCTAAAGATATTTAAAGGTTACCTGCTTCCCAATAACAGTTAACCCTACAAATAACTAATCATAAGCACATAAAAATCAACACCAAAACACGATTTCAATAATAGCCAATTGGTTTAATCCACAGTTGTCAAACAGCATCAATCATGTGCTGCTGCCGGCGGGATGGCCTGCCCGGCCGCGTCTGGATATAGCCCAACAACTGGGTTAATATCGATACATTTTTGTACGCGAAACAGACTTCTTGTGGTTTGGTACATTGTTACGTGGAACCTGTTGATAGACAGGTGGTACTAGGCGATCAGAAATGTGAAGGAAATGTTGTTAGCATCCGTTCTTTCAAAGTCGATTAAAAGGAGAAATGCGTGGAGTTAGACGAAATAGTAATATATAGATCAGTAGGTACTATTTATGTATTAGTAGTTAGAGCGGTACTGTTGTTCTGTATTGATTGTAGTTAGAGCTAATTTAGATTATTATAAATTACTTTTACTGATGTTGAGTGTTCCAAAAATTTTATGACGCTACTAGCTTTGCCCGAGACTTCGTCGGCGTTAAGGTCGAAATAGAAAGGTAAAGGAAAGGACACACTGCTCTTGTTCTTGCGACCCAGATAAAGTTCCTTAAAATTTCCGTGAGCCTGGTACTTCATGCCAATGTACCAGGTTCACAGAAATACTGATCCCGTGACCGCGACCCACAGCAAACTATATCTTATCCCCCATGAGCGCTGACCTCCGTCCCCCATGAGCGCGGGCCTGGGGCTGACGGGTGGAGCCGCCTGTCACCCCAGCAGAAACAGGCCACGGCGGCGGCGCGCTCAAGAGCGCGCCTGCCCATTCCGGGGGCGAGTCGGGGACACCGTTGTTGTCCCCCCTTCCGAGGAGGGCCAAACCGTGAGGGATGGCCTTGGGTCAGCCGGGGTGCGAGGGATATGTCGATGACAACCTCACCTCCGGCCTAGCACCACGGCCCACAGTCGGCGTGCGGTTTTAGTCGGTTCGAGTCTGACATAACCTCCCCTTCCGGCTCCGGCAGGGGGGGTATCCGAGGGGATTTCCACACGAAAAAAAAGGTATATTTATGACCAATGTAAATAAACATTGCCGAAAATTTAAAAGTCACTTATTATGAAAAGAGCAAAAAGGAAATTTTAATGGTTCCCATCATTATTTTGACGAAAATGGCCAGGAGCTGTCGCGTTGTTTAAACAAAAGATTTACCGTACATACCTACCTACCTATGTAGAGGTTCTTTTTTGTTTTTACTGCTATTGTATTAATTGGGTATTATCCTATAGTTAAAATAAATTATCTAACCGAGCTTATTAAATTGAGAATGGTGAAAGAGCGATAAAAATTGCGTCGGTTCTTATTTTATAGTTTTTATTTATTTTTAATCATCCACCCAACCTATAATGATATCTGATTTGACTTTTACATTATATGACGTCACTAAAATTTATTTCATGCAAGTTACCTTTTAGCTTATCGTTTTGACGTTTAGTAAAAAGTAAATAATTTGACTACCTAGTCAGTAGAATACCCAACTAAGACTGGCTGACTACGTCACTAATTTTGATCACTGCCTCCTCCAGATCCCGGTAAGAGAGATAGGCTAGGCCCAAGAAGCGCTGGCTGTTGGCTGAACGTTGCAGAAGATGACATGTGTCTTTAGCCTTCAACACTCAAAGTGAAAATCGTACCTTGCCACCTAAATAATTAACTTTTTTTCCGATACACACTAAAAATAAACTTCCCCGTAAAAACACAATGTCAAAATACAATTCCTCACAATTTTTAAAACCTCCAAAGTAGATATCCAAAGCATCAATAACAAAAAATATGCTATAAAACATTGGAAAGAGCCACAGTACGCTTTCCGGTACAACAGGCATGATAGGATTACATTATTCAGTTCAGGCCCGGCCCAATAGACCGCTAGCTAAAATGGTTGTTTTAAAAAATTATAAGCCTCGTCTTCCCGCCTCTATTGACAAGTTTCTTTTTAAAATCTTGAGTGTATGAGACCGAATTTGGTCATTTAAATTTAGAATTCGAGCAGTGAGGTGGTTTTAGGAGCTTAAATAGGGATTAAAATTTTAAAACGGTGTGGGTAATTTAGTTTATTTATGTTGTCATTAGAATACTAAGTTCCTATTCGACTGCGTGGTCAAGAGTTCAGGGTTTGGAAATGCTTTAACGTTACATCCTACTAAGATTCAAGTTACAAGTACTAGGACGGTACTAACCGTGCAACTTGTGTTGTGCAATATTTGGATGTGAAGGTTACTCAATCTCGCTCAAACGGTTGAACTTATCAGGATGAAATTTGGTACAGGGATCGGACGGAATATCATTTATGCTACTTTTATTCCTATAATTGGGTCTTCTGAGTTTAGAGAACATAAAGCCACGCAGGTGGAGCCGAGGGTATAAGCTAGTGTCAAATATAAGAATAATTAGGCAATGTGAACAGACACCGGCCAACTTATTCGCATATTAGGTATTTTACAAATATACAACGTGATTTTACAGTCGTTTCGGAAAAAAAAGAATTTGGGAAAATAATATTTTTTTTTGGTAATGTATGGGAATAATGTTCAGGTGAAAGGAAAAATGTATGGGGCTGTAATTTTTTTTTTCTTTCACCAAATTAATACTTCCAGATGATTTTGCTATCGAAACTGTGGCCAAATTCTTTTTTCCCAAACGACTATATAATCACCTTGTATATTTTTCATTCATATGCGATATATTTCTAGAGTCTTTACTAACCTATACCGCGTAAGATTACATAGTTTCGCTTAAACTACCACTATCTCATTTGCACTTAAACACACACACACACACACACACACACACACACACACACACACACACACACACACACACACACACACACACACACACACACACACACACACACACACACACACACACACACACACACACACACACAATCTACTACCACCAGTGTACTAATTTCCTTTGTCAGTTCTTGTCAGCATGATTGTAAGCACAAAACATAATAATTTTCGAGATGAAAACTGGCTCTTAAGATACAGGGTTTTCCCTAGTTTAAGAGGCAGAGTTTTAAATTTCCTGTACATAGCTTACGATGTATTTTGTATTCCTAATGCTTATAAAACTGTAAGTTAATTGTATGTCAGCTGTGTATCTTTTTGCAAATAAACATTATTATTATTATTATTTCTATTGTAGATACGATTTTTTCACGAGAATATAGTAGCAGCGATCTCATGCAGACGACATCATTTTAAAAGACAGACTAAAAAGTATTTTGCGGAACTGTATGCGGTGTTGCTAGTGTATAAATAACGATACGGTATAAATTCATTTATTTACAGCCCAGTAGCAGGGAGTTCTGCTCTAGAAATTGGTGCACTTTTAAATTTTACTATGAATCGAAAAAAAATACGTAAATATTTTTACTATCGTATTCGCTATAATGCAGATATTGAGACAGCTCAAGGTTAAGCTGATTCACAGGAAAGTCTGTGAAAATGACTCACTATAAATACGTCACACTTGTTAATCTAATCAGTACTATTATCTGTTCTGTGCCAAATTTCTAAAGTGTGAAAACTTAGGTTCAATTCATATTAGGCGGAAAAATGCTTGAGCATTTTTTTTAAGTGTCAATAACATAATACATAACAAAAAAATAAGGTTGATTTAATAAATATCAACCTAATTGCTATTCTATGTAGAAAGGTCGAAAATAGTAAGCAGCATCATCAGGTAAGAAAGTAGTGCATTCTTTAAGCCTTCATGTTCGTGACATCGCAGATAAAATGCAAGAGAGCCGCCTCCGCTGGTGCGGCCACGTCTTGCGGAAGCCGCCCCAGCTACGTGGGTAACAAATGCCTGGCAATGGCGCCCCCACCGAGTCCAGGTAGAAGGGGTAGGCCCAAGAATTGCTGGCTTGGCGTCGTGGAGGGTGACATGCGTGAAAACGGTCAAACTACCTTGGACGACCAAGATCGTGCGAAGTGGAGGAGGAAGAGCCAGAAGGCGGACCCTGAGCTCCGAGGGCACCATGGCCTCGGATGCAATCAGGACTAACGTCTCTATGTGGATGATGATGACTTTAAGCTTTTTATTAATAGAATAACATTGATTTTCAATTGCCACCTAAAACGGATACGTATCTTTACGACTTTAGTTTGGGCCTTATCACGAGCAGACGCCTTTATAGATGAGGCTCTAACTTTGTGGTACTACATGGCTTTAAAAACTTCTGTCTGCCTGATTTTAAATGACCCTTAGTCGTTCGTCCGTCACTTTCGTCCCGTGGGTGGATAAGAACGTCCGTTAACTCATAGAGTAACGATAGATGCTTGAGCTTGTGAACATTGACAATTCATGTATCCGGTGATCACAGACAAAAGAGACATTGGCCGAGATTTAACTTTTTTATGGTGAAGCTTACGTTGTCAAAAGAGGTCGTGCTAAAAGTTGTTATAGATCAAAGACTGACATGAATTTGAGTAATTATTTTTTTAAACTGGGTCAAAATATTGCCATGCAGCATATTCGTTGTAAAAGTACAAATCTATAGTGGAATTCAACATTTAAATCTAAATTTGAACAGAATATTTTTGGCGGATAACGAACAGAAAACGTCTATTTTTACATTGTGAATGGATCACTGTAAATGGCGGCCATCTAAACTTAGTAAAAGCATTTAAATAAACACATCATTTATCTGAGTTGTCTCCAAATAGTCTCGAAGTTTTATTTGGTTTGTAAATTGCGTCATCTTCCGTAATGGCGTCACCTTGAAACGTAGGCGATTTTGCGATCATTGCCTCTTAGACCGCAAAAGATTAAAAAAACAAAATTCTGATTTCAAATGAGGCCCAATAGAATCTTAATTGTTTTGTATTTATTTTTATTTAGTCCGTTTATGTTGACCGCCTTGGGAAGCCTGTGTGTAGTATAATATAATATGTAAAATTATTATTTCTGGGTTACTTACGATGTGCCCTATTGGAAGGTACTAAGCTGTAGAATATTTTTATCTTTATACGAAAGTTATAACTTCAAGCGCATTCCAGATAGGAATGAAATTGCTCATAAGATGGTGGATCTGACAGTTTAGAACCGCTGTGCTGACAGCTTTCCTGTACTACGAAACACGCAACGACGGCTGTCGCTCGGCCATTATCGCGTACGTGTGATATGTGCGACAAGGACAGAGAAAATAGTCGCTAGTTATCACAACGTAACTCGTAATGGTCGCTTTGTTTACCTTTTTTCTCTCGTCTCGTTGGCTTTACTTTATATAAGATAGATCACCTTGTGTGTTCTACATATAAGTCAAACCAAAAGGAGAAGGAGTTAGCGGTCCTTGACTCTGACGTGAAAGCCGCGAATGCAGCCAATGATGATGACTACCCTAGAATATTGTTACAAACGCCAAGGTGAGAGATGTTGCTTGCACTGTAAGAACTTATCTGATCTTACGAAGAGCCAAGATCGTAACTCTACATGCCCTACCCAAATATTATCTAGCTCGAAATACTTACATCGGAAAAAAGAAGCGCTTAAGTGGGACTTGAACCCCCGAACTTTCCCTTACAGAAAGAAGAAAGAAAGAAAGAAAAAACATTTAATTCTAGAATTATTAGATAATTACAGGGGAATGATCTTCCAACTGAGCTATTAAGCCATACCTGAATCACTTCAAATTTCCCTTCTCTTTATATCCGTCTTTATGGGCGACGACGGTGGAGCCATCTACCAACTTTTTTACGAACTGTTGGAAACAATGAATGATTTATCAACCATTTTTAAACATTGATTTATGATGACTCCGCCCTATTTTTTGAATGAAAGTTAGCATAATAAATGCTATAAAAAATTCATTCAATATTATCTAGCTCTCATTTTAGCGTATAAAGTTTTGCGTGAATCTGTTGCGTAAGTTCTCTACAAATCCTTTACTTTAACATGTGTGGCCTGCCGTTGCTACGCTATAAAAATACAGAAATGAAGATGGCTGGCTGTGAAAACATTTTTTATGCTACATGTGAGCAGAATGATCTAGTTGGGGGCTATGTTAAACATGTGAGAAGAATGATCTAGTTGGGGGCTATTGAAAATGACTGAATCTGCCTCCAACACTAAATTAATACCTACTGGCAGATTGCAGATGAGCTACCACAGATTTAGAATAAACTATAAACTGCAATAGGTTTATCATACCACATTGTTAGTGAAATGTGGATATTAATACACCCCTGTCTACCCCTTAGGATTTACAGGTGTCGATATATGAATCACAGAATCTAGTGATCGCAATGAATGCCTCAGTCCTGACCACAAACACAGATTATATAAAATGTTAGAAATAAAGTTGCCACAAAGTAAAGTAAAGCCAATGCAGCTAGAGAAAAAGGTACCTAAACAAAGTTTCAGCGGTTCCAAACATTTATCACTTCAAGCGCATTTTAGACAGCAATGAAATTGCTCATAAGATGGCGAATCTGACAGCTTAGAACCACTGTGCTGACAGCTTTCCTGTACTACGAAACACGCAACGACAGCTGTCGCTCGGCCATTATCGCGTACGTGTGATATGTGCGACAAGGACAGAGAAAATTATCGCAACGTAACTCAGTAATGGTCGCTTTGTTTACCTTTTTTCTCTCGTCTCGTTGGCTTTACTTTAGTTTTAATTTTATCTGTATAAGGACCAAAAAGGTTATGCATCAACTTTTTTAGAGTAAAAACGTGGAAAAGAAAACACTGTAAGTACCAGTTTGGGGACACACTGAAACGAACGGCTATCTATCCTACAATATATCTGTGGTTCAGACTATTTGTATGTAACCATTATTAATCGAAAACAAACGCAGCAAGTGAAAGATGCTCCACAATTCGACGAATTCTGTTCGCAGCTTTCACATAAAGATTTCCAGGTGTAAATCTGTATATCAAATGGCTTGTTGCTAGCATACAGGGATTCTGAGAAGTTTGAACGCAAAGTATTAAATAGAGTAATGATAAATAACTAATGTATTGTATATTAAAACCTTCCGAAGTTTTAGTATGATAGAATAGAATAGAATTGCGTTAGTGAAAGAAAATGACGTGAAAATTGATTTAATAATATTTGAGAAAATCGTATCCGAAATCCAATTGTGGTAGGGGTTGAAAAGCAAAGTATCTATCGAGGCCATCATAATAGGGTATTCTACTGAATAGTCAATTTAGTTAATTTTTACTAAACGTCAAAACGATAAGTTATTAGTGTTATTACCTTGTAATTTGTATGGAAAAAGATTTAGTGACGTCATAAAATTTAATAATAAAATCAGTTACTATTATAGGTTGGGTGGATGATTAAAAATTAATAAAAAACTATAAAATAAGAACCAACGCTATTTTTACCGCTCTTTTACCATTCTTAAATAATTAATAAGCTCGGTTAGATAATTTATTTTAACAATTGGATAATACCCAATTGGAAACCACCATTATAAGACCAACAGCATTTGAAATGGTGGCTTGTATCTTCTGGACTGCACCTCAGCTTTTTATTATGTAACAGGTTGCACTCGATCGACGGTGTCGGGTAAAAAATGTCGGGAAGCTACTATATGTATTTTTGAAATACCGAAAAAGCATCCATTCTTTTGTCTGTCTGAATATTACGCTTTCACGCCTAAACCACTGAACCGAGCTTGAAGAAATTTGGTAGGTATAGGTGTAGATTAGACCTTGAGAAAGGACATAGGCTATGTTTGGTCGCGATAACCGACATCCACGCGGGCGGAGCCGTGGGCAAAAGCTGCCCTAAGGTATCATCAAAGCCAAAACCACATTTATTTGTAGTTTATAATGGTTCGGGACTTCACGCGATATATTTGGGAAAAACCTACTTTTGCCGACGTTTCGGGTGCAAGTCGTGACCACGGGTGCTGTAACGCACCCGAAATGTCGGCAAAAGTAAGTTTTTCCAAAATATATCGCGTGAAGTCTCTAACTATTATAAACTATGAGTAAACGCCACGATAGTTTAAAAATTACACAAATTCATTCGTCGCCTAATACCTTACATACACGGATACTATTTTCTTATGCCTTTTCTGTTCACGCTAAGACAATCGTTTCTCGCGGCCCAAATCGCAGTGGAAAGTCGGTAACCTATTTAGGCAGCACAAGTAATAGAAACATCTCTTACACCTTTGTTTACAAGTCGGAATAAATTACTGCGTATCGTAAAGTATCTTGTACTATTCCAAAAGAATGCATCACAGAAAATGTAGGCTAACCCAAATCATCGCAGCTGACTTGTAAACGGAACACAATAACATATTTATAAACATTAAAAAATGATGTAAATATTAATATAATGTTTCATTTATTTAATGGTTTACCTTTATTTATTTATACATTTCTTTTTGTTGTTGGTTCCCGGTTTGGAATAGAATAGGACACCCCAGCTCTTCCTGTGGGTGTAGTAAAAGGTGACTAAGGGATAGAGATGTTCTCCATCTGATAGTAAACATACAGCCCAAGACAAAGGGCCTGCTAGACGGCAATAGGCTCGCCCACCTATTACATCGTGGGATCGAACATTAAAATTGGTGGAACGTGGGTGCTAGTACACCTCTGCCTACCCCTTCGGGGATTTCAAGACGTGAGAATATTATGCATGTATGTATGTAAATGTCTTTTGTAATATGTGTGTGTTATCGCCTGCACGTTAGGTCGTCGTCGCGTCGGTCGGTTGCCATATGAATATCTATGTTAGTGGTTATGGGTAGTTGGTGCCCTCAAATGTCCAACCAATGCAAATACCCATATATTAAGCAAACAAATATTTTCATTGAGCGGGGATCGAACCCGCGCCTCCTGCGTAGCGGCCGCGTTCACTAAAATCTTAGGCTGCCTATAACCAACTCGCTCTTAAAAGACGATGTACAGAAAAATATAGGTGATCCCAGTATTTTACTAACATACAATGAATATATCACCAACACTTAGAGAAAATGCATATCGTTATTATAAACTACACTTAAATTGGGGCAACGTATCGTAACGTCTATTTATTTTAATGTTTGCGTGAAAATATACAACATCTTATTCATCAGCTCTCGGTCTAGCTTTCGACTGATATTTACTAAGAAATCATTTAGCCGTATTATGATTGAGTGCTGGGTATTTTTGTACGCAGTATTATTAGGATCTTGAATCGATGCACACGTCTGGATAGTGGAGAAGCTGTACGTAGTTAGGTGGGATATGTTTGCTACGCTTTTTAGAAGTCGCTGTGCTTCAATGCAATGTATAGTTTAGGATCCCTAGTCGCCGTCATTTTATATAATGTGTAATAGTTTAGTATCTCATTAAACTAATAATAGAGTACAAGAAGTGCAACTTCAGTTCAGGTCAGATGCCAGTCGTATGTCGGAGAATATCGAAGTTCAACCGTAGACTGGAAAGCTGACCCAACTGGATTGGGAAAAGGCTCAGAGAATGAATAATAAGTATACCTAAGTTTAAGATATAGCTAAGTATCCTAAGAAAAGCACTGAAAATGTTCAATTCAAAAACATCAGTAGTCGAAAGCGCAAAGCAGATTGAAAAAAATAATTCACCACTAACGTGAAGGTCCATAAAAATAAAAGAAATGAGGGTTTCAAAAACAAACCCAATATTCAGCAATATGAAGAGAAAATTCATAGCTGTATAATTAAATTGGGTAAGTAAAACGTTAGGCCATATAACTTTATCCACCTCGTCGTACACACAAAACTTGTATAAGTATTCAATAAGAAATGAACTGTCTTAATACAAAATGCAGAGCCCAGTGTATCGATTGTACAAAATTTGGTTGCACCACGAATAGAGTGCCACATACAAAATAAAACAAGCATGGCCGACACTGCGACAATGCCGAAAATCAGCCAAAACAAAATGAATGGCGTTTCCATGAGCCGCAAGACCACCTAAATATACAATTTATTGTTGGAAATGCACTGAATACGGCTAATAATACCTCCAATGGGAATTAAACTGCAGAGTTCCGCTTTCATAATACCTACCTACCCGCGGTTTTTTAATGTTGTTTTATTTTAACACTCTTGAAAATGATTTTTTTTATATATCCAGTGTTTTTGAACAAATATAAAATATTGTTCATTGGTTCCAACAGTTCGTAAGAAAGATGGTAAATGGCTCCGCCGTCGCCCTTAAAGACGGTTATAAAGAGAAGGGAAATTTGAAGGGATTCAGGTGAGGCTCAATAGCTCAGTTGGAAGAGCATTCCCCCTGTAAGGGAAAGGTCGTGAGTTCAAGTCCCACTTGAGCATTTCATTTTTCCTGATGTATTCTAGTTTTAAAGTTAGCATAATAAATGCTATAAAAGAAGCACGTCTATAAAAAAATTACGTTAAATTAATATACAAAATCTGTCCAAACTTCAAGATCCCAGAATTCCACAAGATCTACATTTCTGGACTGACTGAATTTATTTAGCTGTCATCAAGCTGTCAATGGAAAAGGCGCGAAAATTCTTGTCGATATAATTCTATGTGAATAGTAAAAGTGTATTTAAAATAATAAACACATATCAATGGTTTTCATATTTACAAAATATATACCTACATATTTGAATTTAGATTTAGATATGAAAACTTATCCATATCCATACTAATATTATAAATGCGAAAGTAACTCTGTCTGTCTGTCTGTCTGTATGTTACGCTTTCACGCCTAAACCACTGAACCGATTTTGATGAAATTTGGTATAGGAATAGATAAGACCATGAGAAAGGACATAGGTTATGTTAGGTCGCGATAACCGACATCCACGCGGGCGGAGCCGCGGGCAAAAGCTAGTATTATATAACCCGACATAATGTTTTCTTCTAAACTGCTGGACAGGCAGTGCATATAAAAGTCTTTATTTTACAAGAAAGACAATGTAAATGAACAAATCGTATGTAGAAATAAGCCCCTAACTATACAAGTCCTAACTTTGCCTTTGAACCTCGTCTTTGAATTCCAAACTTTGAACTCAGAAATTCATTTTTAAATACGTCAATCAAATAACCGTTTCTGCGGTTTCTGAACAGATGTCTATCAAAGAAGTACATTAAAATGATATTCAACTTTTGTGTTCAATTCGAGTTAGCTTTATTTTATATCGGTATTATGGACGTGTGTAACACCAGGGGCGTCACTCTCGTGCTGAAGACACTATAAGAACATTCTTATGTCCTTCGTAAAGAACCCTATATTGTAGGCGCTTTTTTTTTCATCGTGCATAAAGTCCCCCCGGAGCCGGTGGAAGAAGCTATATTGATCTCGATTCAACTAAAACGCTCGCCCTCTTGGGTCTTTGGTTGCCGGAGGTGAGATTGCCGAAAGCATATCTCTCGCACCCCGTCAGACCCAAGACCATCTAGCACTCTGCGTCGCCAACGCGGCCTGCTTCTGCTAGGGTGACAGGCGGCTCCACCGATCACCCCCTGGCCAGCGTTCATGGAGGACGGAGGTCGTTCTGCGACCACTGACGTCCGGATCGCTTTCGGTCTTCGCGAGCTTCCCGGACCCGGAGTCTAGTCCGGACCCGACCGGCCCCCTCCTTTTCTATTATATTATTATATCAATCCACCACTTGAGTGTGCCTAGAATGAAGTTTATTTCATACCGCACTGTACATAAAAACTTTTCAGGAACCCATCAGTGTTGCTTCCATGAAAAAAAATATTCTCATAAAATTGTAACCTTACCGAACTTAATCTAACCTCAATTTATTCACATTTAATTCCCGTACCGAATGCCAAGTTCGTTACACAAATAATTCTTCCGATCAAATAAACATACATACAGCCTCGATAACCCGGCAGATGTAATTACGCACCTATATTTACATGTATTTACACTATTTTACGCGGGTTATTCTATCAAGCTTGCGTGTTGCTGGATTTAAAAATAGTATATTTAGTGATGGGTAAACCTATCGATAAGTGAACGAGAATGAAATCGATACATTCGTAGTTATAAGGGATATAATTTATTTTTAATGTGTGTATGTATTGATAATTTATAAACTGTGCGAGTGTGATTCTTATAACAACTATGGCTCATTACATTTCTGTTTATTTTTTCCGGAAGGCCGGGATTTCAAGGTCTCTGAAGTAATGAATTAGTCAATAGATTATTAGATAAACAATTTTCGTTTATATCTTTCATCTTATACGGGAGGTAATTGAGTTACATAGACCAATAGACGCTACACACGTTATTGGTGATTTACCGGACGAAAATGTTGAAGGGTCATAATAATATTCATGATTCATTTTTAGTTTTTAGGCTTATTAGCTATGGTCGACGAACCCACAGATCTACGGAAATTCGTCCTTTGTATAAGTTCCTAACGGTCCCCTCTATAGATGACCACTGGCCCCCTGGTTGAAGAACAGTTAATGTATGTATGTATTTTTAAATAAAACATGCCTGTATAAAGCTACGTTCCACGGTGGCGGCGCGTTGAAAAGCGCGCCTCCCCATTCCGGGGGCGAGTCGGGGACACCATTGTCCCCCCTCCCGAGGAGGGCCAAACCGTAAGGGATGGCCCTGGGTCAGCCGGGGTGCGAGGGATATGTCGATGACAACCTCACCTCCGGCCTAGCACCACGACCCACAATCGGCGGTCGGTTTTAGTCGGTTCGAGTCCGACATAACCCCCCCATCCGAGTCCGGCAGGGGAGGTATCCGAGGGGATTTCCGCACGAAAAAAAAAGTATAAAGCTACGTTAATTATTACACACTATTATATGAGAGAACTAGTTACAGCTGGCGAAATGTGGGTATGATAACTACTCTGCCTACCCTTTCAGGGATATCCAGGTGTGATTATATAAAAATCAATCAACCATAATTGACGAGAGAACATAATATTACCATAACATATTACCTCGATAGACACGACGATAATATAATGCAAATATGTTTCTTGAGTAGTTTGAACTTTGCATTTATGCAGATATCGTATGCATTCACTTTGAACAGTGAGTTAAAATTGACTTTTATAACTAAAATATTCAAGTTTACCGTCGTCATTTCCTTTTGTGTGAATATAAGCTATCTCTCGCGGTTATTCTCGCATGAGATATCAACTAATCTATTTCCCGTGACCCTATTCAGAATCTATTCCTAGGATGAAAAGAAGTAGGTATTGCAAGCGTTCATATGACATGATAACCGCTTACCTAACCTATACCGCTGGTATAGTGGTAGATTAGACCATGAGAAAGGACACAGGCTATGTTTGGTCGCGATAACCGACATCCACGCAAGTGGAGTCGCGGGCAAAAGCTAGTATAAAATAAATATAAAATATTAGTTTAGCAAATGGACCACCACCGCGCCGGTTCGAAACGCGGCCCAGACCTGAGAAGACTCCGGCAAGAAACTCAGCGGGCTTTTTTTTGTCTATTTACAATCATTTACTTAGTCTAATGCTTATGGTCTAGATACAATGCTTTGCTTGAGTACCATAGCTGAGCGAACAGCAAATTTTCAAGCTTGTTTATCATCTAAATATTCTCGGATTTTATAATATTCTTGGTGTTTGTCCTATGCTTTGTAGGCATAAAAAGACGAGATTGCGAGAGCAGAATTGACTAGTAGGTATTGTTTAGAAACACACGTGTTCTCGGATCTATGAAGACCCTAATATTTCGTAACATCGTGAAAAAAGTGCTGACTCTATACGCCAGACGCGCCGTCTGCTCCGTATAACACAGAAAAAATATCGTTATATTGCCAACATTATAAACAAAATTTTGTATATTAAAAATTGCAAATAACCGAAGAAGTCAACGTCCAGGGCGGGTCTGTAGACTGTAGTATAATTATAGTATGGTTTTAGGGCATCTACTACAGCTACACCACGAAAACGGTAGGGGATGAAAGAGTGTATTTTTTTTTTTTTTTCAACGCAATCTAGACCCATGGTAAGCTTTTTATAGCTTGTGTTATGGAATCTAGAATGCGGGTAAACATACTTATATACTTTTTTTTTTGTAAATACATACATATTATATATAGAAACACCCAGACCAATGCAAATAGCCATATTCATGCATACAAATATTTGCACTGAGCGGGAATCGAACCCGCACCTCCTGCGTGGCAGTCGCGTGCACTACCGCCACGCCACGGAGGCTGTCCGCGGTAGTGAACGCGGCTACTACGCAGGAGGCGTGGGTTCGATCCCCGCTCAGTGCATATATTTGTATGCATGAATATGGGCATTTGCCTTGGTCTGGTTGTGCCAGAGAGCACGTTAAGCAGTCGGTCTTAGATGCCATGCGAACATCTCAACATCTCATCATCAACAACTGGTCTAGCTACAATGCTTTGATATCGCCTTTGGGTTGTGTAGATCAGATGGCAGCCACTTCATAGAAAATATCGAAGTTCAGTCAAATCCACAGTTAGACTGGTAAAGCGGAACCCAGGAGGCTAAAAGCTTCGGAAGAAGAAGATAGTTCCGTCTTAAGGGATTTCCCCTAGACTCCAACTGAGCAAACTTGACTGTTTTGGACACCCGAAATTCTTCCCCTATATACCTACATCTAGTATTTCGAGTAAATATTAATGATTGATATAACTAAATGTTACCATCAATTTGACCTCCAAATATCTGACTCCTAAAAACACGTTTTGTTAGCACAAAACTCATATAATAAAAAATATATACCTACTAGCTTTTGCCCGCGGCTCCGCCCGCGTGGATGTCGGTTATTGCGACCAAACATAGCCTATGTCCTTTCTCATGGTCCAATCTACCCCTATACCAAATTTCATCAAAATCGGTTCAGTGGTTTAGGCGTGAAAGCGTAACATACAGACAGACAGACAGAAAGACAGACAGACAGACAGAGTTACTTTCGCATTTATAATATTAGTATGGATATCAAACATTTTACGACTTAATAAATGAAACATATCGGTCATTCATTCACTCAGTTCTTTCACCACACTACGACATCTTTTGTTATCGCCACAAACCTGTCAAAATAATTTACCAATAAAGAAAAAAAACACCCTTTTCAATATTACCAGTGAGAAAAATAACTCCTTATGCGTGGAGATATTTAAAGTTACACACAAGAAATTGACTAAACGTGGACAGATTAAACATCAGTCTTCTAGGACATTACATTTTATTAATCTTGTCACACACAAGTTAGACGGCGTGTTTTTTTATATCTATGTCTATAATTTATTATGTGTTTAATAGTTGAAAGAAGTGTTTTGTACGATAGATGACGGCCATTTTTCAATTCATTTTTAGAGTAATGTCTTTTAATAATTTAGGAAGTTAATCTTATAAGTTAGTAGAAAGCTGGTATTGTTCCATTCAATATAAAATATGGAGTTTGACTTACGATTGAGACGTTCCAAGTTCGAATCCTGTTTATTGTACAACCGATATGAATTGGGTTAACGAACAGGACTAGGTACTGTTAATGCACTTGTGTATGGCTTTTCCTTTTTTTTGTCAACAAAGGACAACCCCGACTCTCAAACAATCTTGGGCCCGCATGTACAGGGTTGAAAATTAGGCAATATTTAGAGCATCTAAGGACATTTTGTTTGCCTAATTTTCACGACGATTCACAATGGCCAAGTTTGTTAAATCGAGCATTGTTCATAGGTTTTTAGGTTATGTTGTAATACATAATGCGGTCAAACAGCGTCTTATGTTGTGTTGTGTGTGATAGCTACACAAGTTATTCGCGTATCGCTTTTATTTGTAAGTAGGTTAGCAGGTTTTATTAGTATAGAAAAGGGCAGGTCATTAATATTTTTAGTCATTAATGTGGAATGGTCAACTATATGCTAAATAATAAAACTGATATGTCAAAGCAAAGACATGCTTTAGCTACTTTTTTGTTGCACGATATTAAACCTTATAGTTTTATGATATGCAACTGACATTTACTCTAAAGGTGGTAAAGCAATCCTTCCCTACCCTCACTTCAGACGGCAACATTGAGTGACATCCTTTTGCTACGGTTACCACTTTCCACAAGGCTTTCTTGTTTGCTGTAGTAATATAAGTAGAAATAATTATATAAGTAGGTAATAAAATAAAACAACATTATTTTAAAGAATATTATATTTTAAAAAAGTATTTTAATCTCTATCCTATCTTCCTATTTGGCTTTAGAAATGCTTACACTAGGACTTAAGCATCATCATAGTTTATTAAAATATTGTCAAGAAACTGCAGGAGGTGTTATATTGTCTTGGAACCGTGCCCAACCGAAATACCATATTACACTCATTATGTGGGCACAGCACCCGACTGTTCTCTTACCTACAATACAATTACAGCAATGCTGTAATATAGCATTCCTCCCGCTCAAAGAACTGTCAACTAATATATTATACGTAATAAGTTGTACTACTTATATGCCTGGACTTTATTTTTCCTCTTAACAACCAAGTCGTTTGAGATATTGGCAGTTCTTGTAGGAGGTCTGTATCCACACCTCTGCACACTTCAATGACATACAGAATACACACTTGTCTGTGCCCCACTGGTGATTGTGCTGGTCTGTTCTCATCCAAACATGCACATTGAGCTTGAATCCAGCAAGATTCGCAAATGATGTCATTTGCACCTTAAACAGAGATCATGTTTTAAGCACTGAATATTCCATAGTCATAAAGGCTAGTACTTCATGAACATTACACATATCAGTCAAAATACATTGTCATATACAAAAGTTCGCATAATTATCTACGGAATTAGGTAGACTCGTAGTAATTTCTATTCTATAGCAGCTATCACACAGCTTGTTACCGTTAATTATAATAACAATTTCAAAAGAGCGAGAAATAACGAATAGGTACTTACTATTTGTGGTGCGACCCATTCACGTATACAAGCTAGTATCGCTGCATCGTTCAATAAATGTCTGCCTATAATATTGCACCGATAGCAATTCCACAATTCACACAGAGACTCATTGTGATAGCTTTCAGTCGATGTGGTAAAGTCTAGTCCAGTTTTAAGGCCAAGGTCAACAAATGTAGCAAATAACGGTGTCCGGTAATCAAGCAAGGGTCAGTTAGTTCGAAAATTATATACAATTCCCAGAGTAAAAGCAGCAAAACACAATGATCTCAGGGAGCCGAAGGAAAGCGGATCACGGATGCGACATTTTCAATGACAGGAGTGAAAATGACATATATGATGTTACAGATTATTATGAATTCTATATGACCGATTATTTACATAGACTTTGAATACACTACGATTATTTACAATCGATATTTTGACTCCCATTATGAAAGATACAGGTGTCTTTCTGATTAGTGAACTGAATAACGAAAATAAAGATGCTACATAGATATTTTTAAATCATTTAATAAAGCCACGAATTTTAAATTCATAGTTATTAGTTATCGATTTGATTTCATAATCGAATCGATAAAGCAAGCATAATCATAGCGCATTTACGAAGATCGGATTAAGTATTACATTCACCGTTTACGAAGCTTGTTGATTAATGAAAATGACATTTTAAAACTTTTGTCGCACTTGGCCATTGCTGATTGTAATGAAGTCTAAACAAAATTATAACACAAAATAGACGAAAATTTTGAGGTAGGTTTGATGTCTGTACACTCAGGCCCAAAATGGGGTATCTCCTTTATAATGATACTTTTGCCCGCGGCTCCGCCCGCGATAAAGTGGGTTCCCGGCAATTATTCGAATTTTATCTCGCCGTAAAAAAGGTCCTTGAACTTCAACGAATATTAAAAAAAATGCAGGCGTTGTTGAGTTATGCGCTTGCACCAACACATTTAGCGATTCATTTTTATATTATAGATACCTGTAATACTCATCAATACTACGAGTAAGACACTCTTTCATATACGAAACACAAACACTTACACTGGTTTTAAAAATAATTTAATTAATAAATAAAAAAAGAAAACCGTTTTCAGCATAAAATATGAAAATGGCACAACAAAGAAGGAATATGGAACGTAATTTTTATTGCAATATGATTTTTGCCATTTGAAATATAAAAAAATATAACAATCACCAATAAACTTCATGAAACGAACAAAGAGATAAAAATATCATAAATAACAATACAAAAATATAAATACAATTATCCTGTCTTCTCTTGAATTCGATAAAAATACACTCGGCATGCATCTAATGCTTCGCTGTCAATAGTGTCAATAGAATGTTCCCAGTCTGGCCGACGGTATCGACATTTTAAAAGTAGGAAGGCTCGAACTAGCCTTATGAAGTTTGTTCAGGAGAAATAAACTGGGAGTAGTGAAATTTGGCTCCGGATTAACATCCTGAAGACGATATTAGTATGTCTTGCAACGATTCTAGAATTTTTGAGTTTGTATTTGAAGACCTATACCCATTTTTTGATTGATTGAATGACTATTTTAAACACGAGTTTGTGTGATGCTAGAAAAATATCATTCAAATATTTGGGCAGAGTCATCAAAATTCAATGTTTAAAAATGGTTGAAAAATCATTCACTGTTTCCAACAGTTCGTAAGAATGTTGGTAGATGGCTCCACCGTCGCCCTTAAAGACGGATATAAAGAGAAGAAAAATTTGAAATGATTCAGGTGTGGCTCAATAGCTCAGTTGAAAGAGCATTCCCCCTGTGAGGGAAAGGTCGTGAGTTCTAATCTCACTTGGGCATTTCATTTTTTCCCATGTTTTTCGAAGTTTTCATGGATTTATTTACTTAATCGTAGCACCTCATATAGCCTGCAACAACCTTGACCCTTCTTTTTCTGTTCCTTAGGTCTATGCCTCAAATTTTACCTAAAATCGACCAGCCGTTTTTGTTTTACCCATGAAACAAAGAATCTTACAAATATTCACATTTATTATTATTACGTTACCAAATATACCTTCAATGACAGTGTTGTCACATACGAATTCAACACGAGCAAACAGCTGATGTCAGCTTCCCTCACCATAATTCAATTTATAATAGGCCTCGACATCACTACGCCATTATAAAGAATAATATTTATTATCTGTAACTAAATATCGTCGTTTAGCGGCATTCTACACGATTTAAAAACTCAAGCTGTCATTTAAAAGAGTCTGATAATCTTTATTTCATGGTTTTAATAATATTTTTTAGATATAATTTAGTAACTCTTGCTCGTTATTTCGTATGTAATTTTTTAGTTATATACCTCTATTTGTTTTTTATAGACCACCGGGGCTATTTATTAACAGTAGATTGTTGCCTGCTAGACATATATTTTGCCTGGTACTATTGTTAAGTAAGGCACTAAAACTTGACTGAAGTTTAGAAACAAACCCAGATTTATTTAATTATTAGTGAAAGTAAGCTTGGGGGCCGTAATTTTATATTGTATGATACTTACTAAAAACATTTAATATTGAAAAAAAAGAATGGATGCATTTCAAAGTGTTAAGAGGTAAACACAAGTTGATACCACAGACAGTTTTAATACCAACAACGTAAACGAAATACTCGTAACACAAGCAATTGAACCAATATTTTAGTTATCATTACAAGCAGACTAAATTCAAAGATTTTAGCTAGTATCGAAATCTTTATCGACCAATCGCCTGATGACGCGACACCTGTTTCCCGCCACGGCCGAATCAGTCATCCACACGCTCCCAGCGCCGCCGTTAACCTCGACAAAACGCAAACACAAGAAACAAACTATTTATTTTACCAACAACTTACTTAATCACTGCGTAACACCCCACGGACTTTATAAAAACCATAATAAACTTTTAACATGCCAAAATAGATGTACTATCTGTAGAGTTGCTAAATATTTGGAACGCTTCCTTAGAGACGGATTGTCTATGTGTGATTATAATCTATGGTGAGGAGCGGAATGATTGTCGGGCATTGTAAAAAGCGTACTATATGAAGCAAATAAACATGTTGTGATTGTGAACTTAAATGTGTATTTTCTATATCAAATCACCCAACAAAGTTGGCGACGAGGAAAAATAAAACAATCGACGCGACGTATATATACCGGTTGGAGAAATGGCCTTTTCTGCATTACAAGAATTTGGCGTTGTAGGACCGCCATTTGATCCACATGTCGAACCACAAACTTGCGGAGAAAGATGGAGGAATTGGCTCAGAAACTTCGAATACTATATAGACGGCCAGATAGGCCTCAATACGAAGCAAAAAGTTGCGAGGTTACTACACGCAGCCGGCCCAGAGGTGCAAGAAATCTTCGAAATTGTTCGTGAAGAAGACTTAGCAGGAATCACTGGTAAAGACCAATATGAGATAACTAAAATCAAGCTTACTAATTATTTTGCGCCCAAAATAAATGTGGCGTACGAGCGACAGAGCTTTCGAAATATCAACATGAAAGAAAACGAAACAGTTGAACAATTTGTCTTCAGGCTTAGAAAAGCCATAAAATATTGTAAATACACAAACAAAGACGAAGTGATTCGAGACCAGTTAGTTGAAAAATGTGTACATCCTCGACTAAAATCAAAGTTCCTCCGTAAAGGAGAGGATCTGACTATTACAATGGCATTAGACATGGCTAGAATATTTGAATTAGAAAGCTGTTCCAGCAACATGTGTGATACAAACAAAACAGAAAATAGTGAAGTAAACAAAATTACACATTATAAAAGCACACTAAGTTGTTATAGATGTGGTCAGATGGGACATTTTGCACGAGACCCAGATTGTCCAGCCCTTCGAGAAACATGTGACAAATGCGGTCTAAAGGGACATAAAACAAAAATGTGCAAAACAAAGAACATACATAACAAAAAGGTGAAGCAGTCCACTAAGAAAAGGGTAGTAAAGTATGTATTTGAATCAGAAAATGACAGTTCAGATGAAAACAGTGAAGAGGATGGACATGTACATTCTATATTTCATATTGACAAGTATAGTCAAAGCAAGACTGAGATCATAGTTAATAATACATCTTGTAAATTTATAATTGATTCGGGTGCTTCAATCAATATAATAGATCGACAGCAATTTAAAACATTAACAAAAAACAAAATTAAACTGAATATTAGCACAATAACTCAAAGATATTACACCTATGGTGGCAAAGAATTACCGAGTATGGGCATAATTAAAGTAGCATTATACTCCCCAGAAACTAAAATTAAATTAGAAAATGTAAAGATTCTTGTGTATGATGGCATCGGTCCGAACTTGTTGGGAAGAGAAACAGCTGAAAAAATGAATCTATTACATGTGGGACCGTGCATCAACTTAATAAACAAAGATAATGTCATAATGAGATACCCAAATCTGTTTAAGGGAATTGGAAAACTGAAGAATTACAAAATTAAACTACATATTGATCCAGCAGTACAACTAACAGTACAACCAAATCATAGGTTACCCTTTAATATGAGAGAAATTGAGTCAAAATTGATTGAAGAGCTACTTGAAAATGATATTATAGAGCCAGTATCAGGACCAACCCCATGTGTATCACCATCACATATTGTGAGAAAGAAAGAGGAAGGACAATATAGGTTAGTGGTTGATATGAGGCGAGCTAATGAGGCAGTCCTACGAGAAAGGGTACCCCTCCCTACATTTGAAGAGCTATTAGAGAACATGAATGGATGTAAGATATTTTCTACAATAGATATAAAGTGGGGATATCACCAAATAGAAATTGAAGAGGAATCACGTTATATAACAGTTTTTAGCTCAAGTCTGGGCCTATTTCGATACAAAAGACTATTTTTTGGCATAAGATGTGCATCTGAAATATTTCAAAGAATTATTTCACAACTAATTCAGGGTATTGATGGAGTAGTAAATTCCCAAGATGATATTCTCATTGGAGGCGAGACTAGAGAAGAACATGATCAAAGACTGAAAAGAGTATTGAATAAGCTTACAGAAAATGGGATTACTCTGAATGAAAAGAAATGTGTAATTGGAGTTCCTGAAATTAATTTCCTGGGATATAGACTCACAGCTGAAGGTGTGAAAGCTACACAGACTAGTCAAAACGTCATACAAGCATTTAGACAACCCACAAGCAAATCAGAGGTACGAAGTTTCCTAGGTCTAGTGAACTTCTCTGCTAGGTTCATACCAAATTACAGCACTACTACGGAACCTCTGCGTAGATTAACAAAAGAAGATAAAGAATTTACTTGGGGAAGAGAGCAAAGTGAAGCTTTTCAGAAACTAAAAGATGCCATATCAACTGCACCCGCACTTGGGTACTATGACAAAGAAGCTGATACTTATCTTGTCACAGATGCCAGTCCAGTGGGCATCGCTGCAGTACTGATACAGGACCAAAAGGTGAGTGGCAATAAGCAACCAGTAGCCATCAAATATGCTAGTAGAAGTCTGACAGAAGTGGAACAGCGGTATTCACAAACCGAAAAGGAGGCATTGGCTATAGTATGGGCATGTGAAAACCTTTATATGTACCTAATAGGGAAGGAATTCAATATTATTACTGACCACAAGCCTCTTGAAGTCATATATTCCACCAAATCTAAACCAAGCGCACGAATCCAAAGATGGGTACTACGCTTGCAACCATACACCTACAAAGTTTGTTACAAACCAGGTAAAAATAATATCGCAGATCCTTTATCTAGGCTACTCAAGATAGATGAGGTGTTAGAAAACAAACAGGATAAGTACCTGCTATCCTGGATTGACGAAATACCAGCAATGCCTGTTGAAGATGTACAAAGGGAAACTGAAGTTGATGAAACACTATCTAAACTGAAAACAGCTTTATTAGAAGACAGGTGGTGTAAAGAACTTCGAAGGTATGAGCTTATGAAAACTGAGCTGTGTGAAATAGATGGTGTATTACTAAGGGGTAATAGAATTATCATACCTAGAAAGCTAGTTCCAAGAGTACTCGAAATTGGACATGAAGGACATATTGGTGTCAATGGAATGAAGGCCAAATTAAGATCTAAGGTATGGTGGATTTCATTGGATAAAGATATTGAGCATTGGGTTGACACCTGTGAGGGTTGCTGTTTAGTGAGGAAACAATCACCTCCTGAGCCTTTAATTCCTACAACGTTGCCTGCTACAGTGTGGGAACTGGTTGCAATGGATTTTTTAGGTCCCTTACCGTCGGGCCACTACCTCTTACTAATAATTGATTACTATAGCAGATTCTATGAGGTTGAAATATTTAAAAATCCATCAGCAGAAAATGTCATAAAAACCTTACAAAAGCTCATAGCCAGAGAAGGGCTAATGGATACAATTTTGTGTGACAATGGACCTGCATTCATACATGAAGACTTCAAGAAGTTTCTACATGATAATGACATCAAGCTAAGACACTCTACACCACTATGGCCTCAAGCTAACGGAGAAGTAGAGAGACAAAACCGAAATATTCTAAGAAGACTGAGAATAGCCCAAGCAATGAAAAAAGACTGGAAAAAAGAATTAGACACTTACCTAGCAGCATATCGTACAACACCTCATTCCACAACTGGTGTACCCCCAGGTCAGCTTTTCAGAGGAAGGCCAATTAAAACAAAATTACCAGAAATTAAAAAATACAAGGACATTGACCTAGATGAAGAAATTAGAGACAGAGATAAGTTTAATAAATTTAAAAGCAAAGAATATACTGATAGAAGAAGAAATGCTAAACCATCTGAAATAAGGGAAGGTGATGAGGTGCTTGTCAAACAAAAGAAAGAAAACAAATTAAGCACTGCATTTTCTCCAGAAAAGCACACTGTTTTATGGAAGAAGGGGAATGCTATTGCTGCTCAGTCAGAGTCTGGAAAAATTGTTAAAAGGAATTCAACTCAGTTTCAAAAAATCAAACAAAGAAGAGAAATGGACATATCTAATGAAGAACCGCCGACGAATGAAGAACCGGCGACCAATGAAGAACCGGCTATTATTGGAAAAGATACAACTGTGTTGACACAGGACGAAACCTTTCATACACCTGCACCTTCAAGACAGAAGAGAGTGATCAAGGTGCCAATAAAATATAAGGACTATGTTTTGAATCAGTAGTTTAGCTAATTGAGGAGGGTTTTGTAATTATGCTTTGTTCTATTTAATTGTTAAAGAAAGAAAGGGATTGTAGAGTTGCTAAATATTTGGAACGCTTCCTTAGAGACGGATTGTCTATGTGTGATTATAATCTATGGTGAGGAGCGGAATGATTGTCGGGCATTGTAAAAAGCGTACTATATGAAGCAAATAAACATGTTGTGATTGTGAACTTAAATGTGTATTTTCTATATCAAATCACCCAACACTATCTACCTTACTGCTACCGACAACGCAACGCGCAGCCATCATTGAATAGGTTTAAAAAAATAAACGGTATCGTTTCACCGGCACTATTTACGATACCAAATAATTATAAGACTAAAAATGTAAGTACCCAAGGTCCCGTATCTGGTATTTTTTTCTGTTAATCATTTATTTTTGGCACTACGGTTACCAAGAAATTGACAACTACTATGTTTATTAGCCAAACATTGGGCAACATGAGATGTTGGTTATTTTGAATTCAATTGCTGAGTTTTCACGGCCGCTCGTTTATGATCTCGAGGAAATGCGGCGATGGGGTGTGAACCACATTTCGTTGCTTTAATTTAGTTGTTGCGTGGTACACGTAATGTTAATGTTTTAGTGTTGTTGGGTACCGTCAACGTTGCCTGCGTCATTGCGTAGGTTTTAACTCAATCTGTTTGTTTACTGTGCGTTGCTTGGTTGTTTGCTGATTACTGAAACAAGCATGCGTTATACCTGCTTCTTACTCTTAGATCTCTGCCTCACTAGGACGCCACAGTGTCCAAGGAGTTAGTATTGAAAATGGCACCTCACTCACTTAGCGACGACGGCTTGGCCACCGTACATTACAACACAAACTGTTTGGATATATGGCTGGTGACTTGACCATCGCGTCATAGTGGGACAGGAGATTTAATGAGTAGGTAGGCATTACATGGAGCTAAGTCCCCAATCCAAGAATCTGTTGAATTGGAAATCTGTTCATCTCACGGCGTCTGCAGGCTGACAGAGGTTCGAATTTCATCCAGTGCAAATATTTGTATGTCATGTGTTTCTATGTACAAATAATATTTATATATTTGCAAGAAAAAAATGTAACACAAGCTAGCTAAGTTATGGTTGCTTTGGGTCTAGAGAGCACTGCGTAGAATGTCGTAGAATCCATACTAATCCATACTCCCATACTTAATATTATAAATGCGAAAATAACTCTGTCTGTCTGTATGTTACGCTTTCACGCCTAAATCACTGAAACAATTTGGTATAGGGTAGATTAGACCATGAAAAAGGACAGGCTATGTTTGGTTGCGATAACCAACATCCACGCAGGGGCCGCGGGCAAAAGCTAGTATTTAATAAAACGGAGCTGGCATCCTAATAAAAGATAGTCCAAGATGGTGATAACGAAAATCTGTTAGGTCAGCTGGCAAATCATAAAATATCAAAGTTATGCGAGTCAATATACCACAGACAATGATGACCACTTTACTGTCTTCTCTAC
The DNA here is from genome assembly GCA_914829495.1 of Eilema sororculum. Taxonomy (NCBI): domain Eukaryota; kingdom Metazoa; phylum Arthropoda; class Insecta; order Lepidoptera; family Erebidae; genus Eilema; species Eilema sororculum. The sequence continues at coordinate 26,908,750 of OU618534.1, forward strand.
TCTATGCCAAAGACAATAAACATGTTTACACGTTAGTTCAATAGGTCATAAATAATAATAAAATAATTTTGACATGTTCTCACTTAACCTTGGACTTGCACGGGCAACAATGTAGAGGATGTAAGTCTGAAGTATGTGGAGCTCAATGCCAAGAACAAGTTACTTCTGTATTGTATTGTATTGTCTTGTATTGTACCTGGCCAGCGATAAATTTGATACTAGCTTTTGCCCGCGTCTTCGCCCGCGTGGATGCCGGTTCCTGGCAATTATTCGAATTTCTCTCGCTGTAAAAACCATCATTGAGCTCCAAGGAACATTTAAAAAAAAGAATTGACCAAATTGGTCCAGGCCTTCTTGAGTTATGCGCTTACCAACACACTTAGCGATTCATTTTTATATTATAGATTATTTACTTTTAAACCGAAGTTTCGGCTACTGTTCGGTTTAAAAGTAAATAATAACAAATATATCGCGATAAAATCCGTAAAAAGTGGTTTTATTTCAATAGAACATAAATCAATAAAACAGTTTGATTTGCTCTTAATACGAGAGTTTTAAGATCATTTTGAGACTTTGTCGTCAAGATATTTATGACGCTCACTGTACTTAAATTCTTCATGACATCTCTTTCCAAGAAGCATTTTCTTAGCAATTTGATGTGTATATGGCAAACTGCTGCTTTAGTGTGTAACCTCCTTTAAATTTCAAGTTCAAGTTGGCGACAGCGATACGATAATTCAACACTGATAACACTTTTTAATTTGGGAGATCAGATATGCTACTCGGCCTAATCAGCGAAGGAGATCGTATACCAAAGTTTCCAAGCCTTTGTCATCACAACTTCAAGTGGGAGTAAGGTAAGGTTTATTATAAACGCAGCTCCTTCTTCGAGAATCTGTTTGAGTTTAATGACCTATAGAAATCAATTTCTGATGGAAAATAAAAAAAATAATTGCAATTTATTTTTTTATTTTCCACCAGAATGATGCTGTCAAGCTGAGTGCCACCACTGTTAACATGGTACATGTTTACGATGGTGACCCTCTTTCCGAGACTATGCCATTAGCTTAACATCAGGCGAGGTGAAGTCAATTTGACGTGTCCTTTGTCCCATGACACCTCTAAATGATACCTCCGGTTGTGTCATGACACCACTTGGGGGTATCATTTGGAAGTGGCAGATGTAAATATATATTATAGATTGTTATTGAATGTGAAAACATTTTTTTGATGACAACAGCCAGCTTGTAAGATCTAGATATTGTTGGAACCATGCAATAATATTATGGTATTCTGGTCAGTTTTATACCCAGGATACACATATTTTGCATGAAAAAGATTCTAAATACTGGCAATAAATCTAAGAACGACATAGGCTCTCAAGTCCATAGGCCTCTAAGAAAATAATCTGGCAATTAATAGTTAGAACAAAACCTAACAATATATACCTACCTACCCAATAGTAGGTACAATAGTATACTTAGACAAGTATAAATAACTATTCAAGTGCATTGAATGGTAGAGAGGCGGCGCGTTGCCTCGCGTATTTCTAGACGAGCGATCAATTAAGATTGTATGTCGATGACCTGGGATTAAAATTAAAACAATATATTATATACATATGTAACATACATACATATATATAATCACGCCTTTATCCTCAGAGAGTGAGGCAGAGGTGATTTAATACCCACATTTCACGGCAGAGAAGAATTTGGGCCACAACATCTCTTCCCATGCGGTGTCGTACAAGGCGACTAAGGGATTTTTTTTTATCGTGCGATAAATCCCCACGGATACCACCCCCACGGAGCCGGTGGAGGTGGTTATGTCGGACTCGAACCGACTAAAACGCACGCCGTCTTGGGTCCTTGGTTGCCGGAGGTGAGAATGCCAAAAGCATATCTCTCGCACCCCGGCAGACCCAGGACCATCTCTTTCGAGATGGCCCCCTTCGGGTTGTGGGGACCACAGGGTCCCCATCTAGCCCCGGTTACGGGGAGGCGCACTTGGCGCCGCCGCCGCGGCCTGCTTCTGCTAGGGTGACAGGCGGCTCCACCGGTCACCCCCAGGCCAGCGAGGCGACTAAGGGATAGGGATGTTTAACATCAGACAGATATATACAGCCCAGACTCAGCCTCAGATATAGGCTCAAGTCAATAATAGTGCCTGGAATATTATGGCAATAGGCCCAACCCTTATTACATGTACACAATTATATTACATGTATTTATATTTATGCATACAAATATTTGAACCCGCGCCTCCTGCTTTGCAGTTGCATTCACTACCACCACGCCACCGAGGCATGTTTTCAAACAATAACACCTACCCCTAAATTTATTGAAATCATCTACATTAACGCAAGCAAAACCACGGGCATTAACTATTAAAATATTGATGAGTACAAAACATGCGTGTATCTCTAAAAAATATATATAACCACAAAATCGGTTCGGAAACAAAGATCGAGCTAAGCAGTGGGTGGCAGGCCCCATAAAAACTCGTCGTAATGATGCGCCTACTATAATGGCGATGGAGGGGAGAGGTTGGAGGGGGAGGGACGTAATGGCGGTTTCTGTCTCATTACTCATACTTATTAAGTCCCTCTGACTTTATTTTATATAATTCGGATTAAATATGCGACATATTCGTACTGTCAGCGTCCCCAAGTAGATGGTGATTAGGCTGATTTTGAAATGCAAAGATTCTAAATTGATTTGATTTTAATCAGTATTGAAAAATATTTTAATATGAATTTTTACAGCATTAAGTATGCTAACTATACAAATCTAATACATAGGGAAAAAGAAGAATAAGAAGACATATAAGATGGGAAATTTGAATCACATCGGGCGTGTCTCGGTAGCCGAATTGGTCAAGGCAGGGGGAATCCCTGTAAGGGAAAGACTGCGGGTTCGAGTCTTCTTCTTTTTCCCTATGTATTCGAAATATTTTAATAGACCCATTTTATTAGATCTGTTTTTGAAGCCTGATGGAGTTTTGCGGACAAAACTAAGATCTCTTTGTAACACTCTGATTTCAGCTTTCTAAGTAATTATGTGAAATTCTGATTCCGTTACCCATGGGGATATATTCCATTAATAAAAACCTATGCATTATTCCAGAATATAATCTATCACTGTCCTATGTCAAATTTTACCCAGCTTCATCAAAAGATTAATCCTAATTATCGTATTTTTTACTGAAGTAAAACTATCCAACAAAATGAGACCCTTTATAAACATATTATAGTCTTCTTCAGGTGTTATCCACGTCTAGTAACGCAAAATTTCAAATCGATTTAGCAATCTAGGCGTGAAAAGCTAACAAACAGACAGACTTCTCATTTATAGATACAATTTATAATTACGTAGATAGGTTGCGAGTGATACGAGGAGGTAAAAAGTAACACTGATCTGTTAAAGCCAGAGGTATCGCGCTCTGTCTAAATATTTGACTAGTTCTAAACAGATTCTTGTTAAATATTTCTTGACTTTATTGACTAAACAAATGCGTATTATTTAGTCTAGATGTCTGCGAATCGCTCATGCTCCTGTCCAGATGTGATACTTAAGGAAATAATAAGATATTCCGTTTGCTAGCGTTTCTTTTTAACACTTTTTTTAAAAGAAATATCCATGTCAGTTTTTTTTTATACAGGACACGTCAATTTGACTTCACCTCGTCTGATGTTAAGCTAAAGGCAAAGTCTCGGAAACAGGGTCACCATCGTAAACATTTACCATGTTAACAGTGGTGGCACTCAGCTAGACGGCCTCGTTAGATGCCTTTTCACGCCCCGCTTAAAGGACCCGGGACTGTAGGAAGAAGGAAACACGTGAGCTGGCAGAGAGTTCCAGGTCTTAGTGGTGCGGCATAGGAATGAGTCACTGAAACGCTTGGTTCTAGCAGGTATACTCTGCACCGTAAATGGATGGCATCTTAGCCCTGCACGTGTCGTCCTGTGAAGGGAAGGGGAGGATGGGACTAATTGGAAGAGCTCGTCAGAACATTCACCATGGTAGAGACGGTAGAAAACTGCCAAAGACGCAACATGCTAATGCTGTGCTTTGAAACTCAGGGTTCGTTCTATAAGGCTGAATCGCAATTTATCCGAGTACAGATTGTATAGACAGGTTGATGGTTTGACATTTTGTCAGTACAATCTGTGCTCAGATAAATCGAAATTCAGGCTGAGTGTCAATCTAGAATACGGGCCTTAGTCCTCTATAATCGGTTTGATTTCCCAATATCGATAAAGCCTGCGCCAGAACATTTTTCTTCCATTAGTAGGTTTACCGATTTACAGGTATTTTGTTATTGGGACATTTTGCGACATGGATATTTTGGGATTTAGGCATTACCTGATTTGGACGTTTTGCCTCTTCTGGACATAGGGTTTGGACATTCCGAACCTAAATCGTACGAAACGTTTTGGCAACTCAATCAATTAAACTTAAGGTATCAATCAGTAACTTATGGCATTACTTATTGAAATATGTTATTACTATCTAATAATTGATTGTGTCCACTTTGCACTAAATAAATATTTCTTTCTTTCTTCTTTCAGTTTAGGTACATACAGGCTTTGCAGTGGGTTTGTTGCTGGTCTTTTTTATTTTTTTATACAACTTAGGTGGCAGACAAGCACACGGCCTACCTGATGGAAAGTGGTTACCGCGGCCTATGGACGTATGCAATACCAGGGGCGTTACACTCGTGCTGCCTACCCTGAAGGAACCTTCTAATGCAAGGGCATTAAGCGACTACAATATGGGGTTCTTCAAGAAGGCTTGAAGAACCCATATTGTAGTCGCTTAGGAAAACCACGGCAGGGAGTTCATTCCACAGCTTGAGCGTGTGTGGGATGAAGTTCCTTTCATACAGCACGTTACGATTAGACTAAGATCAGTTACGAAAGTGGACGAATGCGTTTGTTTAGCCAACTGTCACGTCACCATGCTGGCCAAACAGGCTGGTAAAGGAGTTCATTTCGTGTTTCCCTTCTCTTAAACCATTTTGGTTTCGGCAGAACAGCGACCATTTGCTTTTATGGCCCCCTTTGCCTCATGGGTATTAATTTTCACGAGTATGTTTTCGAATAATAGCCCGTATGTTTCTGAAAGCGCCATTTTAACTTCACCAAAATGTATAATTATGGAGAGTTTTTAATATGTATACAGACAATACATATACCTACATATATTCACACCGATATGTCCCCGAAGTATGCAGAGGTGTGTAAAAACAAGGCCGAGTTGCGAAAAAGTAATTTATTTTCTAAAAATTTGTTTAGTTATTTACTTTTAAAACGTAAATACCGTTTTAATACTCTGAATAGAGTTTTTATTGCTAGGTTCAAAGTTCAAAGTTGCTAGGTTCATTTAATTTACAATGTTTGTTAGAGAGATTTGATCCTTATGATTGCCACTATCGATTGAAGCCATACAAATATAGAATGTATTTTTTTTTTTGGGTTTTAGTCGTTTCGATTACCAGGTGTGTCAAGTGTGTTTTTGAAACTCTATGAATGCAATTTTGTTTCTTTAAAAAAATAGTCCTTTGAGTGATATTCTCTATCTCTAATATTTCGAGTACTTAACGTCCAGGTGGCATAAAAATCTTCCATCCATCATATTTTTGATATATTTTCAATTGTCAGTGTAATGTTTGTGTCCAAGAACTTTTCAAAAAATCTTAGAACGATAAAAATTTTGAAAATCTTTGCGCAAAATGCGAATTTAAGATAATCCCTTTTTATGCCAGGCCCGAATATTAGCATTAAAATTATTTAGCTATTATAGATCATCTCACAATTGGACCGTTTCTACCCAAACAGATTAATAACCCAATGCACTAGTTATACTCAAAGATGACACTAATGGGACTCTGAATAATTTTCTGAGAAACACTAATATCTAAGCTGTCGGTAAGGACTGCACGTGCGCAAGAGTTATTAAAACAAGATGGCCACTGTCACACGTATGTGATTTAGGTGATCTTCAGGCAACGTAGAAAATAACATTATGAAACTCATTCTGCTAGGTATGTATAATTCTACTTCTTATCCTTGTAATATTATGATTGTGAAAGCCTATGAAGTGACTTTAAGGTGACAGCACACTGAGCAACCAAACAAAAAAACAAAATTTATTAGATGACATTCCATCTACACAAAAAAATAACTAAGAATCTATCAACATAACTATAAAACGAGTCCATGTTAAACATTCAGTCATTTTATTAATTTTCTTTCATCCTTTTACAGTGTTTAACAGGATTGTTACATGTCGCTCGTTCGCGTCGGCTATCAAACGATTTGTGTCCGCCATCAATCGCTAATGAGTGACAGCCGAAAGCGCGGGAAACCAGAGGCAGCAGAGATAACTGTCATTCGGCCTAATACTGAAACTCGTTCGGAAATGGCAAATAATCAGTGCAGTAAAAGCTAAATGATTTTTAATGATATGATTTTTACGAGTATATTGGTTGAATGACTTCAGAAATTTAGGTATACATAACAATGTTACTTTGGGATAATCAGATTTCATGTATTTTTTACTGGGAGGTTTCCTATGATAATGTTTACTAATAAAATGTTGAAGCAATTATTATGACAACTATTAGCATTATAAACTTAGGCGGGACCTGCGATCAGTTTGTAAAAGTTGGAATGCTTTGACCACTGAGCTACCGAGTCAGAGCATTCCTCCTGTAGGGGACTGGTCACGTAATCGAATCGTTTCACTTTTTCCTAACTTAACCGATATGATTAGGTATGTGTTTTTTTTTTTAATTTTTGTCCGTCAATTGACTGCACCCCGCTAGATGGTAATAAAGCTGAGGTGCAGTCCAGAAGATACAGATCATCATTATCGATGCTATTGAACGTAAAATGGTGGTCCCTAGCTTGACGGCCCTGAGAGATGCCTTTTCACGCCTCGCTTGAAGAACCCGGGACTGTAAGAGGAGGGAAACACTTAAGCGGGCAGAGCATTCCAGCTCTTTATCGTGCGGCAGAGGAAGGAGCTCTCAAACCGATTAGTGCGAGATGATATGGGTTCCACCGTGAGTGGAATGCACCGCAGACCCACACAAGTTGTTCTGGATAGGAAAATAGAGGGTGGGATCAGTTGAAATAACTCCTCAGAACACTCGCCGTGGTAGAGGCGGTAGAAAATGGCCAGAGTAGCAACGTCTCTACGCAACTGCAGAGGTTTCAAGGTGTTGGTAACCTCAGGATCACTATGATACGAACTGCACGTAGCTGTAATCTGTCGAGAGCGTTCTACAGGTATTGTGTGGAACTATACTATAGATGAGAACAGTGTATTCCACACAAGAGCGAATTTGTGTCTTGTACAAAAGATACCGCTGCTCCGGCGTGAAAAACCGCTTCAGCCTGATCAAGATCCCGAATTTGCGCAACGCTCTCGATGTAGTTTTTATTGTTGAGTTTGGAGCGAACATCCATTCCGAGCATGTTAGTGTGGTCCTGAAGAGCTAACGGTATGTTCTGGAGAGTAGGGAGAGGAAGGAATGGGGAGGTCTTGGCTGTGAACCCCGCACGCTTGTGTATTTTTGGCATTGAACTCGACTAGATTCTCTGATTCCTATTGGGAAATGCAAGTCAGGACCCGTCAGAACTTAACGACAAGTTGCTGTCTTTTTACGTCAGTGTCAGCCGCGGGATGTCCGAAGTTAGACTAAACTATATTAAATCAATAAATTACACTGAATATAACGTAAAGCCCAGTTTGGAAAAACATGAATGCAATTTTTTTCACCATTCCACATATTGACATGTGCAACAGTAGGTATTAAAAAAATAGCATTTATATTCATAACCTTTTAAATAGGTACCCTGAAATATTATTATGTTTATGAGCATACTTATGAACAAAACCACAATCAAGAACAAGTATTTAACATGCAAATGGGTGCCATACAATTTTATTTCGTGACAATTACCGTTCTCACATTGCTGCACCTAATTTCGTGAGCAAGGCAAAATGAGTCGGAACGCACGGCGCGTACGGTAGGTAATTAATATAAAAAGGCATGATACCAACGAACTGTTTAATGTAGGAGCCACATTGTAAGGCGGCTGCTCCCGCGATATTGGGTCAACATTGTCCAAATGCCTCGTGCTATGAACTATGGGCGTTATCGACGCGTTTCGCAACCAACGTAAATCAACCTCATCGGGAACGGTTTCCGAACTGTAGGTAAAAAAATGTTTACAATTTGAAAACTTAGGACTGGCTGGTTAAAAACAAAAGCATAAATAGTGTTATCTATGGTATTCTTTTTCTTAATTCAAATTAGGTAAGATGTCGAAATAAAGTTTAGATAACCTACCTAAGTTTTAATTAATTTGGTTTATTATTGCAGTAAACTCCTGAAAAACTACTCAAATTCAAATTCAAAGTAGTTATTCAAAATTGTGTACGTTAAATTCTGCTTAAAACTAAGTTTACCACCGCTTCCTAGGCACCAGTGGAGAAGAAACGGCGCAACAAACTCCACTGTAGCATTTTACTGACGTCAATTTACAAAAAACTCAGTTTTATCAATTATTATTTAATATGGTGGAATTGAGTGGTAAGTTTACTTGTTAATTATGATACAGATGTAGTTCAAAGAAGTAGTTAAAGTGTGCTAACTTCCAGTTTTCACAGATTTTATTGCGAAACTCATATGTAAACAAATACTAACGAACACCTCGATTAGTTGCAAAACGTCTAACGCCGGTGAATGCATCGTGAGAGTTAATTAGGACGCTTGCTCTAATTACGGCGCTAATTTGTACAAACTACTTGCATAAACAAACTCTGTACGCGCGAACCATGGGAATTACTAGACGATACACTCGTTACACTCCTTAAATAAAGTTTTATAGAGAATGTCCGAACAATGTATCATCATATCAGAATATATCACGACTCACATGTGGATACGGCACAGTACACGCATCCAGCGGCGATCTCGCAGAGTTTTCAGACACACAGTTTTAATGCATGCTTTTTATTTTGTCATTAACCTTCGGGGTGCTCCGGTTTCGAATCGGCAACGTTTTATTTTTGAAACACGGTTACGCGGTGCGGTGATTAGAGCGGGTCGCTCCGCGCGGCACGCACTCACTGGCCGGCACGTGGGCCCGCACTGCACCGGTGTCGCCGCACCCACTTACTATATCGAAAAACTTCCAAAATTCGATACAAAAAAGTTCGCGATACGTTTCTCAAAGTTGCGTCCGCCGGTGTTGTGCCGGCGCGGGAGGCGCGGGCGGCGCGCTCAGACGTTCGCGGCGACTGGCCCGCCTCGCTGAAAAAGCTCCTTACGTTAAATACATACAGGGCGATGTGCATTCTATTTATAAACTTAAGTTGGGCGTGCGGCACCGGCACGCGTGCAGCGCCTACCTACATTAACATCATAATATTTGAAGTTATTAGGTCAGCTGGTGAAACGTGTTGCGGAAGCGCCAGCGCACTATCCCGCTAATTAACATAATCTCCGACAACCGTTGCAGCTCCCGCTTCACCAAGTATTGCCAAAAACCTGCTAAGTGATGTTATTAAGCTGCATTCAATATTAAACAGATCAGATGCTTATAAGTGGGTATAATAGCAGCACATTGGAAGGGCTCCAACAATAATACAGATATGTTACAGTTTATGATGATCGTGAGAACCGTTTTGACGCTCACCCGCCGAGCTATCTGTTTGGAATTTTATTTTATTTACTAAAATAACATCTTTACTTACAGTACAAACTATAAAAACGGCAATAAATATTGAGTTCGACATTTAAATTTATTATCGTAAAAGAAAATGGCTTCGTATTTTAGAGATGACTTTTAGGTTATATTTACGTCAACGTCAGACGTCATTGTCGTAACTTGTCAAGCGTGGAATGGCCGATAGTAGCCGTCAGTAGCCGTCTTGGGCGCGGACTGTGACGAACGTGATTTAAAAAACTGTCAAGACACTTTGTTACGCGTAAATAAGGGACAGACAGTCTCTTTTAGTTAAAACATATTTAGTAAGCATTGTGTAAAGTATGAGATAGACTAACAGTTGACATCTGACGGATAAATCTTGATACTTTACGCAGTTTAGGGGACATAAACATTGGGCAAGTTAATTGGACGGCTTGCGATATATCTTTTTATATAACAAGTTGAACTTTAATGTAATAATTTATTTGTTTTACGAGTAGCGTGTAAATTAGTTGAAAAGTTTAGTTTTTTCGATGTTATTATTCTCATTTGTATATTTTAAATTGGCGATATATCATTTGACTAATGTTGGATAACTGGTCGAATGACAGGAGGGGACTAATTTGACAAGATAAGGATTACAAATTACGAAATAATATTATATTATATTTGACTTAATTCGTAGCTGAATATGTATAGCAATAAAAATTGTGATGGATAGGAAAACAACAAGAAACATTACAAAATATAAATAAAACTATAATTTTAATACTACGGGTCGGAATCCTAATTCTAAAATATTACTTTTATTTGAGCTTGAATAATTTGGGCAGTTTCCTAATATAAATAATATTCAGAATGTAATTTATTAGTGCATATGCCAAGTTGAAACTATAAACTAAATGAAGAATAGTTTTGAAACAGAATTTATTATATTTTATCTGTATTTCAGACAATACGCCGGATATGCGATGTCGTAAGCTCGCGATATTATTAACAGTTCTCATTGTTGGAATCATAATAATCTACATAATCTGACAAAAATATATATTTTTTAATAAAAATATTTACGACGACCCCGGTGGCGTACCGGTAGGTAGGGTGTTCTATTGCTACTAGGACGCATGTTCAATTCCCGCTCAGTGTCAATATGACACTACAGTGGGATAAAACCACTTTTTACGGATTCTATCGCGATATATTTGTTATTTTACTTTTAACCCGAAGTTTCGGCTGCTTTTCAGCTGCCATGAAAGCAGTGTGACTCATAATGGTAGTAGTCAGATAGTTTGAAGTATAAGTTATCTCAAAATACCTGAATCATGGGGAATTATTGGTATTTTTCAGCTTTTCAGCAGCTGAAACGCCGGTTTCAAAGTAAATAATAACAAATATATCGCGATAGAATCCGTAAAAAGTGGTTTTAAACTTAAGAAAATATAACTGCAGTGGGAATTGATCTGGGTGTTTCTATGTTTCAGTAGGTATAACTATCTATATTCTAGATTCCATAACACAAGCTAGTTAAGTACTACTGGCATACTAGATGTTTAGAAAATCATTCAAAAATTTGGGCGGAGCGATCCAAAATCAATGTTTAAAAATGATTGAAAAATCATTCATTGGTTCCGACAACATAGCTTGTAAGAACGTCGGTAGATGACTCCACCGTCGCCTCAAAGACGGATATATGAAGTGAGGAAAGATTTGGTTTAGTTCGGGCGAGGTGTGGTAGCTTAGTGGTTAAAACCATTTATCCCTGTAAGAGAAGGATCGCGGGTACAAATCCCGCCTGGACCGATAACAAATTTTTCCTTTTTATATCGATTTGAACAAATTTGTAATGTATTGAAAAAGGGCAGGTCATAAGGACTTGAAACCGCGGGATTTGTATAAAAGGTTTAATTATATTATAGAAAGCCCGCTTAGTATGGAAAGACAAAAGCAAGGGGTGAGCTGTTGTCTCTGCCTACCTCGGTGGGAAATAGGTGTGAGATTATGTATGTGTAGGTATATCCTTTAAGTATTTCTATGTAGCTAAGTAGTTCTCGGAAAACCTTACAAAATCAATAACAATAAACGAACCCCGAGCTTCAAACTTTGAACGCAACCCGTTAATCAATAGAAGGATGATTAAGATGAATGCATACAATCAACGATATATTAGAAACTATAGATGCGTTGTCAGCACTATAAAATGGCAACGAAAAATAAGGATAGTTGTCCTTATTTTACGCACTAGTCAGAGAAACGACGCGACATACAGTACGCTACGCAAAAGACTCATTATTAATAAACTAGCTTTTGCCCGCGGCTCCGCCCGCGTAGAAGTCGGTTATCGCGACCAAACATAGCCTATGTCCTTCCTCAAGGTCTAATCTACCCCTATACTAAATTTCATCAAAATCGGTTCAGTGGTTACGGCGTGAAAGCGTAACATACAGACAGACAGACAGACAGAAAGAGTTACTTTCGCATTTATAATATTAGTATGGATTTATAATTTACTAGCTTTTGCCCGCGGCTCCGCCCGCGTAGATATCGGTTATCGCGACCAAACATAGCCTATGTCCTTTCTCATGGTCTAATCTACCTCTACACCAAATGTCATCAAAATCGGTTCAGTGGTTTAGGCGTGAAAGCGTAACATACAGACAGACAGACAGACAGAGTTACATTCGCATTTATAATATTAGTATGGAGTATGGATAATTCATATAAATTACTAGCTGACCCGGCAAACTTTGTTTTGCCATTGAAAATTGCATTTGTTGTATGTATTTTGTAATGCTGTATCAATAAAATTATCAAAAAAATAAAAAAAATAATTGGATTGACCTAGCCTTAACACTAAGGGGGATGAAAAATAGATGTTATTCGATTCTCAGACATATCCAAGTTTAGCTACAAACATTGAGACACGAGGATTTTATATATTAGATTAATCTATCAATCAAATAGTCCATTGCAGTCCACTGCTGGACAAAAGCCACTCCCAATGTGCGCCATTAAATTAATAATAATGACCGTAAATAGCTATAATTTTCTTTTCATATTTGTTTGCGCCATTTTTGAAAGCTGCCATTTTCCTGCATGCCGTGTCTATATAATAATACGTCAATGCATACAATGCTGTTTATGACTTCAATAACCATTAATATCAACGAAATTCGTTCGTAGTTGACAATCAATATAATTGATAATCCGTATAACTGGTTCATATAATCGAAACTCCTGTCAGCTCCATTCAGATAATTATAAATAAATAAATAAACCAACATTCTACACAACGCTATCTAGACCCATGGTAAGCATAGCTTAACTAGCTTGTGTTATGGATGACATACTTAAATACCTTTTTTTTGTAAATACATACATATTATACATAGAAACACCCAGACCAATGCAAATAGCCATATTCATGCATACAAATATTTGCACTGAGCGGGAATCGAACCCGCGCCTCCTGCGTGGCAGTCGCGTTCACTACCACCACGCCACGGAGGCTGTCATAATCACAATCATTTAAATATTCAAATATTTAGGCGAAGTCATCAAAAATAAATGTTTAGAAATGGTTGAAACGTCATTAATTGGTTCCAACATTTCGTAAGAAAGTAGGTAGATGCCTCCACCGTTGGCACCGTAAAGACCTACTTAAAGACGAGAAAAATTTGTAGTCATTCAGGTGGGGCTCAATAGCTCAGTGGGAAGAGCATTCCCCCTGTAAGGGAAAGGTCGTGGGTTCAAGTCCCACTGTATATGATGAGATGATGATGATGATGACAGATGTATTTCGAACTTAAAAAGTTAACATAATATATGCTATAAAAATTTCATACAAATCATAAGCATAATCAATATTTATTTGAAATTTCCACTGTACGAAAGTATGTATCAGACATATTTTTAATGGAATTGGTCAATTTCATACGTGTTATGTCATAATTTCGTACCCCAAAGGAATTGGCAGAAATGGATTTTGTTCATTTCAGTGGGTGTGTTAATTCCCCATTTTATTAGTACCTAAACGATCAGGGATGTACTTACATTTAGTAACAGTATTATTAAAGTAAATTAAAGCCAACGAGACGAGAGAAAAAAGGTAAACAAAGCGACCATTACTGAGTTACGTTGCGATAATTAGCGATTATTTTCTCTGTCCTTGTCGCACATGTCACACGTACCGTATGCGACGCGACAATAGCCGAGCGACAGCAGGCTGTCGTTGCGTGTTTCGTAGTACAGGAAAGCTGTCAGTACAGCCGTTCTAAACTGTCAGATCCGCCATCTTATGAGCAATTTCATTCCTGTCTGGAATGCGCTTGAAGTGATAAATGTTTGGAACTGCTGAAACTTTGTTTACCTTTTTTCTCTCGCTTCGTTGGCTTGACTATAACACTGTGGTATTTGGTAGTATTAGCCAAAGACTTTACCTCTCTTTTTTTCCATTTTCCCGTTTTACTCCTCTTTTCTTCCCCATGTCCAAAAAATATCAGTACACCCTAACCTTGTATACATACAATCATGCGGATTTTTTATCTTTTGGGATAAGTAGTGACAGCATCAATCCAGGCATAAATTGCTCACCAACCATCGGTTGATGTTCAAAAACATAACTCAGGAAATATCCGAATACATCGGGAAAAATAAAATACTCAAGTGAGACTTGAGCCCACAACCTTCCCCTTACAGAGGGAATGCTCTTCCAACTGAGGTATTGAGCCACGCCTGAATCACTTCATATTTCACTTCTCTTTATATCCGTCTTTAAGGGCGACGGTGGCGCCATCTACCAACTTTATTACGAACTGTTGGGACTATTGATATCGATCCGAAACATACCTTTGCCTAGCCCCCATTGGTTGATTTTCAAAAACATAACTCAAGATGATCTAACTCTGCCTAGCCCCGATTTAAATATGAGAATACTGTTGATAGGAAGTTGGTGGACAATATTTTTTCATAATTTATGACCTTTGGAACTTAAGGCATTATTTTTTAGCTGTCAGCTCCAGTGAGAGGTCAATTTCATGACCTTTTCTAAATATAAGTAAACCGCCCATCATAAACTCGGACACTGGACAGAGGGTGTTTGTCGGCAGAAAAATAAACTACAGCGAATTTATAAGTTTATAGGTTTACTAGCCTATGTTTGTGGCTCCATCTATGAGTGAAGTGGTATAGATGTAGATCACAAACAGCCACACTCACTTTAGTTTTAGAGTAGAATGGATAACATAATTTTAAGTTAACGCAATCAAAACATTATTGCAATAAGTTCATCCCTCAAAAAAAATTGGTACGGAGCCCTCAGTGTGTGAGTCCGATTCGCTCTTGACCGTTTTCTTTAAATATTCAGCGTTCCAGTTGACTATACACAGCTGATTTTCCATCATTTAGGTTCTTTTGGTTAGCTGGTCAGGATTACACGATGACGCAGTCACAGGCGACAACTAATCTTTTTCAAGGTCTAATCTACCCCTATACCAAATTTCATCGAAATACGTTCAGTGGTTTAGTCGTAAGGGTAACAGACACACAGACTGAGCTACTTTCGCATTTATTTGTTGAAACATTCACACTTTATCTTGCGCCAAAAGTCTTCTTTAAAGTCTTGCATGTTGAGTTTCCCATGCATGCAGTAACAAGTCAAGATGTTGGGTTTCTGCTATGCTTGGTTTACACAATGGCGGTGTAATAAAGTTGTGAACTAATTTCATGTTTATGGACATTTGCACTGGCTTGGCGCCAAAAAGATAAATAAAATATTGTCCACGGCCTATTAGTTATGTGTTTGTTGTGATGATAACTTTGAATTTTTATATAAGGCTTTAGAGGCAGGCCATAGAGGGCCACCCTCATTCCCACTCTTCCCGTGGATGTGGCTGAAGGTGACTAAGGGATAGGGCAGTTCTCCATCCGACAGTAAACATACAGCCTATGACTAAGTGCCTTCGTGACGGCAATTAGGCTCGCCCCATATCATATTTGGCGAAATAAATAATTTTTCCACAACATTTCACACAACGCTATCTAGACCCATGGTAAGCATAGCTAGTTTGTATTATGGAAACATACTTAGATACTTTTTTTTTGTAAATAAACATGCATGCAAATACTTACATGCATATATTTCTATGCATGATGCAATATTTGGAGGCGCTTGAGCCAGAACCTTTATGTAGTGCACCCTGGGCGGCAAAATGTGGGTGTAAATACACCGCTGCCTACCCCTAGAGAACATACACCCTTCACACATACACAGGTTCACAGCAGGGGGCTGCCTATCGCACTGTTCAGCATCCTCAGTCAAAAATCATTTATTCTGCATAGACCATTAAAATCCGCACTTATTTTTTTTATATATTCCACAACATTCTACGTAACGCTATCTAGACCCGTAAGCTTAACTAGCTAGACCGAGTAAGCTTAATTAGCTTGTGTTATGGAATCTAGAATGCGGATAAACATACTTAGATACTTTTTTTGTTAAAAATACATAATTATTAAACATAGAAACACCCACACCAGTGCAAATAACCATATTCAAGCATACAAATATTTGCACTGAGCGGGGATCGAACCCGCGGCTCCTGCGTGGCAGTGCACTACCGCCACGCCATCCACAGAGCCTGTTTTCAATTATGAAAACGTCAATTTAAAAAGAAATATTAAAGACTAGTTTAGCAAATGGACCACCAGTTCGAAACGCGGCCCAGACATGAGAAACAGCGAGTAGTTTCTTTTTTTTTTGTCTATATCTCGACGTTATACGGGTGCATATTGCATTCGATTCATAGATAATAAAGAAGTTTGGTCGTTGCGTAGTTTACTAAAAGCCGACCAACTGAATTTAGACAAGGTTCAACATAATGAGGAAGAGTGTAAGGTAGGTACAGTCCTCAGTCAAGTAGGCACTTTAGAACCAGCATAAAAATACAGATGATAGGAATATGTAAATGGCGTCCGCGTGTCGTTTCATCAGCCGACGTTACACCGTAACGGCCCAGTTGCAGGTGCGTCGTAAACGATGGACACACTGCGCTGTTAAATTGTAACCGCGGTGTAAGGGACGAGCGGAGAGCGGAAACATGCAGAACAGAAGAATCCATACCAACATTATAAAAATGCGAAAGTAACTCTGTCTTTCTGTCTGTATGTCTGTCTGTCGGTCTGTATGTTATGCTTTTAAGCCTAAACCACTGAACCGATTTTGATGAATTTGGGTATAGGCTATGTTAGGCTATGTTTGGTCGCGATAGCCGACATCCACGCAGGTGGGACCGTGAGCAAAAGCTAGTATTACATACATACATGTTTACTCACGCCTGTAAATCCCAGCAGGGGTAGGCAGAGGTGTATAAACAGCCACATTTCGCCAACTATGATTTTCGATCCGACGTAATAGGGGGCGAGCCTATTGCCGTCTAGCAGGTACTTTGTCCTGGGCTGTTGGGTTTACTGTCGGATGGAGAATAGCCTTATCCCTTAATCGTCTTTGACACCCACAGGAAGAGCTGGGGTGGTCCTATTCTACTCCACCGGGAACCACCAGGGTAACTATTACGTTTAAAAAAGAATATTGTACACTTTATACATGTGTTCAAACACAACGACCAAGGTAAGCGGTTCCCACGTGCGGTATTTGTAGGACCCTGCAGATATTCCCATATATTAAATGTCTTTTATCGATTTTTTCCAATTAAAATGGATAGAAATAGTATACTAATTGCTTTAAAATTTCATTAAATGAAAAATGATTTTATGGCAATGCGTTCAACTTCCAATCATAACACCCTGTATGCGGCGCATGGCATAACGTTTGACACGTTAAGATATATACCTATAAAAATGTAGTATCCTTTATTTTTTATTGCTCTAGACAACTCTAGAGTAAAGTAAGAGTAATCGAAGTCTCAAAATTTACAAGCACCTATTACCGGCTTACGGCCGTTCCCAATTACAGTTATAGATAGATCGCAACAGTCCAATTTGACGTATCGGCTGTTTAAATTCAATACATGGTAACTGATTTTTTTGCAGGAAAGCGCATCGCGGTATAATTTTATTTTCCGAAATTGGTGTGAAATAGGAGTTACTAAGTTTTGAATTTAAATAGCCGAGCACTTTATCCGTAGATGCGATCTATGTTTAACTGTCAGTATGTTATTGGGAACGGCCGTTATTCAATCCTGTCCTACCAGTAGTTAGATAATCGAACTTTTAGGATAAAATTTTTGTCCAAACTCTTAGACTGACTTCGGTGGTCGAACTGATAGGACGAAAAAAATCCAAAGTGTCGGACTAACTCCGACGATCGAATTATTTGGAATTTTTTTGTCCTAACATTTCGACCACTGAAGTCAGGCTAACAGTTAGGAAAACAAATTGTCCTAGAAGTTCGTTTATCTAATTACTGGTAGGACAGGATGAAATAAGATAGATAGATTGATAGATAACTCTTTATTGTACACCAATTTTACAGTATTACAAGTAGGTAGCAAGTAAAGAGTTCAATGTACAATGGGCGGCCTTATCGCTGAAAGCGATTTCTTCCAGGCAACCTTGGGATGGACAGTAACGTGATAAAATAAATGATGGTGTAGTTATAGGATACCAAATTAGATACCTAGGTGCATTTAGAAACAAAAAAGAAAAGGAAGTACAAGAAAAAAATAACAATAATAAATATTTACATAACTATATGGCATATTACATAAAGGATCATAAACATATACATACAATATAACACAAATAGATACATAAAGTAAACAAACTACTTATTATGAAGTTAAAATAGTAAGCAATAGATAGAGAGCACACAATTTCGAGCTATTCCAGTGTGCAACTTGTTAGATAGTGGTCCTTTACCATTTTTTTAAAAACATTTATGGATTTTGCCCGTCTAATGTTTAATGACAATGCGTTCCATAAGAGCACGGCCTTGATAGTGAAGGACTTGTCGACAAAGTCTGTGGAATAAGCGATGTTAGCGGACCCGACGAACCTCGTTGTAAAACATTTATTGGTGATGCAAAGTTTATACCGTCAATTAACAGTTGTCTGAACAGAAGTAAAACAAATGTTTTTAGCCCATCACATAGAACATAGGGCCAATAAACCGATAATGAGGAAAGAATCCAAGGGAAACTATTATCAAGTCTACTTCGGCAAATTGCTACTATGAAAGGTTCCAAGGGAAACTCGTTACAAACCTACCTTGGCAAACGTAACAGATATCCAGTAGAAATTTATACAGGTAACTAAGAAATGGAAGATTGGATGCTATAGTCTGGGTGTGATGGGTGAAGATGTCTGTCACTCTAGCAGAATCAGGATAAGACGGAGACGGAGATAAAGTCGACACCCTTATACAGACCATTGAAGGGTTTTTTTAATATTAGAACCGAAATTACAATTTTTTTTTTACATTTTACACAACGCTATCTAGACCCATGGTAAGCATAGTTTAACTAGCTTGTGTTTTGGAATCTAGGATGCGGATAAACATACTTAAATACATTTTTTTTGTAAATACCTACATATTATACATAGAAACACCCAGACCAATGCAAATAGCCATATTCATGCATACAAATATTTGCACTGAGCGGGAATCGAACCCGCGCCTCCTGCGTGGCAGTCGCGTTCACTACCGCCACGCCACGGAGACTGTCTTTTGTCTGTATATTCCCTCTAACCCCTCCAGTTAAGCTAAATTGCTTGTGTTAGGGATGGGTTCACGATAGTAGTGTAATGGCCAGGATCGATCCCGGGACTAATCTACCCCTATACCAAATTTCATCAAAATCGGTTCGAGGGCTTAGGCATGAAAGCGACAGACAGACAAAGTAACATTCGCATTTATTATAATATTAGTATAGATGGAACGGGATATCTTAAAAGTTATAATTGATGGACCTCTTTAGCTACATCGAAATGAAAAATATATCAGTTGCCTTGTTCTCTTGCCTTGGACCTCGCCCTCGAGACAGCGGGCCACGTGCTCCAAAACAAGCAAGCGACATACACCGCTCGCCCTCGACGTTAACACACTTACGTATTATTGTATTACCTATGTGCGACAACTGGTACAGTAGATCTGGTGCTAAAAATAAAGCTGACAGTGCTGACTCATTATGGTACAGTCAGTGTCAGCGGTAATTTATAGATGGCATTTGCTCTAATTAAAAATAGCAGCCCTCGAACCCCAATATATTGTGGTACCGGTCGCGGTCGAGACCACGGGCATTTGGGGCATACAAGCAAAAAAACTTGTGGCCGAGGTTAAAAAATTAGCCATTGCAATCCAGCACAGAAATGCGGCCAGTCTTCTGGGCTCCTTTGCACCAGACACGACCCGAGGCGGGTTATTTACATAACAAAAGCTTGGCTGGGTAATTGACTTAAAAAAATACAATTAATAGGTATATCAAAAGTTAAAAGGCAAACACAATTTATTTTCAACTTTTTGGATGGGTTTTTTGTGAAGGGGAAGGAACACACACACACACACACACACACACACACACACACACTCACACACACACACACACACACACACACACACACACACACACACACACACACACACACACACAGACACACACACACACACACACACACACACACACACACACACACACACACACACACACACACACACACACACACACACACAGACACGTCAAACTTATAACACCCCGTCGTTTTGCGTCGGGGGTTACACATCACATTCTGTCATGTCTTCTGCTCCAAAAATGAAATAATTTTGTTTGCTTTTTTTTCGAATACGGAATAATCGTTTTGCTTCGATAAAATTAAGTTTGCTTTTCCGCAACCATCATAGTTTGAAGAGTAAGTTATCTCAAAGTATCCAAAGTTCGATTTTTCGAGATACTATTTTTTGCTGAATAAGTTCAAAATGTTTTGAATCCTGATTATGCTTTGCTTTATGTTGGGATTGAAATTGCAAAAGTATCTGTTAAAAATAGTTTTATTTCAATCAAAGAGTTTAATTTTTTTAATGATATTTTATGGCAATTGGTTATTTTCTGAATAGTCAAATTAGTGAATTTTTACAAAACGTCAAATTGGTAAGCTTTCAGTAAACTTACTCTAAGGTGGGGGAACAGTTGAAATGGCACACATTGAGAGAGGCCTATGTGCAGTGGGCTGCGGTGGGTTAATTGATTGATTGAAGTACTTGTATTAAATAAACAATAGTGACGTCATACTATTTCATTGTCAAATAATTTAATTTTATGGATCATGACAGCGTCAGCAGCACGAGTGTGACTCACCAGGTGATATACATGTGCATAGGCCACGGTAGCCACTTTTCACCAAGTGGGCCATGCGCTTGTCTGTCACCTAAGTTGTATAAAAATAACATAAAATAACATAAACTCACGCTTGTATTCCCCGAAAGGGTAGGCAGAGGTGCTAGCACCCACATTTCGCCAGTTTATGTTTAGGTCCTTATGTAATAGGTGGCGAAGCCTATTGCCATTAACCGGGCAGTTATAAACCTGCGATAAATACACACATAACTTCGAAAACCATCGAAAAGTCATTGGTGTGTGCCATGGTAAACCTGGGATCGAACCCGAGACCTCGTCTCAGCAGTCCATTACCCTTACCACTAGGCTACCCCAAAAATAGTCAATAAAAAAAGTTATATATTATTACATTGCCATCTGCAGGTGAAGCCAGGTGACGGTGCTAGTATCCCCCGGCTTGGCGCGAAGCCACGCTCTGTTCAGCACATAAGCCTTTACTTTTATCGGCATTAGCTTCTAACAGTATACTACGCACCTTCAGGATTGACAACTCAGTTTATTTTTTAAAAGAGATTTTATATCGATAAATGCAAAAAACTATACGAATGCGATAATGTTCAAAATTTAAAATTCAAAAATCGTTGATTCTGCATAGACCATTAAATCGGAACTTACAAAACGTCAACATAAAGTAATATTTACTTTATGTTGACGTTTTGAGCTTTTTTTTAAATACTAGTTTAGCAAATGGATCATTGGTTCGAAACGTGGCCCAGACCTGGGAAGACTCCGGTAAGTTAGTCTCTAGTAACTCAGCGGGCATTCTTCTTTGGTCTATTTACAAACATTTACTTAGCCTAAAACTTATGGTCTAGATACAGTGCTTTGCTTGACTAGCATAGCTGATCGAACAGCTCATTTCGAAGCTTGTTTATCATTATTGTAATTCCGTTTAATTTAGCTTACATTATATATTTTCATGCCTTCAAATTTCCAAAGAGGTAGGCAGAGGTGTATACCCACATTTAATCAAGTATGATTCTCAGTCCTACGTAATAGGTAGCAAGCCTATTGTCGTCAAGCAGGCACTTGGTCATGGGCCGTATGTTTACTGTTGGATGGAGAACAGCCCTGAGACAGTAATTAAGGCGTTAATTATTGCGTTTTACGACACCACGGCAACCACCAGGAACCAATTGCACGGCAACGTTGAATTGTTGAAATGATTTTACGCGGACCAAGAATCTGCTACGCCGTAGCACATTCGTAGCAAAGTAACCGTAGCCTGTTAGGTATTATTCTGTTGGTGGCGTGTAGAATGCAATTACATATTTTATAAATATACGTCTACATATTTTTATATACATACTAGCTTTTGCCCGTGCCTCCCGGCAATTATTCGAATTTTTTAACATTTAAAAAAAGAATTGGCCAAATTGGTCCAGGCGTTGTTGATTTATGCACTTACCAACACATTTAGCGATTCATTTTTATATTATACATACTCACGCCTGTAAATCCTCGATGGGGTAGGCAGAGGTGTACTAACACTCACATTTCAACTACTTCTACATATTTTTATACTACTAATGTAGTAAACAAGCCTACACACGCGATGGTAAGCCATTACTATGGTAATGGTTGCCAAAATAAAGGTGCCACTTACAAATCGATTTCATTAAAATCAAGGTAAGCCAATCCAAGTGTAAATTTAGATCTAGGGAAAAAATACTCACACACTTTTTAAATATTCAACATTATTATATTTACATAGAAATAAAAAATAGTATATAGCAATAAATCTTATCCAATAAGACAGTAGCGCGTTGTTAATACAAGCGTCGGTAGCTTAGTGGTTAAGGAGTCGGCCTTACGATCGAGGGATCCCGGGTTCGAATCCTGGCCATTACACTACCGATGTGAACCCACTCCTAGCACAAGCCATTTAGCTTAGTTGGAGGGGTCAGAGGGAATATTAGTAACGGGTCAAAACATTCAAAGTCCCAGTAGCTCGAACAAATATACTCGTATTAAAGAACGCGCCTCAAATTTATATTTTTTGTTGTACATTGGCGGAATTCGAAAGGGTGACAATTCATTGTCGAGAAATAAATAGTTTTTAAGTAATAGTTATTATTATATTAGGGTACTACATTGTTGTATTGGACTTAGTCTGTAATAGCAATGTATGATTTGATAGAAATAAATAAATAAATTAAATAAATAAACTTCGGTTCTAATATTATTTTTTAAATATATGAAAAAAAACTATTTTACCCTTTAAAATAATAAGGATGATATTTATTAATAAAACGGCTCTAGCATTTTTTCCGCCTGATTGGAATTGATCATGGCAAGACTAAAAAACGGGAGTATGGGCACGAATTCATACCTCATAGATCAACCTATCATTGGCTATCGAATGATGATAATGATGATACAATAAAATAAATAACACATTAACTTCTAACGGCCAATTCACAAGCCCCGCACTGTACGATAATGGCGTGATAACTAATCCCGAGGCCCGCCAAGTAGCCAGTTCATGATGACCGCACTACAATCATGGCACTCTATAATCTACCAAGTGTGTCTATGCCATGTCATAGATTAGAAAATGGTTGCCACTTAACGTTATTGCTCGTTTATCAATATTATATACCAATCACGAAGTTATTATCACTATTCACAATAATATAATGGAATATAATTTTGTGTTATACCTTTGGATTTTATTTAAGAACTAGTCGGGGTTTCCCCGTTTCGCCCGTAGTTTACTTCCAAGCATACGATTGTTTCAATTAATGCGAGTAGTTACTGAGATGAATGCATTAAATCAGATAAATAAAATGTTCAGCTTTATAATATTAGTATAGGTATAAAATCAAGAGGCAGTGCCCTTCGCATGAAAACTCAGTTGAAGAATCACAAAACAGCAGATGGGTGAATATCAAAAGCAAAAAAAATACACGGCAAGCCTGAGAACGGTAGTGCAATGTGTTGGTTTTACGATTTTGATTACTTTTCATAGTATAATAGGTACTTATCTACCATGGCAAAAAAAATTGTTGAGTAATGTCCTCTATTACATAAAAAAAATTAAATACAAAGTGTCATTTTATCATTTCGGTGACCTGTCCTGAATCGAATTCCACTCGTAAAATATCTTGCCCTGCAGTTGTATTTAACATTTGGACTAAAATCGATTTTTTTATGAATAAATTATAATATGACCCATAGAAAAAAACTAATATTGTTTGTTTATCTTATTTCTTATACATTGTATTAAACAGTCTACTTTTGTCCTGTAAAAAGTTATCATTTTGGTGGACAGTAAGTTTTAGTAGAGTAACTTCGTCAACATAGCGTTTTTGCGCCCCCCGTGCCTTTTCTTACTTCGGATCAGGCCACCTCCATTCGTTGGAGCGCACGAACGCGTCACAAAATCATCGTGGATTCCCGCCGAAAAGTAAGTATATCATTTCAGTGATATGGGGACAAAAATAGTGTCATTTCTGTGGCCGTTATAGCTCGTGTTAGGTTCATTCAATTTATTTCAAAATTGTGTTTTAAATTCGCCGTAAGATATGTTTTGTTACAGCAGTGTTGACATTTTAATATTATTTCTAATATCGGAGTTAAATGTAAAACTTATTATTTTTATCACCTCGGTGTTATCATTTCAGTGGATTCGGTGGACTGTAATACCGATAACAGTCCACTTAAATGAAATTTAACTTAGAAATGATACAATCATAAGTTTTAGAGATCCTTGAGTCTAAGATTGAATCATAAAAATTTGGTGAGATAATTCTAGATATTGTAGGTTCGATATTTGGGATTAATTTGATGTGTTAATATTTGTTTCTTTTTATTTTATTTATCACAATATAGTAAAATTCTTGTTAGAAAATGGATAATAGATGTACTTACTTCTAGACAATGTGTATTCTCAACGATAATGTGATGTTCAATGCTTAAAAATTATGATTTGGATTTTAGGATGCCGCGACCTAAGCTATAGACCAGAAAGGAAAGGTTAGAAAAAAGAAGGTTATATAAAAGAAGAAGAAAAGAGAGAATTAAGAGCAATGACGTCACACGCGAAGAGTTTCTTAGAAAAGACAGAGAGAGATATGCTAGAAAAAAAGAAGCAGTATCGATTCATTGAATTCATTCATTCTGTTGCAATAGTGACTAGTGATTGCGCTATTTTCATTCTTTTCGCATAAGTACATAATCGGATTATATAGCCAAACTGTTTGCAATAATTTACGAAAACGTGATCTAATTTTTTTTTATGTTTAAGATGAAGTGTTTAGCTCTTTTGAACATACTTACATTATTTTTATAATTTTTCTTATTAAATCATTGTGTCGTAAAAATATAAGAGTTGATTTAGTACATTTTGAAGATTGACATACAAAACACTATTATTATTACCAGTAAATAAAAAAAACAGACTGCCACTGAAAAGACCGAAATAAGTTTGATAGCAGCCGGTACCCATTAATTTTCTTTCGGTTTATGATTGGCAAATGGGTACCGCCTGCTATCAAATTTATTTCGGTATTTTCAGTGGCAGTCGGGTTTTTTTATTTTTTAATAATTTGTTTTATTTTATACTGATTAGTTATGATATGACATGTATATCTTTTTGTAATTTCCTTTTAATTTCCTTCATATCGTTTATACTTGAAATAAAAACTTATAACTTAAAATAAATAACTAAGAAAATTAGCGATTGTTTCGTTAAACAACTTAAATCGTTATATATCCTAAACTATTATTTTAAATGAAAAATGATAAAAGGGACCTAAAGATGATTTTATAATACCTATTCAACGACACCCCACTTGACATAGTTCATCGACTTTTTTTTTCATTTTGACAATATGGCGTCTGGTTGTTGCCGTGGTGAATTTTGATTACTGTCATGTTTCTAGTGACACTCGCAAGGTTAAGACGAATCGATTGACGTAAGAATTATCAAAATCGGCCTATGCATTTGGTCTCTAGAACGCCACATAGAAACAAACATACATACATAGACTGATAAACACATTATCCTCCTTTGCGTCGCGCAGTCGGGTAAAAACACAACACTCGTTCCGCAAAAAAATTAACTTTTTTCTCTAATATAATAGTTTGATCTTATATTTAATAAATATCACAAATACAGTCTAGTGATATCTCTATGGAATTTATTTAGATTCGTTTCAGACAATCTACGGAATCCTCCTAAAAAATAAATGATGTCCTTGGCTGTATCATTTCAGTGGGCTAATTTCATTCCGGTGCACAGTCTAGTCATTTCGGTGGACGATTTATCATTTCAGTGGACACTTTTCATTTCTGTGGGCTCCCAAAAATTCAATCTTAAATATTTCAGTAAGTTTTGATGTTACATGATGTCCACTCACGCATATGTTATAAATAAGATTAAAGTTTATTTTCGTTACAAAATATATTAACAAGACATTGTAATAGAAAAATCTCACCGAAATGATACAAAAAAATCACTTGTTGAAAATCACCCAGATATAGAAATATTGCAGTCTTGTGATTAAATAACTTCGTTAATTATTTTGGAAAACTACCCATCAATTTAAAAGAAAAAACTTCTTAACAATTCATTTACAAACTACTGCAGCTCAGTAATAAAATCCAAGGCCTTTGTGCCTGACAAAGGGGAATAATTTCCCGCGTATATTTAAAAAATAAACCGTCAGTTCTGTGCGGCCAATTAGCATAATTTCGTATACTAGAGAAAATCACCCATGCATTCATTTTATTGTTCATAAATATACTGTATTGTCGACTATTGTATTAACCGCAAATGTAAAAAGAGCATTATTGCAGCTTGCATTCAGTGGGCTAGTTTCAGAACGGATTTTATAGAACCACATCTCCTAAAAGACAAAAAAAGGCGGTCAAGTGCCAGTTAGACTTCTTTTTAATTGTGCGGAAACCCGCCACGTATATTTTTTTACCAACTGGAGTAGAGGCAAAGGGTGAAATTTTTCAAAATCGAAACCGCTAGAAAGATCTTATCCTTAATCGCTGTACTTATATCATATTCTCAAATGACCACATTCGTAAAATATCTCATTCGCAAAACACGATATTCGCAAGACATGATATTCTTATAATATCATATTCTGAAAATATCATACTAGCAAAATATGATATTCCCAAGAAACCATATTCGCTATAATATCATATTCTCAAATTAATATTAGCAACTGAAATTACTAATATTCCCGCTAAGCCCCCCAACTAAGCTAAATTGCTTGTGCTAGGAGTGGGTTCACGTCGGTAATGTAAGGGGCAGGATTGATCCTGGGACCTCTCGATCGTAAGGCCGACTCCTTAACCAGTAAGCTACCGACGCTTCTGTCTACCGACGATCTAAAAGTAACATCAGGGACAGAATTAAACACTATTCTAATGCCGATCTAGTTTGCATTGCACCATGTGACCCTTTTGGAACCCGGTAGAACTCGGGTAACAGGGACCCTTTGCCTCTAAACTGGAGTGAGCTATCCACCTGGTTATAAAGGTTATTTACAGTAGGTACTTACTTGCCCTCGTTGACGCGCCGGGTCCACCTAGAAGGAGTAGGCCCAAGAAATCTTGGCATGACGTTGTGGATTAACATGGACGCCCAAGATCGTGCAAAGTTCAATTAAATTAAAAAAATATGGTAGATACAAAGGTGTTACAACATAATAAAGTTCATTCACATTCTGCCATATGATGGCATGCAAAATACGAAATATATAGTTTGTCAATTTACATTTTCATTTAAAAACCTTTTATTATTAACATAATATTTAATTAATTAGTTATATTCAATTTTCATTGTATGGATTTGCCATTTAGATATTCAGAGACGTCATAATAATTTTTATTTAATCGTATTTTTTTTAAAGAATATTAGAACCGAAGTTACTAATATTCCCTCTAACCCCTCCAACTAAGCTAAATTGCTTGTGCTAGGAGTGGGTTCACGTCGGTAGTGTAATGGCCAGGATTGAACCCGGGACCTCTCGATCGTAAGGCCGACTCCTTAACCATTAAGCTACCGACGCTTACTGTAGTTAATGTCCGTTTAAATAATTTATATACACTTCTCTTAAACAAGTGGAGGAAGGAATGCCGGCAGGTGGACCCTGAGCTCTGAGGACACCTTGGCTTCGGATATAATAAGGAAACTACGTCTCCTTGAAGATAATAATGGTGATGACTTACCTGAAAGAACAGCGTGAACGCGACCCATTGGTAGTACTTCCCGTACCGCCGGGGCGCCTGCCCCGCGCTCCTGACACCAGGGTACGCTCCTGCCTCTCCAGCCACCGTGAACGTGGAGTGGATCCAGCAGTACGTGTTCAGAACATCCTCTGGGATATCCCTGGATAAAGAATACTTCTTGTAAAGTAAAGCCAACGAGACGAGAGACAAAAGGTAAACAAAGCGACCACTACTGAGTTACGTTGCGATAACTAACGATTACTGTCTCTGTCCTTGTCGCACATATCACACGTACGTGACAGTGGGCGAGCGACAGCTGTCGTTGCGTGTTTCGTAGTACAGGAAAGCTGTCAGCACAGCGGTTCTAAACTGTCAGATCTGTCATCTTATGAGCAATTTCATTCCTGTCTGGAACGCGCTTGAAGTGATACGTAATCTTTTTCAAATAAAAAAGTTTGGAACCGCTGAAACATTGTTTACCTTTTTTCTCTAGCTTCGTTAGCTTTACTAGACAAACTGTTTGATAGCATCTGTAAAGTAGCGTAGCGGTTGTGAACGCAACTGCTATACAGGTGGTGCGGGTTCAATTCCCGGTCAGTGCAAATAATTGTTATGAACATATATGATAGTCGTTACAGGTAGTTGGAGCCCTAAAAAAGGTCCGACAAATCTATCAAACTACAATACTTCGACATCACCAATTGGTTGTGGAGGTCATATGGCAGTCGCTCCACGGAAAATATTGAAGTACAGCCGATTTAGACTGGAAAACCGACTTCAACTGAGTTGAGAGAAGGTTGAGAGAAAGATGAACAATGATTTTTTAATTCTTAGTTTTGTTTTTTTATTGTAGCATGGTTTTAGTTTTTCCTAAAATAACACGCAGCTATTTCTTTTTAATGACATTTTAATGAATCTCCAGTAATTACAATGACTGTTAGCAAATTATTTCGGTAAGCATTTGTTACAACTAGTAAACCAGCTAAGAACGAATGATATCAAATTTACCTAAAATCTAGGTAAGTAATTTTGGTACATGAATCAAAGAATTCAATTTTAAATATACCATGACTACCTGAGTTATAGTTTATTATGACAATAAAACTATTAACTCAATAACACAATAATTGGCACGAATCTCTAAAGAAATGTGTTTATCGTAAAGAATATCATTCATAAATTATAGCCACCTATTTTAGAATATTGCTCACATGATTGAAATAACAATACTATTGTCATCATTCATAAGCGAAAATGTTTAGCGAATAATTTTTCGATCGAAAATTTATTACAACGCCATCTGTTATTTTTATGGTGAACTATTTGAACCACTAGCTAGCTGAAGTAGAAGCTTACCTCGTATGAATACAGTCAATAGGATTGCCCACTAGGTGGCGCGTTGTGAGTGCCGCACTAGCCGCTAGCAAAGCCGCAGTAGTGGCACCGCAGTGCAGTCGGAATGCAACAGAATCAATCTTCGGGTTCACCCCTTGCTGCACAAATAAAATAGCTCTTATCAACTCGTACACAAAGTTCAAAATACAAACGTAATTGTGTCAAAGTTAAATATTCACAGTAACACCTTTGCAAATTGGGAAACCGCTTGGTTTAACAGCGCCATTTGAATTTCAATCTAGTTCTAAATAATAAATAAATCTGTGAATTTATTCACGTTATAGCTGCGACACTGCTTGTGTTTTGGCCAGCTAGATTAGGTTTTTTAAGAGAATATCACATCCATACAGGGTGCCCCAGACGTCGACGTCATGCCGGAATAGGGTAACAGGCTAGGTCATAATAGTTGTCAGAAAATTATCAAAAAAAAATCTGGGTCTTGTATTTTAAAAATATAGACGTTCAAAAAAATATAGAGAAACTCTATACGCCTTGTAAAGTTTTTTTCATTCTCGTTGCTACAGATATGTACTTATTTGTTTGGTTTTTTTTTCTAATGTAACCCTGAATACTGTTTCTTTCAATTCTAAACTGAAATTTAAAGTCAAATTCTCTAGCTTGGAAGTATAGTATAGAATATCTAATGCTCTGTGCTTGCGATGTTTAGTTGTGACTTAGAATATATTAATCATCATCAGTACGATTGCCCCTGTAGTTTCCGAAGTTTGAACTTTAGAGACTGGCTGGTTTTGTTTGGTACTAAGGCTTTTGTCTCAAAATTCGGGAGGTCAGACGGCATTGACTAACGGGAAAGCCGAAATATGCACCAGTAAATGACAATAAGTAAACCGGGCTCCTAATTTTGGATGCAGCTGTGAAATTGCTATGAGGACTTGAATGAAATTTTTATAGCATTTATTATTTAACTTTTGAATTCGAAATACATTGGGATAAAGAACTCAAGTGGGACTTGAACCCACGACCTTTCTTTAGCAGGGGGAATGCTGTCGCCCTTGAAGACGGACATAAAGGGAAGGGAAATTTGAAGTGATTCCGGTGTGACTCAATAGCTCAGTTGGAAGAGCATTCCCTCTGTTGGGGAAAGGTCGTGGGTTCAAGTCCCATTTGAGTTATCCTTTTTTCCGATGTATTTCGAAACACCATGAGGATGTAGATGCACCACAAATCTGTGTTGTCATTATTACACTTTTGACTATTTATTCGGTGTCGTCTACCTAAATGCTATTCACACTCAGGGACTGGGACTTGATATGGGACTGCGCAATTTGCTGTTTAATTTAAGTACATAGAGCAACGCTGCGTTTGGCGGGAAGTCCGCCACAGGACCCTTGACGGGTGCCTGCTACGAATCTCATTCAACACAGCAGACAGCCTTAGGCGTCCATTACACGCACATGCAAGCGTTATTCATGTCATCAACCATGAATTACGGTGGTATTAGAACAAAAATACCTACATCAGTCACCGCATAACACGATAGGTTATTTGTCAATCACGGCCGTGACTGTGGTAACACTGACAGCAAAACTTACCGTGTGATGGACGCCTTAAGGCCTTTGCATACATGACGGGTTTTTGCGTGGACGGGACGGGATGGGCATATGGCTGAATGTAGTGTTAATTCATATAAACCGTGATAGTGATCTGGATCTAACGTTGTGAATAACAAAAGCTTTTTTTCAAGTTGAAGAATTTATCTTTAAACTTAAACGTTGTCGGCTACGAGATGTTTCCTGCCACGCACGTACCACGTTCCCGTTCCGTACGTGCAAAAACCCCTATGTTTTTTATTGAATAAGAAGGCAAACGAGTAGATCGCCTGATGGTAAGCGATCACCGCCGCCCATCGTCATAGGAGTCACAAGTGCGTTGCCTTCCTTTTAAAAGAGAGTAAGCTCTTTTCGTGAAGGTTTGAAGGTCGTATTGGTTCGGAAATACTGCTGGTGACAGTTCTTTCCACAGTTTAGTTGTGCGAGGCAGAAAGTTTCTCGAGAAACGCACAGTTGTGGACCCCCAGCTGTCCAGTTGGTGAGTGTGGAACTGCTGTCGCGTGTAGGTATGCAAAAGCTTTAAGAAAAGTACTCACCCCGCCAGACAGCAACGCGTAGATGCTGGTGAGAATCTCCATCGGCCTGCGCGGCTGCGGCGCGCGCTCGCGCCTCCGCCAAGCGCCCGCGCCCGCGCCCGCGCCGCCGCCCGCGGCCGCGGACACGCCGCCCGTGCGCCCGCCCGCGCAGCGGCCCCGCCTGCCCCACGAGACGCACGAATCTCTGCCAGCAAGGGAGCTTTGTTAGTGCTAGGTGCAAGCGGTAGCCTAGTGGTATGGGTAATGGACTGCTGAGACGAGGTCTCGGGTTCGATCCCAGGTTTACGATACTTTTCGAAGTTATGTGTGTATTTATCGCAGGTTTAAAAGTGCCCGGTTAATGGCAATAGGCTCGACACCTATTACATTGGTACCTAAAACTAAACTGGCGAAATGTGGGTGCTAGCACCTCTGCCTACCCCTTCGGGGAATACAGGCGTGAGTTTATGTTATATGAGTTATGTTAGATGCCGGCAAACGTTGTGATAAACGTCAAAAATTTGAATGAATTTTTTACCCGACTGCGCGACGCAAAGGAGGGTAATGTGTTTATCAGTCTATGTATGTATGTATGTATGTATGTATGTTTCTATGTGGCGTTCTAGAGACCAAATGCGTGGGCCGATTTTAATAATTTATACGTCAATCGATTCGTCTTAACCTTGCGAGTGTCACTAAAGACATGACAGTAATCAAAATCCACCACAGCGATAACCAGACGCCATATTGTCAAAATGAAAAAAATAAAAGTCGATGAACAATGTCAAGTGGGGTGTCGTTGAATAGGTATTTTAAAATCATCTTTAGGTTCCTTTATGATTTTTCATTTTAAAAAAATAGTTTAGGATATATAACGATTTAAAGTTGTTTAACAAAACAATCACTCACGCTAATTTCCTTATTGATTTAAGTTGTTATTTCAAGTATAAACGCTATGTACATTACAAAAAGATATACATGTCATATCATAATCATAACTAAAAAGTATAAAATAAAACAAATGATTAAAAAATAAAAAACCCGACTGCCACTGAAAAGACCGAAATAAGTTTGATAGCAGGCGGTACCCATTTGCCAATCATAAACCAAAAGAAAATTAATGGGTACCGCCTGCTATCAAACTTATTTCGGTCTTTTCAGTGGCAGTCGGGTTTTTTATTTTTTAATCATTTGTTTTATTAATAGCATTTATTATGCTAACTTTAGAGTTCGAAAAACATCGGAAAAAATGAAATGCTCAAGTGAGACTTGAACTCACGACCTATAAAGACGGATATAAAGAGAAGGGAAATTTGAAGTGATTCAGGTGTGGCTCAATAGCTCAGTTGGAAGAGCATTCCCCCTGTGAGGGAAAGGTCGTGAGTTCAAGTCTCACTTGAGCATTTAATTTCTTCCGATGTTTTTCAAACGTCAAAAAGTTCGCACACCCCAAAGAAATTCGTTGGTCGTCGTATTGCAGCACAAATATTTTACAAATAAATATTCTACAATATTCTACACAACGCTATCTAAACAAATGGTAAGCTTAACTAGTTTGTGTTGTGGAATCTAGAATGCGGATAAACATACTTTGATACTTTTTTTTTGTAAATACATACATAGTATACTTAGAAACACCCAGACCAATTCCAATAGCCATTATTCATGCATACAAATATTAGCACTGAGGAGGATCGAACCCGCGCCTCCTGCGTGGCAGTCGCGTTCACTAACACCACGCCTAGGCGACTAAGGAAAATGATGTGACATGTAAAGTATTGATGTTTATGACAGTCGACAACGTATGTCAATCCCATACATTACAATCAATTAATTAGCCCACCGTAGTCCACTGCTGGACATAGGCCTCTCCCAAACATTATCCTCTCTCGTACATTTATTTATTCTCTATTCCACAAATGTATTGTCACTTCTCTAGGGGGCTGAAAACGCTTTCAATGATAGCTTTTTGCGCTCAGCACGTATGCATATCTGTGGCGCTCAGTATACCTGATTATTTCCGTGCAATCTACCAGATCGTTCATATTTTTTCCTGAAATTACAAACATACTAACAAAATATCCAAATTGGGTCGTCTTCTTAGTAATTCATTATTTTCTATTATCGATACTTTTCAATCATGAAATGCTTTATGGATAAATAAATATTAGCCAGAATTGACAGAAATAGGGACAAAATTATCGTTGTATGATCGACCGTTCGCGACGTGTTTGGGACATCACTGATACGTCCTCCTAACAAAAGAATGGCAAAATTACTCCAACAGCCAGAACTCATTGAAAAGGGTCTATGACGAACAACTGGCACTTACATTATTAGTAGATTTATAGATACCGATACCCGCTTATATAGAGAGACAGATAAAAAGGAAGAAAAATATAAATAACATAACAAAAACAAAACTCACCAATGAATTATCGAGAAATACAATCGATCCGCTGTATATAATTGCCACAACAACATTGAATGAAGGCAACTGAACTACTGTAAACGATATGACCGAAATGCGCGCGCGCCGATTTACCGCACATGTGCCACGAACTAAATCAATGATTTTACAAGAAAGCGGTGAGAATGTGAGATGCCGTTTCTCGCCGCGTAAAGGTTGGGACATTACTAATCAAGTTCGGAAGGGAAAGATGTTGAAGTGTAAAAATAAAACAATTGAGGGCTGGCCAAGGTTAGGAAGACAAATTTGAAATGTTTTTTTTTATTGTTTACGATAGTTGATGTAGATTAAATATATGTAGACATTCTCAGAGATGTATAACTTCCTTACTTTTGCCAGTTATTGTCTTAGAGAATCAAAATGAAAGGGAAACACTATCTTTTCACTGAGCTTGTTCGAGTACTGAATCACAGTTCTCAAAGATATTTCGCTATCCTGTTCAAACCCAATGCCAAGAGGATACAGATATATAGATTTACAGTCCGATTATCTACCTTCCTTTCTCACCCTGCTCCTCAGGATGAAGTGCTTCTATTGCAAGACAAAATCAATTGTTCGAATTGTACGTTCGCAGTGAACTAAACAATAAAAGACATATCGAGAGCGTAATCAAACTCGCCTAACGTAAACATGTTGAAATACTGCGTACATTACTTATAGCCCCACCAAGATGCATCGACAGATTGCAGCGGTGCAGTCCGTGATATTAACGCCTAACAATGCACTTTATAGTTTTTCAAAAGATTGCCAAACGACAATTTCAATTTTAGTAGTATACCACTCACCAGGATATTTACCATGTATATTATTTTTATTGAGGAACCGTTATTTCGGCGCAGTTTCATGCGCCATGATCACGGTGCACTGACGACCGCCGAGCTAGTTATTATTGGGCAGACCGTATCTGTCTACCCTCTTCCGCAATCTTCCTCAATAAAAATAATAAACATGGTAAATATCCCGGTGAGTGTTATACTACTAATGTTAATGACCATGTCAATCTCAAATCATACAATTTTAATTTAACAAGGGTTACAAAACGAATTTTTGTCCAAACAAGGGCCTGCAAGTTAGGGCCACCTTGCCCTTAAAAGACAAGTAATGCTTGGCAATTAAGAGGAAAGCCTAGCTGGCGAATAAGCCTATTGCCGTCGCCCCTGTCCCCGTAGAGTGCGATAAGGATAGCCGCCAAAATCCGGCAAAATCGAGGTTTCGTATTTCCCGGTTTTTTTTCAGCGAAAACTACGCCGATTTAAATACTTTTGACACCGTTTTATTAGGAAATAGCGTATCCATGTTCCTGTTATTTTTTTATAACGTTAAAAGCTTTTCGAATTTGTGTGGTAGTCCTCCAAACATGCCGTTATGAATTAGTAATTTTTTATCATCTTTAGATGATCATATTTTCTTATATTATTGACTGCCGACAAAAATAAAATAACAAGGACATGCGTACAGAAGATCTTGATTTTACGAACACAAAAATATTGTTCTAGAAGCAATATTCAGGGAGGAAAAAGGGGAGAACGGTACTGTGGAGAAACAGTTGCTAGGAAGTCCTCTTAATGAGCGACTACTTATTTATGATTCAATCATCATAATTTTTCATCCTTTTCCTAACTCTGAGTTGACTTTGTCTATCTACGAAACGGTTGACTTCGATATTTTCTGTAAAACGACTGCTATTTGATTTCCACAACTCGTTGGCGTTAAAAGTTCTATAATTAGACTACGTTGTCGAACTGTTTAGGACTCCAACTAGCTCTAACGAATATCACAGATGTTCATATGGCCACAGGGATTGTGCTCTTCGAGGCACAGTGCATTATGAGTCATGAGGTTACTAATACTCATGAATAATAATGAGAATATGCATCACATTTGCAATCGCATAAAGCTAATAACTCCTTTGTCATTTAGCATTTTGTCATCTCTACCATTATGAGATTTCTGATGAATCAAAATAGTAAATTTTATATCCAATGGTGGTTTTTATTCTTTAGAATTAATTTACAGCTTTCTATCAGGCGATGTGCAATTATACTGTCGTGCAATTAATGACAGCCTCTGTGGTGGTAGTGAATATGGGAATTTGCACTGGTCTGGGTGTTTCTATGTATAATTATGTATGTATTTTCCGCATTCTAGATTCCATAACACAAGCTATAAAAAAAAGCTTACGTTGTGTAGAATATTGTGGAATATTTATTTATTCATTTATTTATTTATGCTGTCATGCAATTAATAGAAAATTAATACTAGAGACGTTTTTAGAATGCGTGCTGCTGCTAAGGGTGTTTTACGTTATAGCGCCAGTAGCTCAGTAGACGAGGAGGCGGTTTTTCGATCAAGAGAGCTTGGGTTGAAATTCTGATCATTATATTAAACACATTTTCAAGCAATATACATTGCGAACGCAGTGTTCATTCAATGATTTTTCATAGAATATCATAATGAGAGATTCGATGCAAATATTATAGAAAGAACAGAGCGCAGACACGATTTTTCGTCTGTGTCTGCATCCGGGTCCTGTCCGAGTCTTATATCCGTTGTCTGACTGGCGCCTTATGCCGCCAACAGCACATAAATCAGTCAGATGTTAAGTATTCTCTGTATTCTATCCTAGTTACTCATTACTTCTTATCTATATTATAAACGTGAAATGTTGTGAAAATGTTTGGACGTTTCTTTCTCAATAACGTCCAAACAGAGGATCTAGCTGATACAGAGACGAATTAAAGTCTGATTTACACATAAGCTACTTTTAATCTCTCTGTGGCGTGGCGGTAGCGAACGCGGCCGCTACACAGGAGGTGCAGGTTCGATCCTCGCTCAGTGCAAATATTTGTATGCATGAATATGGCTATTTGTATTTGTATTTATTTATTTATTAACAATTTTTACATCGTGTTTGAACATCGTTTGTACACATATTTGCATTGGTCTGGGTGTTTCTATGTATAATAAATGTATGTATTTACAACAAAACAAGTATCTAAGTATGTTTATCCGCATTCTAGATTCCATAACACAAGCTAGTCTAGCTATGCTTACCATGGGTCTAGATACCGTTGTGTGGAATGTTGTGGAATATTAAAAAAAATCTTCCCATAGGTTATGGGAACGGGAGCAGAGTCCACTGGTTCAGCGGAGCCGTAGGCAACAGCTAGTCTATCTATAGGTACTTACATTGCAAGTACAATAATGAGCACTCGTTCCGAAAGTCGTAATGTATTTAAGTGTTATTTGGAAGAGTAACATCTGTATGGAATCTATATATAAATAGCTAAAACCAGAAAAAATCAGTTTCTTCTGTTTATGAACAGATTTACTTGTGTTTTTAGTGAATTTTTCCCTATATTTTCAATTGGGTATTAACCTATAGTTAAAAAAAGAGCTTATTAAATAAAGAATGGTAAAAGAGCGGTAAAAACGGTGTTGGTTTTTATTTTATAGTATTTATCTATTTTTAAAATTGCAACTTATAATAGTAACTGATTTGACTATTACATTTTATGACGTCACTAAATCTTTTTCATACAAGTTACTTCAAACTGATCGTTATGACGTTTAGTAAAAAGTAACTTATTTGACTTTGTCAGTAAAATACCCAATTAATGGTATACTCTTGACAAACAGTACTAATAAGAGCTGCAAGGATCTTCTAATAGAAAAAATAATAACAGTTTGCTTCACCCGGGTATGAAGTCTATTGAATCGTCTGACTACCAAATTAGTGGGTTTATGTTCGACGTTTTCTTCTTCATACTTATACTCACGCCTGTAAATCCCCGAAGGGGTAGGCAGAGGTGTGTTAACACCCACATTTGCCAACTATGATGTTCAGTCCCACGTAATGTGTGATTAACCTAAATTATTAAGAAAAAATGTGCTTAACTCGGCCCTTTGCCACTCTTACCACGTTTTGTGACACGTCTCAAAATTTATGTCAAATATGTCAAGTATGTATATATGTCACAATCGACTGTCTGGATTGGCAGAGAGGTGTATAATGGAAAGTTTTCGCGCTGCCCGCCCGGCGGCCATAGACAGCGAATCTGATCTATGGTCAGGGAAAAAAAATACATTATTTTATTATTTTTAAGCATTCTTGTATGTAATCCTTTGTGTGTTATTATTTCGAAAATGTGCGCTGTTTTCTAAATAAAACATATTTTCTTTCTTTCTTTCTTTCTTTCTTAATAGACTCGTCTATTGCCATAAGCGGGCACTTAGTCACAGGCTGTATGTTTACTGTCGGATGGAGAACAACCCTATCCCTTAGTCGGCTTCTAGGACACCTACACGAAGAGATGTGGTGGCCCTATTCGACTCCACCGGGAACCTAGACGGCTTCTTCATCCTTGCGTTAATTCTGATCTCATCCAACTTTTCACCTTTCGCTTTCCCCAGATGAAATCAATTTAAATTATTTGTTTCATTTATTACTATACATAAGTTACAGTGGACTCTTGACACAGAGTCTCTACAGACTAATCTGTTCTCTTCATCCTTAAATCCATACTAATATTATAAATGCGAAAGTAACTCTGTCTGTCTGTCTGTCTGTATGTTACGCTTTCACGCCTAAACCACTGAACCGATTATGATGAAATTTGGTATAGGGGTAAGAAAGGACATAGGCTAGGTTTGATCACGATTACCGACATCCACGCGGGCGGAGCCGCGGGCAAAAGATAGTATTAAATAAAATCTAAGAATGTTATTCCGTATTATGACTAAAGGCAGTTTGTCACTTATATATTCGACTTAATACTTTTATCTTCCAGTACTATTACTTCAATACTTTTA
Organism: Eilema sororculum; assembly: GCA_914829495.1. Classification (NCBI taxonomy): domain Eukaryota; kingdom Metazoa; phylum Arthropoda; class Insecta; order Lepidoptera; family Erebidae; genus Eilema; species Eilema sororculum. Next base: position 26,947,779 of record OU618534.1, read on the forward strand.
TTACTCTCTGTTATAATAACGTTTCTTCTTAGTTTGAACGTTATAGGGCTTAATATAAGCCGTTGTGATTTATGTAAGTAATTCATTCTTAAGTCGTTACTATGTTATTTGACTTCAATGTAACTGTTTCCCCGTGTTTTCGGTCTTCTTCTTCTGTCGAATCGAAGGCGCCTCAACTCAAACTCAAACTCAAATTCTGTGTTCCCAGTGTGCCGCCACCTGGATTGCATTTTTGGAGGCGGTCATAAGTTCCTCCGCGGTACAAGTGGACGGGCATGCAGCACATGTCAGCAGGTGGGACATGGTCTGTGGAGTAACTCCACACTCACACCGCAGGTCTGCGCCGTCCGAGAAACCCATCTTGACCGATTCTCCTTGCTTCGACCGACCTGTGTCCGAAGTCTATTTAGGGACTTTCACCTGATCCAGGAGAGGTCGTGCCCAGGTGGCAAACTCTCCGACAGCGGAACGAATGGGGCTGGTGGCGAGCTCCGCGCTCTCCATAGGTCCACCCTGGCCGGGGAGGGATCGCCATCGGCGGCTGCAACGCAAGCCCAAAAACTCTTTCGGCTTTTCAGCCTTTTTGGCACGTGATGGTGGCCGTGCATGCGGTGTCGCTGATCCCGTTCCACGCTGGGAGGTGCTATACCGGCTAGTGGACACAGCATCTGTACCGGAGTTGGTTTGAGACAACCTGTTATTATGCGGCAGGTCTCATTTAGTGCTACATCCACTAGTCCAGCATGTGCAGAACGGCCCCATGTTGGACACGCATATTCACCCGCAGAATAACACAAAGCCAGCCCCGTCGTTCGCAGCACCGGCGGTGCGGCCCCCCAGGTTGTGCTCGTCAGCCTTTTTAAGATGTTGTTGCGTGCCGAGACCTTGTGTTTAAGTATCTCGCAGTTCTTTTTAAAGGTAAGGGACCTGTCCAGGGTAACTCCCAGGTATTTGGGGTGTGAGCAGTGTGAAATTTCGACATCGCGCCACCGGATTTTCAGCTCTCGCTTTGCCTGCCCATTACTGAGGTGGAAGGCGCACGACTGCGTTTTTGCTGGGTTGGGCTTCAGGGCGTTACTGTCGTAGTAGCGGCTCAGCTCCTCGAGTGCGTCATTCAGGTTTTCCTCTACCTCCTCAAAGGATCCCTGTGACGTGAGAGCCAGGTCGTCAGCGTAGAGGAAACGTGTCGTGCGTGGGCTAAGGGGTTGGTCGTTGGTGTAGACGTTGAAGAGCAACGGAGCCAGAACACTCCCTTGACCATTCTCCAGAACTCTCCAGCGGCTTTTTTCGGAGCGCAAGTGCACCTGAAAGCGTCGGTTCCGGAGGAGTTCCCCTAAGACTGTTGCAAGTTTGCGATCCCCAGTGATTTTCTCCATCTTCCAGAGCAAGAGCTTGATGTTCACAGTGTCGTAGGCTGAAGACAGGTCAACAAAAACTGCGCCAGTCACTTTACGTGACTCAAAGCCATCCTCGATGTGTTGCGTAAGGTTGAGGATCTGACTACAGCAGGACTTTCCTGGGCGAAAGCCAGCCTGCTCTGGGATCAGCTTGGGGTCTACGATGTTAATTAGACGATTAAGGAGCATCCTCTCGAAGAGTTTCATGGTTTGGCACAGGAGAGAAATTGGTCTAAAACTTTTGGGGTCGTCAATAGGTTTTCCTGGCTTCGGAATGGCGATTACTTTGGCCTTTCTCCAGAGACGTGGGATCTTAACAGAAGCAATACAGTCATTGAAGAGAGTAAGGAGCCATGACACGGCAAGAGGACCGAGGTGTTGTATTTGCTCCACTGAGATATTGTCGACTCCAGGGGCTTTCCCCTGTTTAAGATCCCTGATTCCGGTGATGATGTCGGACAGTGTTTTCGGTAAGATGTTACTTAGTACCTCTGAGACTTTCTTCCATACAGAATAAATATATATATACTTTCTTGTCGGTCGTTCTAGTTAAATAACTTAAGATTTTTAAAACCATATCCCCGTTCCATATCTTATTCTCTCTGTCATGTGTTTTCATCTTGCTTTATTATTGACAATTAAGTCCAGATAATAATCATTGTTATCACATTATAGGCAAATTATGCCGTTACACAGCTAATATGTGAGATATAATCTTGACCACACATATTCACCCTTATTTTAATAGCAAGACTCATTCAGTCGACAGTATTCACAAAAAAGAACAACATTGGCTACAGTCCAAATTGTCCAACTTGTGTGATATATTATGCACTACGGCACTTTAATTGCTTTTTCTTTCTAGTGGCTAATTAAATAAATCTGTATATTGTTATCATCCAATAATCTTATGTATACATGATGACTCACAAACTATAATAACAAATATTATTACGAACCCAAAATACAGCCCTGAGGTACTCCTCGCTTTTTTCTCTTCCAAAAGCATCCTATTGAACTCAGATGATATGTGGTTTGTTATATTGTAAAAAAATAAACCCTGTGAGTGATACTTTGTGCCATATTGTTCAGTCATACAGAGGCTGTCAAATAAATACAGGTGTCGACCTTGTCAAACGTATCGCAAAACACCGCGTTTGAAGATTGATGTCTGAACAACTGTTGCCGTCAAGTAGAACAAACTCTTTGTCTGTTTGAGTGATATTGTGAGTCACGTGTATATTTGGAACTCGGTCAAACGTCTGCCGACTTGTATCATATACTTTTCATTGTTAATGGATATTGTGTTTATTTTTAATATCTAGTTATCGTGGCTACCTATTATTGCTTCTATATATAAACAGAACTAATATTGGGGTACAGTGATAAAATGTTTATTATTATAAAATGTGTGGTAATATTTTTTATGTTTACAGTGAGAAATACGTCTGTTTATTGTATTTGCCAACTCATTGAAATCATTGATGCCCATTTTAGATATTGTTGGCAGTAATGTGGCAACATGTATATAGCGCCTTCTAATAATAATGTTCAACTTCTACAAAAGTACCGGTCCTGCATCAAGCAATTGAAGTTGTGATGCTTCTCTATGATGCAGCCCCAGTATAACATAATGTACAACATGCCAACATCTTTTATTAATCATTTTTCCTGGTCGGATACTCTCGGATTAACGGAACCTTAGAAATCTCTCGAAGGAAGAGGGTGAGATTTTCCTATGGCACAGCAGGAACATCTCACCCTCTTCCTTCACCGCCCATGGACACCCACTACACCAGAGGAGTCACGAGTGCGTTGCCTTCCTTTTAAAAGAGAGTACGCTCTTTTCTTGAAAGTTGAAGGTCGTATTGTTTCGGAAATACCGCTGGTGACAGTTTTTTTTTTTTATTTATTTATTCTTTATGCACGAAGTTCATTCCACAGTTTAGTTGTGCGAGGCAGAAAGTTTCGTCGAGAGTCGAGAAACGCACAGTTGTGGACCGCCAGCTGTCCAGATGGTGAGTATGGAACTACTATCGCGTGAAACGATGGCGGAAAGAGGCGGCGGGGATCAATCCGAACGATTCCTCGGAGCACTCCGCATAATATAGGCGATAGAAGATGCAGAGCGAAGCCACTTCTCTACGCAGAGCCAAAGAGTCTAGCCGATTTGAAACACCCCGGCAATTGACGATATACATAGATTGTTATTAACCCTTGATAACCCATCATGGCTCTGTATATTTTGTTTTTGTTTCTGTGGTGATAGTGCCAGGTGCATTGGGGGACGCAGGTTCGATACATATTTGCGGCATTTTTGAAGCATTATGTACCTTCTGTTAGCGATCCTGTGTGCTCGCACTCCAGCGTCAGGGCGCCCGCCGGACGTCTTGCCCATCGGGTGGTCGGCGCGAGCGGAGAGCGCCGCCTAGCCGCGCTGCGTCCGCGCACCCCTCATGCTCGCTCCCTCTAGTAGCACTGTGGACAAACGTCTATAATTTATCCTTCAATCTATTAGCCTAGTGCAGCCCTGTGCGGCATAGCACCCGATTCTCCACGTTGACAGTCTATCTTCTACACTTTCAGGTCGTTATCTTCAAACATGATTTGTATCCTTTTTAGGGTTCCGTAGCCAAATGGCAAAAAACAGAACACTTATTGATTCGTCATGTCTGAAGAAACAAAAAAAACAATAAATTTTGGAGGTCCCCATACTTGAAAGTCAACCTTATGTTTCATCAAATCCATACGTGTGGGGATCTATAGATAGTCAAAAATATTGAGGTTTCTAACATAATTTTTTTCTAAAGGGAATAGTTTACGCGAGAGACACTTCCAAAGTGGACAAAATATTCCCCGCTTCTAACTTCTAAAATAAGAGAATGTTAAATATCTAAAAAAAATATGATATGGGGCTCTATTATTATGGGGTATATGTAGGTTAGCCAACCTCACCTACAAGCTGATTAATGGATGAAGCTCTGAACATTTACCGAAGGTTTTGGATGTTCTAATTTCTAAAAACTACGATTAATATTTAACATTTTTCACAGGTGGGTAGTTATAAAATTTAGTACACCAGTAACATTTTTTTCGCCAAAATGTGGGGAATAATTATAAGCATGGCCTGAAATATTTTTTGATAAATAATTAATATAATTAATTACCTATCTACTATGTATATAAAATAAAGTTGCATTTAAATTACAATGTCATGAAATAGCCCATACTTCCATATCCATATCCATACTAATATTATAAATGCGAAAGTAACTCTGTCTGTCTGTCTGTCTGTCTATCTGTCTGTCTGTATGTTACGCTTTCACGCCTAAACCACTGAACCGATTTTGATGAAATTTGGTATAGGGGTAGATTAGACCTTGAGAAAGGACATAGGCTATGTTTTGTCGCGATAACCGACATCCACGCAGGCGGAGCCGCGGGCAAAAGCTAGTTACTTATAAATGTCAAATGAAATAATAATGTCAGATTAAAAATTAATAATGTCAGATGAAAATAAAAATGTCAAATGCAAATGAATAATGGCAGATGAAAATAATATCATATCAGATTACAATTACACGAAATTGAATTATGGAATAAAGAAATTAAGTCATGGAATAAAATAAAATAAATAGCTATGTAGATGTCATCACCTATTGCAATAGAGTTGAACGACTTAAATCTAACTGCTGGTTTAGTATATTGTTTCTGTCTGTATGTATTACCCTATTTATTTCCAGAGTTTTCAGAGCATTTATTTTTCTGCCCTTGTCGCATATTCACAGTGCTTTAGAAAAAAATTAAAAGAAAATCTTTTCCCCAATGTATTTTCGAACTTAAAAAAGTTAGCATAATAAATGCTATAAAAAAATCATTCAAATATTTAGGCGAAGTCATCAAAAATCAATGTTTAAAAATGGTTAAAAAATCATTCATTGGTTCCAACAGTTCATAAGAAAGTTGGTAGATGGCTGCACCGTCACCCTTAAAGACGGATCTAAAGAGAAGGAAAATTTGAAGTGATTCAGGTGGGGCTCAATAGCTCAGTTGTAAGAGCATTCCCCCTGTAAGGGAAAGGTCGTGGTTTCAAGTCCCACTTGAGCTCTTCTTTTTCCCGATGTATTTCGAACTTCAAAAAGTTAGCATAATAAATGCCATAAAAATTTCATTCAAATAGTTTTTTATTAAATATTACAATTGTAGATATATTCTAATTCTTGCGATCTTAGTTAGAAGGAAGGAATGACCCAGTCCCATTCCAGTCCATTCTCTCGCACTGGTATGGCTTCCGGATAATATTGCAAAGAATCACTTGTGACACCGCATTACTTGAGGATTTGCTCGTACTATGCCGACAAGCCAGTTGTATAATATGGAAATAAGTAGAACACTCAACTGTATAAGTAATATATACTTTAACAAAAATTGAGTTAAACGGTTTTATCGATTGAAAATTGTATTGTCATCTGATTCTGAACAATCTGAACTAACGTGTACACTAAATTGTACTTTTCAATAATGTGTGTTCGACGTGAGTGTGTAGATGGTTCATCGCGCTTGTGTTACCGTTTCTTTGACTCGCGCCGTGATGCCGACACTCGCGGCATAACGAATAATTATGCTTTTTCTGGCCACTTTCCTCGCTCATCGTCGAGTCGTGTGGATGCAATCTAACAAAGGAGACAAAATGGACCAGAATATGACCGGTTGCCTTTAGTTTGAAGTTACTTCCCGCAGAGTCATATATCAACAGAGAGGGGTATACACTGTCCCTCCAAATGTGCAATAAAACAGTATGCATTCGACGGTGACAAGAGTAATTTCGATTTTAGCCCTTTCACGAATGCATTCATAGTTCGTATATCCTGTACGTCAATATACGTCACCAAACGTCATTCACAAACGTCCAAACGTCAACACAAACAACTTTTCAATAAGCAACCGTTTCATATTTCATGCGTTCCTGGTAACTCCAATATTTGCAAACCCCATTTTAAATCCGGCCAGATGAAATCTGTCACTATTATTTAGTCTGTCCGTTCAAATTACCTCGTCAATCACTTTAGCATACTCTGTGGCGTTTGTGGACGTCTGTGGATTCTATTTCCCGCCTTAAATGTTTGTCGTTTACTTTTTGACGACATCGTTTTGTGACGTAAAAAGTTCTGTTGGTGTTTCTGTGCAAACGTTTTTGTTGCGATGGTATCTTAAATTACAGTTTAGCTACCGAATGACTGGTTTATCTGTGACTTTAAAGGAGTTTGCTTTTAATTTGAAAGATAGTATCTGCTACATATTATTATTATAAGTATTAAGTATGTTTATCAGCATTCTAGATTCCATAACACAAGCTAGTTAAGCTATGCTTACCATGGGTCTAGATAGCGTTGTGTAGAATGTTGGAAAATATTTATTTATTTATATTTGAGGTATAGCACACAAATTACAAATGTGGATCATTTCATTCACGACTGATATTAAGTCATCATTAAGTTAAAGTTAATAAGTAAAGTAGATAAAGTAGTAGATTTCATGATTCTAGCTAAACTGGAAGTACCCTAGCTAGTAAGGAGTTATAGCAATTAAAATTCCCTAAGAACTATGCTCCAAAAACGTCTGTAGCATTCTGGGTTGGCTGTTAGATATTTCCCCAGGTTGCGTACTTAATTATTTCAAATTATATTAGCTAGACTGACAGCACTGACAGAAAACCTTTATGGGTTCCGTATAGTCCTTTTGAGGTAGGTTAAATATTCAAATATTCCGCAACATTCTACACAACGCTATCTAGACCCATGGTAAGCTTAATTAGCTTGTGTTATGGAATCTAGAATGCGGATAAACATACTTAGAAACTTTTTTTTGTAATTAAAAACATATTATACATAGAAACACCCAGCCCAGACCAATGCAAATAGCCATATTCATGCATACAAATATTTGCACTGAGCGGGAATTGAAGCTGCGCCTCCTGCGTGGCAGTCGCGTGCACTACCGCCACGCCACGGAGGTTAACAGCCCTAAAAATTATTAAAACGATTGAATTCAGACCAACCACTACATTGTCTTTATCAATTGAGATTTATGAACCTTTTTTTTTTAAATGAACATAAGACATGAACTGTTTGTATGTAAGATTTCCCCTCCAGCCATTACTCTGCCAGGAGTTCTGTGCTTGGCGATGTGTCAAGTTTATACCTCATTCCGCGTCATTTCTCCTTGCAGCCGTGGTCGCTGCGGGGAAGCTATACATCAAGGAATGGCCACATCCTCGGCAATAAACCGCCGCCGGACTGCAATCGTTCGTTTTCTCCAAATAGTAGAGATTTTTGTAGAAGAGCTTTGTCTTTGAGAGGGTATTACCACCATCGAGACACATATAAAGTTCACGAAGTGAAGTTCACAAATATTGTGATCTAAGCGTCGGTAGCTTAGTGGTTAAGGAGTCGGCCTTACGTTCGAGAAGTCCCGGGTTCGAATCCTGGCCATTAGACTACCGACGTGCACCACCCACTCCTAGCTCACGCAATTTAGCTTAGTTGGAGGGGTTAGAGGGAATATAAGTAATTTCGGTTGCTAATACATTCCATGCGACTATTTTTTTGAATATTTATTAACAGAAACTTCATAACACTTTACCTGACCTGGTAATTGAATCTAGGAGCTTTCGATTTTATGCTGTGGGTTCGACGAGATAATATAAACATTGCAATAAATAAAAACCATTAAAATAATTGAAATTGCGAATACATATAGCGAGTAGTGAACGCGACGGAAATTCTTTAACGATGCATATTGATCGGGAAATATGATAGTCCAGGTTAGGTTACATTGGCGAACTGAGCGGAAAGCGTTTTTTAAAAACGCTTCGCAGGTAACAGTTATTGAACATAATATTTCCTATCTGCCTCAAAAACTCAGATTTTTTAAAAACCTCGTCAAGTTAAGTATCGAATTTTAGACCTTAAGTAAGACATACTTCTTTTGATACCTACAAATTTTATCATTATTGATTCATTAAAAAATCTTCCTTGACAGTCGGGTAAAGTATCAATTCGAAATATAGACTTCATTTCTAAATAATTACGACTATTAAAGTAGACCATTCCGTTTTGATTCTTAAGAGAAGCAGCCAACCTTAAATTCGATATTTGATAAACGTACTAGAAAGTAGAAAATCGTAACATTGTAATGGTCAGCAGTCTTAATCCCGTTCTAAAATAGGTCAGTGCACCGCCCGCAAACTAAGCACAAATGAAAACCTTAAATGTCCGCAGATAAAATGACCAACCACAGACTCTATTAAATCACTGAACAAATTAACAGATACCAATCTTCCATTCGGTCGCTCGTTCACTGTTCGTGTGTCCTCCCGCCAAAAATAGTTGCTGCGGAAAAGTGCGCGGAAATTGAATGGAATATGATTCCCGAGTGATTTTCAGTACGGGATAAATTCCCGGGATAGTGGGAACCGCTGAAAATTCACGTCGCAGTTATCGCAATGTATAATATTAAAGTTTTTTTTCTACAATTTCTCTCATGTACTTCGTGTGAGGCGTAAAATTTTATCTTTCGGTTTTACGAGCTCGGTGTGTGAGACACAATTTTTTTTAGATTTGAGTTTTATTGTATTTTATGTTGTGTTTGAAGATTAGATATTTCAAAGGATGTGAAGATGGCGTTAAAACTAATATGGCAAACTTTAAGTTGGCAGATCGATGCAGCCAACACAGGAACAAGAAATTGAAAAATGCGCATTTTCTATAGGTATATATATAATCACTAGCTGACCCGGCGAACTTCGTACCGCCCTCGTGGCGTCCGATTCCGTTCCCGCTGCACCATCTACTATACTAAGCAAGTATTATACATATAAACCTTCTTCTTGAATTACTCTATCTATTAAAAGAAGCCGCATCAAAATCTGTAGCGTAGTTTTGAAGATATAACATACATAGGGGCGGACAGACGCGGAAAGGGACTTCGCTTTATACTGTGTTCTTAGTGATAGTGAAGTGATGATGGTGATAGTGATTTCATAATATTCATTATAGTAATAATATAGTATAGAACAAAGTTAGTAGGGAAGTCAAATATTGAAACTGAACTACTTCGGATCAAAATTTAAATGAATATTTATAATTAATAATTGTTAAATTATATTATAATATAACATAATCTCTCATAATCTCACGCCTGTATTCCCCGAAGGGGTAGGCAGAGGTGGTAGCACCCACATTTCGCCAGTTTATGTTTAGGTCCCAATGTAATATGTGGCGAGCCTATTGCCATTAACCGGGCACATATAAACCTGCGATAAATACACACATAGCTTCGAAAAGCATCGAAAGGTCATTGGTGTGTGCCATGGTAAACCTGGGATCGAACCCGAGACTTCGTCTCAGCAGTCCATTACCCATACCACTAGGCTACCGCAGATTTATAATGTACATAATATGTGACATTGTTGCATGCCAACCTGGCTGAAAAATTGGGCAACCTAAATGTTTTAGGTACCTGTAACCTCTTTGTACCCATATATCGCAATAAAATATTCGAATTGAACTGAACTACATTATAATGCGCAATTTTACCGGACGACGACGGCGAGAGCATTGTAGGGAAGAAAATTGAAAAGTAAATAGTACGACAAAATTTCAATTTCATCGTAGCGCATCTTTGATACAAATTGCCCAGGATTAACAAGACTTTAGCCCAATGCAGTCCACTGCTGGATACTAGATCCTTCGTCTTCCACATCCAGTCTATTCCAACCACTTTATACAGCCTCCGTGGCGTGGCGGTAGTGCACGCGACTGCCACGCAGGATTTCACGCGGGTTCGATCCCCGCTCAGTGCAAATATTTGTATGCATGAATTGCATGAATATGGCTATTTGCATTGGTTTGGGTGTTCCTGTGTATAATATGTATATATTTACAAAAAAAAAGGTATCTAAGTATGTTTGTCTGCATTCTAGATTCCATAACACAAGCTAATTTGAGTCTAGATAGCGTTGTGTAAAATGTTGTGTAATATTTTACTTTTCTAATATCTGCCGTAGCCTAGTGGTATGGGTAATGGACTGCTGAGACGAGGTCTCGGGTTCGATCCCAGGCTTACCATGGCACACACCAATGAGTTTTCGATGCTTTTCGAAGTTATGTGTATATTTATCGCAGGTATATAAGTGCCCGGTTAGTGGCAATAGGCTTGCCACCTATTACATTGGGACCTAAACATAAACTGGCAAAATGTGGGTGCTATCACCTCTGCCTACCCCTTCGGGGAATACAGGCGTGAGTTTATGTTATGTTATGTTACCTTATATAATTTTACTTTTCCAGGTCTTTAAAAATTGTACTGAGATGTGTATCGTAACTTAATGGTACTGAATTCAACCCCTATATATTTACTGTTAGACGGGAACGTCGCTATCCCTCAATGGCTTAGTACGACTCCCACAGGACGAGACAGGATGACCCTGTGTCTTACCCCACCGGCTATTATATCCGACAGTAATAAAACACAGTATTTATTGTCTCTGCAACGTAAACTCGGCTATAAAATAGTGGCTAGAGAACCGTATTGATGCATTGTACATTCATAGACTGTTTAATAACCCTGAAAGAGAAACATCTTTGTTTCAAATCAAATATTGATTTCATCAAACAAATAACCATCAGATTCTAGTAGGTACATATATATATTTTTTTTATCTAGGACACGTCAATTTGACTTCACCTCGCCTGATGTTAAGCTAAAGGCAAAGTCTCCTGATCTTAAGTGAGTCGCCTGATGTTAAGCTAGAGGGTCACCATCGGAAACATCTACCATGTTAACAATGGTGGCACTTAGCTTGACGGCCTCATTAGATGCCTTTACACGCCCCGCTTAAAGGACCCGGGACTGTAGGAAGAAGGAAACACGTGAGCTGGCAGGGAGTTCCAGGTCTTAGTCGTGCGGCATAGGAATGAATCACTGAAACGCTTGGTTCTAGCAGGTATACTCTGCACCGTATATGGATGGCATCTTAGCCCTGCACGTGTCGTCCTGTGAAGGAAAGGAGAGGGTGGGACTAATTGGAAGAGCTCGTCAGAACATATATCCCATCAGTAAGTGTGCCGGTAAAAAAGATGTTTCAAAATCACTAATGACGGAGATAGTACAATGAGACCACAATGTAGAAATCAAGGGACATACTCACATACATCGACGAAAAGTGTCCATTCAAATTTGTATAGAATGAATTTGTATATCATTTATTATGCTAACTTTAAAGTTCGAAAAACATTGGAAGTCTCACTTGAGCATTTCATTTTTTGCGATGTTTTTCGATCATTCAAATATTTTAAACTCCTCCTTTATTCTTCTCCTCCTTTTAACTCCTCCTACACTTATTGAGAACACTTGTACTTTTTCCACTGTATTATTCTGACCACTAACTAACACTATACACCTGGGCCTCGATTCTACTAAAGCAAAACTATTGTCAAACCGCAGAGATTGCAAAAAGCGGCATTAGATTATAGACTTTAAACCGATGTATTTAAAGTTCAATATTAAATAACTGTTAGCAGAGTGAAAAAAAGAGTGTAGGGGAAGGCCGGGTAATTGCGAACGCTGGGTAATCGCGAACACAGCTGTTTCACTACCTTAGAAAGAGATATCATGATTTCACTCGTCGCCATCTTAAAAATTACGCCATCACTAGTGCCAAGCAACCAGCGGAGAGTTACGGGTGCACACAGGATACAAGGTAAATTTAATTCAAATATTTACTTACATTCGTTGCAATTTGCCTATAAATTAAACTCAGTGTAACTTATAAAATAATGATGGTTCTAAAACGACATTTATTTGCATAACTAAATAGTATTTGAGGATTCTATTAAGAAAATTACATGCGGCCGGGGACAAACATAGCCTAAAATTAAAACATTGTTTTTGTTTTATTGCCTTGGTGGGTATTCGCGAACGAATTGAGTGGGTCAATTACGAACGTTCGGCATTTCCCCATAAAGAATAAAAATAGGTTATTAAGTTAGTTGTTTTGTGACAGTAAAGATGTTTAGCTGTCTAATGGAAATTAAGAGTAATTGTCTATTTTGTTTTTTATTATTTTAGATGCCGCGCAATTATAAAAGGAAAACTGAGATGAAATATAATGTTGAAGATTTGAATAAAGCCATTGACGATGTCAAAAGCAAAAAGTTAATTTTTGCCGGGCAATAACTGTTTCAAAGGTTTAAATCTTAGTTTAATCCTGATTAATCGGTCGTATTATGACCTCATTTTTAGGCTAGTCTGGGTCAATTGCGAACGATCGTAATTGCCCCAATAAGTGTCCGTGATTGCCCGACCAGTGTCGGGTAAACACGAACACTAGAGGTTTTGTTTTTGTTACAAAAGTTGATGAAATAACACTAAATTCATATTGTTGATTGCAGAAGTTAAAAGTACATTAATTTTAATAGTATAACACTCACCGGGATATTTACCATGTTTATGATTGGTATTTGGTAACCGATATTTCGGCGCTGTTACCGTGATCATGGCGCTTGTAACAGCGCCGATATATCGGTTACCAAATACCAATCATAAACATGGTAAATATCCCGGTGAGTGTTATACTATTAATGTTAATGACCATGTAAATCTCAAATCATATAAAGTACATTAATTTACCTTTAAAAAGAAGCTATTAGAGTTTACTTACAAACACTATCTTTTGATTTATTTCAAAACTCCCTTAGGTGTTCGTAATTACCCTGCCTTCCCCTAATGAAACTTTTGTCATTTAATTGTGGACCTTAGTGTATAGAAATAAAGTCTAAACTTTAATGCCGCTTTTTACAATCTCTGTGGTTTGACAATAGTTTAACTTTAGTAGAATCGAGGCCCTGACCGGTTTCGCCTTATGGCATTCTCAAAGGTATACATTTACCAAAGGTTTTGGATGTTTTAATTTCTAAAACTACGATATTTAACATTTTTCACAGGTGGGTAGTTATAAGATTTAGTATACCAGTAAAAAAAAATTCCCCAAAATGTGTGGGGGAATAAATAAAAGTATGGCCTGAAATATTTTTTTTTAAATAATTAATATAATTACCTATCTAGTATGTATATAAAATAAAATTACATTTAAATTACAATGTCATGAAATAATCCATACTAATATTATAAATGCGAAAGTAACTATGTCTGTCTGTCTGTCTGTCTGTCTGTATGTTACGCTTTCACGCCGAAACCAGTGAACAGATTTTGATGAAATTTGGTATACGGGTAGATTAGACTATGAGGAAGGACATAGGCTATGTTTGGTCGCGATAACCGACATCCACGCGGGCGGAGCCGCGGGCAAAAGCTAGTTACTCATAAATGTCAAAATGTCCTCCTTTCTAATTTGGTTAAAAAGGATACGTTAGTTAACTTATAAGCTACTATAACAATTGGTGTCTGTCTCTGACACTAAATATTTTATAGCCTTGGCAGACGGTGATTCATCACTACACGAGTACCCCTCTAAAATAACCTTTATTTTTTCCTTCCTTTATTTTTTCCTTCTTCCTACAGTCCCGGGTCCTTTGAGCGGGGCGTGAAAAGGCATCTAATTAAAGGGTCATTCATCAACTCGCGGGCAATAAACTTGCGGGAAACCGCGGGTTGGCATTTTTGAATTTTATTTTATTTTGCTGTCGTCAACTCGCGTGAATATTAAAGTACAGTCAGAAAAATGGATCGAAACCAAAAATTTAATATGAAACCAACTTTTATACTCGCGCACCCGCATTGGTTAAAGCAACTGTTAACTTTTTTTTATATTAATTTATCTTAGATTTCGATATAGACGTGCAAAATGAGGTGAGGGGGAAACGGCCAATGATGCATAAAACATGCTATTTGTTATGGTTATGACAACGATGTCATATGAATGAAACGTCGAAGGAATATCGTCTTTTTCTTGTGGTGATTAAATTTTATTGTAGGATAAGACATAGTCCATTTTAAGCTAATGAAAAATAAGCTTAAATATTGATAAGACCAAAATAGGATTAAACTAGGGGTAGAAAGTAATAGTGCAGTTAATTTTTTTTTACATTTAAGATTTCGTCTAGTAAAATGTGGAAGTTTTTTTTGTGTTTTTATGTATTGTGGAGATAAGTTTATATTTTTTATATCACAGTGGCAGACAAGCGCAGGGCCTTTTTTTTTTATCGTGGGAAAAATCCCCACGGAGCCAGTGGAGGCGGTTATGTCGGAATCGAACCGACCAAAACGCACGCCGTCTTGGGTCCTTGGTTGCCGGTGAGATTGCCGAAAGCATATCTCTCGCACCCCGGCAGACCCAAGACCATCTCATTCGAGATGGCCCCTTCGGGTTGTGGGGACCTTAGTGTCCCCATCTAGCCGCGGGTACGGGGAGGCGCACTTTGCGCCGCTGCTGCGGCCTGCTTCTGCTAGGATGACAGGCGGCTCCAGCGGTCACCCCCAGGCCAGCGCTCATGGAGGACGAAAATCGTTATGCATCCGGTTCGCCTTCGCTCTGCGCGGGCTTCCCGGGCCCAGAGTCTGGTCCGGACCCGACCGACCGCCTCCTTCTCGAGCATTACTTGCTCGCAGAAGGAGGCGGCCGCACCCCAAGCGTTCGCACATCGTACCATCGCTGTGAGCAATGTGGCGAGTGTGAGGACTCCCACCCCCAAAGCTACTGCACTAGGACCAGCCTCAGCGTGTCCCACACCGGGCACTCGGTCAGCGTGTGCAGCTCTGTGTTCTCGCTCACATCACCGTGATGGCACTCGGACGTTGGCTCCTTCCGGATCCGACACAGGTAACTCCGTTAATCACTTGCGTCAGCCGGTACGAGAAGCTGCCGTGTGGCCTCTCTAGCCATTCCTCTATGATGGGTCTTATCGCCGATATTACGGCGTGCCCTGCGCTTGGTCGCCCAAGTCGTAGCTCCCACTCAGACCCTGTCCCGGTGGAGCTCGGACCTCACAGCCCGAATTTCTGAAAAAAATCAGGCTCGGGTTCCCGTCCCTGCACCCACGCCTCCTTTCGATACCGATATAGTATTGAAAGGGCTCTCGCATCCAGGTTCCACGGTAGGGATCCGGCAAGGAGACTCGCTGCCTCCAAGGATATCGTGCAGTACCCCCTAATGGCCCTGCTGGCCATTGCACGCTGCGGCCCACCCAGCAGACGCGCATTGTAGACTGTCAGAGTCTCCGCCCATATCGGGCACCCATATAGGGCTGTGGAGGAACGAGGTGTGATGTTCCTCCAACACAAAGGGAGGATCCTCCAACCAGGCAAGGTGATCACGCCTGGCGGGCCGCGGCCCAACGATTGTCGTTGGGTTGTCGTATATGTATCGTACCAGCGCGCGAACTTCACTTTCGCGATGCAGGATTCGTAGTGACGTAGTAGTGGCGTAGTAGTTCGGCTTGCTGTCGCTAGATGGCGCTGGGTACATGTGGTATCGCCACATCACTCCCCTCCAAGACCGGAGGTTGATTGCGATGAGTCAGCTGTCTTAGCTCTCTTGAGGAGCGTGCCAATGCCAGTCTTGAGTAGTTCCGTTTCGTCGGAGCTGGACGCCGCGTATTCCATTTGGCGGAACAGTCATCCTCGCTAGTCCCAGTGAGTCGGGATAACCGCTGGTCCCGAAGAAGCGGGGCAAGTGCGGTGCTGCGGTGCTTGCGGTCCTGCGTTGAAACGCCCAGTGAGTTGGGGCTTGAAGCGTCGTGATTCCTCCACAGGGCCATGGAGCGCACGACTTCCGCATAGAGTCTCCTGCAGGAGTCATCCGGCCCCCTCATATTGGGCAGCGGCAGCTGTGTTCTTCAATTTGGGGGCCAGTCGTCGGAAATGCTCCCCGAAGTTCCACCGGCCGTCGAGCACGTGGCTCAATCTAGGGCTTGATGCCGATGGAAATGTCTCCCACTACTACTGAGGCTGGAATCCTCCGGCGGCATACTCCGAAGCACATGAAAGAACAAGGCCTCGGTTTTATGCAGAGCCACCTCGAGACCCAGCCACCCGGATCCGCTCCACGACTTGGGCAACCGCGATCGCGGTATGTATCCCCGCACGCCGTCACCAGCGTGTCGTCCGCATAACACGTGACGGCGGCACCGTCCGCGAGCTCACCGCGAAGCTCCCAGGCGTAACCGATGTTCCACAGTAGCGGTCCCAGGACCGATCCCTGCGGAACACCGGACGACATCTCTCGCCAACCGAGCCCGGTCGAAGCGCAGGGCCTACCTGATAGAACATGTTTATAATTATTTTACATTTTGCTTAGTTATAATACCTATACAAATAAATAAAATTGGAGATCCTGTTTATAACGTCAACATAATAGATTTTTAACTAGAAGTGTAAAGCCGACAGACGGATAGGCAGAGTTACTTTCGGATTTATAATACCTATAAATCACTACGGATACAAGATACTATAAAAAATAGCTTTTATGGAAATTTTGTCAATCTGTCGGTCTAATATTCTATTTGTTTGCTAAGTAAAGTGACTTAGTCGATTTTGAGAGGATTTTATTGTTATTAGTTGAAAGGTAATTCTCGTTACAAAAATCTATTCAAAATCCAATCCCTATCTAATCTCCCAAATCACACTTTTCAAGATCGAACGTTGATTGTATTGTTATTATATTGAACTAACATTTGAAAATGTGTAAATCGATCAAAAAATGGTACCTACTCTGCTAAACTATGTAACTGATCTATTAATTATTCTAATCGATTATATAATAATTAAAGATGGATTTTTCTGATTCAAACGTGCGGGATGAGGAAATGAAATCTGCGCGGGGGTGTGAGCTTCCATTCTGTACGCTAGTACTATTACCTATTCTGTGATATTACTTTGATCCTTTTTCGACACCACGACAGTCACTCGCTTTTCTTTTTCATTTCTTGATACCACTTACAAACTTCTTCTATTATACTATACTAGCGACCCGCCCCGGCTTCGCACGGGTGCAATACTGATACTAAATATACTTACCAACTACAAAATGTCCTTATAAACAACGTTTACAGCTTTTTTATCATTAGACAATACAAACATGTTTTGTTTAGAGGTTACTCTTGAAAGAGCGACATATAATTGACCATGAGAAAAACACTCAACGCTCAAATCTAAGCCCGCAACGTTGAAAGTTTGACCCTGCGATTTATTAATGGTCATTGCAAAAGATGTCTTTACCGGAAATTGTAGGCGTTTCAATTGGAATGGTAAATCTGATGGTATCAGAGGAATTCGGGGAATTAATACGTCTTCTCCGGTACCACATCCGGTGAGTATTGTGCACTCTATTATGAACGTTTTTAGTGATTTTAACAGCAAATGCGTACCATTGCAAAGTTTAGGTGGATTCAGGTTTCTTAATAAAATAACAGGACAACCTACTTTCAATACCATTTTATGAGGAGGGAGTCCAGACGGGTTCAAAGAATTTAGAAATTCTGTAGGAAAATGAACAGCTTCTTCCAAATCGATGACAGTATCGACCTCCTTTAACTGTTCTGTGGTATCGACCGAGTAGTATATTTGCATCGGCGCATCAATCTTTGAAAGAATCAAATTATTTACCTTATCTACTTGTTCGTTAGTTGGTGACAGAATTGCTCTTTCTTTAAACCAAGATATAGTCTTACAACTTATGTTATCAATGTCAGGATAGACATTGTTGATCAACTCGTGCATGTTGTCTATCTAAACACAAAGGTTTTCTAGGTTAATCCTTCCATCACTTTGTGTTAACTCTCCATTGCCAACTTTTAGCAACATCTCTGAAAAAAACCTGTTTTCACATGAAGACAATGCAACCCGCATGTTGGTTCTAAGCTCTAGCTTATGAACGTGTGGCCAAAGGTTTGATCTTTTCAGAGAAGCATTTAAGGTACCTACCTACTTAATTGGATAAAGATTAATGATGTATTGCTTAAAATCACTTCGTAAATAAGCCATTTTTTTTCTGTAAAATGTAAAGGATAAAAATGGTTATTATGGGTTATCCGTAAGTGATAGACATATACCATTGCGGACTTTTATATTGACCTTTTTAAGTTGCATAATACTGTAGTACATTATTTTTATTTATCTCGTGAGGTGTAGCCAGCGTTTGCAATGTAAGCGCAAGAAAAGCGCAAAAATGTGCTTATTTACGACATGACATTTGTAATGTTTGTTTCTAATGTCAATCGGGATTTCTGCTTGAATTTATTTTGCCGTGCGTTAATTGTATATTGCGATAGCTTCCAAAGTATGCATTATAATTATATAGTGTGAATGGCAATTTTGATCTACATTAAATGTACAACGTATCTAAAGTATTTAATTGGATAAGTAATAGCAATATATTGTTAAAAATAGCTTCCAAAATGACACATAAAAAAATTATAATTTGTAAAAGATAAAAATGGTTACCGTGGGCTACCCATAATAGATAGATATATGCTATCGCGGACTTTTATGTAGGCCTTTTTGAGGTGTACAATACTATAGTACATCATTTTGATTTATCTCTTGGGGTTCAGCCAGCGTTTGCAATGTAAGCGCAAAAAAATGTGCTTTTTTACGACATGACATTAGAAACCTCTAAATTTAGCAGTGTTGCTCTACAATATTATGCATGCATTATACATATAAACCTTCCTCTTGAATCACTCTATCTATTAAAAAAAACCGCTTCAAAATCCGTTGCGTACTTTTGAAGATTTAAGCATACATAGGGACAGACAGACAGCGGCAGTGACTTTGTTTTATAATATGTAGTGATAGTGATTCTATAACATAGCCTAAAATATCTTATAAAGTACCTAGATTTTAAATAGGTACCAAACTATATTAAGTCTATTACAAAGTTTTCGTAACTGACTGTACACAAATACGTCAATTTTAACAATCGCGCGAGTTGACGACAGGAAAATAATCAAAAATTGAAAGTTGCCAACTCGCGGTTTCCCGCAAGTTTATTGCCCGCGAGTTGATGAATGACTCAGGCCATCAAGCTGAGTGCCACCACTGTTAACATGGTAAATGTTTACGATGGTGACCCTCTTTCCGAGACTTTGCCTTTAGCTTAACATCAGGCGAGGTGAAGTCAAATTGACGTGTCCAGTATAAAAAAAAAACAAACTCCATGCCTACCGAGCATTTCTACCGGGGTGTGAGAGATATGCTTTCGGCAATCTCACCTCCAACCAAAGATCCAAGACGGCGTGCGTTTTAGTCGGTTCGAGTCCGACATAACCACCTCAACCGGCTCCGCAGGAGTGGGGATATTTCGCATGATAAAAAACAATGCCTATCGAGCATAAGAAAAACTCCAGTAACACTTCAACTGACTCAGAAATTGAACCGTTGACTTCCAACTGCTGGGTGTTAGACCCCAAGCAAGAGCTACGGGGCCCAAGACGAACGTTCTTAATAGACATGGGACACAAGCCCTAACGCTGATTAATGACAACAGGACTGAAAATCTGCTGACGTCATTAGCGAAGTCAACTATCAAACACACAGCTTATCGATATGTAGATAGAATAGACAGCCTCTGTGGCGTAACGGTAGTGCACACGACTGCCACGCAGGAGGCGTGGGTTCCATCCCCGCGCAGTGCAAATATTGGTATGCAAGAATATGGCTATTTGCATTGGTCTGGGTGTTTCTAGGTATAATAAGTATGTACGAGTATTTACAAAAAAAAAAGTATCTTAGTATCGAAAACGTTTCACCAATTTTGATTTTCTGCCCCACGACGAATTATGGGGCGATTTTGCCTAGCGGGCCCTTTGTCTTGGGCTGTATGTTTATTGTCGAATGGAGAACAACCCTATCCCTTAGTCACCTGTTACAACACCCACAGGGAGAGCTGGGGTGGTCCTATTCTACTCTACCGGGAACCAAAACGGCATTCTATGCCTACTGTTTAATAGGTATATGTATAATATGTATAAGGTGTCACCACTGTTAACATGGTACATGTTAACAGTGGTGACCCTCTTTCCGAGACTTTGCCTTTATTGAAATAAAACCACTTTTTACGGATTCTATCGCGATATATTTGTTATTATTACTTTTTAACCCGACGTTTCGGCTGCTTTGCAGCAGCCATTTTCGCGGTGTGACTCACGATGGTAGTTGTCACATAGTTTGAAGTATAAGTTATCTCAAAATACCCGAATCATGGTGAATTATTGGTGTTCGTATTCACGCAGAATGAGCTCACTGTGTTGTTAAGTCTTAAGTCACTGTGTTGCAAAGCAGCCGAAACGTCGGGTTAAAAAGTAATAATAACAAATATATCGCGATAGAATCCGTAAAAAGTGGTTTTATTTCAATGAGTGACATTCGCGTAAACTTCAGAAAATATCACTTTGCCTTTAGCTTACCATAAGACGAGGTGAAGTCAAATTGACATACGTCAAAAAAAACTAACTTGTACGGAGTGTCAATAGCATTTAACTTCACCGGGAATTCTCCCCAAATACTTACCTATATCTGTGCCCATATTATATGCCGGACCGTTATGCCTACCTAATACAAAGGCTGACTGTACCTGTGTCTGGGAATTGAAGGTAGCAATTCCCAGACACAGCGCCGTCCCCGGGGAATAAAATGATGACTACCATTATCTTGATTTTAATGTTATGTCATGTTTGAGATCTTTGAGTGTGAATACATCTACTTAATTTTTTTCGTAATTTTTTACCGTTATTTACAGAGTTGCAAAAGATTACAATAGTATTCGAAGATTTAATACAGGCCTAAAAGAACGGGAATAAAAGGATAATATAATATTATCATAAACGTATCCTCACTTGCTATATTGACAAATAGTAATAGAATTATATTCTCGTAAAAAAATATAAAACTTAATATGATAAATGCATGTTATTATTTTGTTCTCGTTCAAAACCGTCCACTCGTTTTGTATAAAGACGTTAGTCTAACGACTGAAGAAGTTCGGATCGACGACTTATGACGCTCGATGCAGCATTTATGAGAATAAAATGATATTAAAGTATTATCATCATCACTCCCATCCCAAAAACTCGTAGAAGAAAATGGTAAGCAACGAGTATCATATTTCTTTCTGATCACGCTGAACGGAGAATAAAATGATAATTGACATTATACAATTTTGATGATGATTCATTTACACTAACTTTTATTCTTTAAATATCTTAATTTTGACAAGTGTTAGGCAAATTTGGTGAAAACGATTCAAATGAAGAAAAAATTACGTTTTCGAAACCCTTACTATCACGCATCTATTCCCAGTAATTCCGGAGTAATCGTTAAAAACATGTTTTTTATTTTTCCTGAAAAGTAAATACAATGAAGCGAGAGAAAAAAAGGTAAACAATGTTTCAGCGGTTCCAAACATTTATCACTTCAAGCGCATTACGAACAGTACTGAAATTGCTCATAAGATGGAGGATCTGACAGTTTAGAAACACTGTGCTGACAGCTTTCCTGTACTACCACCACTCACTAAGACCTGGAATTCCCTGCCAGCTCACGTGTTTCCTTCTTCCTACAGTCCCGGGTCCTTTAAGCGGGGCGTGAAAAGGCATCTAATGAGGCCGTCAAGCTGAGTGCCACCACTGTTAACATGGTAAATGTTTACGATGGTGACCCTCTTTCCGAGACTTTGCCTTTAGCTTAACATCAGGCGAGGTGAAGTCAAATTGACGTGTACTTTATAAAAAAAAAAAAAATATGAAACTAGCAACGACAGCTGTCGCTCGGCCATTATTGCGTACATGTGACGTGCGCGACAATGACAGAGAAAATAATAGCTAGTTATCGCAACATAATTCAGTAATGGTCGCTTTGTTTACCTTTTTTCTCTCGTCTCGTTGGCTTTACTTTAGACGATTGAACGATTCACTGAATTTAGTGCTACATTGTGGCATACGAGCCAGGTCCACGAGATTACAAGATTTAGTGTTCTCTGACATAGGCTATAGTACGTAACCGTCAGTGTGTCGCAACACGTTTACAGCGCGCATAAAACGTACGATTTATTACATTTTACAATACGCCACTACTCCGAACATACAGAATTTATGGAAATACGCCGTCGTATAACTTTTGTATGTTGGGGATGGCTATTGGTTATTGCCATTGGACATTTCTGTGAAGCTGCTGAACCTGAAATAGAATTTAGTACTACTGCAAAATTTATTTTATTTTTATTTTATTTTATTTATTGATACACAACAAGTTACAATCAAATCAATAGAAGACATAAACAACTGGCAAACATTTTGAACTGGACTGTAACTCATGACAGTGTATACATATAAAACAATAATATAGTGTACCGAGTTGACTGAGTAGAATTAGGTACAATATATTTATTATCTTAAAATATGTACGAGTAATAGTGGAACGGTTCACCCGGACACAGCGTGTCGGCTGCGCCCTAGTCACCCTGTTCAGATTGGAGGATACCTTTTATGGTTTTGATGTAACTGTTGAAACTTGGATCAAAAATGTCGATTTTGAAATTACGAGTATTATTATTTTTTAACAATTCATTATACTGTCGGGCCATTCTAACAATCGGATTAAAATATGAGGTGTTGTTTTTAAAAAATTGTAATGTAAATAGATTTGTGATATTAGCTTGCCGTATACTGTATTTTGTATTTAAATATCTATATATGTAAAAGAAACTCATGCTAGTTACACTATTTATAACTCATTAACTGCTATTCCAATTTGGCTAAAATTTTGCGTGGATGTAGCTTAGCACCAGGAGACGGACATAGGATATTTATTTTATCCCGGGTATAGGTTCCTGTGGGTCGCGGTCACGGGATGAGCATTCCTGTGACTCTATTTGCATTTGACCAGGCTCATAGACACTTTAAGGAACTTTATTTTATCGGAAACAACACAACGCACACAACAAAAAAACAGGAGCAGTGGTATAGGGCAATACTTTTCTATTCCGAACTCAACGAGGACGAAGTCGCGAACAAAAGCTAGTATTAAATGATGCCCTAATATCAAAATCATCCCACATTTGAAAACAGTATGGTAGGGTGATAGTGACCTCGTAACGTAGCGGCATAGAACAGAACAAATACGTTAGTATATTAGTCAGCATTGTTTTGTATATTGTTGAATTTGTTTGTGAAATTAAATAAATAAAGTCACGACAAAAAAAAAACTAACGATTGTGCCTCTTTAAGGAGTAAGGTTCAATTTACTACAATTTTTTTTATATACAAGCCTACGGTAGCCTAGTGGTATGGGTAATGGACTGCTGAGACGAGGTCTCGGGTTCGATCCCAGGTTTACCATGGCACACATCAATGACTTTTCGATGCTTTTCGAAGTTATGTGTGTATTTATCGCAGGTTTATAAGTGCCCGGTTAATGGCAATAGGCTCGCCACCTATTACATAGGGACCTAAACATAAACTGGCGAAATATGGGTGCTAGCACCTCTGCCTACCCCCTCGGGGAATACAGGCGTGAGTTTATGTTATGTTATGTTTCATATACAATATTATAATATACGACTAATTATAAAATACTATAGTATTTGCAAAAATAAATATTGAAGTAAGAATATTCTTATGTTTATCCAAATTACAGTACACAGTGAAACTGGAACGTATATATTATACCTTTCGCCCACGGCTCCGCCTGCGTGAATGTCCGTTATCGCGACCAAACATAGGCTATGTCCTTTCTCAAGGTCTAATCTATCCCTATAACAAATTTCATCAAAATCGATTCAATGGTCTAGGCGTGATAGCGTAGCATACAGACAGACCGACAGAGTTACTTTCACTTTTATAATATTAGTATGGATATTGGCTCTTGGAACTTGCTACCTGAAGCCTGATCCTCATAACTATATAATATATGTGCGTGGATTCTCCCTCGTAAAAAGTCGTCCTTCTATACAGTTCGATGTACCTGACATAAACGTATGACCGTTAATTTTGGCAATAATTAACACACTACTCCTCTTAATTACTTAAAGTTTAAACGGATGGGTGGATTTTGTGGAGTACCTAAATAGGATAAATAAAAAAAGATAACACAAGGACTGGGAGACGCGATTTATTTTTTAAATAAAGAAGATAGACGTCAACTCTTCCACCTAGAGACCTCATCTGTAACTCTATCAATCGTCTGTAAATCTAAAAGCAAGCGAAACATGGAATCATTCATCAACCCGCGACCACCAAACTCGCGGACGTCCGCGAGTTAGCACCTTTTCATCTCGATTATTTTATTATCGTCAACTCGCGTGGTCAAAATTGACGTATTTGTGGGACTGCGTTGCAAGAACTTTGTAAAAAAGTTACCTTAAATGTAGATACTTTATTTAATTTATTTTAGGCTAAGTTATAGTTTACAGAGGAAGTTTGAAAGTGTCACCAGAGAACGAAAATTAAGAAGCAAGTGACTGTCATGGTATGAACATACTACGAGAAGGGATGAAAGACATAATATTAACATAAACTCACGCCTGTATTCCCCGAAGGGGTAGGCAGAGGTGCTAGCACCCACATTTCGCCAGTTTATGTTTAGGTCCCTAAGTAATAGGTGGCGAGCCTATTGCCATTAACCGGGCACTTATAAACCTGCGATAAATACACACATAACTTCGAAAAGCATTGAAAAGTCATTGGTGTGTGCCATGGTAAACCTGGGATCGAATCCGAGACCTCGTCTCAGCAGTCCATTACCCATACAACTAGGCTACCGCAGATGTCTATGGGTAGGGATGAAAGAAATGTTGTAAAAAAGGTCCAGAGGATGAATGTAGAGGACCTTAGGAGAAGGTAAAGAGAGCGAGTCAAACGTAGATTGACTTTAACCCGCACTCGTATGAACTTCTGAGCCACCATTAAGTTTGGTTCGAGGTATATACCCAAGTGCAAGTGAAGTTGACTTGGATCCTGTATACTTGGTTTATGAAAAACCCAACACCCTGTATAACTTTTTATTTGAAGGAGACTATTAATTTATCTATACTTACAAAAATAGATTGTTGTGTATGCTGTGTGTGTATGTATGTTCGAAAAACTCGAAAAGTTCTGCATCGTAAGCTCATACTTTGACACAACCCGCTTCAGAAATGTTTATTATGGTACATTCAACCAAGCGCGAGTAAAGTTTATTCCTAGAATAAACAGGCAATATCACCCACATATTGGCTGTTTATTATAGAAATACATTTACTAGCGTTTGGTCGAACCGGCCCTTAGTCAATTTTAATTTCGTGTCGCTAGATCGCGCTGCAATCGCGCTATAGTTTTTTTAACTAAATATATGCCTGGACTTCTAGGAATATTATATTATTAAAAGAGTATTACGTCACATAACACGCCGTATTCAAGCAACAAAAACTCTAAAATTTTTCAATAAAATATTTAAAGGATTCCCACAGAATACCTAACTTTCGTTCTCTATAACTAAGAGTTGGGAACTTCCGCCCCTAGAGGTATACTAAAAAATGTACCGCAATACATTTCACTTATTTGTTAGTGGGAAGGCTAAGAATAGAAAATGCCCTCTCCTTGGAGGGCACTATACGGCGAACTTGGGATTATTCAAAATGTGCCATCGTCTTTCATCGTGTATACTTATCGGCATATATCTTGAGCTCAGTTACGTCAACTTTATGCGTAGTACGCGTTTTTTGGGCGTATAAGGAGGATAGCATGGAAATGTTAAATTCGCATAGATTATATCAAACTAATTCACACGTGCCATCGACTAGTTTCTCTCGCAACTTTATTAAATCGAAGCCATCGAAGCGAGAGAAAAAAGGTAAACAC
The DNA here is from genome assembly GCA_914829495.1 of Eilema sororculum. Taxonomy (NCBI): domain Eukaryota; kingdom Metazoa; phylum Arthropoda; class Insecta; order Lepidoptera; family Erebidae; genus Eilema; species Eilema sororculum. The sequence goes on from OU618534.1 coordinate 26,974,027, forward strand.
AGTTTCAGCGGTTCCAAACAAGAATGAAATTGCTCATAAGATGGCGGATCTAACAGTTTAGAACCGCTGTGCTGACAGCTTTCCTGTGCTACGAAACACGCAACGCTGTCGTTGCATGTTTCGTAGTACTGTGGGATGTGCGACAAGTACAGAGAAAATAATCGCTAGTTATCGCAACGTAACTCAGTAATGGTAGCATTGTTTACCTTTTTTCTCTCGCTTCGTTGGCTTTACTTTAGACAATTAACAATTCGCTGGCTGGCGGATTTTGGAATAGAGATGGGATTTGACGTATTTGACAATCGTTAACGAATGTCAAATACGTCAAATTCCGTACATTCGTACGAATGGCCACTTGTCTTGACGGGCAGATAACTTTATGCCGATAACTTTACCTCGCTTACCTAAGTTGGAAACCGTATACTTGCAAAGCTGGGCGTGTCATTTTTAACCGATTGCGTCAGTGATTTAGTTATAATGCTGGGTTTCTGAAATATAATTAATATCACTTCTTTATCATGGTTTTCCTGAGCAGTTTTAACAATAATAGACATTAAAAACGAAATGCCGCGAGATTCCCGGCAGGGTAGAATTTGGTCCACTTCATCTCTTCCCATGCGGTGTCGTAAAAGGCGACTAAAGGATAGAGTTGTTTAACATCAGACAGATATATACAGCCCAGACTCAGCTTCAGATGCCTGGCTTGAGTCAACCACAGTGCCCGAAATGCGGCAATAGGCTTACCCCCTATTACGTGGGGCTTTGTCCACTGATTGATGAAATGTGGGTGTTAATTTATCTCTGCCTAACCCTCCTAGGATAAAATCGTGATTATATGTATGTATGTAAAAACGAAATAAGCTTATTTTTGCTTTCATAGAACAAACTACTTCTCGAACGCCTAACCCCCAAATCCTGGGGTGCGGGTTGGGTAACCTCCATGTTGGCCTTCCCGTTTCTTCCCCCTTTGGACCGCGGTCCTGGGGAGCGGAAGCGGGAGGGCTGGTGCACCCTGGACAACGGCTAACAGACTTCCACTTAGGGAGTTCTGTTGGCCGTTGACAAATAACCCATCGGCGGACCTCACTGAGGTGGGGTCGTGGGATGACGGGCCTGCAAGGCCCGTGGTCGTCGGCGTCTCTCCCAGTATCCCTCTGTTTCCAGAGGGGACAAGGGAGGGACGTTCAGACAATCAAGGCGGGAGTGGCCCTGTCTGGGGCCGCTCGTGGGCCCTCCACATGTCCCTCTGTTTGCAGAGGGCGTAGTGGAGGGTACGCTCTAAGGCGGACGGGTTCTTCACCTCTGGCTCCGTCCAGAGGTGGGGGACAGGGTCTGGTGCAGACCACCGTGCGGCTAAACCGTAAGCCTGACCTAGGTCAGGAACGGTGGCTCCTAGTGGGCTGCGAGGAAGACAACCTCTATAAAAAATTACCCCCAGGGGCGGACGGACTCGGTCTGGTGCAGACCCCGTTCGGCCCGGCCGTAATCCTGAACTGACAGGACCGGTGGATCTCCGGATCCGCGAGGAGTTAACCTCTATAAAAAATCCCCAATCCCAAGCTCTGACGCCTGGCGATGGGATGAGTGGCTGGAGGGAATCCAGTCCCAAGGGCGTCAACGTCGGAGGACGCAAACCTCAAACCAAAAAATATGCAATGGACGAATGTACAAAAAAATCTACCCAGGAGGGTCCCAGCCTAGCTGGGGAGTCCCTCCCGTTGCCAGTCGGCAACGGCAGTCCCTATCCGTATTCTGGGGGGGACACTCATTGCCTGAGCCCGGCGCCGAGCTCTAAATCCGGCCCCAACAAAAATAGTAGCGCGGAGGACGCGCTACCCATGGACGATGTGGCGTCCGTATCACCGGCGGCGGTGACGTCAGAGGAATCTGGCGTCACCACCAAGGAGGACAGGCAGGCGCTGCCTGGGTTGCAGACGAGGTCTGCAGCCAAAAAGCGCAAAGGGAAGGGTAGGAAAAAGGTTCCCCTGTCGTTGGTGGGCGAGGTGGATGAGCATGTCATCCCCGACAGCGACAGCAGTAGCAGCGGCAGCGGCGAGGAGGAGCGGGTGGTCAAGGTGCAGGCCACCGGCCGCGAAAGGGAGAGGAGGAGCGGTAGGGAGGCCGCCCCGGCCCCCCCTCGGGACTCCTCCCCGTGGGTTGGAGCTGACTCAGGGAAGGAGGTGCCGTTGGTCTTGGCGAACTATAGAAGGACCATGATCCTCGGCCATCGGCTCGGCCGGATGATGGCGGGGCAGACGGAGACTCCGACTCCCGAGCAGGCTGCAATGCTCGGGGTCGTGCAGCAGATCGTTGCCGCCAGCGTGGGCCTGGCCGAGCAGGTGGCCGAGCAGGCGAGGAGGGCGGACGAGGCCCAACAACAAGAGGTGGAGTCCCAGCGCCGGCTCGAGAGGGTCACAGCGGAGCTGGAGGCCCTCAAAAAGAGGGTCGAGCACCTGACCGAGTTGCCGGGAGTGGTGACTCGGTCAATGCGGAAGGCGCAGCAGGAGCGGTCGGCTCACTCGGCGCTCACGGGGCGGCCGGTGCAGCCGGAGCGGCCAGCGCAAGCTGCGCAGCCGCCGCGGCCAGCGCAAACTGCGCAGCCACCGCGGCCAGCGCCGGCTGCACAGCCGCCACGGCCAGCGCAAACTGCGCAGCCGCCACGGCAACAGGTGCAGCCGCCGACTCGACCGGCAGAGCCGGCGTCGTTGGCCGAATTTATGGCGGCCATACGCGCCGAGATGGTCGCGCAGGAGGAGCGCACCAACCGGCGGCTCGAGGCGATCCTTGACATCGCCCGCCGTCCTCCTCTCGCGACGCCGGCCGGGTACGCCGCCGCAGTGATGGGGGGCCCAGCCTCCCCAGCGGCGGTGACGGCTCGCCGCCCCCCTCTAGGTCCCGCGGGTCTCACTCAGGGTGCCCGGGGCAAGGGCAAGGGGAAGAAGTCCCCAGCCCTGGCCTCAGCCCCGCCCCCGGCCTGGGCTTCAGCCCCGGCCCGGGCTCTGGCTCCAGCAAAATCCTCGAGCCCCCCGTTAGGGGGCTGGGAGGTAGCGGGAGCCAGTAAACAGAGACGGAATGCCGCCAAAAAGGCAGCCAAATTGGCCAGAAGGGCCAAGGCTGCCGCGATGGCAACAGCGCCGAGGAGGCTCCGCGCCCCTCGATCGACGGCCGTCGTCATCACACTGACGGCGGAGGCGTCGGGGAGGGGTGTGGAGTACGCCCAGGTGGTGAGGCAGGCAAGGGCCTGCATCGACCTGGGAGCCCTTGGGATCCCGGATCTGGTGTGCAAGCCCACGCGCACCGGATCTCGGATCTTCGAGGTCCCCGGCGCTACCAGCGGCCCTAAAGCCGACGCCCTGGCGGCTACGCTTAGGGAGACGCTGGACGCGGCTGATGTCCGGGTGTCCAGGCCCAACAAGTGCGCAGAAGTGCGCATATCGGGTTTGGACGACTCCATCACGGCCGAGGAGCTTAGGCTCGCCGTGGTTGAGGCCGGAGGCTGTCCTCAGGACACAGTAAAGGTCGGAGCTATACGCTTCGGCCGGCGTGGACTGGGGGCAGCAGTTGTCGGCTGCCCCATCGCGGCAGCCCAAAAGGTTGCCGATGGGCGGAGCCTCCTCATCGGGGGCTTCCAGAAGGTGCAGGTGCGGCTCCTGCAGGCTCGACCGGCACGGTGCTTCCGGTGCCTGTCGGTAGGCCACGTAGGGGTGCAGTGCACGGCGGAGGTAACAGTCGGTGACCGTTGCTTCCGCTGTGGCCAACCCGGTCATAAGGCCGGTAGTTGCGAAGCTCCGTTGCACTGCTTCAGATGTGCAGCGGAGGGCAAGCCGGCCGACCATAGGGTTGGTGCCAAGGCCTGCACCGCGGGGAGGCCGAAGCCGGGAGGCAGGCGCTCCGTCTCTGGTTCGCGGCAGGGCGCGGAGATGGGGGTTCCATAATGGATCCTCAGCTCCGCGTCCTGCAGGCAAATGCAAACCACTGTGTCGATGCTCAGGCACTTCTGCTCCAGAGCACCGCACAGTGGGGCATTAATGTCGCCGCTGTCGCCGAGCCGTACATTCACCGGTTTCTCGGGCCTGCCTGGGAAACCGACCTGGACGGATCGGTGGCACTGGTGCACAACGCCGCTGCCGGCAGTCCCCCCCTTGTTGTAGTGACAAGGGGGAATGGCTGCGTAGCGGCACTCGTGGGGGGAATAGCGGTCGTGGCAGTCTACTTCTCGCCGAGCCGAGTCATAGATGAGTACCAGCAGTGGCTGGATCATCTGACCGTCGTCGTCAATACCTGTTACCCTCACCCGGTTCTGGTGCTCGGGGACTTTAACGCCTGGTCTATGAACTGGGGTTCCCGGCGCACGAATCCGAGGGGCAGGGCAGTGGAGAGCTGGGCTGATAGTCTCAGCCTAGTTCTCCTGAATCGCGGGGCCGTCGCCACGTGCGTGAAGAGCTGGGGCGACTCAATTGTGGACCTTTCGTTCGCGAGCGCCCCGCTCTCAGGCCGTGTGCAGGGCTGGCGTGTCCTTGAGGAGGTGGGGACAGCGTCGGATCACCGATACATTCGGTTCGACGTCTCCCCTCCTGCGGGCGCCGCGCCGTTTACACCGGCCCCACGCGAGCCACGTTGGGTGCTTAAGCGAATGGATCGGGAGGTCCTCCTGGAGGCCGCCATCGTACAGGCCTGGGCCTCTGCGCCGGACAGGCCTGTCGACATAGACGATGAGGCGGCGTGGTTCTGGGAGGCCATGACGCGTGTCTGCGACGCGGCTATGCCTAGGGCTCCGCCCTATAATCCGAGGCGTCAGGTCTACTGGTGGTCGGCGGACATTGCGAGGCTCCGACAGGCCTCCGTGATCGCTTTCCGCCGGTGGACCAGACTCCGAAGGAGGCGTAGTCGCCCCGCAGATACGGAGCCCCGAGAGGCGGAGCTTCATGCGAGGTACAGGGAGGTCAGAAAGGCCCTCCGAGTGGCCATAAGGCAAGCAAAGGCAGCAGCTCATAAAGAGCTGCTGGAGACGCTGGAGCGGGACCCATGGGGGCGGCCTTACCTTATGGTAAGGGGCAAGCTGCGCCCCCGGGCCCCGCCATTGACCCGGTGTCTCCAGCCGGAGCTGCTCGGAGGAGTCGTTGGCTCCCTGTTCCCAGCGCGGGCGGTGGAACATATTCCACCGCAGATGACTCCGCCACCTAGGTCGCCTATGGCGCCCAACGTGGATGACGACGACGTGCCCGAGGTCACTTGGGTAGAGCTAGAGCTGGCGGTGTTAAGGCTTAAGGCCAAGAACACCGCCCCGGGACCAGACGGCATTCCAGGCCGAGCGTGGGTCCTAGCTCTAGGCGAAGAAGACGCTCTCGAGCCCCGACTGAGAGGGTTTCTCAGCGCATGTTTGGAGCGAGGCCAGTTTCCGAAGATGTGGAAGACGGGGAAACTGGTCCTCATCCGAAAGGCGGGGCGCCCGGCGGACTCACCGTCCGCCTACAGGCCCATAGTGTTGCTCGACGAGGTGTGCAAGCTCTTTGAAAGAGTCATTGCAAAGCGCCTCGTCGAGCACCTATCCAGGGTGGGGCCTGACCTGGCGGATGGCCAGTATGGCTTCCGCCGGAGGCGCTCCACCGTGGATGCCATCATGCGCGTGAGGACTCTGGCGAAGGACGCCGTCGCTCGGGGCGAGGTGGTGTTGGCGGTGTCACTGGACATCGCCAACGCATTTAACACCCTGCCCTGGAGCTGCATTAGGGAGGCGCTCGTGTATCACGAAGTGCCTCTCTACCTTCGCCGCATAGTCGGGGCGTATCTGTCGGAGAGAGCAGTCGTCTACCCAAGTGCGACCGGGCTCGGTCGGCGAGAGATGTCGTGCGGTGTTCCGCAGGGATCGGTCCTGGGACCGCTACTGTGGAACATCGGTTACGACTGGGTGCTTCGCGGTGAGCTCGCGGATGGTGCCGCCGTCACGTGTTATGCGGACGACACGCTGGTGACGGCGTGCGGGTCTACATACCGCGAAGCGACCTTGAAGGCCACGACCGCGGTTGCCCAAGTCGTGGAGCGGATCCTGCGGCTGGGTCTCGAGGTGGCTCTGCATAAAACCGAGGCCATGTTCTTTCATGGGCCTCGGCGCGTCCCACCAGAGGATTCCAGCCTCATAGTGGGAGACATTTCCATCGCCATCAAGCCCCAGATGAAATATCTGGGACTCGTTCTCGACGGCCGGTGAAACTTCGGGGAGCATCTCCGAAGACTGGCCCCTAAATTGAAGGACACAGCTGCCGCCTTGGGGCGGCTGCTGCCCAACATGAGGGGGCCGGATGACTCCTGCAGGAGACTCTACGCGGGAGTCGTGCGGTCTATGGCCATAGGGCCATAGACCGCACGACTCCCGCGTAGAGTGTGACCGCCCATATTGGGCACCCATATAGATGGGTGCCCAATATGGGCGGACACCCTGACGGTCCACAATGCGCGTCTGCTGCGTGGGCCGCAGCGTGCAATGGCCAGCAGGGCCATTAGGGGGTACCGCACGATATCTCTGGAGGCGGCGAGTCTCCTTGCCGGATCCCTACCGTGGAACCTGGATGCGAGAGCCCTTTCGATGCTATATCGGTATCGAAAGGAGGCGCGGGAGCAGGGACGGGAACCCGAGCCTGATGGAATTCGGGCCGTGAGGTCTCAGCTCCACAGGGACATGGTAGCGGAATGGGAGCTACGACTTGGGCGACCAAGCGCAGGGCACGCCGTAATAGCGGCGGTAAGACCCATCATGGAGGAGTGGCTAGAGAGGCCACACGGCAGCCTCTCGTACCGGCTGACGCAGGTGATCACCGGACTCGGGTGTTTCGGGAGTTACCTGTGTCGGATCCGGAAGGAGCCAACGTCCGAGTGCCATCACTGTGATGCGAGCGAGGACACGGAGCTGCACACGCTGACCGAGTGCCCGGCGTGGGACACGCCGAGGCGGGTCCTAGTGGCGGCTCTGGGGGTGGGAGTCCTCACACTCGCCACGTTGCTCACAGCGATGGTAAGATGCGCGAACGCTTGGGGTGCGGCTGTCTCCTTCTGCGAGCAATTAATGCTCGAGAAGGAGGCGGCCGGTCGGGTCCGGACCAGACTCCGGGCCCGGGAAGCCCGCGCAGAGCGAAGACGAACCGGACGTCCTCCATGAGCGCTGGCCTGGGGGTGACCGGTGGAGCCGCCTGTCACCCTAGCAGAAGCAGGCCGCGGCGGCGGCGCAAAATGCGCCTCCCCGTAGCCGGGGCTAGATGGGGACACTGTGGTCCCCACAACCCGAAGGGGGCCATCTCGATAGAGATGGTCCTGGGTCTGCCGGGGTGCGAGAGATATGCTTTTGGCAATCTCACCTCCGGCAACCAAGGACCCAAGACGGCGTGCGTTTTAGTCGGTTCGAGTCCGACATAACCGCCTCCACCGGCTCCGTGGGGGTGGTATCCGTGGGGATTTTTCGCACGATAAAAAAATAAAAAAAAAAACCCCCAAATCCTAGAGAAAAGTACATCGATTTTGCTAGGTACAGCCATAGGCTATATCCGCTCGCTATCAAAGACCTGACTACCAGCACCTTAGCGGTCAAAATATATAAATTTTAACCTGATATCAATGCAGTAAATAAAAACTGGCAACACAGAGAATATAGCACGAAATAATTTGCTATTCATAAGGGGAGAGGCGGTGGAGTGCACGGTTGTCGCAGGCACGTACACCACTAGCCATGAAACTGAGCTCTCGTAAAACCGAGTAAATAAAATCACACGTCGCTTTAAGTGCTTCTTAGACGGATAATATCGCGTTTGGCGGTGCGAATTGCACCACAATTGGTTTCGGTTGGAAGGTCAATTACCGTGCAAGCGGAACCAATTGCAGAGCCATATGAAGGATTTCTAGAATGGATACCAAAATAGAGTAATTTTTATTGAGACCTGAGTAAATATCATCTGTAAGCTGGCACCCATGACGATTAACGGACGAGGTTTTTTAAGATTCTGTCTGACGATTCACGATCATCACTCATTGTAATAACACTTCTTAACTGATTCTATCGTGACTTATTTGTTAATATTTACATTTATCCCGACGTTTCGGCTTATTTCCAGCAGCCAATATCGCGTGCTAGAGATACTTAGTAATTAGAATGAATTTTTAAGAATTTAGTATGACGGCGCGTTAATAAATTATGTGAGATTAGAGTGAATGAGATTTACTCTGGCGTAATACAGGACACTGGTGCTCTATGGTTGAGCGGCGACATTCGAATTTCGAACTGTCACTTTTGAGTTGGAAAGAATGGCGGGCGGTGCGTGCGGTGCGCGAGACGCACAGGCGTTATCGGAATATCTGGGGAATCGCTTCGCCCCTCAACCAAGCATTAGCGTGTCATGTAGAACGCTATTAATCCCTGTTGAATATACCTACTTTGATAATCAACGATTGATGTCATTGGAAATATTGTGATTCGTGTATTTGGTAGTGCCTTCTCCTCTCCCGTTTACCCACGCGGATTATGAGTGCTAGCTTACAATAAGGTCACCAAGATGTCAAAGACTCGAAGTAGCACCCCAGTGTTTACAAGTATGTATTAATTCAAATCGAATTAGAAAGGAATTTTTTGTGATCGTTCCCGGCGTGATTTGTACCTGTGATCCTTCTCTTACAGGAAGAAATGCTTTTGACCACTAAGCTACCAGACCACACCCGACAAAATCCAAATCTTTCTCTCTTTATACCTATATCCATCTATGAGGCGACGGTGGAGTAATCTACCGACGCTCTTAAGAGCTATGCTATCGCAACCAATGAATGATTTATTAATCATTTCTAAATATTGATTTCTGATTAGTCCACTTATTTGAGTGAATTTTTAAGTATTTAGTATGCTAATTAATTAAAATCCATTTAGAAAAGAAAAATGTTTTAGTTCGGGCGTGGTTTGGTAGCTTAGTGGTTAAATGCAGTGAGAGAAGGATCACGGATTCAAATCCCGCCTGGACCGGTTATAAAAAAAAATCCTTTCTATATCGATTTGAATATTACATTCATATAGTTTGAACTTACCTCAAAGTACCCGATCGAAATAGATTTCCTTAAAAAATGGTTATATCAATGGAAGAGGTTTTCTTCTTTCCTCTAGGGGTTGAAGGGTAGAAGTCGTTCCCACAAAAAACCGCATAAGCCGAATAAAAGGAAGAAGTAAGCATCGGATGCAACTGGAACTAAGAATGTACGCTGAACAAAACAAATGTGCGTACTCGTGGTTATAATATTCAACATTTTGACAGCGTCTTTGGCATGGCGGTTGCGTTCGCGACTGATACACAGATGGCGCGGGTTCGATCCCCGCTCAGTGCAAATATTTGTATGCATGAATATTGCTATTTGCATTGGTCTGGGTATTTCTATGTATAATATGTATATATTTAAAAAAAAAAAAGTATCTAAGTATGTTTATCCGCATTCCCACAAGCTAGTGAAGCTTACCATGGGTCTAGATAGCGTTGTGTAGAATGTTGTGGAATATTGTGGAACATAGAATAAAGCTTAAAATAAAGTCAATTAATAGCCAATCGTGTTACAAATTATGCTGAACATCTGCAAAGCAAAAAAACAATATCTTTAATATACTTTCTCGTGAAGTTGTATAGTTCTCGATAAAGTTATCGGTAGACTGGCTCCTCCAACAAATTTTATTGGAACCAATAAATAAATAACAATAAAAGTTATCACCTATTGTGAAATAAAATATGAAAGAATTGAATTGAATAAAACTGTGCAAAAAGACATAACTTTAGAATTGTGTGTGCGTTGCAGCGTGTGGTGAAAATAAAATGTGTTTGGGCAGTTAAAACTGTGCAGATAGAACTGTGAAGTTGTGAACTGTGAATATGATCTTGTTGAATGTATTTGCGCTGGTTTGGACAACGGTAGCAGCTATAACATCCGAGGTACCGATTATATTTTATGCTGCATATACCATCATCTTTCGAACCTTTCCTCAATTCAGTAGGGATTTGATTTCAGTTTTCAGTTTAACCACGAAACGATATTTTCTCCATTCTGATATGGTATATATGGTAGCCTTGTGGTATGGGTAATGGACTGCTGAGACGAGGTCTCGGGTTCGATCCCAGGTTTACCATGGCACACACCAATGACTTTTCGATGCTTTTCGAAGTTATGTGTGTATTTATCGCAGGTTTATAAGTGCCCGGTTAATGGCAATAGGCTCGCCACCTATTACATTGGGACCTAAACATAAACTGGCGAAATGTGGGTGCTAGCACCTCTGCCTACCCCTTCGGGGAATACAGGCGTGAGTTTATGTATGTATGTATGTATGTATGTATGTATGATATTATAAATGCGAAAGTAACTCAGTTTGTCTGTCTGTCTGTATATTACGCTTTCACGCCTAAACCACTGAACCGATTCTGATGAAATTTGATATATGGGTAGATTAGACCTTGTGAAAGGACATATGCTATGTTTGGTTGCGAAAAAGGAGGGTTAAAGGGGGTTGAAAGCTTGTCATTTTTTAAGATAGCGTGATGAAAGCTCACGTGATCTCCACGTCCCACTACTACTATTATTAATACTGCCAGTGGGGACGCTGTTTGACCGGGCGTGTGATCAGCCCTTCTATGTGGGGCCATTTCACCCAATTCCCCTGTAAATACTGCCATACACATTTGTATGGCAACAGGGACCGATGACTTAACGTGCTCTGCGAGGCACGACCAGGGCAATGCAAATACTCATATTAATTCATACAAATATTTGTACTGAGCGGGGATCGAAGACCGCGTCTCCTGCGTAGCGGCCACGTTCACTAACGCTACGCCACGGAGGCTGTCTACGGCCCACAGACGATATCAAAATTCTGTAGTCAGACCAGCTGTAGGGCTTTTCAGGGTTTCGGTGTAGTCTCTAACAAATGACAAACATTTTCATAAGGCAACCAATACCGAAATCTCACAATCTTCATTCTCGAGCGCTAATAATAAAATATTCCACAACATCCTACACAACGCTATCTATACCCATGGTAAGCTTAACTAGCTTGTGTTTTGGAATCTAGGATGCAGCATATTAAACATAGAAACACCCAGACCAATGCAAATACCCATATTCATGGATACAAATATTTGCACTAAGCGAGAATCAAATCCGCTCCCCCTGCGTAGCAGTTGCGTTCAATACCGCCACGCCACAGAGGCGGTCAAGCTGGCGAAGTCAGATGGCCTGCTCTGCTTTTTGCCATGATTTAGTTTTCTCTAACTAGCGATAGTTGGTGGGGCCCTGTAGTCTCTGAGACGTAGTGAGGTAAACCCACTAACTAATTTCATAGCATTCCATAGATGTAGTCTATACAATAGAAATATTTGTTATAGTCAGTGGTAGGAAGCGCTGGCATCCATGGCTGGCACTGAATATAATTGCTATTACAAACGCTAATTACGTCGGCACTTTGGCAACTATGTAACAAGATGGCGGTAGTTGCAGAGAAAATAAAAATCACGAACTGTTTTGTTTGTATTGTTTCAATGTTTTGTTATGAGTACCATTTTTGTGAGATGCAGATTTGGTGGTCTTAAAATGGTCTGAATTGTGGTGAACTATATACAGGGTGTGTTCTAAAGTTGTAGGATTTTGATGTTATTTTTATAATTTATATTTTAGCACTGTGTGCATATTAATGTGTTTAATAGAGAGCGATAAAACCTTGATAATATTTTTATTCAGCCCGTGAATCGAATTTACGACAGAAACAATGTTGATTGGATTAAAAAAACTACTTAACTTCAAAAATCAAAAAGCACTAAAAAAGGCATTAAAAACTAAAATGGTTTATTTATACATTTAATTCAAAGGTACAAAACATAAATAAGACTTTTCACAACTCTTAAGAATATATATAACGTTCTCCTTTTTTGAAGTCCGTTCAAAAGGGTAGTTTTTGTCATGGCAAGTCTCACATTCAAACGTCACATTTTAACGACACTCGCATAGATTGTAAAAGAAATCATGTTACTATTGTTGAACTTAACATCTTGTATCCGAGGTTCAACACAGCATATCAATCGCAACGATACCCTTATTATTGCTTTTTTTCGTGCGGAAATCCCCACGGATACCTCCCCTGCCGGAGCCGGAAGGGGAGATTATGTTAGACTCGACCCGACTAAATCCACACGCTGACTGAGGGTGTGGTACTAGGCCGGAGGTGAGGTTGTCTTCGACATATCCCTCGCACCCCGGCTTACGGTCTGGCCCTCTTCGGGACTCCTGTCATTACTGTTGATGATGATGAAGCTGATGAGAATAGAATAGATTCTATACCAAGTTCTAATATTATAAGCATAAACAAATACATACCTACACTTAACAACAGCCTGTAGATATCGCTTTTGTTGCCAAGTGATTTTGAAACAAAGGATTTTTTGCGTTTTGTGTGAACAAAGGTTTCACTCGGAATAACGTAGCAGGCTGCATACGAGGCGTTTGCATTGAAATAAATTTAAAAAGACATTAACCGATACTAGTGTTCATAGCATTTCCTTTAAAGAGAATATGTTAAAACGTTCTAGCTAGAATATTCAATGCGAGTGTATTAAAGAGAATCACTTAGGCGATGAAATTTCATTAAAGTTTGGTCTTTTTTTTAAATATATACATACATATAATCACGCCTTTATCCCCGGAGAGTTAGGCAGAGGTGAATTAACACCCACATTTCACCAATCATTGTAGGTGGTCCCACGTAATAGGAGGTGAGCCTATTGCCGTATTCCGGGCACTATTATTGACTCGATCTGAGACTGAATCTGGGCTGTATATATCTGTCTGATGTTAAACAGCCCTATCCCTTAGTCGCCTTGTACGACACCGCATGGGAAGAGATCGGGTGGCCCTAATTCATCTCTGCCAGGAACCACGCGGCTATCTGCCGGGAACCACGAGGCTATTTTTTTTCTGAATGACTTCTAAAAAGAAGGAGGTAGTGAGTAGGCGTGAGGTCTGACATTTGTAGACGGATTTGCAAAATTATTTTTCGTACATTGTATAGTTTTTCTGTGATTCAGTGGTGCACATTGGGAGAGACCTACATCCAGCAGTTGAATACGATATTGAATACGATACGGATTGTTGATTAATGGTTTAATAGGTACAGATAGTAAAAATGGTAAAAAGCTATGTAAAGTCTAAACACAAGGGGAGGTTACGTTTCTAAAAAAGTTCGTAAAGAAGAGTATCTATTAAGGTGGAACCACACCAAACGGTCCGCATCGGTCAGTATCGCATCGCACGCTCCGTACGCACGCGGACGGAGCCGATCTTGTGTCGCGGCATGTCACCGGCTGTATTTACCTTTGACTTGGAAATATAAACTTTAAAAACTGTATACAAGATTTAATTTCGTTTAAAGATTATAAAATTTGTTTCGATGCGGGCCGATGCGATCCGTTTGGTATGGTTGGACCTTTACACTTATTTTCTGCACATAGAAATACGTTTGGCGCTTGAGCAGTTTCTTCTTCATCTTTGCGTTAATCCCAGATGCATCCGAAGCTTTCAGCTTGTAGTCTTGGGTCCGAATTTGGCTAAACCACGATATTTTCTATGAAGCGACTGTCATCTGACCTCCAAAACCCAAAGCCGATATCAAAGCATAGCAGTTAAACCATTTGTTGGACTTTTGAGGGCTCCAACTACCTGTAACGACTGCCATAGATGTTTGTATGGCAACTGGGACCGATGGCCTAACGTGCTCTCCGAGGCACGACCAGACCAATGCAAATACCCATATTCATGTATACAAATATTTGCATTGAGCGGGGATCGAACTCGTGCCACCAGCGTAGCGGCCGCGTTCACTACCGCTACGCCACGGAGGCTGTCCGTAATAGCGTAATGATATTTAACGTGTATTTAACCTATAAACTTCTTCGATAAACGGGCTATTCAACACAAAAAAAAACCAGTTCGAACCAGTTTTTCCTGAGATTAGCTTGTTCAACCAAACAAACAAACTCTTTACCTTTATAATATTACTAGCTTTTGCCCTCGGCTCCACCCGCGTGGACCTCGATTATCGCGACCAAACATAGCCTATGTCCTTTCTCAAGGTCTAATCTATCCCTATACCAAATTTCATCAAAATCGGTTCAGTGGTTTCGGCGTGAATGCGTAACATACAGACAGACAGACAGACAAAGTTACTTTCGCATTTATAATATTAGTATGGATAATATGGATTAAGTAAGTATATATTAATATCATCAATTTTGTTGATCCAGGCATTCTTTCAAGAGAATCGTCGCTTAGCGAAGACGATAGTGGAGGCTTTGCAGGACCAGCAGTTTGATGAAGAGCTTCTTTTCGACATGAAGAAGGAGAACCAGGTGTACCTCAACAGGACCATGTCACTCATCATAAAGTATATCGTGAAACGGTGGGTAATCTTGAACTTTTGTAAGATAATATCTAGGGTGTGTGATTATGTAGATTTGATCACACTTAGCAGACGACCACAGTCTCAGGTTCATACCCCTGCTGTATGCGCCGCAGCAGAGGATGGCGTCCAGGGCCATTAGGGGGTACCGCACGATATCCTTTGAAGCGGCGAGTCTCCTAACCGGATCGCCACCGTGGATCCTGGAAGCGAGATCCCTTGCGGCACTGTATCGGTTCCGTAAGGAGGCGCGGGAGCGGGGATACGATACGATTGGGGACACCGTTGTCCCCCCTCCTGAGGAGGGCCAGACCGTAAGGGATGGCCCTGGGTCAGCCGGAGTGCGAGGGATATGTCGATGACAACCTCACCTCCGGCCTAGCACCACGACCCACAGTCGGCGTGCGGTTTTAGTCGGTTTGAGTCCGACATAACCTCCCCTTCCGGCTCCCGAAGGAGCCGGAAGGGGAGGTTATGCCGAGGGGGAGGGAGCCGATACGAGGCGATTTCCGCACGAAAAAAAATAAAATAAAAAAAGACGACCACAGTCTATTAATTTAGTTCTGTACTATTTCCTTGGAGGGTAGGCTGATTTACTTGTCAGCATATGTAAGGACAATACCTGTAATAGTTCTAAAATAATGTTGGGATGAAAACTGTCTGGTTTTCCAAAGTTTCAGAGGTAGTGTTTATTGAGTAAGACACTTTGTACTTTTTCACTATTTTTTTTCACCTGACCGGTTTCGCCTCACTGTACATAATTCCTTTGAGAATGCCGTGAGACGAAACCGGTCAGGTGAGAAAAAATATAGTGGAAAAGTACAAAGTGTCTTACTCAATATGTGTAGCAGATTCAATCCATCCATCAGGCCATCAATCAACAGTATAAACAGGCAGTATTTTTAATTTTTTCGAGCATAGCTTTTGATGTATCTTGAAGATCTAAGCTTATTACTTACAACAAAATTGAGTGTTGGAATTTTATTGTATAGCAGTAAATTTTTTTTGCAGTAAACTATATTATTAACTTTACTATTATTTTCTGTGGACCACGGTGAAGGACTCGTGTCTACGAACCTATTTTACACTTCCACAGAACTGATCATAAAAAATAGTGTATATTTCCAAGGTACACCGATGCGAGCTGATCCGTTTCCATCTGCAGAATCACATACCATGGAAAGTCGCCCTATTGAAGAGGGTTAAAAAAGTTGAAATTTTAAAAAGAATATGTTAAGATCACGGTCCCTGGGAGTGAGAGTTCTCACCCTCGTAACCCTGCTCACGGCGATGAAACACTGTGCGATGCGTGTACGGCCGGCGTCTCCTTCTGCGAGCAAGTAATGGTCGTGAAGGAGACGGTGGAACGGGAGCGGCGGCGCGAGCGAGAGAGACTCGCAAATCGGCGCGCCCGCGTGCGCAGGCTACTCGGGCGTCATTTTTTTTTTTTTTTTTTTTTTTTATATAGGACACGTCAATTTGACTTCACCTCGCCTGATGTTAAGCTAAAGGCAAAGTCTCGGAAAGAGGGTCACCATCGTAAACATTTACCATGTTAACAGTGGTGGCACTCAGCTTGACGGCCTCATTAGATGCCTTTTCACGCCCCGCTTAAAGGACCCGGGACTGTAGGAAGAAGGAAACACGTGAGCTGGCAGGGAATTCCAGGTCTTAGTGGTGCGGCATAGGAATGAATCACTGAAACGCTTGGTTCTAGCAGGTATACTCTGCACCGTAAATGGATGACTTCTTAGCCTTGCACGTGTCGTCCTGTGAAGGAAAGGGGAGGGTGGGACTAATTGGAAGAGCTCGTCAGAACATTCACCATGGTAGAGACGGTAGAAAACTGCCAAAGACGCAACATCTCTACGCATCTGCAAAGGCTCGAGGGTGTTCGTGACCTCAGGATCCCCAATAATGCGGACCGCACGTCGCTGCAACCTGTCGAGAGCATCTAATAAGTACTTTGCGGAGCCGTCCCAGAGATGTGAGCAGTATTCCACGCAGGAACGAATTTGGGTCTTGTATAGAAGACACCGCTGCTCCGGCGTGAAAAAACGTCTCACTCTGTTCAGGACTCCGAGTTTACGCGAGGCTGATTTGATGATACTCTCGATATAGTTTTTGTTATTCAGTTTGCAGCGAACATCCATACCGAGGATAGTGAGGTGATCCTGCAGTGGCAGTGGTGTGCTCTGAGGAGTGGGAAGGGGAAGGAAAGGAGATACCTTAGCTGTAAACGCACATGCCTGGGTCTTCTTGGCATTGAACTCGACCAGGTTCCTAGCGCCCCATTGAGAAATGTGGTCCAGGATCCGGTCCAGCTCTGTGACAAGAAGCTGTCTTTTTTCCGCGATATCAGACTGCTTGGCCGCAGGATGTGCGTGATAACTCCCGTGTAAGGTGCTGTCGTCTGCATAGCAGTGAATGTTTCCGTTACAGAGCATGTCATTGATATGCAGAAGAAAGAGAGTGGGAGATAAAACGGAACCCTGCGGCACGCCAGCATTTACCTGCAAGAACTCCGAAGCTCGTCCATCACAAAGGACGCGAATACGGCGCCCCTGCACATTCTAGGAGGCAGGCCGAAGGCTGGTAGCTTGGAAAGAAGCGATTTGTGCCATACCCTATCGAAAGCTTTGGCGATGTCAAGACTAATTGCCAGTGACTCACCGTGCTTCTCCATAGCCTCACCCCAATGGTGGGTCATGTACGCCAGAAGATCACCCGTTGACCGTTTCGGTCTGAAACCGTATTGCCGGTCACTAAGCAAGGAGTGATCCTCTAGGTGGCGCATGAGCTGTGTGTTAATTATGTGCTCGAACACCTTACACAGCACTGAGGTGACGGCTATGGGTCGATAGTTGGCTGGGTCCGAGCGATCCCCCTTCTTGGGGATCGGCTGGACATTCGCCTCCTTCCAAGCCGAAGGCACTGTACCCGAACTGTAGGACAGTCGGTACAGCCGCGTTAGCATAGGAGATAACTCCGCTGCACATTTTTTAAGTACAACCGCTGGAATACCATCAGGACCACTGGCTTTCCGTACATCGAGTGATTGCAGTACTGCACGGACATCGCGTTGCCTGATACGTATATCAGGCATTGCTTGGTCACCAGTGGGCATTGTCCGTGGTTGCATACCACAATCATCGACTCGGGAGTTGGCCGCGAAGAGATTGACCAGCAAATTTGCTTTCTCTTGCGGCTCATGGGCCAGAGATCCATCGGGATTGCTCAGCGGGGGCAGCGAGGGCTGGCAGAAGTTGGCTTGCACGGCTTTGGCCAGTTGCCAGTAGCCACGGCTACCCGTGGGATGCGCCACTAGCTCTTGGCCCAGCCGCGCTATGCGCTGGGCATCCGCCCTGACGCATGCCCTCTTGCAGACCTTTGTGGCTCTGTTGTACGCCGCCTTGAAGTGACCCACGTTGGGATCGCGCGTGGCGCGCGCCCGCACCCAGGCGCGGTACGCAAACTGTTTATGCTCAACAGCCTCCGCGCACTCGCGCCCGAACCACGGACGCGCTCCGCGGACTCCGGTGACATCGGTGTATGGGATATAGTATTCCATACCTAGACCGATCTCACCGGCGACGGCAGTAGCGCTCTCAGATGGGTTCTTACCCTCAAAGCAGCGTTCAACCCACGGGATGGACGCATAATAGTCGCGCAATCCATCCCAGTCCGCTGACGAGTAGTGCCATAGCCGCCTCTTCCCCTGCACGGGTCGTGGGGGCGCTACAATGGGCACGGTGGAGCGGACCAGACAGTGGTCGGAGTTACCTAAAGCAGCAATCACCGAGACACTGTACTGGTCCGGGTGACTCGTCAACAGAAGGTCAAGCAGAGAGGGCTCTAGGCCGGACTCTCTTGGTATCCTCGTGACCTTGTGCACCAATTGAGTCAAGTCATGCGCCAGGGCAAATGCGTGAGTGGCTCTTCCCGCATGGTTTGTTATGGCGGAGCCCAACCAGATCTTGTGGTGGGCGTTAAAATCCCCCAAAAACACCAATTCGGCGTTCGGCAACCGCTCCTGCGCATCATCTGCCGCCTGACTCAGGTATTCGAATAGTCGAGTTATCTCTGCATCTCCTGTATGGGAACGGTAAAGGCACACATAGACCTGACTCGTGGAGCCATGGTCTACGTGTACCCAAAGGATGGAAAAGGATGGGTCCTCTAGACAGCGCAAACGGCGACAACAAATATCCGCCCTAACAAACACGCACACCCCGGCTTTTGCTCGGAAATTTTCCTCGATAACATAGCCGGGGTAAAGCAGGTAGGTCGTGTCGTCAGGGCGGCGTATTTGTGTCTCCGTTAGAAACAGCATAGCTGGTTTCGCCGTCTCCAGGTGTTGGTGGACGGCGTTGAGGTTCTTATGGAGCCCACAGATGTTCGTGGACTCCACCTCAAATAGAGTTTTTGTGGGAGAGTCCCTAGCCGCTGTTTCAACAATTTTTGTTTTGTGCGCTGCCATGAGGTGAAGGGTAAGGGAGGGCGTGAAAAAGAGGTGATTGTCGCCGCAGCACCGCGTGACAAAACATGGGAGATTGGTTTCATCTATGAATGTGAGGCGTGACGAGAGCCGACGCGCCGAACGGAAGGGCCCCCGTACCCTCCCGATGATTTTATGGATATTTTTATTTGTATAAAGACAAAGTGATGGAACAATAACTTAAAATTCTAATGTATATATTTATTATCTATATTTCAGCTCGTCATGAAGTTTGATTGATAAAAAATTGTTGGTGATTATTGTTTCAGGGAGGTGGACAACTATCGATCGCGAAGAACTGACGCCATCAGCCGTCGCATATACACTTCGCTGGTCATGAAGCTTATCGACATCGCCAAGGTATAAAGTAAATATAGTTAATAATTAGTATGTTTGAGATTAGAAAAAAAATAATAACTAAATATTTATTTTATTGCTAAAAAACGTAGGGTACTGGAGGGGGCTCGATTGATGGTTGTTTATAAGTAGGTATACACTCAGTACAGAGCAGTAATGCCTTGCATCTTCGTTCGTTCCCGAGGAGGGCTAGACCGCAAGGGATGGCCCTGGGTCAGCCAGCGTGCGAGGGATATGTCAAAGACAACCTTACCTTCGGCCTAGCACCACGACCCACAGTTAGCGTGCGGTTTTAGTCGGTTCGAGTTCGACATAAACTTCCTTTCCGGCCCCGGCGGGGTAGGTATCCGAGGGGATTTCGTCATAAAAAAAAAATACAAAAGAAGTTCTCTCAAGTCATGGGTCATGAGTACCTAAGTATGAAATGCTTTATTTGGCCATTAATATACTGTGTGAGGCCATCTTACACCCCAGCATAAAAATAACTTTCCTCAAAAGATGGACTATCAAATGAAAACATTTATTTTCAAATCAATTTGGTAGTTCCTGAGATTAATACACAACAAATAGACAAACAAACTCTTCAGCTTTATTATTAGTATAGACTAGCTGTCCCGGCGAACTTCGTACCGCTAATTTTTTCCTACCCTCGTGGCGTCAGATCCCGTTCCCGCTGCACCATTTAGGGGGATGAAAAATAGATAATAATTAAATGACGATTGATCATTTTTCTACCGGAAAGAAAAAATTATTAAATTACTAAAATGGCTATTAAAAAATAAGGGTTGATCGTAGAAGGGTGAAAATTGAGGATTGTATGTATTTTTGTATGTTGTATCATAAAAAAATTGAAACTAAAAATTTTGTCTAAAAAATAAAATAAAAAAATTTAGGGGTACCCCTAACATTTACTTACATTGCTCAATTTGAACTTTTTGCATTTTTTTTGCTAACTGTAAGTTTTTACAAAATCTGTGAATGCAGTTTAAAATGTCAGAAAAAGTTAGGAAAGGTCTTATAAGAACGTTTTGCTGTAACTGCAACGGTTAAGGTACTTGCCCTTACTGCCCCGTTTCAAAAATACACCCTGTATATTAGACTAGCTGTGCCCGCGACTTCGTCCGCGTGGAATGTACTTAATAAAAAAAATCAGTTTATTTTTTTTTTGTTTTTGGCATTTTTTTTTAGCCTAAGTTACTCCTTATTACATAAGCTATCTGCCAGTGAAAGTCCCGTCCAAATCGGTCCAGCCGTTCCAGAGATTAGCCAAAACAAACAGACAGACAGACAGACAGACAGACAGACAGACAGACAGACAGACAAAAAATTTAAAAATATATATTTTGGTATGTGTACCGTATATACATTCATATGCATGTAGTAGAAAGCGGTTATTTTAATATTACAAACAGACACTCCAATTTTATTTATTTGTATAGACTAGCTGTGCCCGCGACTTCGTCCGCGTGGAATGTACTTAATAAAAAAAATCAGTTTATTTTTTTTTTGTTTTTGGCATTTTTTTTTAGCCTAAGTTACTCCTTATTACATAAGCTATCTGCCAGTGAAAGTCCCGTCCAAATCGGTCCAGCCGTTCCAGAGATTAGCCAAAACAAACAGACAGACAGACAGACAGACAGACAGACAGACAGACAAAAAATTTAAAAATATATATTTTGGTATGTGTACCGTATATACATTCATATGCATGTAGTAGAAAGCGGTTATTTTAATATTACAAACAGACACTCCAATTTTATTTATTTGTATAGATAAATTAGTTTGACGGATATATACTTTACGTTAAAGGTCAATGTGTATTTCAATTGCTCTGATTTATGTGTTCCTAGTACATCAATTAGAATAGTACTATGAACTACGTGATTTATTTGCGTTCGTGTATTATTTATCTCCCTAGTAATTGATTTGTACTTTTGTACTGCAATAATATACGATGTTATCTTTGAATAAAAGATATCGTTTGGTTAAATCAACGGAGGACAGAAACATGTTGAATATCAAGATTTGATATATCGGGTGATTTTATATTCGAATCGGAGCGAAAAATTTTGGCCACAGTTTCGAAAGCAAAATCGTCTGGAATTAATTCGGAGAAAAAAAAAATCACAGCCCCCATATATTATTCCCCTTCGTCCATATTGATAACCAGAGTTTGATAACCAGTTACCAAAGAAGTATTCCTTTATAGTATAGAAAATTTCGGGCTATTTTTTTTATATTTAGTTCATTAAATTGACTAATCTCAGCCTAATACTGTCTAACTAGACATAGCAAAAGAATAATGGACCACTACAGAGTCCTACAATGGTGGTTCCTACTTTGGCGATCTCGACAAATGATTTTTCATGCTCCGCTTAAAGGACTCAGGACTGTACAAGGAAACACATATCCTGGTAAATAATTATAAAACTTTATTAACGCCCCCTAAAATCCAACCACACGTCCTGATTGACCACCTGAATCTTGTGGGGGGGCGGACACACGAAAACAAATTTACTGGCATGGCTAACGTGACTCTGGTAGAATTTCTCGAAAAACTTGACACTGGCGTTTCGTCATTAATGATTTTATAATACACTAGCTGTCCCGGCGAACTTCGTACCGCTAATTTTTTCCTACCCTCGTGGCGTCAGATCCCGTTCCCGCTGCACCATTTAGGGGGATGAAAAATAGATAATAATTAAATGACGATTGATCATTTTTCTACCGGAAAGAAAAAATTATTAAATTACTAAAATGGCTATTAAAAAATAAGGGTTGATCGTAGAAGGGTGAAAATTGAGGATTGTATGTATTTTTGTATGTTGTATCATAAAAAAATTGAAACTAAAAATTTTGTCTAAAAAATAAAATAAAAAAATTTAGGGGTACCCCTAACATTTACTTACATTGCTCAATTTGAACTTTTTGCATTTTTTTTGCTAACTGTAAGTTTTTACAAAATCTGTGAATGCAGTTTAAAATGTCAGAAAAAGTTAGGAAAGGTCTTATAAGAACGTTTTGCTGTAACTGCAACGGTTAAGGTACTTGCCCTTACTGCCCCGTTTCAAAAATACACCCTGTATATTAGACTAGCTGTGCCCGCGACTTCGTCCGCGTGGAATGTACTTAATAAAAAAAATCAGTTTATTTTTTTTTTGTTTTTGGCATTTTTTTTTAGCCTAAGTTACTCCTTATTACATAAGCTATCTGCCAGTGAAAGTCCCGTCCAAATCGGTCCAGCCGTTCCAGAGATTAGCCAAAACAAACAGACAGACAGACAGACAGACAGACAGACAGACAGACAGACAAAAAATTTAAAAATATATATTTTGGTATGTGTACCGTATATACATTCATATGCATGTAGTAGAAAGCGGTTATTTTAATATTACAAACAGACACTCCAATTTTATTTATTTGTATAGATTTTACTTGACATTGGCAAATTGCAGCAATTCGCTGCAGAAGCCAGTAAAAGAAAGAAGACTTTATTTACATTATGAAATTGAATATCCTAACCCTATGGACTGGTTTCAGGACCTACCTCGGAACACGACTGATCAGAACCGTATCGACAAGGCTCATCGCTTCTACATGTCAGTCGAAAGTCGGGACATGCACGACCAGATGGCAGATGTCCAGGTGTTCCATGCTTGCGCCAGGCTCTACGACATCATGTTCACGGTGAGACATTAATCCATGCTAATATTATGTGCCCAGGGCTAGATGGGGACACTAAAGTCCCCACAACCCGAAGGGGGCCATCTCGAAATAGGTAGTCCTGAGTCTGCCGGGGTGCGAGAGATGTTTTCTGCATTCTCACCTCCGGCAACCAAAAACCCAAAGACGGCGTGCGTTTTAGTCAGTTCGAGTCCGATATAACCACCTTCACTGGCTCCGGAGGGGTGGTATACGTGGGGATTTTTGGCACGATAAAAAAAAATTATGAACGCCGGTAACTTAGTGGTTAAGGCGTCGGCCTTACGAACGAGAGGTCCTGGATTTGAATTCTGGACACTACTGTGATGAACCCACTCCTAACACAAGCAATTTAGCTTAGCTGGAGGGGCTAGCAGGAATATTAGTAATTTTGGTTCTAAAATCTTTCTATTAAAAAAATGCGAATTTAACTCTGTGTGTCTGTCTGTATGTTACACTTCCATATCAAAACCTCTTAACCAATTTTGATAAAATTTGGTATAGGGGTAGATTAGACCCTGAGAAACGACATAGACTATGTTTGATTGTCAACATCCACGCGGGCGGAGCCGCAGGCAAAAGCTAGTAAGTATATAAAAAACCGGCCAAGTGCGAGTCGGGCTCGCGCACTGAGGGTTCCGTAACTTAAGCTACATAAACAGCAATATATTTTGATTACGTTGTCTTAGAAGTTTCATTTTTGTACAGCTTCAAGACGTTATAGACGTACGAGAGTTACGTTATAGAGAGGGAGAGAGAGAGATACGAGAGTATTTGCCTTTAGTTCACCATTGTTACTGGTCTTTCGTAACCAGCAACGAATATGGAATTATTTTCTTTATGTGATAGTACACTGGTTACTTAACAATAAGGAATTAATAAACTGAAATAGGTACATCTGCAATGCATTAGTAATTCGGTATTTATGAGCAATCGTCCACTTAATAGCCGTCTGGCTCTGGCGCCTTGTTAAAAATTCCCCAAATGAGATAGACACTTAAACTTTGCAAGAAAAGGACATGGTTTTGCTATACAAATGTAAAGCCAGACATGTGCAAATCATAAAACACTACAGATAATGGCCTATGGGTCAAACCTATTGAACAATGTCCCTAAGTGCGAGGAATACGGGGTTATTTATGATGAGAGCGCCACTCGGAACGACAAGCGCGCATAAAAACGATCGACTTGGTAAAAAAAAGGGGCTGTGAACTAAAAACGATAGTGGGGTTGACTCGCGATAGCACGGGATCGAGACATTCGGGTTTGGACAGGAGATCAAGGCGGTTGACGAGTTGGTGTGGAATACGGGAGTTAGGCGCGGAAGACTTGAGTAATTTACAAGTGTGACATTATTAAGACTACAGACGTGGTGAGTTGATTTCATACTATCTATTATTACTGTTATACTTTGTGCCACATAGTTTTGTGCTATTTATATATTGTATGTGTATTCCTATCCCGGGCTGAGTAATTTATATGAGTAGGTTAATAATAAATCTCTTGATATGTTGAATCGCGTGTCCGTTGATGTATGTTACGTGGTACCGTAAACGGGATGGCTGTGAGAGCGTCACATGTAATGAGTCAGGCGGCAGACCAGAGACTTGTCATAGCAGAGACCGAGGATACCTTTAATAGGATAGCCTCCTGTCGTAGATGCTCATCTCCCCTGTAATCTGTGATACGATGGCGGCTTTACATGATGATGGCGTATGAGGAACATCGTGCTTATAGATTAGGAACAAGTTATCGTACCGAGACCGCAACCTGCAGTCGTATAATGTCATTACAACCGTCTGGGATAACTATGGCTGGGTGAGGTTCGATTCCCACGGGGGACCTAGCGTCGAAGTGCAGCTCCCTCAAGCACAGAGGTCGGTGCAACCAGATATGTCAGATGGAAGATCAGGAATTACAACTCCTGCGGTACGGGAACCGGTCAGTGAAGTATAGTAACTTGTAAACCGAATTTATACGTACGATTGAAAATATGTGAAACAAGTAACTGACATCAGCGTATTCGTTCGTTGTTACATTCTCGGTATTTATTGAAAGGCTAAAGCCAGTGGAGAAATTACTGTCTCTGGATGAATTTCACAATATCAGTGCGGTCGGAGGGGCACTAATATCTCCCGCCAATGGGCGGGGGCTGGCACCTTCGGCATAGTTTCATGTCGAATACGGAAAAACGAAAATTACTCAGCTTTGGCTAGGCGCTGTACCGTCACATCCCTATGACAACTAGCTACGTCGTTTTTGTAACCAAGTTACTGTCGGATGGAGAACAGCCTAATCTTTTGTCACTGTCTACTACCCCCACGGGGAGAGGATGGCTGGCTCCATTCTACTCCACTGGGCACAAACACGGCACTTCAAACAATATGAATCAAAATATATCACAATAACAGAAGATACGAATGAATTGCCAGCCTTCATTTCATAAGAAAACCTTCCGAAACTTTAGTCCCTCCATCCCTTAGTCATCTTTTACGACACCCATAGGAAAAGCTGGGCTGGTCTTATTCCACTCCTCCGGGAACCACCTACGTATTACCAAAATCAACTCAATTTTGTACTGAATTGCTGCATTCATATATCTCTATGGACACAAAGGTACCTGATGTATACCTACACTTTATTCCAACATGGATCACCACATCCACTACCGAAATTCAAAGCCTTCCAATATAATACGAACACAATATTTATGTATCTACGACAATGCCTTACACCTTACAATCTTAGAACACAATCTGATACGGCTGAGGTGGTAGACCCACAATAGAGCCAATCACGGTGAAGAATTAATCTTCGCCACAGTGTAGAATAGTTCGTTATCTTTATACAACGATGGTGCCCGCTACGCTACCTCTATTATATGGGTTGTATAGCGTATGTGATGTGACACAATGACAAAAACAGATACGGCAAAAATACATCACAATACCATAGAGAGCACAAATTGCTATCCTACTAATATTACTAAAAACGCGAAAGTTTGTACGTAGGTATGGATGGATTTCACGTCTAAATGGCTGGGGCGATTTAAATAAAATCGGGATTTATACATGGGCTGTCTTTGGTCGCGGTGAAACGGTAATTTCATGAAAATAAAATCACTATAAAAAAAACAACTAGCGCCAAATAATGCAACAATTTAAAAAAAAAAAAACGAAAAAATACGATTTTTTTTTGTCCAAAGCGATTTTATTTTTATGCCAATGTCTTATGTACCTGGAGTACTATTAGGGGTTTTCGGCATCGAAAGCGTTCCTCTTACACCCGGTAGATAATAGATGTTGAATAGGCTAGTTGACACTTTTTTCAAGTAGGTCCTTAAATGCTTACTGACGTTATAGAAGATCCAAAAAAAATACTTTATTTTTTGAGACCTAGAATACTTAAAAAAGAACATTTTTTTAAATGTTTTTGTTAAACTGACGAAAACGCATTCCGCCATGTTAATCTGTAGATTATCCGTGCTGTGACGTCATACTATTTGTACATTCGACGGGTATCATGCGGATGATACTCTGTTTACAAATTGTATGACGTCACATAATGGCTGACAGCTATTTTAGAGCATTTCAAATAAATAAAAATATACAATTTTTAAATGGAATTTATACAACCACCTGATAGTTTTAATAGTTGTATTCGTTATATATTGGTTTTGTACGACAAATAATGTAAGAAATACGAGAAACACTCTTAAAATTTCGTCAAATAGCTTATTGGCTCCCGAAGATTTAATGAAGCAAAAACATCATATCCAGTTCACGCACAACACTATTCCATGATAACTTTAGCTACACATGTATTGGTTATTTACAGTAGTGTGTATAGAATGAGACGAGGACTATTGTCGTTCGACCTGGCTGAATTTATTACTATTTATTTATTCTCTTAACTACTCGGGACTAAAGAGAGGTACATAATTTATGTAGGTACTAGGTAAAGTTCTGCGGCGAGCCACAGCTATTCGCATATATATGGTACAACATTAGATTTATTTTCGTTTGTTGTTGTATTTGTGTAAGATTGAATTAATTAAGCCAAGTTTGAGAAGGTTGAGGTCAGAGAGGCTATACGACATAGTATCTATCTGTCTATCCGTATCCACAACACTGAGACGACTTTTAGGCACTTTAGGTCATAATACCGGCATGTCAAGGCGGTTCATTAAGTATATTTACCTGAATGTCTGTATACCTGATAGTCCACTTCTCTGAACGTCCATTCCTACTCTACGTCCCTGAACGTCCACTTCCTAACTTTGTTCTGAATTTCGCTATAGGTACTAGCACTGTGTGCTGGGAAATGTTATATGTTTTTCTTTAATATATCACTTCCTTCCTTCAGGTTCATCTATAACAACCTGAACGGGATTTTTTCAAGGTCCCTCCAGCCAGAGCCTTCCTGGTCCCCCGACCATTCTGACAGCTCTAGCTAAACACTATGGAGACGCTGTATACCTGCATGCAGATGAGTTTGACTTCAGCCCCAAAGATTTCTGTGGAACCTGAAACACTACGTTACGTACAGCCAGCGTCAGAGAAAACAGACCCCCTCAATACTTAAAGAATATCGCCGCCTGCGCCGGCCGCGTCACATGACTCACGAATGACGTCACGTGATGCGATCGTCGCAGAGCTGCGAACGAGCGAGCAGCTTCATCTGCCTTTTATTTGCATGTTAATATTTGTAATTTTCTGATATTTTTCGTCTTTCGGCTCAATTGTATACCATGATACAATATATTCACAAAAAGATGCCACTGCCGCTTGAGGATACGAACCCGCATCCCCAGCGCCAGCCGATCATTTAGACAGTGCCTTATACCACTAGGCTATCTGTTCACTTAATAATAATGACGAAATTATGAATAACATTACTCTTTTTATCGAACAAAGTTAATTACGGTGTAATTTTCTAGACCATAAGGTTTAAATTTCAACTTCCACCATATGTAACAATAATAATTACTCAATTGACTAAAAGATAAGGTTGAATTTTATATAGACTTCTTTTTTAGTTCAATAGATTACGCTTTGCACTACCGTCATGTTTTACTCCAAAAACTATCTGCGGCTATAGTATTATAATATCTGTTACAGCGCGCTAAAGTTGCAATTAGAATACTTCTTTGCCTTATTTACTAAACTGTGATTGAAGGTAACTTTATAATTCGTAGTAATTTGCATTGCTGTATTAATCCTCCTCGTAATATTATTCAATTTATTAAGTTTTTGATCAGTTTTTTGAGTAAATTGAAAGTATGGTTCGATTAACAACATTTATGAAAGCTAAAATTGTAGTTCTCTGGGAGCAAGAACAAAGCATAAAGAAAATAGCACGAAATATGGGCATAACGGTAAGAATTACGATAAAAATACCTATGTTATATACCTATTTATGTTGCTTAATCAATCATGTTATATTTTCGTTTACAAGTTAGTTTTTTGGAGTTTCTTTTATTTATTATAATTTTCATTACAGAGAAATACAGTGCGTAGATGGGTGCGAAGGTATCAAGCGACGAGTGATATTAATGTGAACGCCAAGGACCTCGCCCAGTTGCTTATACTCATGAATCAGAGCGGCACCGTGATATTGTGGAAGCTGTGAAGGATGTGCTGAGACTTTTGGAGTGTCGCTGAGCACTGTTCGACGACATCTACACGCTGCGAACATCCATAATTATAAGCCAGCCAGAAAGATTCAACTTACTGACGATCATCGCACCAACCGAGTAATTTTGCCACTCGTTATTTAAATTCCGACTGGGAAAACAACATTGTTATATTTACCGACGAAAAATGCTGCGCTTAACATTAGGTAAGTAAATGATTATATTCTCTAACAAATAAATAAATAAATATATATATATATATATAATATAATGTATATAATACGTGTATTATATACATATATCATATGTATATAATATATGTTTATATATATATATATATATATATGTATATAATATATAGGTATTATATATATATTTTAATTATTATTGCTGCTGACATTGTTTTACATATTGCAACAGATTTGAAAAGGTTTATTATTTTAGGTTACTGGGGATGGATGTCTTCAATGGGCCCAGGCGAGCTAGTGGAAATAGGTGACCGCATGAACAGTGAGCGATACCTAGAAATGTTCAAAGACGTAATGCTGCCTTCTGTGCGGGTCGCATATCCAGAAGGACAAATTTACCTGGTTCAGGATAACTCTTCAGTGCATCGGTTCCGAATTGTGCAAGACTGGCTAAATGCACAAGAAGATATAACGGTGTTTGAGTGGCCGGCTAAAAGCCCGGATCTTAATCCTTTAAAAAACTTGTGGGGTCAGATGGTAAACAGAACTTGGGAACTAATGCGAAATAATGCCGCATGTTTTAATATGGTTTCGGGGATGAAAAGTCGTCTTCGAGAAGTGATAGTAGACAGTGAGGGCCATCCTCTCCGTTATTAATGCAGTTTATCGATTCTTACCCAGGACAAATCTTTGTGTGATGAACACGATTATTTGTTATGTGTCTGGGTGTAATTTATCTAAAAAAATATCTAAAATACCTAAATATTATATCAGTCGTCTAGTATCCTCATCAGTTATCACATTAAGGTGCTATTTTGGGCTAGATGACGCTGTGTATAAAGTGTCCTAACATTCATAATAATAATAGTATATTATTAATATTCCATTACTCTTGTTTACAAGTTTAGTAATCTTCTAATGTGTTAACGATGCACCATCTGACCTCACATATTTTTCTAATGTTGTGTTAAAAGGGTTACTTATCAGAAAATGTGATCAAAAAGGAAGATGTATATTGCTATACCGTTATAGTTTAGCATGTTGGTTCTTTCTTTGTGATTCACAGGCACGAATAACATTTCATTTTATAACCATTCTTTTATATTCGAAGATTATTCAGAGTGTAAAAAAATAATGTTGGCAACTTTAAATAAATATTGTAGTCATGTTTCTAGAATTATCTAATATTAAACATTTTATACTTCACTTAGGGTATTGTTTTGTCAATAAATTTAGGTCAGGTGAAATCAAAAAATAAGTAACCCTAATTTAACTCAGATAGAAAAACTGTATACTCAACCAGGAAATGGCCTCCATGTAGTCCTAGAAATGTAATTCGAGAAATAAATTAATATTGTTTATGCAACAAGCCTATCTTTTCTTACAAACCTCATACCTACTATAAAATTTGATTCCTTAAATAATAATTAACAAAAATGGTTAAGAGAATAAAAAAATAATTACATATATGAATAAAAAAAGAACTTTGGGTCCGAGGATTTGAACCCCCGCTTACCGTATCCTCAAAGCGTCACGCGTCGGTCATAACCACTAGACCAACATGCTATATACGTAATGCTTCAAAAAACTTCAATGCTTTCATGTCATTATCAAGGGAGGTTCCTTTTCTCTGAAGCTTACTGTACAACCCGAGGGGTTTGCCTCAGGTGCAAAAAGACCGCTTTACCAAGAGCAAGGGTTGTAACCTCAAGAAATTGAATTCAGTTATTGAGAAGTTCTTGTGTGGTATTTACAGGCTCCTAGAATCCTGTCTGCGCTTGGCAAGTTTGACGACCTGACTCCTAGGAGCTTGGTGAGGAAGCTGAGCGATATGGAAATTAAACCGGTGCATCTAGGTGTCGCGTTGCTAATTCAGGTGAGTTTTCTTTCTTTATTTCATGAATACCAATGGACCCATTTAGACCCTTATTAACTGACTTCAAAAACAGGAAAAAGATCTCAATTTGGTTGGATTTTAAGCTCACTTTTATTAGTAGACAAATCATCACTTTCGTCAGTCAGCTGGGTTAAAGGTCTGTAGAAGCACTGAACTGATAATAGTACTAGCGTAGAAGAAGGCAATTTTCCTTAGCATGCATTGTGAGGTTTCTATCTCTGGAGCACTAAGTATCAGTGTCTTGGTCCCTATACCCGGTGCCGATGGTGTACTATTTTTAAATATACATCCTGAATGAAATTTTTAAAGCATTAAGGGCCGGTTCGACCAATCACGAGTTAAGTTTATTCCTAGAATGAAGAGCCAAAACAGCTATACAAATCATCAGGAAGGAAAAGATCGCGGGTTCAAATCGCAGCCGAGCGATTAATTTTTCCTGATCCCGAATTCCCGAAAGACTATAAAATCACCTTGTATATTCCACAGTACTACCTCCGCAATGTCATCAACTTCGCCATCCGCTCCAAGACCCTGGAGGTGCTGTCCACCAAGCCACAGGACGTGGGGCCGCAGGTCATCGAGATGCTCAAGTCCTTGGCCGCGAGGCTGCTGCCCGTGGCCGAGCTCATGGACATCCACTTGGCGCACTCCAGCCCCGCCTTCAAAGACACCTGCCCTTCGACTTGGCTTGGCATTGTCAATAATAAAGCTTAGATTTGAAAATATTATTCTTTATAAATAAATATTCCACAACATTCTACACAGCGCTGTCTACACCCATGGTAAACTTAACTAGCTAGACTAGTTAAGCTTGCAACAGTCTTGTAAAATAACCACTAACCTAACCTATCCGAGTCGGTTTGCACTGAGTCGGGGTACTCAGTGCAAACCGACTCGGATCTAGGTTAGGTTAGTGGTTATTTTTTTTCAAACCACCCAGAAGTAGGAGTCCCGCGAAGCGGGGCTCCGTCGAGCTTTTCCGTCCGTAAACATTTAATTTAATGCCACCTTTTGTAGTTTTAAACAGTTCACAACTTTCACTCATCTCGACAAGACTAGTAGTGAATTGACGACTAATGTTAATAAGGACTGTCTATTTATGTCAGACTTATTTTATTTTACCCTCATGTTATTACTTTAAGTGTTAATAGCAAAAAACATATTAACTTACTCATTAACATAAAAATTGCCAGCGCTTGTACTAAATTATCTTTATATATATTATGGTGAATTTAAGTTATGGAAAATGGCATTATTGAAAACGAGAATTATAGCAAATACATTTATGGATTTAAATTATTATGATACTTGATCGATTATATGACCAATGAAATTAGTGCAAGTCATTTTATGTCATTGCACGATTATGGCAACTGAAGCGTTATTTCTAATGAAATTATGGCAAATACCAGTATGGTATATGAAATTATGGCATTTTAAATTATGGCAAACATTAGTAAACCATCAAAAATCTATGTTTACAAATGGTTGAAAAATTTATAAAAGGTTCCGACAGTTCGTAAGAAAGTTGGTAGATGGCTCCACCGTCGCCTTTAAAGACGGATATAATGGGAAGGGAAATTTGAAGTGATTCAGGTGTGGTTAGTTGAAGCTCAGTTGGAAGAGCATTCCTGTAAGGGAAAGTTGTGGGTTCAAGTCCCACTTGAGCATTTCATTTTTCCCGAAGAATTCGAACGAGAAGAAGAAGTACCTATACTACATAGTAAACATACAAACAAATCTATAATACATACAAACTAACATAGTAAAAAGGGCGGCCACATCGCAAGTATTACCAAATCTCAATATTGATATATCGGTAGCAATCGGCACGCGTGCTATTATACCGCCATGGGCGCGGGCGCAGGTCAATACCGAGTATAGCATTTTATTGGACTGCTCAGATTTATGGTCGAACTATGGACTGTTATAGATCTGCTGCTGTTAAAAAGCAAACATTTTAATTTAAATGTTGTTTTTATAGGGTTTTCTTTAACTTGTAATGTTTTAAATAGTGAAGGTTGAAAAACTGAAATCTTTTTTGTTACTGTAGATTATATTATGATTTTTTCTTCTTTTTAGATTCTTTATTTAAAAATTAAGAATTAGAATACAAAACCATGACACCGTTCAATTGTTTTTTCTTACAAAAAGGCTTTCAGTCCTAGCTTACGCTCATTCAGAAATCTGATTTAGTGAAGTATAACCGATTCAAGATATTTTTCGCGGAAAGTTGTGATTGAAAAAATGCCAAGAGGATTATCAGAGGTTTTACGAGCTAATATAGTAACTTTGAGGGAAGAAGGATACACAACGAGAGTAATAGCACGCAGACTTGCTATATCCCAATCCTGTGTCGTGGCTACGTTGCAGAGGTACCACGGAATGGAGAATTTAGCTGACCGACCCCGCAGCGGTCGCCCAACTGTTTTGACAGCTGCCCAAAAGCGCTATATTAGATTGCTGGCAGTCCGTGATCCCACAATCAACGCCACTAAAATAAAAGCAGAAGTCAGGGCCGCCTCTGGGCTTGAAGTTAGCACGCAGACCGTTCGCAATTGCTTGCACCAGGCTGGATTACGAGCACGGAGGTCATGGCGAGCTCCGCTCAATTTCCGGCAACGTCAACAACGAAGATTGCAGTGGGCTAGACTTCGGCAAAATGAAGAAGGTGAGGAAGAAAACATTTGGCAAAACTGTCTCTTCGTTGACGAATCCCGAATCTCCACTCATCCAGATAACCGACGTGTCCGTGTCTGGAGAAGACCAGGCGAACCGGAAAGACAAAGAACTGCCACTGGAACAGTTCAGCAAGGCGGAAAATCGGTGTCTTTTTGGGGTGGCATTATGATTGGAGCTAGAACGCCTTTGATCCCGTATCGGGGCTTCATGACAGCAGACATGAACAAAGCAGTTGCTATTGATGATATCGTCAAACCATTCCGAGTAAACCATGGGCACCAATCGAATACATAGGGAAAAAGAATCTTCTCGGGCGGGACTCGAACCCGCAGTCTTTCCCTTACAGGGGGAATGCCTGACCAATTCGGCTACCGAGACACGCCCGATATGATTCAAATTTCCCACCTTATACGTTGTATAGTTAGCATACTTAATGCTATAAGAATTCCTTCAACATGGGCACCAATTTGTACTGGTCGATGATAATCGAGCTCAACGAATCAATGCTGCTCTTCAAGAATACGATATCACACGATTAGACTGGCTTGCCGGCTCGCCCGACTTAAACCCAATAGAGCACGCGTGGGATGCTCTTAAACGAGCTGTATGGAACCGTGAGCCACATCCCCAGACAGTTCCAGAGCTCAGGGAAGCCGCTATTGAAAAATAGGATAGGTTACCCAGGAAATGCTGGATAACATGATCCTCAGCATGCCCAGGAGGATCTCCGCATCTGTTCGAGCCAGGGGAGGAGTTATTTTATATTGAATTTACACCTTTTAATAATAAATTGTAGTTTAAGTTTAATTGAACAGTCTTTTTCTTTCTATGAAATTTCTATCACAATTGCATTATGATTAATGGCTCAATTTTTTTAAATAAATAATAAAAAATAGTTTTATATTTTAATTTCAAACAGGGTATTTCTATTTAAAGAAAGCATACAACATAGATTTTTTCTTGATAAAGTTAAATTTAAAGAATTCTAGGAGCTTATGCCATTGATCGCAAACTTTTTCTGATGTGTGTATGAAGATGTGAGTGATTTATATTATTTCCTGTGTTCTTTAGAAATATCTATACTAATATTATAAATGTGGAAGTAACTGTCTGTCTGTCTGTCTGTATGTCTGTCTGTGTATATGTTACGCTTTCATACCTAAACTATTCAACTGATTTTGATGAAATTTCGTATTGGTGTAGATTAAAGCCTGAGAAAGGACATAGGCTATGTTTGGTCGCGATAACCGAAATCCACGCGGGCGGAGTCGCGAGCAAAGCTACTTATTTTATAAAGGGTCCTGAAGTCACAATGCCGCAAAAAAGATTTAGAGTTTAATGTTCATCAGACAAATAATATATCGAATTTTAATTTTTCTACTGCTATTGCTAAATCACCATGATATGCCAATAATTACTACCATAATTTCAACAACGCCTAGATGTATCCACGATTTTTACCCATAATTTTACAATACCAATCAATTTTTTTTAAGTACATATTCTTTGATATGACATTGATACTTCAAAATGCCATAATTATTGAAAAAAAAGTAGATTTTGGTCCACCCCATCTCTTCCTAAGCGGTGTCGTACAAGGCCACTAAAGTTTAACATCAGACAAACATAATGTAGCAGATCTAATGGTGATTTCCACTTTACCTAACTCTAGTTATTATCTTCTAAATTCAAGCCAAACTAAACGAAAAATCACTAACTCCAGTCGACAATTAACTAACTCTTATCTAGTAAAAAAAATTCACAGGGAACAAGTAATTAATTTAGTTTTTCTTGTTTTACTCGAGTATACAACGTTTTTTGTTTATTAATTTTTCTCTTAATGCAAACTGTATTTTTTCCCCTATAAATGAAGACTAGAAATGTAATGATCAATAAAGGTACACAAAAGCTATGACGATTTATAGTTTTAAAAACTTTAAACGCTTATAACTCAAAACAAGGTTTTTCGACATAGTGACTTTTCGCTCTACGGTGACGATATACAGCACAGACTCAGCATCAGAGGCATGGCTCGAGTCAATAATAGTGCCCGGAATGCGGCAATAGGTTGACACCATATTACGTGGGACCCAGTGGGACCGAATCCAATGATTGGTGAAATGAGGGTGTTAATTCACCTCTGCCTAACCCTCCGGGGATAATGGGGTGATTGTATGTATGTATGTATGTATAATTATTGCGATAACAGCCCGGTAGACGGTAAAGTAACGTAGCCGCAGTATAACAATAGCACGAATGACGTCATAACTTATTACTCCATGAAATGCAACTTTCTGTAGAGATTAGTGTTTTGAGGTTTCAATAAAAAAATGTACCTATCTTATTTGACTAAAGATGTATCAACTAGATGGTGAGATTCAGAGATCTTGAGATCTTGACATACACTCAGTGGCCTTCTATACTCAATCGGGGTACTTCCAGTTTGCCCCACCTAGCGTTCCCACTGGTGGGGCAAAGTATCATCACAGTAACAAATTATCAATTGCCATTAAGTGGGCCATGTACTTACAACCCGAGTGGGATAAAAATGACCTGATAATGACACGATATAAAAAATAATACATAACATAACATAAACTCACGCCTGTATTCCCCGAAGGGGTAGGCAGAGGTGCTAGCTCCCACATTTCGCCAGTTTATGTTTAGGACCCAATGTAATAGGTGACGAGCCTATTGCCATTAACCGGGCACTTATAAACCTGCGATAAATACACACATAACTTCGAAAAGCATCGAAAAATCATTGGTGTGTGCCATGGTAAACCTGGGATCGAACCCGAGACCTCGTCTCAGCAGTCCATTACCCATGCCACTAGGCTACCGCAGATTTATTTAAAAAATGATGTTATTCTTGAGTTCCAACAAATTCAGATCCAATCTATGTCGCCATTATCATTATAAAATAGGCCACTGACTCACTCGGGTGACATTATGTTTAAAAAATATACTATAATGTCTGTTTTATAGTCTATTTTATGTGAGAACAAGCATAGTGAGAAGACAGGCGTGGACTTGTGCTCATAAATTGTTACGGACCTGCGCGCGCGCCGATTTTATAATATAGGGCGTAGTGACGTCATAATGGCTAATTTTATAGACGCCCGTGTCCGTCGCTAGTAAAAATTTGTTTTCTTTGAATACGCGGGAAATATGACATTGTGTTAGATTATTAGTTATTAAATTATATTATTATGTTGTGTTTCAATTTAATAATTTGCCTACGTTATCATCATGTCGTCCAAACCGTATCCGGTGACGGCGACTCCTAACTATAATAAGGCGTCACCTCGCCTTTTGGCAATATCTGTAGTATTCTACCGCCTCTATCATGTTACATCTATCTTCAAGGTAGGCAGGTCAGGGGTATAACGCCCCTGGTGTTGCATACGTCCATAGGCCGCGGTAACCACTTACCATCAGGTGGGCCGTGTGCTTGTCTGCCACCTAAGTAGTATAAAAAAAGTGTTTTAAATAATTATTTCCCTCTCCTATTCTACACAGAACAAAAAGTGCACAATAAGTGCAGGGCTGAAGTGTCACATCCAAATAATGTAACCCAAAATTCTTTATCCTCTTCATCTTATCGTTGTCCTCGGTTGCACCTCTCTTACACCTTTCTTACACTCTCTTTTTATTTAGCTTAAGTACCTATATTGGCTTTTACGGGTGTGACAGCAAGACTCCAATAGACGAAGGTTTTTATTTGTTTGTCAAGCCCGAAATATGTCTTTTTTTTTTTTTTTTTTTTTTTTTCGTGCGGAAATCCCCTCGGATACCCCCCCTGCCGGAGCCGGAAGGGGAGGTTATGTCGGACTCGAACCGACTAAAACCGCACACCGACTGTGGGTCTTGGTGCTAGGCCGGAGGTGAGGTTGTCAAAGACATATCCCTCGCACCCCGGCTGACCCAGGGCCATCCCTTACGGTCTAGCCCTCCTCAGGAGGGGGGACAACGGTGTCCCCAACTCGCCCCCGGAATGGGGAGGCGCGCTGTTCAGCGCGCCGCCGCCGTGGCCTGCTTCTGCTGGGGTGACAGGCGGCTCCACCCGTCACCCCCAGGCCCGCGCTCATGGGGGACGGAGGTCAGTCAGTGCCCTCCGACGCCCGAGTTGCCTGCGCGCGCGGGCGGCGCGATCCGCGAGTCTTTCTCGCTCGCGCCGCCTCTCCCGCTCCGCCGTCTCCTTCACGACCATTACCTGCTCGCTGAAGGAGACGCCGGCCGCCCACGCGTCCGCGCAGCGGACCATTGCTGTGAGCAGGGTGGCGAGGGTGAGAACTCTCACTCCCAGGGCCGCCACTAGCTCCCGCCTCGGTTCAGCCCATGCCGGGCACTCGGTGAGCGTGTGCAGCCCCGTGTCCTCGCTCGCGTCGCAGTGATGGCACTCGGACGTTGGCTCCTTTTCGATCCGACACAGATATCTCCCGAAGCACCCGTGCCCGGTGATAATCTGCGTCAGTCGATACGAGAGGCTGCCATGTGGCCTCTCGAGCCATTCCCCCATGATGGACCTTACCGCCTCTATGACGGCATGCCCTGCGCGTCGTTGCTCAAGTCGTCGCTCCCACTCCGCCACCATGATCCCGTGGAGCCGGGACCTCTCGGCCCGAATGTCTTCGGGCTCGGGATCGTATCCCCGCTCCCGCGCCTCCTTACGGAACCGATACAGTGCCGCAAGGGATCTCGCTTCCAGGATCCACGGTGGCGATCCGGCTAGGAGACTCGCCGCTTCAAAGGATATCGTGCGGTACCCCCTAATGGCCCTGCAGGCCATCGTCTGCTGCGGTGCATGCAGCAGTTGCACGAACCTGGCCCGCAGGGCGTCCGCCCACACGGGGCACCCGTACAGGGCCATGGACCGCACGACACCCGCGTAGAGTCTCCTGCAGGAGTCCTCTGGGCCCCTCAAGTTGGGCAGCAGCCGCATCAGCGCGTTAGCTGACACCAACAGTTTGGGGCGCAGACTTCGGAAATGCTCTCCGAAGTCCCACCGACCGTCGAGTACGAGCCCCAGGTATTTCAACCGGGGCTTGATGTCGATGGGAGTACCTCCTACTGTCAAGCTGGATCCCGGGGGTGGCCTGCGCCGAGGACCATGAAAGAACAAGGCCTCGGATTTGTGCAGAGCCACCTCGAGACCCAGCCGCCGGATCCGATCCACGACTTGAGCAACAGCGGTCGTGGCCCTCTGGGTCGCCTCGCGGTGTGTAGCGCCACTCACCGTCACTAGCGTGTCGTCCGCGTAGCACGTGACGGTGGCACCGAACGCGAGCTCACCGCGAAGCACCCAGTCGTATCCGATGTTCCACAGGAGCGGCCCCAGGACCGATCCCTGTGGGACACCGCACGACATCTCACGCCTACCGACGCCGGTCGCACTTGGGTAGATGACGGCCCTCTCCGTCAGGTACGCCCCGACTATGCGGCGGAGGTAGAGAGGCACATCGTGGTACACGAGCGCCTCCCTGATGCAACTCTAGGGCAAGGTGTTGAACAGCCCGAAATATGTCGGTGAGGTCCTACACCCACAATTTGCCATTAATTCTCGGGGTCCAAGGTGTATCAGCTTATCATAAGGTTGGTCCTTATGATAAGCTGATACACAGCCTACTGAATGACAGACGAGACTGGAAACAGGCTTTTTTCTGGGATATGGGGGGTCAAAAAACAGTCACTTCTCTAAAAAATCCCTCAAACCAAAATATGGAAAGGAGAATTAGGAGCGCAAAAATAAGCTTTCGCCGCAATCGGAATACCCCAGGGTTAAAGAAAAACTAAAATATTTCACTTGAACTTCAAGAAGTACCTACTTATAATTCCAACCTTAAATATTAAACCCTATCTACTCAAAAACAAAATAAAAAACCGTGTTCATAATTACACTAAGCGGCTATCACATAAAGGTTGGGGCACACTCGCTGCGTGTTTTAATGCTGATCCGGCTGATGGGCACCGCCATAAAGTCAAACAAAATACAACCCTTTATCTGCGCAGGCATGCCTGCTCGTGTTTATTTTTAGAATTTTTCCCGACAACCCTTTTGCCACAACCCTAGTTGATTACTTCTCTTATTGTTAACCCTACTGAAAATGGCGCGAACATCTTGTCATTTTATTTTTTTAAGCAACAGATTCGTTTACTGACGGATTTTATTTGGTTGACAGGGGATTGTGAACGTGACAACCATATTGATACAAGTACATTGATATAATAGTTACTTTACTTTTAAACTCTCGCGTTCCATGATCTATATATATAAAAATGAACCCCTATTTCCCTTGGTCACGACATCACGCGTGAACGGCTGAACTGTTTTCGCTAATTCTTTTTTTGTTGTGTTCGTTATTGTTAGGAGAAGGTTCTTATGAAAGAAAAAATGAAGAAAATTGCGCGAAAAATTATAAAATTTAAGAATACATAGCCACCATATAAAATAGCTGATCCGACATACGCCATGTCTAAATTTTGAATTTGGAATACGAATTGGAAAACATGTGTTTAATGTTCTAATACTGCTGTATGATATTCTTCTATGTTATCTGACGTTTGATATAGAATTGACATTAATGCGTGCAAATATCGTCAGAGGGTGATTAGTAGACATTCTTCTGAATTAACAAAATGCCCGTTGCTTGGGCCGCGAAAATATTTATGGTGGCTATTTTTTTATTTAGGTCGAAAGATTGATGGTTTATGGCAGTATGAACGCCCTTGAGCGTAGAGGTATATGGTCGTGTGGGTCCCATAGGTATATAGGCTCCGTAGGTGTAAGTATGGGCCCCCGTGACCTATTAGTGTCGGGAGCTCCGTAGGCGTATGGGGCCCGAATCGAAATGCTTTTCGTTCTCAAAATAATTAGGAGAATTTGATACAGCTAATTGATTCTAATTTCTAAGGCGAAACGAAGTTTGCCGGGACAGCTAGTATACAATAATAATAACGGGAAATATCGCGATCATGAATCAAAGAATCAATCAAAGAATCAATTTCATTTATTCAGTTTAGGTACATAAAGAGCACATATGAACGTCAGAATTTTACAAGTACTTTATGTCAATCACAGAAAAAATAAATTAACTAAATCATTGGAAAATGATTCTTTCGCTGGTTCGGTAGGTGGTTCTACTGAGAAGAGACCAGGTACCGGTACCGGGACCATGATATAGGTACATACGTACCTTTGATTTGCTGACGTTTCGATCAGGTTACACCAGCCGTGGTCACAGGCTGACTGACTCCCGTAATTATTATTGTATAATAGTTACGTTGCCGTTTATACTTTTTTGTTGCAAGCGCAAAAAATTTTCGCCTCATGCCTAATGTGATTGAGCATGGGGGTACGAGGTACTCCGCCAATAACACCAGTACCCAAGCCAAGCTCACCTGCTATCGGGTATACCAGCTGATTAACGGTCTAGGCTCCGGTATAGCCTTTTCTGTCAGAATTCGGAAGTCAGACGGCTTTTTTTTTCGTGCGGAAATCTCCTCGGATATCTCCCCCGCCGAAGTCGGAAGGGGAGGTTCGAACCGACTAAAACCGGCAGTAGCTCCCATAAATGCGTAAATCAAATCAAAAAGAGGAGAAAGACTAGGCGGACCCTGGGTTCTGAAGTGAAAATCTCTGATATAAGTGGGACTGTGGGTACCACGCTAAGATGACAATGAATTCAGAATTATTTTACAGAGATCGCGTCTTTCTTCAAATCAAGTCGTTAAATAAAGTAATTAAAAAGAAAACTGTAGAAATCCTCAAGTCAAAGTCATTACCCCTTTGCAAGTTTACCAAAAGCGCATAAAAACAAGCATTTTCCAAGAATACCGAGCATTAAGTAAACCATAACCCTACAGCACCGCAGCAGTTAGAACCACACAGCTCCCAACGGGTTAAGTAAGTACCGTTAGCAAATCAATTACACGAGTAACCCTTCGATGCGAGGCCGCAAAGTCGAGTATTTTTCATTACAAATAGGCTTGGAAGATTTATGCGTGTTTCTGTCCCGATATCCCGGAAAGATTTTGGTCAAAACGACCCGGGGGTAAAAATGGCGGGGTCTTATATCAGGGCATTAAATGTTCGGGTGTTGAGACATTAAAAAGTAGGGGATTTATAAGGGTATTTATTCTCAGATACTTACATTTTGTATTTTGGGTATATAAATAAAAAATGTAGTTTTAGTATTGTAGTATATTAAGGTAGTTAAATACCGTCAGATATATTAAATCAGTACTGAACTTACGTGTGTTTCACCACAAGTATCTGTAATGTGTATGTACTCGTATGTATACGAGTACATACACATACACTCACGCCTATCAATCCTCGAAGGGGCAGGCAGAGGTGTAATAACACCAACATTTCGTTACAACAATGATTTTCGGTTACACGTAATGGGGGACGAGCCTATTGCCGCCTAGCGGGCCCTTTGTCTTGGGCTATATGTTTACTGTCGGTTCAGGTTCGATCAGTTTACCTATCCCTTAGTCGCCTTTTACGACACCCACATGAATAGCTGGGGTGGTCCTATTCTCCTCCAACAGGAACCTACACGCCATTTTGTATTTATATTTGTACAAATAAATTACAAGTTTAGTGTAATTTTAGGATTTGTATAGTTTTACTTAGTATAATAATAATAAATAAATAAATATTCCACAACATCTACACAACGCATTTAGACCCATGGTAAGCTTAACTAGCTTGTGTTATGGAATCTAGAATGCGGATAAACATACTTAGTTACTTTTTTTTGTAAATACATAAGTAAAGTAAAATATTCTTTATTGTACACCAAAATACACAAATTGATAGGAAAGAAGTCATACATGAAATACTGTACAATGGGCGGCCTTATTGTATACAACAATCTCTTCCAGGCAACCTTTGGATGTACAGGAGTGTACAGAAATGAAAACATACTCTCACATCTCAAACATACATACATATTATACATAGAAACACCTAGAACAATGCAAACAGCCATATTCATGCATACAAATATTTGCACTGAGCGGGAATCGAACCCGCGCCTCCTGCGTAGCAGTCGCGATCACTACCACCAAACCACGGAGACTGTCATTATGATTTTTTCACCATGGGGAACCCAAATTAATTAGTTAAATATAATGATGCTTAAAAATATATAGGAAACATTTATAATCATTTTTCAAATATCTAATTGGACCATAATATATGACTGGTTAGTAATGTGACACATCCCAATGGCAGTCATCTGGACTTCCGTGGCCTAATGTTTCAGAACCACACAATTTGGCAATTGGTACATCATTAAAATTGGCTCCATTTACTGTGCAATAAAAATAAATAATACGCCTATTTATAGGGGTTAAAACTAGTCACAAAAATTTTAAGGATATAACATTATTTGATACAAGTTTTTGATAGATTTTCAACTGGCTGTAACACGAAAAAACATAGTTTCATAGCTAAAAGATTTAAAGACGTAGGGTCGTGATTATTTCAGTAAATTATTGGTAAATATTGATTGCTATTCAGCAGTGGAAACGAGCTCAGAAGTTGACGTGAACGGAGACACGGGCAACAGCTAGTTATAAGATCGAAATATTGTGAAGGTTATAAAATTGTCACAATGTTCACTTTATGCAGTTCCACACAAATTAAAGGCATACACACATTTTTCAGTACCTCGTCAATCATCCTGACAAATCCGGGCCACTTCGTTAGCCAGAGCAATAAAAATAAGGCTACATGTACACGGTTCATTTCATATGTTAAATTATATTCATGCTAAAATGTGTTTGTTTGACTTTCACGCTTTAGGATTCAACCGATCAACATTACAATTTGATATACACGTTGTCAGAGTTACAGTCAGTTATTAGATAACTTAAATCCATAAATGACATAAATTTTGAAATTTAAAAAGCTTCGACACTCCCCATCCCTAATTTAACCCACATAACTTTTAAACAGCTCAACCGATTTTCATCAAATCTATCTAAGAACACTCGCACATAAGTCACCTATAATACAAAAAAACTAAATTGAAATCGCTTCATCCGTTCGGGAGTTATGATGCCACGACAGACGCGTTATACTTATAACACCCCTCTCTTTGCGTCGAGTGTTAAAAAATACTGTTCTCAGAGACATAAAAATAACTTTTATACAGTCATTTTGCAGAGTACCAACAACTCAGTCTAAAATAGAAATTTAAACACAGACTCAAACTAAAATCAGAACTCACCCAGTTCGCACAATGAACGTTTACCTGTGGTATCTGCTAGAAAATCGAATATCCCCCAAATTACTTGATCAAATCTTCATTAACGCGAGCTCAGTCGCAGACAAAAGCTAGTATTGAATAAATCGAGGAACGGGTGGGTACCTCATCTATAATTTAACTGTGGAATTAATCGGACAGGCGAATGAAGCTGTACTATAAAATGGATTGTTCCTACAATGCACCAGGAGTGTAGAATTCGTCTGGCAGTTAGCTGGAACTGGCAAGAGCCAGACAAATTGGTTGGATTTATTGATTGCGATTCGCTATTGTTACTATTCAGATGTATTTATTGGCAGCTTCTGCATGCCAATTTGGCGTTTGCGAAATTCAGAATTAGGTCTAGAGAGAAATATTAAGTGTGTGTTATTAAATCCATGTGTCCATAATCGTTTTTTTTTACAAAGGACACGTCAATTTGACTTCACCTCGCCCGATGGTAAGCTAAATGCAATATCTCGTAAACAGTGGTGGCACTCAGCTTGACGGCCTCATCAGATACCTTTTCACGCCACGCTTTTTAATTTGTTGTTTTTTTTTACCACTTAGGTTCCAGACAAGCTTACGGCCCACCTGATGGAAAGTGGTTGCCGTGGCCCATGGACGTGTGCCACACCTAGAGATTCACACCCCGTGCTACCGACTCTGTAAGAACCTTAATAAATGGAAAAACC
This sequence comes from Eilema sororculum, assembly GCA_914829495.1. NCBI lineage: Eukaryota > Metazoa > Arthropoda > Insecta > Lepidoptera > Erebidae > Eilema > Eilema sororculum. The sequence continues at coordinate 27,018,392 of OU618534.1, forward strand.
ACTGCAGGTTCTTGAATGCATCCGAGGCTTTGAACACAAAGCTTCAAGTCCACTTTCTCTTCCTTTAGATTTGACCTCCCAACCCCAAGAGAAAAACCTGCACCAGACCATGCTTGTACAAAAGTTGGTTAACGTTTTACAGGTGAGGTGGACTAGGATCTCAAAGATGTTGAGCGAGTTCGTTAACACACCCGGTCAACGTACCTTAACCTAACTGTTACTAAAAGCCCTTAAGCCAACGAAGCGAGAGAAAAAAGGTAAACAATGTTTCAGCGGTTCCAAACTTTTTTATTTGAAAATGATTACGTATCACTTCAAACGCATTACAGACGGATTGAAATTCCTCATAAGATGGCGGATCTGGCAATTTAGAACCGCTGTGCTGACAGCTTTCCTGTACTACGAAACACACAACGACAGCTGTCGCTCGGCCATTGTCGCGTACGTGTGATATGTGCGACAAGGACAGAGAAAATAATCGCTAGTTTTTTTTTATTTTATTTATTTATTCTTTATGTACACATAAATTATATTTATATAAAATAGTGAGACGAGATGTACAAAGGCGAGCTTAACTCAAAGCTGAGTTTTCTTCCAGCAAACCTGGGAGTGCACAGAGGAATTGCTATATGAGTGGCAAAGTCTAGTGTACAAGAAGCATCGAATTTGATTTAGGAGGTATACGAGACGTATACCCCAGGTAAAAGGCATAAATATACATAGATACTACATATACATACATGCAACATGCACATATACATACATACATAAACACATACATACATACATACATAAATACATACATACATAAATACATACCTACACATACATAAGTACATACATACATACATACATAAATAAATACACACATACATACCTACACCTACGTACATATGTCTGCTATAGTTGCGAGAGAAAGTAGTCTCTTGTTCGTTTTTTAAAAATGTTCGAAGATGGACTATCGCGTATGGTGTGAGGAAGAGAATTCCAAAGACGCACTGCAGAAACTGTAAAAGAATTGTCGTAGCAGGAAGAACTATGACAAGGAGTTCGCAGTAGAAGAGAGGAGGAAGTACGACAGGGTTTACCCCTGGGCACAAGGAATTCAAAGCGCTCACGAAGATATGAAGGAGAATGAGGATTATGAAGAATAGAGAAGAGAAGGGAAAGAATATGAACATCTCGACGCCGCCGAATTGGTAACCACTTTAGTTGCTTTCGGAACTCGGAAACGTGATCGTATTTGCGGAGACCGAAAATAAAACGAATGCATAAGTTTTGCAGTCGCTCCATCTTGTTCCACAGTTCTTCAGTTGCATCCAAAAAGGTGACGTTGGCATAGTCTAGAAGAGGAAGGAGAAGAGATTGAGCAAGACAGACTCTGGTCTTAAAAGGAAGGAAATTCTGAAGAAGCTTAAGAGAGTGAAAAGTGCTAAAAACCCTCCTGCTCACCTCGTTGACATGACTAGTCCATGACAAGTTGCAATCGAAGATAATACCAAGGTTTTTGGCCACCGAGGTAAAAGGTATCAAGGTGTTGTTATAGTAAATAGGAGGCAGAGAGGCATGGTCAAGATTATTGTAAAAATATCTGCTCCCTATAATGACTGCTTGCGATTTAGCTGGATTGACAAACAAACCAAAAGATTTTGCCCATGCACTAATGCCTCTGAGATCACTATTGACGGCCGCAATTGCCCCACCTACCTCGTCAGCCCCAAAATGACGGTAAATCTGCAAATCGTCTGCGTAGAGATGATAATTGGAAGATATTACTTTGTTGATAGCATTAATAAAAATGGAGAAAAGAAGGGGAGAGAGGACGGCACCTTGCGGTACACCCGCAGCAAGGTCACACCAGTCCGAGAACGCCTCATCAGAGCGAACCCGCTGCGAGCGACCCCGAAGATAGGAGTTGAACCAAGCGATTACAGAGGACGATATATTTAACGATGAAAGGATACCCAAGAGGATGTCGAAATCAACAGAATTGAAGGCACTACTGAAGTCCAGTAAAACCAAAACTGTTAAGAGTTTGTTCTCCATGGCCAGTCTTATATCATCTGATATTTTGACTAGTGCCGTGACTGTACTATGGCCTGAGCGGAAACCAGATTGGTATGGATTCAGTAGACCATTAGAGGAGAGGTAACTGGTTAATTGATTACGCACCACGTTCTCGAGCACTTTGGAAAGGATCGATAGGATTGAAATGGGCCGAAACTGGGATAATAAGGCGGGATTGGAGGTTTTGGGTAAAGGGATGACAAGTGCTTTCTTCCAGGCCAGTGGAAAGGAGCTATGCTCAAGCGAAAAGTTAATGATGTGCGTAATGGCTGGCAGGATATCATTTAGAATAGGTAGTAACATTTGTTGTTGAATACCATCATTACCTATTGCTTTCGTTGATATTGATAGGATTTGTTTTTTTATATCGCTCTCTGTAACCGGGTTGAATATAAACGAAGCACATTCAGGCAGGGGAAGACTGGAAATATAACTTAACGTGGATGCCTTATCTACGTCATCTAACAAAGTCGGAGGCATGGAGAAATGAGTATTCAGCGCATTGAGGTCAATATTCTGCGTGATGTCATCGATTTTATCGGTTTTACCGATACCAAGAGATCTTAAAAATTGCCATACCTGAGATGTGTTGGAATTATTGATGGAGTCGTGGATATGGCGCCTTTTTGCATCCCTACACAGACGACTGCAGTGATTCCGAATAGTTTTATAAGAAGCCCAATTGTTGTCAGTTGGATTGCGATTGTAGCATCTTTTGGCTTTATCGCGCTTAGACATGGCCAATTTAATATTTTCGGAGAGCCAAGGTGCAGGCAGATGCCTTACCTTAACCTTCCTCAGTGGAGCATGTTTATCAAAGAGACACATGAGGATTTTGTTAAAATTGTCTACCTTTGTGTCAATGTCCCCGGAATTGTAAACAGGAGAGAAATCAGCTTCTCTCACATCGGCTCTCAAAGTTTCCAAATCGATTTTTTTGAAACTTCGAAGAAAGAAGAATTTAGGATTAGGTTTTGGCGTACGAATTTTATAGGAGAGGTAAATGAGATCATGATAAGAGAAAGGAGCAGGAAGTTGACCATGAGTAGCAACCTTATCATCAAGCTAGTTATCGCAACGTAACTCAGTAATGGTCGCTTTGTTTACCTTTTTTCTCTCGTCTCGTTGGCTTTACTTTACATAGTATTCAAATTCTTTGTTCACAGTCGAAGTTTTCAAATACAAAATCTTCGTACATATCTTCAAGTTTCGTACTAGCCGAGAGAGCAACAAAACTGCCTCGAGTCTGACTACATTCATCTTTTTAGCGCAGAGATCTTTTAAGATTCATGTAGACGAACAACTTTGCGTCTAACATAAAACAAGAACGCTTGCCTTTTGGCATACTGACTGCACCTCGCTTTTGCACGTGATTTTTTCACCTTTCTTCTGCATAGAAAGTAGCGATTGTGAGAATTTGAATGTTTTATTTTCAGGTATAGTTGTGGCAGATTACGAATACTGGTGTGTTCATGTTGAGTTAGTACACGTGTGTATGTGTCTGTGGGGTGACGGTAATGAACGCGAGTGCTAAGCAGGAAGGTGGGTTCGATTCCTTCTCAAGGTAAATATTTAAGACCCAGACCAAGAGCCATATTTATATACATGAATATGGGTCTTGGTCTGGTTGATCCTCACGGTAAACCGTCGGTCCCCGTTGCCATACGAACTTCTATAGTCGTTACGGGTAGTTTGAACCCTAAAAAGTCCAAATACATGTCTCTCTCAAAACCTCTTCTCGAATCCCATGGTACTTAAATGGGCGTGAAAATATATTTCTCGAGTCTAGCAAAGGAACGACTTCCATTTTAGAATCAGCTTCTAGAATAATGAAATAATTTAGTTTTTAAACAATCAGTTTTCTATCAAACTTGGTGAAGTATACTAGGTTTTTTAAACAATTACGGCTCCAACTTTCACAATTCTCATAGAACTAAATTATGTTCCTTAGCAGACAATCATTTCATTTATTCTTCGCACTACATCGTACTCATAAATCTAGTTATAACAACAATGACACACTGAACAGAAAACTTCATCACATGGTCTGTCGTCTATCTCCCGAGCTATTGTGTGCGGACAACAGTTTTGTGAACACACGAAACTGTCAGCAACTTCCTGCTGATAACAGTGCAATTGTAATGCAAGTGCCCACCAGCTTTAATATATGACGCCCTGGTACTTCTCTCACAAAAATTAACTTCTTACACATACATTCACGCCTTTAAATCAACGAAGGGTAGGAAAAATATTAACACCCACATTTTGCTATGCTTAATGACCCCAAGTAACAGGGGGTGAGCCTAATTGCTGTCAAGTGGGGTCTTTGAGTTGGGCTGTATGTTTACTACTAACTACTTAATTATCGTCTAATTATGGTAAGTTTTTTATAGGACACGGCAATATGACTTCACCTCGTCTGATGGTAAGTTGAAAAAATACGTGACCATGATCACACGTGCGTTTATTTATTCGAATATAACACGGAGGACAGAATATGATTAAGCAATTTCCTTTTCTATGGTATATAAATAACCATAAATTAGGGCCGAGTTAATTCGACAAATTAGGAACAAAATTTAGTCCCTTTGTGGGGCATATAAGATAATAAATTAATTTTGTAGCTGGTACCTATCAAATAAAAGAGCCTGTAACAAAAATCTCAATGGTTTTGCTTATTTTTTAAATAAATAGTGTAACGTTCAAACTCACGATGTGGGGACAAATAGGCTCTTCCTCTATTACATAAACCTGACAATAATATTTGGCGAATATGATACACCTGTACTTACACCTTCAACAACACAAAGGCGTGAATATATTATATATAAATACTGAAGCGTATTGAACTTATAAGGGACAAGTAAACATTTAAACACCAGTTGAAAGGATCAAAACTTCTCAGTTGGAACAAACAGTATTGATCAGTTTGTAGTTGGTGAACACATGGTTCAGTTCAGCCACGTCCATCTTACAAGTTTCGGAATGGATCCCGTAGACTACAAAGTTTGGACGATATTTAAATTAGAATTATTGTTATTTGTTGGTGTTAGGAGACACAACTATTACCTACCTTTTGAAATGATAGCCAGTACGCATAGCAGCTGCATAGGCGGGGTGAAGTCATGTGGACATCTATAGTGCGTCAAGAAAGTCGTGAAATTAATGTTGGAGGAACTAAAATTTTTCCTTGTACTTGCAACACTCAATAACTGCCAAATATATAATAATCTATGTGCCAAACTGACTAATCAGATGTCAATACCAAGGTTCGTCGAAGATGTTTCGTATATTATTTACGTGTATTTAATTACTGTTCATAGGATAACAGTTTTGAGTGTAAAAATGAATTGATATGTGAATAATAGTTGTGCGAAACGTGTAGTATTCAAAGTATTTCAGGGATATAGTATGAAACACGGCAGAAGTTCAAGCCGGCAAGCTGCTTTCCGACTTTGACGATTTTGATGGCCAAAATGCTAAACTAACCAGTACGTACATATACTTTAATGTTAAACAAGGTATGGAAAGTGTAATCTATTAAAAATTACATAATTTAAGTGAATATTTTGTGTTTCAAAGCATTGTTTCCATTTATTGTGGTTATGTCAATATCCTACGATTATAACAAATCATAGTGCATCACATTGACGTTTTTGAACATTCTTGATCTAGGTAATTTGTATTAACCACTTAGACCCGAACTAATTAAAAAATACTCGAGGTATGAATACAGCTGTATTTATCCAGGACGTTTGTTTTTATTTCAGATTTTCAAAAGTACATTTCAAGACATATCATTTCAGTATGATGATATTGCCAGTGAGTCGGAAACTATCGAAGATAAAATAATTACTCATGGAGTTTCAAGCAGCATTTCAGGTGTTCAATACTCATATCAATAAACTATTCTTATAAAAGATTATTGTTTTAACTTTGTAATACTATATATATCGTGAAAATTTCGACTGTCAAGCCATCACGGTTCATGACAGACCTTAGTGAAAGGGTCCCGTTTTTTTTCTTTGGGTGTGCTTTGAGTAAGGTAGTGCTCAGGATATGTATCTTGGACCTAAAATGTGGTCAGCAGCGGTGGAAGAGCTCAAAGTCACCAAGCATACATTATTACAAAACAATTGTCGTTTGTCTCGCAATTTATTAGGTGCAAGACACGTGTTCCGAGGTATAACCTAAAAAAGTCCGACACGTCGTGTCCTCGTACTTGGGGTCCTCAACTAATTACCGAGGGAGGTGTTAGGTTAAAGAAATAAGGCATTTCCCTCGCACCCCCGTAACCTTTGGCGATATACGGTTTTAAGTTGGCCCTCTTTGGTGTGGGAAGCATGGGGTCCTCATCTAACCTCTATGTCCTCTGCTAGTCACAGGGACCCGTAGCGAGCCTATAGGTAGCCCTATAGGCTCGCTACGGGTCCCTGTGACTAGGGACTCCCACTGCGGCCCTTAATTTAATGGAGAATGTGTGGGTTGTTTGTGAATGTAGAACTATCTACCGCACGGATTAGACGATGACGTGACGACGGACGTGCAGTGTGTGATCTAGTCAGTCTGTGATCACGGCCGGTTAATCTGGTCGAAACTTCAAGCAATTAAACCGTACCATAATCGTGTTAATTTCTATTAACATTATTTTCGGTTCCATATATTAATAATACCTAAATAAAAGTCTGCGGTAGGTAATGGACTGCTGAGATGAGGTCTCGGGTTCGATCCCAGGTTTACCATGGCACACACCAATGACTTTTCGATGCTTTTCGAAGTAATGTGTGTATTTATCGCAGGTTTATAAGTGCCCGGTTATTGGCAATAGGCTCGCCACCAATTACATTGGGACCTAAACATAAACTGGCGAAATGTGGGTGCTAGCACCGCTGCCTACCCCTTCGGGGAATACAGGCGTGAGTTTATGTTATAAGCATATATGATGTACATAAAAGTAAAAAAAAAAATTACTGCCGTAATTCATTTTTCACTTTCATTTATTTATTATCTTTAGAGGTATGTACTATATTTAACTTTATACCATAAAAAAACTACAGATCAAGACTGTTCAGTTGTAGTATGACAGGGATACCAGATTAAGTGCAGCAGCGCCACCCTCAATTTTCACGACTTTCTTGACGGGCTATATCTATATATATATAAGAGTGTCATGTTAGTTACACTATTTTATAACTCAAGAATGGCTGTACCGATTTGGCTGAAAATTGGTGGTAGCTTAGAACCAGGTGACGGACATAGGATACTTTTCATCCTGTTCGAACTTTATTTTATCAGGGTATAGGTTCACATGGGTGGCGGTCACGGGGTCAGTATTTCTGATACATTTGCGGAAAGTACCAGACTCACAGAAACTTTGAGGAACTTTATCTGAGTCGCGGAAACGGGAGCAGTGTGCTCTTTCTATTCCGAACTTGAGCTAGTAGTATGTAAAAATAATTAGGTGAAATAATCTTTTCTACCAATAAATTGTATGATCGGACTCATTTCTGTGTAAAAGACAATAAATGCTTATTATGTTTTGTACTGTAAATGATTTATTCGTAAACATTATACAAGAAATTTTCTGAAGTTTACGCGAATGTCACTCAATGAAATAAAACCACTTTTTACGGATTCTATCGCGATATATTTGTTATTATTACTTTTTAACCCGACGTTTCGGCTGCTTTGCACAGATCCCGAGAAAAACCAGGCACGGTTGAACGCCAGCCTGCTGTACTACCGTATGTACGAGGGGTCACTGACAAGATTGGCTACATCTTGAAGCGAGCTTCAATCAACACATACTACAAGCCGCCAACGAAGATAAGTCAATTTTTACCATCTGTCAAGTGCCAACTACCTCTACAAGATGCAGGGGTCTACAAAATAGACTGTGACTGTGGGCTCTCATATATTGGTCAAACCAAGCGAAGCATTGGCACTCGGGTCAAAGAACACATAGCTGACATAAAACACCAACGCTCAACAAAGTCAGCTGTATGTGAACACGCGCAAAAAGGCACCAACCATTACCTAAGGTTTGATAAACCACAGGTACTCGCCAAAGAACACCGATATATTCCTAGAATGATCCGCGAGGCTATTGAAATTAAAAAACACCCAAATTTTAATAGAGAGGATGGATGGACCGTACCACCAGCTTGGGACCCAGTCATCCACTTAATCAAACCCAGTAAGCAGCAAAATCCAGCAAGACTTAACAACACAGTGAGCTCATTCTGCGTAAATACGAACACCAATAATTTACCATGATTCGGGTATTTTGAGATAACTTATACTTCAAACTATGTGACAACTACCATCGTGAGTCACACCACGAAAATGGCTGCTGCAAAGCAGCCGAAACGTCGGGTTAAAAAGTAATAATAACAAATATATCGCGATAGAATCCGTAAAAAGTGGTTTTATTTCAATTATACAAGAATTCGGTATGCAGGCATTTTACTATAATTAAAAACTTGTTCAAAATTAATTAATGAATTTATTAAATAAATAATAACAAAATTTCAGAAAAAAATGTGCCCGTTCTTGTCTTATCGCTTTGAATCCAATCACTTATTTACTAACAACAGTGTAAGGTGACATTGCTCTATTTTTCTGCGTAAATACGAACACCAATAATTCACCATGATTCGGGTATTTTGAGATAACTTATACTTCAAACTATGTGACAACTACCATCGTGAGTCACACCACGAAAATGGCTGCTGCAAAGCAGCCGAAACGTCGGGTTAAAAGTAATAATAACAAATATATCGCGATAGAATCCGTAAAAAGTGGTTTTATTTCAATTATACAAGAATTCGGTATGCAGGCATTTTACTATAATTAAAAACTTGTTCAAAATTAATTAATGAATTTATTAAATAAATAATAACAAAATTTCAGAAAAAAATGTGCCCGTTCTTGTCTTATCGCTTTGAATCCAATCACTTATTTACTAACAACAGTGTAAGGTGACATTACCCTATTTTACAGGCAATTTAAAAAGAAACAAACTATTCAGACTTGGCAGTCGTCTCCCCAAAACAGTCTTCAAAATACGGAAAAATAGTTAGTATTGGATAAAATCTTCCAATTCAATATGAAATATCCGCGTCAACTTTCGATAATATCGCACAATTCAGAAATCAAAGCTGGCAACATTATTAGCTATGTTAGTCGGTATGTTAGAGTGTTGCCACACCACGTATCAACTTGATGTCTCAGGAAATAAATAGGAAATTGTTTATTGTACACAGGAATAACATTTCTTACTCAATTTATGAAGTTTGTTACAGTTTTTTATGTTGACTACAACATTCGATTTAAAAATGTCTGTGGCTGTGATTTTGGCTGGAAATAAAATGGACACGAAATCGTAAAGTTTCGGAAGGTTTTCTTATTGAATGAAGGCTGGCAATTCGTTCTTATCTTGTGTTAATGTGATATATTATTTTGACTCATAGTCATACTGTCTTTCCAGTCCGACCAACTAAACTAATCAACTGAAACGGATCAACTTCTAGTCCTCTAGTATCGAACTACTGGTAGGACAGAATAGAATAAGCCTCATTTATTCTCAATATTGAACAATAAAATTGTTTCTTATCGACGTCAATTTTAATTCTACTTAATCTAAGTTTAAGCTTCCAAGGCGCTGGTGGAGAAGAAACGGCGCAACAAACTCCACTGCGGCATTTTTTAGACATCAATTTACTATAGTTATTTTCCTAAAGATAAATGTGGACGAATGTACATTTCGCGTCTGGATAAACAATACATCACAATAAGTATATAAAACACTTTATAATGAAGAATTATACCAAAGTTACATAATGTAACAATAGGTCACGTAACTTATACAGTACCTTGCAGTAATTATAGCATTTTACGATGAGCCTGCACCATGCTCAAGCCAGACATTTTTATCTTTCAAGTAATCATCTATCCTATAGTATGCTTTTTTAGATAAGATGGTCTCTACAAAGGTTTTGAATTTATTGTCAGGCATACCAAGGATCGATTATATTATTTGAAGTGCCATGTTTGTGCCCAGTGGAGCTGTATAGAGCCACCCATCTCTTCCCGTTGGTGTAGTAGACGGTGTCTAAAGAATAGGGCTGCTCTCCATTCGACAGTAAACATACAGCCCATGACAAAGTACCCGCTTGACGGCAATAGGCTGTCTACCTATTACGGGGGACCGAAAATCAGAGTTGGCGAAATGTGGGTGCTAATATACCTCTTTATATCCCTTCAGCGATTTACTATTATGAATGTTCATACTCGCGGCCGCCTCTGAAAACCAGCGCTGTCCGACTGCACTACCACGCGGACAGCATTTACGCTGAGAGGCGACCATTATTATGCACAGTTGTGTTTTATTTATTTTTTTATTGTCAGCCATTTTTTGTGTGATTAATAAAAAATATTTTCTTTCTTTTCTTTCTTTCTTTCTATTATTCGGGTTTGTTTGGATGGGTACCTACGAAGCTGTGAGTTAGAAGGTGTGGCCAAACAAACCTCACTTGACCTTGATTGGCGGACGAGGCCTTGGCGTTGGTTTTCCTCTTAGGATTTAAGGTCACGCGGCAGTCCCTTCTGAAAAACCAAATTATGAGATAGCAAAACAGTATGGACCCTGAGCTAACTGCTACCGACCTAGACTAACGCTGTGTTTTTATAGCTAATAGAATGAAATGATTGACATAAAAAATCCCTAATATAGGTAAACTGAGCGTTGTCAACACTAATATTATAAAGAGAAAAGATTTGTATTTTTATATGTAACAAATAATCTCAAAAACTACTGGACCGATTTCAAAAATTCTTTTGCGATTAATAAGCTACGTTTTCAGATACCAACACCCATACTTAATATTATAAATTCGAAAGTAACTCAGTATGTGCGTCTGTTACGTTTTCACGCCTAAACCGATTTTGATGAAATTTAGTATAGGGGTAGATTAGACCATGAGAAAGGACATAGGCTGTTTGGTCGCGATAACCGACATCCACGCGGGTGGAGCAGCGGGCAAAAGCTAGTTATAAATAAATTGAGATGATGAGAGCTCCTATTAGTGAAACGGTGGTGCTATAAATAGATGTGCTCAAAATGTCGTTCATTAAGGAGTTAACAAACAATTAGTCGGGCTTACATGGCGGCTAATATAAGCTCACCTCTCGGGCCGGCAATCTGGCGCAAAGGTACGACTAAAGCTCCCAATGCACTTGCGGGTGTACGCTACTTTTACATGAAAATGGATGAGTGAGTCGTCGCTACAATCGTCCGGTTGGAATTGGAAGCCGCATACGGAATTGCGGATACCCGCAAGTGATAGATAATAAACGAGAAAATACTTACGATTTTAAATTTTATATAAGTATTTGAGTGAGTTTTTTAAAGTATTTATTATGCTAACTTTAAAGTTCAAAAAACGTCGCCCCTAAAAGACGAATATAAAGAGAAGGAAAATTTGAAGTGGTTCAGGTGTTACTCAATAGCTCCCGCACCCGCACCCTTACAAACAGCCGCGTGTCTGTCGTTAATTGCGACCAAACATATTAACCTATGTGTTAATCCAGGGTGTCAGCTATCTCCATATTTTATCACCAAACTTCATTAAAATCGCTCCAGCCGTTTGGACGTGAATAAGTAACAAATATATACACTTACAAACTCTCGCCTTTTTAATATAACTAAGTAAGGTTGTCAAACATGTTTTCAATAACCGACTTTGTTGCTGTTCTTCTTAATTTTACGGTGTACGCTTGGAACTAACTTGATTTGACAGCTACTTGGATGCAATTTGATGGAGAGAAAAGGCCCTTGTAATGGATTTTTTTCTCTAATATCCATGCATGTGTGTGTCCAAAGGGCAGCAGTATATTTTGTAAACCTTATAATAGCTGTCTTTTGGTTCAACACAATTAACGGGTAAGCATAAATCATTTATCAGATACAAGTTTCCAAAAAAAGGCACAAACACTATTGGCCGTTGCAAGAATTCAACCCGAGACTCGACCCGAACCATTCATTCATTACCACTGCACTATTGGTGGTATTCAAATGATTAACACAAAAACGATTAACACCTCGATATAATGTTATTAACCACCCATTCAAGTTCATCCTCGCTCCAGTTCTAGCCAAACTCAGGGTCTCCAGCGACCCAGCACACCAGGGGTCCAGTAATTTATGTGCCAATTGCGAGCGCGGAGCTTCGTAAATCATGACCTCACGCATAACTGACAGGATAATATCTGCCTACACACACCGGCGACTTTTTGTAGCAAGATAGTGTTGGGAACACATTTGAATGTGTTCGGCAAACGATAGCGGAAAAAATCTGTGCGGATTTTTTTATTTTTGGTATTTACATTGAAGGTATGATTTTGTCAGCATATTGACTGGGGTGACTGGAGAAGTATAATTCTCTTGGTTTGTAAGGCATACATAGTGTTCAGTTTATGGCTTAGTGTCTGTGGTTTTTTCTATTGCTGTTTTTGTTTTCGTTTTTCGTGATCCCGAAAGTAACCGCTAGGAAAATAGAATTCATAAATTCCATTTAAGAATTTCTGCGTATTAGAATTATGTCCCCGATGAAAATTTCCTAAAGGATACGACATTTTTCTTATTATATATATGAAAATATTATATTATTATAGAATAAAGTATACTTCATTATCTAACCCTGAATATGTGTTGTACTTAGAATGCGGTAAAACATACTTAAAAAGGTTTTTTTATTTAGATACTAGCTTTTGCCCGCGACTTCATCCGCGTTAAGTTCGAAATAGAAAGGTTTAGGACACACTGCTCCTGTTCCCGCGACCCAGATAAAGTTTCTTGAAATTTCTGTGTGTACTTCATGCACATGTACCAGGGTCACAGAAATACTGATCCCGTGACTGCGACCCACAGCAACCTATATCCTTACGTTTGTTCGATTGCAATCAAACAAACGTAAGATTGAAAGTCTAATCAAGACCTTTCTAATTAAAAAAACTGCATCAAAATCTGTTCAATAGTTTTTGCGTCCATCGCAAACAAACATTTCCGATGTACAATTTATACCTACAATGAGATAGAAGTGCTTAATACTCGTACATCTCTTCCTTTTTTTTTCTTTTTTTTTGTAAGGGAAAGGTCGTGAGTTCGAGTCTCACTTGAGCATTTCATTTTTTCCAATGTTTTTCGAACTTAAAAGTTAGCATAATAAATGCTATAAAAAATTCATTCAAATATTTGGGCGCAGTCATCAAAATTTAATGTTTAAAAATGGTTGAAAAATCATTCATTGTTTCCAACAGTTCGTGAGAATATTGGTAGATGGCTGCACCGTCGCCCTTATAGACGGATATAAAGAGAAGGAAATTTTGGAATGATTCAAGTGTGGCTCAATAGCTCAGTTGGAAGAGCAGTCCCCTGTGAGGGAAAGGTCGTGAGTTCGAGTCTCACTTGAGCATTTCATTTTTTCCAATGTTTTTCTACCTTCCTTTTTAAGGATTTATAGGCATGTGAACCAACATATTGGTAGCAAAACGGAAGTATTCAGTCTGTTTTGCTCCCTAGAACAGATAACCGTATCTTTTTAGGACCTACAGAGATAGGCTGCTGAGATAACAGCGGTGACGTCAGCACATTCGGTGCCAGGACAGTTTGCGAGAAAAAAAACTTGAGCAACAATCTCTTTTACAGCTTCAGTTTATATCTATATGGTAATAAGCTATGTGTACTGTTGACACGGTATGTACACCTTATAGAACTATGCTACTTCTTATTATTTTTTTTATACCACTTAGGTGGCAGACAAGCACACGGCCCACCTGATGGAAAGTGGTTACCGCAGCCTATGGACGTATGCAACACCAGGGGCGTTACACTCGCGCTGCCTACCCTGAAGAAACATTCTAATGCCCCTCTTGAAGAACGCCATATTGAAGTCGCTTGGGAAAACCATGGCAGGGAGTTCATTCCACAGCTTGAGCGTACGTGGGATGAAGTTCCTTTCATACCACACGATACGCACCGTATTCGGATGCAATGTATGGGGATGAACTCCCTGTCTATGGCGAGCGGTGCGATGATAGAATGTAGCTGTGGGCATCATATTGATATGAAAAATCTACTTTTGTAATGTTTTTCCATGGTAGTGAAATTAAATTTATGTGTGTGTTGGTACCCAGTGGAGTAGAATACCCTACCCATTTTCGTACCATGGTGCGAAACGACGAAGTACAAAATAGACATTCGTCGATTCACACCACTGGTCCGAAACGACGAATTTAAAAAGGGCCTTGTGCAATTCACACCGTGGTGCGAACAGCTTGTGGTGTGAATCAACGAAGTACTCAGAATAGGGGGACCGCCCCAGCTCTTCCTGTGGGGGTCGTTAAGAGCGACTAGCAGCCGTTCCCAATAACATACTTGCAGTTAAAGATAGATCGCAACAGTCAAATTTGACGTATCGGCTGTTTAAATTGAAAACATGGTAACTGAGTTTTTGGCGGGAAAGCGCATCGCGGTATAATTTTATTTTCTGAAATTGGTGTGAAATAGGAGTTACTATGTTTTGAATTTAAACAGCCGAGCACTTTATCCGTAGATGCGATCTATCTTTAACTGTAAGTATGTTATTGGGAACGGCGGGAAGTGATAGTGGAAACATACAGTCTGTTGTGGCTATGGCTCATGCCCTACTACGTCGTGAGACTGAAAATCAATATATATTACGTTGAAGTTTGATTTTTGCATAGCTTCAAGACGTTATAGACTTGAATATCTACTATATAAAAATAAGTCGGGTTTTCCTTCCTGACGATATAACTCCAGAACGCCTTTACCGATTTGGCTAATTTTGGTCTTGAATTATTCGTGGAAGTCCAGGGAAGGTTTTTACGGCGAGAAAAATTCGAATAATTGCCGGGAACCGACATCCACGTGGGCGGAACCGCGGGCAAAAGCTAGTCTACTATATAAAAATAAGTCGGGTTTTCCTTCCTGACGATATAACTCCAGAAAGCCTTTACCGATTTGGCTAATTTTGGTCTTGAATTATTCGTGGAAGACCAGGGAAGGTTTTTACAGCGAGAAAAAATCGAATAATTGCCAGGAACCGACATCCACGTGGGCGGAGCCGCGGGCAAAAGCTAGTCTACTATATAAAAATAAGTCGGGTTTTCCTTCTTGACGATATAACTCCAGAACGCCTTTACCGATTTGGCTAATTTTGGTCTTGAATTATTCGTGGAAGACCAGGGAAGGTTTTTACAGCGAGAAAAAATCGAATAATTGCCAGGAACCGACATCCACGTGGGCGGAGCCGCGGGCAAAAGCTAGTCTACTATATAAAAATAAGTCGGGTTTTCCTTCTTGACGATATAACTCCAGAACGCCTTTACCGATTTGGCTAATTTTGGTCTTGAATTATTCGTGGAAGTCCAGGGAAGGTTTTTACGGCGAGAAAAATTCGAATAATTGCCGGGAACCGACATCCACGCGGGTGGAGCCGCGGGCAACAGCTAGTTTGGTATGAATTTCAACTTCATATCTCCACGCATTCGTGAGAAAAAAGTTTTTGCAGACAGACGGATGACGAACGATCCTATAAGACCTATAAAACCACCTAGAGCCCGCTTAAAGAGTCATTAGAGTTTCATGCAAAAGGCGAAAGCCGCACCCGCACACGATCATCCTGTCACGATAAGAACTTCCCTATGGAAAGAGAAATAACCACCACCTTCGGACTTCCTACCTCCCCAGGAAAAACTACCACCCGGACAGAACCTCCTTTGGCCCGTATAGAAGTCTCTTAATCGTCTACGTAC
This sequence comes from Eilema sororculum, assembly GCA_914829495.1. Lineage (NCBI taxonomy): Eukaryota > Metazoa > Arthropoda > Insecta > Lepidoptera > Erebidae > Eilema > Eilema sororculum. The sequence goes on from OU618534.1 coordinate 27,034,295, forward strand.
ACTGGTTGGTCGGTCTAGACAAAATCTATGTAGGTGGGGAATGCAAGACCCGAGTTTAATTGCATGTGACTGCAGTGCCTCCATGCAGTCTATGGCGCATTTGGTCGCGTGTCGCTTATGTCCTACTTCATGTACTAAAGCTGATCTAAATAAAGCCACTGACAGCGCGATTAAGATGGCAGAATTATATTCCCGACTAGGGTAGTTATATAAAAGTGAATCGTTGACACGAAAAGAAGAAGACCCAAAAGAAAAAACAATAAAATAACAAATATAGATGCTATATTACACCATTTCTTTTTAAAATTCATTACTTATGTATGTTACCGGAAATGTGTATAATCCGGAATTCTAAACAATGCCTAGGCATTCTATACAATGCCGAGTGCGCAGCAGGTAATGTATGAAATGGTATCAAAGAATATTGATGGTGGTTATAAAAAATGCAACCACTTAGGCTAATGCTGGAGCCTCGCTTTTGCTTCAGTCTTCTAACCTATAATATATCCAGGTCGGGGCGCAGTGTCCACACCACGCAATTCAACTTGGATAGATTAGGTTAGAAGATTAATGCGGGAGCGGAGCGGAGCGAAGCTCCCGCATTAATCTTCGTGGTTATTTTTTTTTATTCATTCAAAAATATAAATTTTCCACAAAATCATCCGCAAATATAGACAATAACCCATTTATTTCACACATTTCCGGTGGAACTGCCGGCATTCTATGTATTAACACACATTTCCTAGGACCTGTATACAATTCCTTGATTTCATACATTTCCGGTAACATGTACACAAAGTAAACTTGATTTTGCATGGAATACGCTGGGGGTCAGATCCTAGCAAGATTGATATTTCTGCAATCTCACTACAGCTAATATGAACCTATTTTCTTTCACTAAGTGGACTGTCGCCTTGTTATTTAACTTGCAGACAGCGACTGCATTTTGGTTTGCCATTTAAATACGACTAGTCTCGTGCAAATCTTCCGTCTTAGCAGTAAACTAGCACTTTGAATCTCGCTCATCTCGGTAAAGCTTCACTTAAAGAGTTAAGTCGAGAGACAGTCAAATATAACTTATATTATTTTATAAGCGCTGAAATATATGAATATCTTTATAGAGTGAAGAACTTTCTTTTTTCGTTGCAATTCGTAATAATTACGATTGATGGCCTAGTAGTCAACAAATTTACGGTAACATCTACACTATACTCCGTCCATTATATTATTGTATTTTAGACAGCTCACTGACAGGGGTCGGTATAACTTTGTTCTAGCGTCAACACCTGAAAATCCTAACAAAAATTAGGCGCTAATAGGTCATTTTTCATTGACAACGTCACGTCAGCCAGAAAGCAATTTTAGGGATGTAGTTCGTTCATCGACTGTTTTTATTATAATAACTTGAAAATGTCACAATCGATATCGACTATAGAAAATAATTCTTCTAAAAAATATTACAAAACTGGAGGTTTTTCACCGATTTCTAAACACCAATTCGGATGTTTATCATTTTTAATATTTGTATGATTTTTATGGAAAAATGATTTTTGTAACTCCGTCATATGTAGGCGGAATGTCAAAATTATTTTTGATTTGAAAGAGGTTTATTCCAAAATGGTCCCATTTAAATTGTATAAAGATCTGATGATGGATTTCAGAGACAGATCACGGAACTCTTCAATAAATCGGTTGTTTTGTTTTGGAGATTAGCGTGTGCGTTATGGGATGGGCCACAATCGTTTTACAATACATTTGTAAATTGTAGGTATAGACACGAAATATCTGATGCTTTATTATTATGTACAGAAAGATAATAGACTATAATTCTACATAAAATCATATATTTATCATAATATTTTCATTTATCGATTAATTATTTTTTTTAATCGATTTTTTTAACTTTGTCGATATTTTAAATTTACATGCAATCACTATTTCCATCTGTCTAAAATACAATAATATGATGGACGGGGTATAATATTATAAAATAAATGCGAAAATAACTGTCTGTCTGTCTCTCTATCTATCTGTCTGTATGTTACGCTGTCACGCTTGAACAACGGAATGGATTTTGATGAAATTTTATATTTGGAGGTAGATTAGACCTTGAGGAAAGACATTGGCTATGTTTGGTCGCGATAACCAACATCCACGCGGGCGGAGCCGCTGGCAAAAGCTAGTTATACATATAATATTTTGATTACTTGGGGATTTGTCAAACTTCAGTCAATATTTCAAATAAACTACGGATATTTAATCCCACATAAATTCGCGCACGTGTTTTATCTGAACGTTGAAGTTTTCAATCTCTTACAATTTGGCAAGCATCTGCAATAGCAGGTAATCAGACCTGCGATTGCAGATGCGGACTTGTTACAAACTTGGAATGTCTGGATCACTTTACTACTCGTGTAAGACGTGGAAATGCCTTTAAATCTTAGTAGTAAGATAACTTGAAAGTCTAAAATATCAGTAAATTTGCTATTTTAATTATTTTTCACTTTGCAGCACCTCCTTCACGTTTCTTGAAGTTGGTTTTGTCAAAAGTTTATTTATAGGTAAATAAATATTTATTCAGAGACTAAATACAAGGCTTTTTTCATATCAAATTAAAACTAACTTAGTAAACTAAAATATTTACAAGAATATAAAAGAAGTCGAAAAATGGGGGGAGGGGGAGTTCCTCCCCATCGATGTCATCTGGTAACGTGCCCAAAAGGCTGGTGGCATTGCCCCGCCGGATTTTTTTTTTTTTTTTTTTTTTTTATCGTGCGATAAATCCCCACGGATACCACCTCCACAGAGCCGGTGGAGGTGATTATGTCGGACTCGAACCGACTAAAACGCACGCCATCTTGGGTCCTTGGTTGCCGGAGGTGAGATTGCCAAAAGCATATCTCTCGCACCCCGACAGACCCAGGACCATCTCTTTCGAGATGGCCCCCTTCGGGTTGTGGGGACCAAAATGTCCCCATCTAGCCCCGGTTGCGGGGAGGCGCACTTTGCGCCGCCGCCGCGGCCTGCTTCTGCTAGGGTGACAGGCGGCTCCACCGGTCACCCCCAGGCCAGCGCTCATGGAGGACGGAGGTCGTTCTGCGACCTCCGACGTCCGGTTCGCCTTCGCTCTGCACGGGCTTCCCGGGCCCGGAGTCTGGTCCGGACCCGACCGGCCGCCTCCTTCTCGAGCATTACTTGCTCGCAGAAGGAGGCGGCCGCACCCCAAGCGTTTGCGCATCGTACCATCGCTGTGAGCAATGTGACGAGTGTGAGGACTCCCACCCCTAGAGCCGCCACTAGGACCCGCCTCGGCGTGTCCCACGCCGGGCACTCGGTCAGCGTGTGCAGCTCTGTGTCCTCGCTCACATCACAGTGATGACACTCGGACGTTGGCTCCTTCCGGATCCGACACAGGTAACTCCCGAAACACCCGTGTCCGGTAATCACCTGCGTCAGCCGGTACGAGAGGCTGCCGTGTGGCCTCTCTAGCCATTCCTCCATGATGGGTCTTACCGCCGCTATCACGGCGTGCCCTGCGCTTGGTCGCCCAAGTCGTAGCTCCCATTCCGCTACCATGTCCCTGTGGAGCTGAGACCTCACGGCCCGAATTTCTTCGGGCTCGGGTTCCCGTCCCTGCTCCCGCGCCTCCTTACGATACCGATATAGCATCGAAAGGGCTCTCGCATCCAGGTTCCACGGTAGGGATCCGGCAAGGAGACTCGCCGCCTCGAAATTGCCCCGCCGGATGGAAATGCTAATCCGTTGTGCAAAAAGATGCCAGCCCTTTGGTCACGCGAAACATCGACCAGTCGCTTTGCTATTTCTTTGTAGAGCGACCGTGCGCTCGGACCCCACTACCCCAGCGTTTTGACCTCTAACGCTCTAATATAATTGTTGAATAATTTACCATATTTTCGCCGTTCGAGGGTCTCCGCAGATGCCACAGCTCAGCATAAGCGCAGTACGTCGTACTTGGAAGATTGGAAGGCGCAAAATTTGTTTATTAGTAAATCGTGTTGAAAATTATTTTTGACAGCCTCTGTGTAGTAGTGAATGTGACTTAGTGAATTTTCATTGGTCTCTATTTCCTTGGATATCACGTTAAGCCCGGTTGTTATACGACCATCTATAGCAGTCGTTACGGGTGGCTGGAGTCATGAAAAGTCCAATAACTGGTCTAATTGCAATACTTTGAAAAAACTGAAAAGGTCGAAAATCAGCCAAACCCGCAGTTAGACCGGGAAAATTGAACCATTTTTTTTTCCGTGCGGAAATCCCCTGCCGGAGCCGGAAGGGGAGGTTATGTCGGACTCGAACCGACTAAAACCGCACGCCGACTGTGGGTCGTGATGCTAGGCCGGAGGTGAGGTTGTCATCGACATATCAGGTTGTCATCGACTTATCAGGTTGTCATCGACATATTGGGAAAATTGAACCCTTTTTTTTTTTTTTTTTCGTGCGGAAATCCCCTCGGATACCCCCCCTGCCGGAGCCGGAAGGGGAGGTTATGTCGGACTCGAACCGACTAAAACCGCACGCCGACTGTGGGTCTTGGTGCTAGGCCGGAGGTGAGGTTGTCAAAGACATATCCCTCGCACCCCGGCTGACCCAGGGCCATCCCTTACGGTCTGGCCCTCCTCAGGAAGGGGGACAACGGTGTCCCCAACTCGCCCCCGGAATGGGGAGGCGCACTATTCAGCGCGCCGCCGCCGTGGCCTGCTTCTGCTGGGGTGACAGGCGGCTCCACCCGTCACCCCCAGGCCCGCACTCATGGGGGACGGGGGTCAGTCAGTGCCCTCCGACGCCCGAGTTGCCTGCGCGCGCGGGCGGCGCGATCCGCGAGTCTTTCTCGCTCGCGCCGCCTCTCCCGCTCCGCCGTCTCCTTCACGACCATTACCTGCTCGCTGAAGGAGACGCCGGCCGCCCACGCGTCCGCGCAGCGGACCATTGCTGTGAGCAGGGTGGCGAGGGTGAGAACTCTCACTCCCAGGGCCGCCACTAGCTCCCGCCTCGGTCCGGCCCATGCCGGGCACTCGGTGAGCGTGTGCAGCCCCGTGTCCTCGCTCGCGTCGCAGTGATGGCACTCGGACGTTGGCTCCTTTTCGATCCGACACAGATATCTCCCGAAGCACCCGTGCCCGGTGATAATCTGCGTCAGTCGATACGAGAGGCTGCCATGTGGCCTCTCGAGCCATTCCCCCATGATGGGCCTTACCGCCTCTATGACGGCATGCCCTGCGCGTCGTTGCTCAAGTCGTCGCTCCCACTCCGCCACCATGATCCCGTGGAGCCGGGACCTCTCGGCCCGAATGTCTTCGGGCTCGGGATCGTATCCCCGCTCCCGCGCCTCCTCACGGAACCGATACAGTGCCGCAAGGGATCTCGCTTCCAGGATCCACGGTGGCGATCCGGCTAGGAGACTCGCCGCTTCAAAGGATATCGTGCGGTACTCCCTAATGGCCCTGCAGGCCATCGTCTACTGCGGCGCATGCAGACCTGGCCTGCAGGGCGTCCGCCCACACGGGGCACCCGTACAGGGCCATGGACCGCACGACACCCGCGTAGAGTCTCCTGCAGGAGTCCTCTGGGCCCCTCAAGTTGGGCAGCAGCCGCATCAGCGCGTTAGCTGACACCAACAGTTTGGGGCGCAGACTTCGGAAGTGCTCTCCGAAGTCCCACCGACCGTCGAGTACGAGCCCCAGGTATTTCAACCGGGGCTTGATGTCGATGGGAGTACCTCCTACTGTCAAGCTGGATCCCGGGGGTGGCCCGCGAGCTGGATCCCGGGGGTGGCCTACCGACCCTAGACTGCGAGGTGAAGGCTTCAGTTGCAATTGGATTTACGCTGGTATGAAGAAGTATCGCTTTGTAAATTAATGTTGACATCTTCACAACCGAATATCGCAACTTTTATGCTAAGTGTCTTAATTTCATATTCTGTTAGTAAAAGTATTGAATTGTGATACACTAGAAGCTGTGTTGGTTCCCGGCAGAGTAGAATCTGGGTCACCACATCTCTTCCCATGCGGTGTCGTACAAGGCGACTAAAGGATGAGACTGTTTAACATCACACAGAATAGTACAGCCCAGATTCAGCCTCAGATATAGGCTCGAGTCAACAATAGTGCCCGTGGGACCAAATACAATGATTTATGAAATGTGGGTGTTAATTTATCTCTGCCTAACTTTGCGGGGATAAATGCGTGATTATATGTAGGTATGTATGGAGAATTTCTAGTCAAAAATCTCACCGCGAGTTCGGGCGCCCATGGCAAGGGACGGGTTCTTTTATCATAGGATACATAAATTAAATTCATTATTCTCATGGTAGATTTATGTCTTCTGGACCCTATGATTTACAATTAGATTAGCTGATAGTAAATCTTCCCAACCCTATGGGCTGGTTCAGTATTCCAGAAAATAATTTCATGTTCGTAGCTGGTTACGTAAGATCAGTTGGACCAAAGTACGCAGACTGGGTCATCAGCATATTTATATTTCTAGTTGTTGAAGCCTCAATATAGTGGTAAAGGAGTCGACCTTAAAATCGAGAGGTCCGGGGTTTTCTTGGCTTTTACAGAGGTAACGTCTTTCGATTAGGAAATCGTGATTAAATCGAAACTGAGTTTTTGAACATAAGTTTATTATGAGAATAATATTATAATAGTTCGGGACTTATCGTGGAAAAAACGAATATGAATCGATATGATAGTAGTTAGCAATTACGACCTTACGCCTGCGTGTAGATCTTTTTCTATATTTTAGCGCGTGATTTTGGACGCAAATGAACAGTTAACCTTCAGCTGACCTTGGATAAGGAAGGAGGAGAAAGCTCGTGAAATGTATGAACTAAGAAGCAGATGGCGAGTTGTTTTCTCTGCCTACCCTGGAGAGAAAAAGGCGTGAGGACCTATTTGTAGTATTATTTCTAAACGGCTTGGTTCCCGGCAGAGCAGAACTTGGGATATCCCATCTCTTACCATGTCGTACAAGTCGACTAAGGGATAGGACTGTTTAACATCAGACAGATATATACAGCCCAGACTCAGCCGAAAGCTCGAGGTAATAGTGCCTGAAATATAGCAATAAACTCACCTCCTATTACGTGGGACCGAATACAATTATTAGTGTAATGTGGCTTTTTCACCTCTGCCTGACCCTCTGCGAATAAAGGTGTGATTATATGTGTATTTGACAGCCTCCGTGGCGTGGCGGTAGTGCACGCGACTGCCACGCAGGAAGCGCGGGTTCGATTCCCGCTCAGTGCAAATATTTGTATGCATGAATATGGCTATTTGCATTGGTCTGGGTGTTTCTATGTATAATATGTATGTATTTACAAAAAAAAGTATATAAGTATGTTTATCCGCATTCTAGATTCCATAACACAAGCTATAAAAGCTTACCATGGGTCTAGATAGCGTTGTGTAGAATGTTGTGGAATATTTATTTATTTATTTATTTATATGTATGTATTTATGACTAAACGAGTATTCCAATCACACCATTTTATACATAAAATCACAGCATAACCACCCAAACATGTGTTATAACATTTAATAAAAACCACGAACCAAATGCGGAAAATTCACAAAGAGATTCTACCATTCTTTATTTTGGTACACAAAAAGCCTCCATCTTGGATTGCACGAGGCTGGTGTGAGTTAATTAGGCCATCTGCGGACTGCGCCGGCGAGTAATGAAGCTGGTGGTTTGTCGCCCGCCCGATTGTAGCCAGCTTAATAACTGATGATGTATGAGGATAATTGGGGAATATTTGGAGATATAGAATAAGCTCTTACTTGAAAGGCTTGTGGCTAAGTGAAACTGAATAAGTTAATACATTGCATGGTTAAGCAACACTATCCAAGTCTGTATTTTTTTTAAAGAATATTAGAACCGATTTTTTTTATGGAATAGGGAGGCAAACGAGCAGATGGATCGCCTAAAGGTAAGCGATCACCTCCGCCCATGGACACCCGCAACACCAGAGGAGTCACAAGTGCGTTGACTTCCTTTTAAAAGAGAGTACACTCTTTTCTTGAAGGTTTGTGCTAGGAGTGGGTTCACGTCGGTAGTGTGATGGCCAGGATTCAAACTCGGGACCTCCTGGAATATTGGATGGTATTAGATGAGTATGCATTTTTAAGACGAAGATGAATCAATTAGCCTTTCGCATTTTATGATTAGGTCTCTCCCAATGAAGCGTCGGTAGCTTAGTGGTTAAAGAGTCGGCCTTACGATCAAAAGGTCCCGGGTTCGAATCCTGGCCATTACACTACCGACGTGAACCCACTCCTAGCACAAGCAATTTAGCTTAGTTGGAGGGGTTAGAGAGAATATTAGTTACTAGGTTTTCTCGCGGCTTCGCCCGCGTGGATGTCGGTTATCGCGACCAAATAATAGCCTATGTTTTTTTCATGGCCTAATCCACCCCTTTGTGGAGGAGGGCCGCCGATTACCGGGCTAAGTGGCGTGTCGTGGGAGAGGCCTATGTCCAGCAGTGAACTGCCGCGGGCTGATGATGAATCCACCCCTTTACCAAATTTCATCAAAATCGGTTCAGTGGTTTAGGCGTGAAAGCGTAATATACAAACAGACAGACAGATAGACAGAGTTACTTTCGTATTTATAATATAAGTATAGATCATACAATACGCAAACTATATAAAATTAACACACCAAAAACCACAAAGGATGATACTTTCATGTATTTGCTACAGATCATCGTAGACACTCGTAGCGCTTCTACACAATTTCGTAGAGGGCCTTAAGACTACGTGATGGTAACAAAATTACGTATGGTAAAAACTGTACAGAATATGATATTCTACGATGTAGTACATAGCGTTATCTATACCCAAAATAAGTGAAGGTTAACAAGCATACAATATGGTTTCTAGAATAAGGATAATTAGATACATTTTGACATACTTATATTCCCATAACCCTCTTCAATCAAATCAAAACGTGATATAAATGACTTCATTTCAGCAGTTAAATAGCTAGAATTCGAACTCACAACCTCTCGATCCTAAAGCCGTACCCTTAACCCTTACATTACCTTTTACATTATCTTTTCCTTTTCCTCACAAGCATTTCTCCACATTACCCCATTAACCATTAACCACATAATCCCCAAAGAAACAATTACCCCATTAACAAACCCCCATAAAGTCATATATCAGATAAACGGGCAGATAGTCTAGATAACGGCACTTAACGACACCTTCCACTTTATAATGAGATCGTGAATGTGGGTGACGAAAATTAGGATCAGTCGTTAATTCCATTAAGTAGGCGCTAATTGAGTTATGTAGAAACGAGGCAAGTCTGGAGTTTTTGTTTTTTTTTTTTTTTTTTTTTTTTTTTTTTTTATACGGGACACGTCAATTTGACTTCACCTCGCCTGATGTTAAGCTAAAGGCAAAGTCTCGGAAAGAGGGTCACCATCGTAAACATTTACCATGTTAACAGTGGTGGCACTCAGCTTGACGGCCTCATTAGATGCCTTTTCACGCCCCGCTTAAAGGACCCGGGACTGTAGGAAGAAGGAAACACGTGAGCTGGCAGGGAATTCCAGGTCTTAGTGGTGCGGCATAGGAATGAATCACTGAAACTCTTGGTTCTAGCAGGTATACTCTGCACCGTAAATGGATGACATCTTAGCCCTGCACGTGTCGTCCTGTGAAGGAAAGGGGAGGGTGGGACTAATTGGAAGAGCTCGTCAGAACATTCACCATGGTAGAGACGGTAGAAAACTGCCAAAGACGCAACATCTCTACGCATCTGCAAAGGCTCGAGGGTGTTCGTGACCTCAGGATCCCCAATAATGCGGACCGCACGTCGCTGCAACCTGTCGAGAGCATCTAATAAGTACTTTGCGGAGCCGTCCCAGAGATGTGAGCAGTATTCCACGCAGGAACGAATTTGGGTCTTGTATAGAAGACACCGCTGCTCCGGCGTGAAAAAACGTCTCACTCTGTTCAGGACTCCGAGTTTACGCGAGGCTGATTTGATGATACTCTCGATATAGTTTTTGTTATTCAGTTTGCAGCGAACATCCATACCGAGGATAGTGAGGTGATCCTGCAGTGGCAGTGGTGTGCTCTGAAGAGTGGGAAGGGGAAGGAAAGGAGATACCTTTGCTGTAAACGCACATGCCTGGGTCTTCTTGGCATTGAACTCGACCAGGTTCCTAGCGCCCCATTGAGAAATGTGGTCCAGGATCCGGTCCAGCTCAGTGACAAGAAGCTGCCTTTTTTCCGCGATATCAGACTGCTTGGCCGCAGGATGTGCGTAATAACTCCCGTGTAAGGTGCTGTCGTCTGCATAGCAGTGAATGTTTCCGTTACAGAGCATGTCATTGATATGCAGAAGAAAGAGAGTGGGAGATAAAACGGAACCCTGCGGCACGCCAGCATTTACCTGCAAGAACTCCGAAGCTCGTCCATCACAAAGGACGCGAATACGGCGCCCCTGCAGGAAGCTTGCAACCCAGTTACACAGTCTAGGAGGCAGGCCGAAGGCTGGTAGCTTGGAAAGAAGCGATTTGTGCCATACCCTATCGAAAGCTTTGGCGATGTCAAGACTAATTGCCAGTGACTCACCGTGCTTCTCCATAGCCTCACCCCAAAGGTGGGTCATGTACGCCAGAAGATCACCCGTTGACCGTTTCGGTCTGAAACCGTATTGCCGGTCACTAAGCAAGGAGTGATCCTCTAGGTGGCGCATGAGCTGTGTGTTAATTATGTGCTCGAACACCTTGCACAGCACTGAGGTGACGGCTATGGGTCGATAGTTGGCTGGGTCCGAGCGATCCCCCTTCTTGGGGATCGGCTGGACATTCGCCTCCTTCCAAGCCGAGGGCACTGTAACCGAACTGTAGGACAGTCGGTACAGCCGCGTTAGCATAGGAGATAACTCCGCTGCACATTTTTTAAGTACAACCGCTGGAATACCATCAGGACCACTGGCTTTCCGGACATCGAGTGATTGCAGTACTGCACGGACATCGCGTTGCCTGATACGTATATCAGGCATTGCGTGGTCACCAGTGGGCATTGTCCGTGGTTGCATACCACAATTATCGACTCGGGAGTTGGCCGCGAAGAGATTGACCAGCAAATTTGCTTTCTCTTGCGGCTCATGGGCCAGAGATCCATCGGGATTGCTCAGCGGGGGCAGCGAGGGCTGGCAGAAGTTGGCTTGCACGGCTTTGGCCAGTTGCCAGTAGCCACGGCTACCCGTGGGATGCGCCACTAGCTCTTGGCCCAGCCGTGCTATGCGCTGGGCATCCGCCCTGACGCATGCCCTCTTGCAGACCTTTGTGGCTCTGTTGTACGCCGCCTTGAAGTGACCCACGTTGGGATCGCGCTTGGCGCGCGCCCGCACCCAGGCGCGGTACGCAAACTGTTTATGCTCAACAGCCTCCGCGCACTCGCGCCCGAACCACGGACGCGCTCCGCGGACTCCCGTGACATCGGTGTATGGGATATAGTATTCCATACCTAGACCGATCTCACCGGCGACGGCAGTAGCGCTCTCAGATGGGTTCTTACCCTCAAAGCAGCGTTCAACCCACGGGATGGACGCATAATAATCGCGCAATCCATCCCAGTCCGCTGACGAGTAGTGCCATAGCCGCCTCTTCCCCTGCACGGGTCGTGGGGGCGCTACAATGGGCACGGTGGAGCGGACCAGACAGTGGTCGGAGTTACCTAAAGCAGCAATCACCGAGACACTGTACTGGTCCGGGTGACTCGTCAACAGAAGGTCTAGCAGAGAGGGCTCTAGGCCGGACTCTCTTGGTATCCTCGTGACCTTGTGCACCAATTGAGTCAAGTCATGCGCCAGGGCAAATGCGTGAGTGGCTCTTCCCGCATGGTTTGTTATGGCGGAGCCCAACCAGATCTTGTGGTGGGCGTTAAAGTTGTTATATTGATCTTAGTACTTACTGTAGTGGAATGAAAGCCGGTGGTTCCCAGTGGAGTAGAATAGGACCAAAGACCCCGAGGAGGGCCAGACCGTAAGGGATGGCCCTGGGTCAGCCGGGGTGCGAGGGATATGTCGATGACAACCTCACCTCCGGCCTAGCACCACGACCCACAGTTGGCGTGCGGTTTTAGTTAGTTTGAGTCCGACATAACCTCCCCTTCCGGCTCCAGCGGGGTAGGTATCCGAGGGGATTTCCGCACGAAAAAAAAAGGACCAAAGGTGACCTAGCCTTCCACCTCGCGAAGTGTATGGAGCCTAATCAAGATTTTAAAGCCTATTTTGACTTCACTCGCAAGCCAATACACCTTCTCATTGGTGGAGAGACTCTGGGACTGGATTTCAACGCAGGTTGGAAGGGTTAGTCAGCAAGGACAGACACGACGGTATTTCCGTCCCAATTGAGCAGTCCTACTGGGGAAGTATCTCGGCCCTACAGAATACCGCGGCCATAATAACCTTGTGTTATGTTTCTGGCGGTGAGTAAAGTCGCCAGAGCTCACTGAAGAGTTTTTTGCTATCCAAAATTTATACTGAGTTTTATATGGCTATGTTTACGATAACCAACATGCACGTGGACATAGCTGCGGGCACGGAGGACAGAATATGATTAAGTAACGGAGATGCCCCATTGATATTTCTCCTAATAAAAACGCGCGCCGAATGCGGGTGGGAAGGGAGACGCGCGGGGTGTCAAAAGTCGAAGGACGTCATAGGTATAACGTTCCTTACGAATGAGTCCATTTGACGTTTGGATGGCACGCGACTCGATTGGCTGCGGGCAATAGCTAGTTTCTTATATTTTAATGTGATTCTCTATTGAAACGTGTTATTTTAGGTACATAATATGTAACTACGTATGTATGTATTGTATACCCGCTGGGGATAAAGACGTGATTAATATAGTCGTGTCTTTATCCTCGGAGGGTTAGACAGAAGTGATTTTCGAAATACATCGGGAAAAAGAAGCACTCAAGTGGGACTTGAACCCACGCCCTTTCCCTTACAGGGGGAATGCTCTTCCAACTGAGCTATTGAGCCACACCTGAATCACTTCAAATTTCCCTTCTCTTTATATCCGTCTCTATTAATCTATTAATGTTTTACATTTATACAATACAATACACAGTAAATACTAGTGCATAGTGATATGGCACAAAGCATTATAACAATTAACACAATTTTTCACAATTTTTCACCAATCATTGTACTCGGTCTCACGTAATAGGGAGGAGCCTATTGCCACATTCCGGGCACTATTATTGACTCTAAGTCATGCACCTGAGGCTGAGTCTAGGCTGTATATATATCTGCCTTTGACACCAGGAAAGAAATCGGGTGGCTCAAATGCTGTTATGCCGGTAACCACGCGACGTAGTTTTAGAAAGACGTCATTATGACTTCACAAGTTGATAAGAAGACGTAAGTAAAGTGTACAAAATAAGGGCCGCCATTGTAGGTAAGTATCAGCTGTGACCAAAACCAAAATGTTAGTACATACATACATACCACTCATGTAGGTATCCACCGCACCCATAACTACCCAATCAACGCTCCCCCAAGCCTCAAACGTCGACGCACACCTAATTAAAACAAATTCAAACATCTATAAAAAAGCGATAGAACCCAAACGGAACTGATAAAGCTAACGAAGCCTTTAATGAGCTCCCCGCTCGCATTACCGCCTCGCCTCGCCTCGAAAAACCGCCTCGAGCCGTCCGAGGCAAGGCAAGAAACCGGCAAGTGCCGTAAAAACTTACAACTACATTATGTATGTACATGTTTCTTGTTTATGAGGGTAGTACGGAAATGTGCGGCGATCAATTATGCGAGCGTTTGATTCGGTTAACTGTCAGTGAGTGAATGTGTGAGTGAATGGTGGTCAGTTTTGATGTTTTCGGTCTTGTTAGATTGTTGTTGTGGGGGATAAAACATTTAATGGAACACTACAGATAGATTATTGTGGTATAACTCGATAGATCTTTGATGTGTTGAGATAGTCGTGATTTACAAGTCGGATGGGAGTTTGTTTTGAGATTTAGGTGGCTTGGCATTTGTATATACCTACGGGTTTTTAAATGTTATTACAACTTCGTTGGACGAGTGAGATAAGTATTTGGGTCTGTAAGGGATAAATAATTATATTTCGTCGCTTCATTCTTCAGATACAATTAACAAGGTAGTCCTTTTATCCAATAGGCATTATTCGCACGTTTAGAGAATCGATTCATAATCGATGTTCTTTTTTTTTTTTTTTTTTTTAAATTACACCGCCGACATGCTGTCAAGTGAGTGTCACTTCATTCTTTTTCCGAGCGCGGCAACGTTCGCACGTGCCTTACAACGTTAGTGAAAATTATATATATTCAAATTCAAATATGCCGAAAAGGAATAATAAAGAAAAGATTAGTAGATATCGGCGTAAACTTCGCAAGCTGGAAACGCAACAGCGCAAGTACAACCGGATAGTGTACTCGTCAGAGGATTCTGACCAGTCAGGTTAGTAGTTCAACCATTATTAAGTGATTTTAATAGTCGAAATATTTGTCTACATATTCCGCCTGGAGGTTGACCGTGTGTCATCACGAAGGTAATCGAATCCCTAGAGGTTAACCGTGTGTTATCACGTGGGAATTTCGTAATCATCGAAAAGGTGATTACAATCTCAGTTTTATGTCTACATTGACATAACCTAAAGTACGAAATGCCGGGAGGTGGATCGTGTATCCTCACAAAGGCTGTTATCTACGTACCTAACATGAATAATTAATTACTTTAGTATATTTTTTTCTTTCTTCGGCGGAATTTTTCTCCAAGTACCCTCTAAATAACATTTTGTTATCGACTGTCTTTTCAGAACGTCAGAAGTCGAACCCGTGTTGGAAGCGGTTAATGTAGTTGACAAGGAGGTTAGCCAGGAGAACGAATCGGCACTGGTGCCGACCTTAGAACCGGTCACACCAGAGCTAGATCCAGACACTCTGTCCGCCTTAGGGGAGGCCACCGAAGAAACCCCTAAATTTGGTCCAAAAATACACGAGAAACTCTCGCACCTTTGGCTGCCTATATTGAAAAAGGGCCTTAATAAGGACGCCAAAGAGAAACTCAGTCAAAATTTCACAATTCCAGAAAATTGTTCATTCTTACAAGCGCCGAAATTGAATCCAGAAATTTCAGCCGCTATAACCGAAAGTGCGCGAACTCGCGACAAAAAAATAGAGGTTGTGCAACAGCAATTGGGTCAGGGCATAACCGCTCTTAACAAAGGCCTAGAGCTGTTGCTAGAGGATGGCAAAGATAGGCTACAAGCCATAAAGTTATTAAGCGACAGTTGTCGTATATTATGTGACCTGCATCATATCGAAACGGAGTCACGAAAGAGGCTGATTACACCAGGCTTAGACAAAGCCTTCCTGAATATAATACAGGACGTGGAGCGAGACGACTCACTTTTCGGAAGTAAACTTTCCGAAAAAATAAAAGCCACTAAGGTTATAGAGAAGCAGGGTCTACAAATAAAAAAGCCACCTCCAAACCCTAAGACCCAATCCACATCTATTCCCGTGAATTATCAGCCTTCAACTAGCCATTCGCGCCAGCCGGGAAACTGGATGGGCCCTCCTCGCTTCTCGTCGAACAGGGGGGGGGGGGGAGGGCAGGTCAGCGAGGCAGAACTATTCCAGCGGGCCGGAAGAACCAACCTGCGGGCTCCACCCAGCAGAAACAGCCTACTCGGAACAGGCAGCCGCGTGTGACGGGTCAACAATAAAGGTACATGCTGGAAGAATCCAACATTTCTATAACTGCTGGCTTCACATCACTAATAATTCCGAAGTACTTAAGTGGATCTTAGATGGGTATTCCATACCGTTTTCCAAAAAAGTGAAACAAACTTTATCACCTAGTAATCTACTGTCCGTTTCTGATCGCAGTCATATTTTGGAGTCAATTAATAAATTACTAGATCTCGGCGCTATATCTCCTTGCGTTAGATCAAAAAATGTTTTTTGTTCTAGTATATTTCTAGCTCCTAAGTCCAATGGGACTAAAAGATTTATTTTAAACCTCAAATCATTAAACAAATTTGTTGATACTACTCATTTTAAAATGGAGGACCACAGAACAGCGGCCAGATTAGTACCTAAACTGGGCTTCATGGCAAATATAGACTAAAAAGAGGCATATCTTCTAGTACCTATAATAAAGACACACCGTAAATTCTTACGTTTTGAATTTGGGGGAGTTTGTTACGAATTTAACGCCATGCCCTATGGCCTCTCGGTAGCTCCTAGGGTTTTTACAAAGTTAATGAAAGAAGTCATAAACTATCTACGTAATGAGGGCCATAAATCGGTCATATATTTAGACGATATCTTATGTATAGCAAATACGTATACCGAATGTCAAGACAATGTCAACAGAACTGTAAAGTTACTGCAATGTCTGGGCTTCGTCGTTAACTATGATAAAAGTAACCTCGAACCTCGACAAATTTGCCGATTTCTCGGCTTCATATATAACACCGTAGACATGACTTTAAACTTACCGGAAGAAAAACGGAAAGGTATCATGCAGTTAGTTAATAAATTTATGTCTCTGCCTAAATGTTCCATCAGAGAGCTTTCACAATTTATAGGAGTGCTTACTGCTGCTTGTCCAGCAGTGAAGTACGGTTGGTTATACATAAAAACCCTAGAGCGACAAAAATACTTAGCCCTGAAAAAATATCAAGATTTTAACGTAAAAATTAAGTTAACAGATAATATTTTACCTGACTTATTCTGGTGGAAACAAAATATATTTTCAACAAATAATATCTTGAGGTTTGATAATAAATTTGAGCTAGAAATATTCACTGACGCTTCAAAAACTGGTTGGGGTGCTTTTTGCGATGGAAAACGGGCTAACGGCGGATGGAAAGTAGAGGAATTATCTTTCCACATTAATCACTTAGAATTATTAGCAGTTTTTCTAGGTTTAAAATGCTTTGCCAGTACCCTTTCTAATTGTACAATATTATTACGTGTTGACAATACAACAGCCTTATGCTACATAAACCGCATGGGAGGTATTCGGTTTCCTCAATTAAATAATATAGCAAAAGCAATTTGGCAATGGTGTGATATGCGTAAGATCTTTTTGTTTGCATCATACATCAATACACATGATAATGTTGAAGCCGATCACGAATCGCGTAAAACTAACGTCGATATTGAATGGGAACTATCAAAATGGGCATTCCAACAGATAGTTCAAACTCTGGGTGACCCACAAGTCGACCTATTCGCATCTCGTACTAATGCCAAATGTCGCCAGTACATCTCCTGGAAACCAGACCACGACGCAATGTTAATTGATGCCTTCACTATTAGCTGGCACACTTTTTATTTCTATGCATTTCCACCTTTCTCTCATTCTAAAAGTTTTAAGAAAAATCATTACCGATAAAGCTACTGGTATTCTAATTTTCCCATACTGGCCTGGACAAGCATGGTTTCCACTTCTTAAAAGAATGCTTGTATCAAGAATTGTAATATTTGAACCTAAAAGAAATCTTTTATGTTCAAATTACAGATCACATCACCAGAAATAGCACTGGATTTGATGCTGGCTTCAATTTCGGATAATACAATGAAACAATATTCAGTTACCTACAAATTGTGGTGGTCATTTTGCTTAGAAAACAGGGAAAATACTTATGAAGCGCCTTTGTCAGCGGTAATTACATTTTTGGTTGAGCTTTTTAATAAAGGTGCGTCCTATGGGACGCTTAACAACCATCGATCTGCCCTATCTTTACTTCTAGAAAATAATGTCGGGTCAGACGAACGAATCAGACGCCTACTAAAAGCTTTCTACAGGCAAAAACCATCTCGTCCCAAATATACTACATGGGACCCCAAAATTGTACTTGATCATGTCTGCACATGGTACCCAAACAGTGAACTATGCCTAGCTAAATTAACAAAAAAATTAACTGTTTTATTAGCTTTGTGTACTTCCCAACGTGTACAAACATTAGCCCTAATTAATATCACCAATATTAATAAAACCCCCTCAGGAATAAAAATCGTAATATCTGATTTAATCAAGACCTCGGCTGCTAACCGTGAGCAGCCTGTGCTCTTCTTACCTTACTTCTTAGATAATCCAAGTATTTGTCCCGCAAGAACCTTGGAAGATTATCTTTTGATGACCTCAAATTTAAGAACTGAAGGCACAGACAATCTTTTACTGAGTTACAAAAAGCCATTTAAGAGAGTAACCTCACAAACCATAAGTAGGTGGATAAAGCAGACACTTGCGGAAAGCGGCGTCGACATTTCAATATTCAGTGCTCATAGCACTCGTCATGCCTCCACCTCGGCTGCGGCATCCGCAGGTGTCTGCATCGACACGATAAGGAAAACAGCCGGCTGGACCAGCACGTCCTTGACGTTCGCCCGGTTCTATAATCGCCCAGCAACAGACGAAGGGCAATTCGCTCGAGCTGTTTGTAACGTTTAAAAATTAACGTGTGTACCTAATAATTTGATTGAAAACCGATTGATTGAAAAATTTATTCAGAAGTTAATTCGAATATAAATGTATTTTAAATTATGTTAACAAATAAAAGTTTTTTCTATACTTTACATTATGAATGTTTTACTGATTTCAAAACATTATAACCCTTGACTGTCTCTGAACATCTACCTTGTTAATTGTATCTGAAGAATGAAGCGACGAAATATAATAGAAGATCAAACGAACTTCTTGAAGTGAAGTTCGATCATTATTATATGAGTCGCTTCATTCGAAGATACAAAGTTCCCACCCACCCACTTCCAATATAAAAAACTTCTAGTGAAATGGTAAATGGTATCTCTAAACAGGAATGAAGTGACACTCACTTGACAGCATGTCGGCGGTGTAATTTAAAAAAAAAAAAAAAAAAAAGAACATCGATTATGAATCGATTCTCTAAACGTGCGAATAATGCCTATTGGATAAAAGGACTACCTTGTTAATTGTATCTTCGAATGAAGCGACTCATATAATAATGATCGAACTTCACTTCAAGAAGTTCGTTTGATCTTCTATAATAACCCACTTGCCCGGCGAGTGTGAATATCGACTCTGTGAGACTTACAATAACATTAACGGGAATTAACGTGATTATGGAATAGGTACATAAAGTACCTTTGATTTGCCGGACGTTTCGACCAGGTTACACCGGCCGTGGTCACAGGCTGACTATCATCATGGAACACGAGAGTTAGTCTCAAAATTTAAATTATTAATATTTACTTGTAGCTCTTGTCGTTGCGACGAAACTAATAGAGAGAGTCTCGCCTGCAAGACAGCAATCAGCAATGCCTATTAGCACTGCTTTCATTCACGTACCATTATACTCAACAATGATGGCAGACACGAACACTTACCATTTATATTATTATATTCTATATGTTTTTTGAACGAGAAAATAACTAGGTTAGGTTAGGTTTGTTTTCTTACCACACCGGTGGAAAATTTGTCTAAGTATTTCCATTATAAGTTGAAAGGACTCCAAAAGGACTCAGTTTGCAGGCCATGACATTCTTAAAAAGTAAAAGTAATCCCACTGAAAAGCTTGTAAAGATTTTCGAATGTTTGCGTGTCAAGTACCTATCATATTGCTTATAGATCAATCCATACTATAAATACTAATATTATAAATGCGAAAGTAACTCTGTCTATCTGTTTGTATGTTACGCTTTCACGCCTAAACCAATGATCAGATTTTTACGAAATTTGGTATAGGGGTAGATTAGACCATGAGAAAGGACATAGGCCATGTTTGGTCGCGATAACCGACATCCACGCGGGCGGAGCCGCGGGCAAAAGCCAGTAGCACAGTATAACTAGGGATCTTAGAATCATTAGACTGTGCTAGTAGTATATAAACAGAGTATTTAGGGTGGCTCCTCTCGCAGTAAAAACCAAGTTTAAGACTTGTGTCCTCTGCGTCTTCTAAGTAGGCTGCTTGCCAACTTATAGTTCCAACTTTTCTAATTAATTGGTCGGTTCCATTGTGGGTTCCAGCTGACAAATGTTGCGTGGAACTCGCCAAGTGTCATCTTCGGTGCATTAGTGGCTCATTGCAATTAATGATGCCGTATAGTACAACTGTAACAGTCAACGGGATATTTACTAGTGTTTAAGAACATCCAATATTTCTGTGCAAGTTCTGTGTTACAAGCGCTATGACCAGAGTTGTACTGATGTACTAATAGGACTCTTATAACAGTTGTATAAATACGTACATACGCTCACGTCTATTTCCCTACGAGGTAGGCAGAGACACCAGTCCGTAATTTCAATGACAGTAAAGGAAGCTCGTGAAAATTTAGTTAAATATCTTCAAACAAAAATGACTTCGATCGCAACCGGTTACAAAACATTAGTTACCATTGCGGCCGAAACGCGTCAATGTACAGACATGACTACTTTATGATCTAATAGTACTTAATAAATAGAAGATCATAATAAGAGTTTGGATAGGCTTATAAAAATAAATAGAATGTCGTCGCTTATAACGTAAGCCGACGAGAATTTCCACAGACTATACAGCTAAAGGTCAATGTCCCTAAGCCTTATTAGTACGGAAACTAGTGTTGCCAACCTCTACAGGGTGATTTTATAGTCGTTTCGGATAAAAAGAATTAGGGCACAGTTTCGACAGCAAAATTATCTGGGAGAAGAAAGATTTTTTTTAAAGCCCCCATACATGTTTCCTTTCACCTGAACATTATTCCCATACATCAACAAAAAATTTTTTTTTTCTTTCACCAAATTAATACTTTTTTTTTTTATACAGGACACGTCAATTTGACTTCACCTCGCCTGATGTTAAGCTAAAGGCAAAGTCTCGGAAAGAGGGTCACCATCGTAAACATTTACCATGTTAACAGTGGTGGCACTCAGCTTGACGGTCTCATTAGATGCCTTTTCACGCCCCGCTTAAAGGACCCGGGACTGTAGGAAGAAGGAAACACGTGAGCTGGCAGGGAATTCCAGGTCTTAGTGGTGCGGCATAGGAATGAATCACTGAAACGCTTGGTTCTAGCAGGTATACTCTGCACCGTAAATGGATGGCATCTTAGCCCTGCACGTGTCGTCTTGTGAAGGAAAGGGGAGGGTGGGACTAAATGGGAAAATAATACTCCCAGACGATTTTGCTATCAAACTGTGCCTAAACTAGCTGTGCCTGCGAATTCGTCCACGTGAACTTGACAGATGTCTTTTTTTTGTAAAATCTGGATCTGTAAGATGGAACTCTTATGAGTTTTGCAAAATAAAAATAACCTACAATACGTCTTTTTTTAAATGCGGTACAATACGACTTTAATTACGTGTGTAAAATGCGGGGGTTATCCAAGGAGAAGCCCCCGCTGGAGAAGGTAGGGGGGTTATAATATCAGAAATATATGCCTTAAAATATCAGATATCTTCAAGAAAAGTCTGTCAAAATCAGCCCAGTCACTTCTAAGATTACCCGGAAAGTACAGTTTTTAGCCGCTGAGTACTTTTTCTTATGATATTTTTTTTTAAATTTACTTGAATGACACTCATTTAAGTAAATCATCATTACATAGTATAAAACAAAGTCTCTTTCTGCGTCCCTATGTCCCTATGTATGCTTATATCTTGAAAACTACGCTACAGGTTTTGAAGCGGTTTCTTTTAATAGATAGAGTAATTCAAGAAGAAGTTTTATATGCTTAATATAGAAGAGGGTGTAGCGGTAACGGAATCGGACGCCATACGGGCGGTAATAAGTTCGCCGGTTCCGCTAAATCGCGACAGAATCCGTTGCAAATTAGTTTTATTTCAAAAATGTTCATAATTTTCTATCCGGTAAGAAGTTTATTTTTATAACAAATATATTGGGACGTATCCAGGTAATTCAGTTGACACAGTAATCTCCTGGTATGAAATTGTCACGGGTTTAAAACCTATCCTGATTGTTGAATTCATTGTATTCAAATTTTAAAAGATAATGTTGGCGAAATCATGATGATATTACTTTCTTTTTTCAATGAAAGATATTTGGGAACTGATAGCGGTAATCTTTAAAAAAATTGGTAGTGCTATGACTTCCCGAGGAGGGCCAGACCGTAAAGGATGGCCCTGGATCAGCCGGGGTGCAAGCGATATGTCGATGACAACCTCACCTTCGGCCTAGCACCACGACCCTCAGTCAGAGAGCGGTTTTAGTCGGTTCGAGTCCGACATAACCTCCCCTTCCGGCTCCAGCGGAGGAAGGCATCCGTGGGGATTTCAGCACAAAAAAAAGGTAGTGCTATGACTAAGATAGTATTAGGCCGACATAATTTAATAGATTGATGAGCCATTGACACGAAGAATAAGAAGGATAGTCAGATTTCTGTTTAAGTTGCTTTCCGTTCGAATATAACTCAACAATGGTCGTCTTTTCCATCGTCTTAGTTGGTCCCTGGCAGCTACCGACAGCTAGTTAATATTAAAAAATCAAACACATTAACACACTGTTAACACAGATTCTGCATTAACTAGACACGAGAGACTGGACACATGCGTGTCTTGTTAGTGAAGCTCAGTATTATATCATATACCTATTATTTCGTCAACTGGACACGTCTTCACATAGTGAAACTTGTGTGTTCTCGCCAACTGGACACGCATTCATATTATATTCGAAACCTTAATATAGTACAATCACGTTTGAATAAATGACATAGGTAAAGTTATAGATGACAGATAAACAAATTCAAAGTTTCATACTTGCTTCGATTTCTGTCCTGCATTGCGCAAGTAGCAATTTGTTTATAGAAATACTAGCTGCCCCGGCGAACTTCGTACCGCCAATTTTCTGCTGCCCTCGTGGCGTCAGATCCCGTTCCCGCTGCACCATTTAGGGGGATGAAAAAATAGATAATAATTAAATGACGATTGATCATTTTTCTACTGGAAAGAAAAAATATTAAATTACTAAAATGGCTATTAAAAAATAAGAGTTGATCGTAGAAGGATAAAAATTGAGGATTGTATGTATTTTTGTATGTTGTATCATAAAAAAATAGAAAATAAAAATTTTGTCTAAAAAATAAAAAATAAAAATTTAACGGTGGACTCCCCTAACATTTAGGGGGATGAAAAATAGATGTTGGCCGATTCTCAGACCTACTCAATATGCTCACAAAATTTCATCAAAATCGGTCAAGCCGTTTCGGAGGAGTATGGCAACAAAAACTGTGACACGAGAATTTTATATATTAGAAGAAGATGTACAATCAATGTATATGATTGACTATGTTTATTACTGTCATAATCGCCAAAGTAACTGTCAATCGCATACAATTGGGTATTATCCTATAGTTAAAATAAATGATAAATGATGATCTAACCGAGCGGATATAAAAAGAAGGAAAATTTGAAATGATTCTGGTGTGGCTCAATAGCTCAGTTGGAAGAGCATTCCCCTGTAAGGAAAAAGGTCGTGAGTACAAGTCTCACTTGAGCATTTTTTCCGATGTTTTTCCAGCTTATTATATTAGGAATGATAAAAATTGCTCCGGTTCTTATTTTGTAGTTTTTATATTATGTTTAATCATCCACCCAACCTATAATAGTAACTGATTTGAGTATAAAATTTTATGACGCCACTAATTTTTTTTTCATACAAATTACCAACTTATCGTTTTGACGTTTAGTAAAAAGTAACTAATTTGACTAGTCAGTAGAATACCCTATTATTATTCTACTCCACTAATTCGAAATACATCGGGAAAAAGAAGCGCTCAAGTGGGACTTGAACCCACGAATTTTCCCTTGCAGCGGGAATGCTCTTCCAACTGAGTTATTGGGTCACACCTGAATCACTTCAAATTTCCCTTATCTTTATATCCGCCTTTAAGGGTGACGGTGTTAGCATAATTAATGCTATAAACATTTCATTCGAATACTCCACTAATGATTATGCCACTTATCTTGAGGGGCAAACGTCTAGTATACGTGGAAGCACAGAATATATAATAGTACTAACGTAGTAAAATCCTTTAGTTATGATTGTATGAATCTCACAGAGTAAGTTGCCAAAAGGTTCGGGGCCAAGTAAAAAATGTCGACCTTTTTTTTTAATCCTAGCACAGACAAAATAATGTTTTCCGTCTGATGTTTTATAATGCCAGACTGACTCAGTGGTAGGGTGTTACCGATTATGATTGCTGTGTACCAGAAGCGATGGTGTTTGATTCTCAGTTCAAGCAAAAAGCTATAGAAATATTCTTATTTTTCTTTTAGGTATACTATTTTTTGGAAATCAATGCAATACAAACATAATATGTATTAGAGTCTAGAACTAAGCGTTTCAGTGACTCATTCCTATGCCGCACCATTAAGACCTGGAACTCCCTGCCAGCTCACGTGTTTTCTTCTTCCTACAGTCCCGGGTCCTTTAAGCGGGGCGTGAAAAGGCATCTAATGAGGCCGTCAAGCTGAGTGCCACCACTGTTAATATGGTACATGTTTGCGATGGTGGCCTCATCAGATGCCTTTTTACGCCCGCTTAAAGGAACCGGGACTGTAGGAAGAAGGAAACACGTGAGCTGGCAGGGAGTTCCAGGTTATAGGAATGATTCACCGAACCGCTTGGTTCTAGAAGGTATATTCTGCACAGTATGCGGGTGACATCTAAAGCCTGCATGTAATGACTTATGGAGCAAAGGAGAGGGTGGGACTAATTCGAAGAGCTTATTATATACATTCACATAGTTATAACTCTCAAGTGTCATGAAACCGGCGAGCATGTATGAAAACAATTAATAAAGCAGAAGAAACGAAAGATGTATGCCAGAATCGTAACAGGTGGAAATATGTGGTCTCATCTAACCCCATTGGGACAGAGCTGTGACTGTATGTATGTATGGAACACCCTACAGCCTTAGCAATTGCGTAGAGACGTAGCATCATCATCATTTAAAAGTTAGAAATTTTAATTATTACTGATAATGGCGCGGTGTCCTGCGAAAGTGACCCGTTAACGTCAATACACTTGCCTCCCTATTACGAGATGCTGAAGACAGATATAGAAAAGTGGTGTCAAAACATCTTTGATTACCTACTTCTTTGGAGGATTGGCACATATAATATATTTATTCATCATACACTTATTGAAGTTCAATATTCAATTAAAGGCAAAGGAAACAGTAGATTGGACGGCCTTGCCCTTTAAAATAATATCTACCAGGCAAACATTATATATTTCAGCTCGGTAAGCAGTATATAAAATTATTTTTTTCATTTTTATAAATTACTATCCTAGCATTCGCCACAATCCAAAAAATATTCGCAAATATTGATGATGATTGCTGAACCAATTGAAAGATTTTTAAAGGATATGTACAGTTCTGTTATCAGAAAACCATACAACTTCTTTCGTAACAAGAATGGAAAACGAGAAACGTTGAACATACCTATATTTTAACAGAAATTTAATAATATTTATTCGATACACATTACATGATATAATTTAGGAATTAATCTTAACAGTTAAGAATAAAGTCTGTGGGAAGCAAAATACCCGTTGTGCAAGACAGTATATTATCAAAGTTTAAGGAAACTATTATTTATTTATCCTATACACTTAATACCGTAAACTTATCTAAAAGACGGTCTTCATCAAATTACATATAACGCTAATAGAAAACTTAATAAAAACACCATAAACAAACGCATTCGTAGAACAATAATACGTTCAACTTACATGATCGTAATTCGAGAAGTTGTCACACACACAATGCCGGGGAACAACAAAACAACACAGAAAACAACCCCGACTGCCCATGGCGGACAAATTTATCAGAATCGTTCAATTTATCATACACAACCGGGGACATTTGTTACGCACGTCAAACTAAAATAGAATACACTTGTTTGTGTCCAAACAGACGCCACGTGCGCCTCAGACCGCTCACCGATCATATCTGAGGAGTTACCTTACTTTATTATATGAAAAAGAAAAAAAAACACTAAAAGTTACTAGGCAAACAGAAATACGACATAGAATAATTATTTTCACATAAATTAAATCAAAATCAATGAGTTAGTTCTAGCTCCCTTTGATGTTCCATGTTTAAATCGTATCGTTCTGTCGATTTAATTCAAATGAGACTAAAAACTAGGTTAAAGCCGTTTATTTTGTAAACGACACAATTGTGCTTACAACATGGCTTTCGACATTTGATTTACGAGTACACAGATAAAAAAAGTTTTGTTATAACAATAAAATCGATATTGTGACAGTCATTAATTATGTTATCTATGTTACATGAACGCACCTGTGGTGAAAGCGCGGGAAACTCATCCGTCAACTGGGGCTGTCGTTTGCCGCCAAAACGCGCGCCATTCACCCGAAGCCATTTACAAATCCATATCATTGTCATATGACAAGCACTTGGGGGATGGAAATATCACTCTTGAGCGGAAAAATGTATGTAATATCACGTATAGGAAGAACTGGGGAAGTTGTCGGACCGATAGGGCGGCGCGGAGAGGTGTCGACCTGCCCGCGAAATGTTGTACGATGAACTGATACAGGCGGGCCTGCTGCGGTCGCTTATTTTTCTACTCTTTGCGTTTGTTTTCTACTCAATCGTGTCATATTATGTGCGGTGGACACCGCTGTGCTATTTTTAATAGGGCCCTTTATTTATGCGCTATAAATACGTGAGAATTTCCCCAAGGTAGTTTGTTTGTGAACATTTCGAAGTTTTGTTTTTGAGTATTTCTTTTATTTAATATTTGTCTAAAACTGTAATCTGTATAATTAATTATGTATGATTTAAATACTATTAAAACAAGGAAGATTATCTTAGTAGGATAGTTTGTTTTATTTTCTACGTCAACAAAAACTAGCATTATTAAATTTTGTGATTATTATATGAAATTAAGATATTTTGTTCATAATTTGGTTCTGTTCATATTCAAATGAACTCAGGGATCCAACAATTTAACATTCCTATACCTTCTTTATGGGTGTTTAATTGTTCACCTCTTAAAATTGACCGCTAAGTCTTTGATGTACTTTTTCGCACGCAAATTCAAGGTTTTTCAATTCCCGTAGCCAAGGGCTTTTGAGTTTAAATGTCGCGTTGAAGTGATTTACGTAATTTACACGTATTGCGCGCTCTCTGTGAGTTGTGTACTCTTCTGTGAGCAGGTATTTGGGGCACTTACTCAAAGTTCATGTACAGTCAGTATCAGATCGGTGTCGACTAGAACAGCACTCAAAAAGATCCTATACCATGGTATTAAGATCTTTTTAATACCTCTGTGGCGTGGCGGTAGTACACGCGACTGCCACGCAGGAGGCGCGGGTTCGATTCCCGCTCAGTGCAAATATTTGTATGCATGAATATGGCTATTTGCAT
This sequence comes from Eilema sororculum, assembly GCA_914829495.1. Taxonomy (NCBI): domain Eukaryota; kingdom Metazoa; phylum Arthropoda; class Insecta; order Lepidoptera; family Erebidae; genus Eilema; species Eilema sororculum. The sequence goes on from OU618534.1 coordinate 27,061,717, forward strand.
TGGTCTGGGTGTTTCTATGTAGGTATAATATGTAGGTATTTACAAAAAAAAAAATATAAGTATGTTTATCCGCATTCTAGATTCCATAACACAAGCTATAAAAAGCTTACTATGGGTCTAGATAGCGTTGTGTAGAATGGTGTGGAATATTTATTTATTTATTTAAGTATACTTTTCTAGTTAAGGTCGTTTTGATGCCCACTGTAAATTTAACAGACTCTTGAATTATGACACAATTTTTGCTCTGAATTACTCGTCTAACCGCCCCGTTCCCAATACCATACTGACAGTTAAAGATAGATCTCATGTACGGATAAAGTGCTCGGCTGTTTAAATTCAAAACAAAGTAACTCCTATTTCACACCAATTTTGGAAAATAAAATTATACCGCGATGCGCTTTCCCGCAAAAAATCTGTTACCATGTTTTGAATTTAAACAGCCGATACGTCAAATTTGACTGCTGCGATCTACCTTCAACTGTCTGCTGTAAGTATGTTATTGGGAACGGCCGTAATAGAACACATAGAAACCTTTGTCGCAAAGCAAAGCGGGTTCAAGTCCCACCCGAGAAGATTCATTTTTCCCTATTCGAACATCAATGTTTTCGAGGTTTTTAAAAAGGCAAAAATTCGAAAAACATTGGAAAAAATGAAATGCTCAAGTGAGACTCGAACTCACGAACTTAACAGTTTCTTTCGTTAAACAGTTAATTTCGAACTTAACAGTTAGCATAATAAATGCTATAAAAAATTCATTCAAAAAAAAAAAAGGCAAAAATTGTTTAGTAATAATATCGTTACCGAAGAGACTTTAACGAAAATATTACCTACACCATGAAATACATATGAAATTAATCTAGTCGCGCCTGGGAAAGCCGACGACGTACCAATAAGCGGGCCCTGAGCTCCAAATTATACCAATCATCAATTCACACCGCAGTCTACTGCTGAACATAGACCTCTCCCAATGTTGGTTAAGGAGTCGGCCTTACGGTCGAGAGGACCCAGGTTCGAATCCTGGCCATTACACTACCGACGTGAACGCACTTCTAACACAAGCCATTTAGCTTAGTTGGAGAGGTTAGAGGGAATATTAGTAACTTCGGTTCTAATATTCTTTCAAAAAAAACCGTATAGTGCGCACTGTGTCTGTTCGTATGTATGAGGAAGCATTCCCTGCCTTTTAAGAGTACCTATTAATATCTACACATAGGTACTCAAACTCCGTTTTGCAAAACTTTTATCTCAACGCATTTACTTTCATTTCCCAACATGGAAGAAAAACGAAGCAGGGATTGTAACGTTGGCTACCTGGCATTATGTCCCTATGACCTTCGGCTAAATATCCCAATTGAAAAACGTACTTACACCCTGTTTGCACTGACTCATCAACACACATTCAGAATGGCTCAACTGAATTTTTACGACAGATTTTACCTTACTGTGTTATCCTTTACGAGAGCACGTACGAATAGCTTCGGTGTAGAAATGTAGTGTTGTTTTTTTGCCGTTGTCATATCCTTCGGATATTATAAATGTGACAGTTTTGTGAATTTTTTTGGGTGTGATCTAGTCAATTTTGATCAAGGATGCGACTGAAGGTACACGGATAGACCATGGTCTGGAGTAACACGTAAGCAATTGTTATTCTACAACATTCTACACAACGCTATCTAGACCCATGGTACGCTAGTACTATTATCTATTCTGTGCCCATGGTAAGCTTAACTAGCTTGTATTATGGAATCTAGAATGCGGATAAACATACTTAGATACTTTTTTTGTAAATACATACATGTTATACATATAAACACTCAGACCAATGCAAATAGTCATATTCATGCATACAAATATTTGCACTGAGCGGGAACCCGCGCCTCCTGCGTGCGTAGCAGTCGCGTTCTTTACCGCCTCGTCATAGAAGCTGTCATATTCCTGGAATAAGTTGCCTTGTAGTTACGGGAATGGGGCCAATATTTTAAACGGGTGGAGTCGCGGGCAACGGCTAGTAGAAGAAGCTTTACATTTGACTTTCGATCAACATTCAATTGCGTTCAGTAGGACAGGATAGAATAAGCCATAATTTATACGTTCAAGAGTGGAGCAAACCGAAGGTAGAACACCCTCTAGCCAGATGGACTGACGACCTGAAAAGTGGCTGGGACAGACTGAACGAGGAAGGCGTCGGATCGGGTGAAATAGCGCAAATTTTTTTTAAAGAATATTAGTACCGAAGTTACTAATATTCTCTCCAACCCCTCCAACTAAGCTAAATTGCTTGTGAGTTCACGTCGGTCGTGTAATGCCCAAGAGTCGAACCTGGAACCTCTCAATCGTAAGGCCGACTCCTTAACCACTAAGCTACCAACGCTGAAAGGAACATCATCCCACGCAAGCTCAAGCTGTCATTAAAAGCATCAGAAGGTTTTTATAAGAACGGCATAACGAGAGTGACTCCCCTGGTGTTCCATTGGGCATGGTAACCACTAACCACTTCCCATCAGGTGGGCCGTGTGTTTTTTTTACTTGCGAAAAATCTCCACGGATACCACCCCCACGGAGCTGGTGGAGGTGGTTATGTCGGACTCGACTCGACTAAAACGCACGCCGTCTTGGATCTTTGGTTGCCGGAGGTGAGATTGCCGAAAGCACATCTCACGCACCCCGGCAGACCCAGGACTATCTCTTTCGAGGTGGCCCCCTTCGGGTACTATGCCGACCATGAAGCGCAAAGGCTTCATGGTCGGCATAGTACAGTAAAATGGTTGTAACTGTAATATATTAACATATTTCATGTTAAAAGGTAGGTAGCCTGTTTTCTTTGTAATCTATCCTATTATATTATGCAATCTGTCTGTACACATCAGTGCGGTTATTCGTAAAGAAAAGAATGACCTTTGTTAAGCGAACATCTCTCGAGCCGTGACGAGTCGAGGGAAATGTGTAGTTTCGTAACCCTTCTCAATCTTCTCATGTTCTGTCATACGCAAATATTATAAATCTGTAAACGGAATTCAGTGTTATTTTTATATTTCTATATAGATACAGATACAATATCCATGGATAGCCTTTTAGGGATGAATAAAAGTGTATTAAAACCCAAAGCCACGTGGTTCCGGGCAGTGTAGAATTTGATCCACCCTATCTCTTCCCATGCGATGTCGTACAATGCGACTAACGGATAGGGCTGTTTAACATCAGACAAATATATACAGCCTCAGCCTCGGATGCACGGCTTGAGACAACAATAGTGCCCGGAATGCGGCAATAGGCTCCCCCTATTACGTGGGAGCGAATGATTGCTGAAATGAGGGTGTTAATTCACCTCTGCCTAACCCTCCGGGGATAAAGGCATGATTGTATGTATGATGTATGTAAAACCCAAAAACAACAGGTATATAGAGTACCAGGATACCAGACTTATTAGGATAATTGCCCTGAATCGGGCAATGGCTATCTCACCTCCGAAAACTGACCACCGAGATAATAACTCTCGCCAGCTCCAGCGAGGGGCTCTTTTTATAAAAAGGTCTATAGGCCCCAAAGAAGATGTCAGAAAAACCGGGGATCAGGCAATCTAGCGCTGAAATATAGCAATAATTTTAGCTTAAAAGGTGACTAAACATAAGTTCACCAAAATGAAATTCATATTCTTCCTGATCTTTCCTATTGAATAAGAAGCTGAAATTTGTACAGGGTAATCGGGAATAATCAAGTTTTTTTTTATAAAGGACACGTCAATTTGACTTCACCTCGCCTGATGGTAAGCTAAAGGCAAAGTCTCGGAAAGAGGGTCACCATCGTAAATGGTAAATGGTGGCACTCAGCTTGACGGCCTCATCAGATGCCTTTTCACGCCCCGCTTAAAGGCCCCGGGACTGTAGGAAGTATTGTTTGAGGTATAATTCATTTGTAGATCAGTCAGACCCAAAACTGAAAGAGTATTCACTCGCCATCAAAAAATCACTGAAACATTTTATCCGAGCATATTTAAACCTCAGCCCTCCTCGCCTTAAAAATGCATATAGAACAAGCCATACCGGGCTTATCTTTACTCAGTATATCCGGACGCTTATTAGCATAACGCCCCCCCCCCCCCCTCCATCTCATTACACGCCACCCAGTGTTAAATAACATTTCTTTCTGGTATGAACTAAATTGAATCGATGTCATAAATTTCGAGGTTGGAGCTTGATTCAGTAAAATACATTTTGTATGTGTTTCAAAACCTATGAAAACTTATTAAATAATTAAAATGAATACTGGTCGATATCGAATATCGCAAGAGAATATGGCCTATGTTCTTCCCCAAGCTCTTATCTATCTCTGTTTAAAATTTCATCAAAATCTGTTCAATGGTTTAGGTGTGAAACCATAGCAGAGAGACAAACCGAGTTACTTTGAAGTTTTTAAAATCAGTATGGCTATGGATTCTGAACGTTTGATAACCTCACGAAAGGGTAGGCATAGGGTATAGAACCCCGGCCCAGTCGGATATACTGTATGCTTTTATAAAATACGTCTAGAGTGGGTTGAAATTCGAGCTCACTCATTAATTTTTGAGGTTTCAACATCTTAACGTACCTTTTTAAAAGATGAAATCTGTACATTAGTTGCATTTTATATTCACGAATAGTTCTATACATTATAGGTATCAAACATACACACATCAAAAAAAGTTTGCGATCACTTTGAAAAACTGAAATCTTTTTTGTTACTGTACATTATATTATGATTTTTTCTTCTTTTTAGATTCTTTATTTAAAAATAAAGAATTAGAACACAAAACAATGACACCGTTCAATTGTTTTTTCTTACAAAAAGGCTCCTAGCTTACGCTCATTCAGAAATCTGATTTAGTGAATTATAACCGATTCAAGATATTTTTCGCGGAAAGTTGTGATTGAAAAAATGCCAAGAGGATTATCAGAGGTTTTACGAGCTAAAATAGTAACTTTGAGGGAAGAAGGATACACCACGAGAGTAATAGCACGCAGACTTGCTATATCCCAATCCTGTGTCGTGGCTACGTTGCAGAGGTACCACGGAATGGAGAATTTAGCTGACCGACCCCGCAACGGTCGCCCAACTGTTTTGACAGCTGCCCAAAAGCGCTATATTAGATTGCTGGCAGCCCGTGATCCCACAATCAACGCCACTAAAATAAAAGCAGAAGTCAGGGCCGCCTCTGGGCTTGAAGTTAGCACGCAGACCGTTCGCAATTGCTTGCACCAGGCTGGATTACGAGCACGGAGGTCATGGCGAGCTCCGCTCAATTCCCGGCAACGTCAACAACGAAGATTGCAGTGGGCTAGACTTTGGCAAAATGAAGAAGGTGAGGAAGACGTGTCCGTGTCTGGAGAAGACCAGGCGACCGTGAAAGACAAAGAACTGCCACTGGAACAGTTCAGCAAGGCGGAAAATCGGTGTCTTTTTGGGGTGGCATTATGATTGGAGCTAGAACGCCTTTGATCCCGTATCGGGCCTTCATGACAGCAGACATGTACAAAGCAGTTGCTATTGATGATATCGTCAAACCATTCCGAGTAAACCATGGGCACCAATTTGTACTGGTCGATGATAATGCGCCCGCACATCGAGCTCAACGAGTCAATGCTGCTCTTCAAGAATACGATATCATACGATTAGACTGGCCTGCCGGCTCGCCCGACGCATGGGATGCTCTTAAACGAGCTGTATGGAACCGTGAGCCACATCCCCAGACAGTTCCAGAGCTCAGGGAAGCCGCTATTGAAGAATGGGATAGGTTACCCCAGGAAATGCTGGATAACATGATCCTCAGCATGCCCAGGAGGATCTCCGCATGTGTTCGAGCCAGGGGAGGAGTTATTTTATATTGAATTTACACCTTTTAATAATAAATTGTAGTTTAAGTTTAATTAAACAGTCTTTTTCTTTCTATGAAATTTCTATCACAATTGCATTATGATTAATGGCTCAATTTTTTTAAATAAATAATAAAAAATAGTTTTATATTTTAATTTCAAACAGGGTATTCCTATTTAAAGAAAGCATACAACATAGATTTTTTCTTGATAAAGTTAAATTTAAAGAATTCTAGGAGCTTATGCCATTGATCGCAAACTTTTTTTGATGTGTGTACATGGCGTCAGACAATGTCGATGACTCCACCGACAAGAGCGCAGGGCCACCGCCACTGCAAGAAACGGCATTAAATAATAGACTTTAAAGCGATGCGGTTAGAGCAATTGAGAAAGTGTAATGAAACTGTTTTCATTTTATTTTGAGTTTAGATGTATAGACATAAAGTCTAAAATTTAATGTAATTTTTTATAGTGACTGCGCCACCACTGTGCCACAGGGCCTCTTAAGGTCAGAGAGAGTCATATAGGTATTTAAACTGTTATGGTGATTCCAATTACGTAGCGTTTGTATAGTGTCGGAAACTTGAAACAATCTTCTTCTTCATCTTAGCGCATCGCGATCCGCAACCTTCAGCTTGGAGTCTGGGGTCTGCTTTACCAGTCTAACTGCAGATTAAGCTGAACTACTTACAATATTTTCTGTGAAACCATCCCTAAACCAAAGGCTTCGCAACCCAAAGGCGAAATTAAAGCATTGCAGCTAGACCAGTTATCCCTCCCCATACAGGGGACGAGTTGGGAACACCGTCGTCGTCCCTCCCGAGGATGGCCAGAGCTAAGGATGACCCTGAGTGAGCCGGGATCCGAGAGTCAGTCAAAGACCACCTCACCTTCAGCCTAGAACGACGACCCACAGACGGCGTGCGGTTTTAGTCGGTACATAACCTCCCTCCGGATCCGGCGTGGAAGGGGGTCCGGCCGTTATGCTCCCATTCCAGGTTGCCCCCGGCCGGTTTGCCCCCACATAGAAAAAATTGTTATTCCGGTTTGCCCCCAGCCGTGTTGCCCCCATTTTCTTTGTAACAAAACTCTTGAGCAAATACTGTTGAGAACAAAAGTGTTTTTGAATTTAATTTATATTTATTTTATACTATGTATCATCGTTTTAGACATTAATAGGGATAGTTTTTGAGTATATTCTATAAGGATTTAAAAACGCGAACTAAATTAAATGAAATAATGCTGATTTCGAAAATTAACACTCTTAGGTTGCTCGTTCATATTTTAGACAACCTACCAGAGCTCAAACGAGTTTTTGGAACAAAAGACAATTTTAGATAAGATAGATGACCGAAAACCCTAAAAGCGGTGTGTCATGGGCTCAGATACAATGGCAAAAAGAGTGAGATTATGATCTTTAAGGCAAACACAGTGACATACTCAGATGTGCCCCTTAATAGAGTTGACAGGACAATGTATCTGGGCCACTGGATCACCGAGGACTTGCGAGATGATTGTGACATTGAGAGGAAGCGCAGATCGCTGGCTGTCCGATGCAACATGCTGACCCGTACTTGCACGCTGTACTAAATCAGTGAAGGTTATGCTTTTTAAAGCATACTGTCAATCCTTTTACACGTGCAGCCTTTGGGTTAGCTATACGCAGCGGGCATACAGCGCTCTGCGTGTCCAATATAATAACGCGTTTAGGGTTCTGGTGGGGCTGCCGTGGCACTGTAGTGCATCAGGTATGTTTGCAGAAGCGCGGCTTCGAAGAAATTATGAGGAAGCGGTGTGCGTCTATGCAAAACCGTGTACGCGGCAGCACCAATAGTATTCTTGGCGTGTTCACGGATCGGCAGGATTCACCTATGTGGCGAAGATGGGTACAAATTCACATGTAGGTCCTAGTTTATAAGGATCACTGTTACTAACACTATGGATAATTTTCCGAAATAAATGGATATAATAATATTAATTGTCCGCTTCTACCTGAAAAACGAATATCCGAAACAATGGATAATTGCATCCTTTTCGCTCATGCTTGAATATTGCAAATATGCAAGTGATAACATAGGTTAAGCGGTCAGTGTGTCGTTTTACAATGTCGAAGATAGGCGACCGAAAACTATAAAGGGGTAGCTTGCCCATTGTCAGCTCTACCTGAAAAACGAATTTCCGAAACAATGGATAAGTGCATCCCTTTCGCTCATGCTTGTACATTGCAAATATGCAAGTGATAACATAGGTTAAACGCTCAATGTGTCGTTTCACAATGTCGAGTGAAGGTCCTTCTTCCTCTCAAGGACTACAGCGTGATTATAAGCTTATTTCGAATACATAGGGAAAAAGAAAGAATCATCTCGGGCGGGACTCGAACCCGAATGTCGAGTGAAGGTCCTTCTTCCTCTCAAGGACTACAGCGTGATTATAAGCTTATTTCGAATACATAGGGAAAAAGAAAGAATCATCTCGGGCGGGACTCGAACCCGCAGTCTTTCTCTTACAGGGGGAATGCCTTGACCAATTCGGCTACCGAGACACCGCCCGATGTGATTCAAATTTTCCATCTTATACGTCTTTAAGGCGACGGTGGAGTCATCTACCGATTTTCTTACGAACTATCGGAATCAATGAATGATGTTACAATCATTTTTAAACATTGATTTTTGATAACTAATCTTTGTTATGATATGCTTGTGTTGTGTTATACATTTTGTAAAGTTGAAAGCATAACGAATTAAGTAAGTAGGTAGGTAAATTAAATAAAAACACTGTACAATACAGTAATCTACATTTTTAGACATTTTTTCTAAAAATGGAAATATTAATGTAAATAAATTGATGAAATGTTATCCCATTAAAATGTTTCGATTGTTTATCTTTACAATTGGTACATCCTGGCATACTAAGAGGGATAAAGTCCTATTCATTATTTTTATAATATTGATGGATTAGTTTAGTTTTTACTACGGTGATGATTACCACCGTTGTAATAAGATTCTATATTGATAATGAGATTTATTGAAATAATGGATGTATGTTTGTTAGGTACTTAATTAAACCACACAACGGTAGAACGAATCTGGATGAAAATTAGCAGAGATAGAGAATTAAAAAAAGGAATCCTTCATGATCCAATCAATTCAATTCAAAAAATTCAAGAAATCCATACTACTCGTAATATTATAAATGCAGAATACAGTAAATCTGTATGTTATAAAGTATTATGACAAAACTCAAGGCAATAAATCAATATAAATGTTCCAAAAGTAATAATAACAAAACTCAACAAAATCTGATAATAAAAACTACGAAATTAAAATGTACAACAGTCACTGTGACGCGGACGCTACTGCAGGACAAGAGCGGGGCATCGCGCGGAGAAGCGGGAGGAGGGTTGTTTGCAAGGCCAGGTGCCATGTTAACTCGCACGAGCTATAGCTACACACATCAGTCATGATTATACTCTTAATTTCCATTTATTATTTTAACACTTGTCTGCTCAACCGTACTGAATCGAATATCATGACAAAAGGAGAAACTATGGGGGCAACGCGGCCGGGGGCAAAACGGAATAACAAATTTTTCAATGTGGTGGCATACCGGCCGGGGGCAACCCGGAGTGGGAGCATAACGGCCGGACCCGTGGAAGGTATCCGAGGAGATTTCCGCACAAAAAAAAAAGACCAGTTATTGGACTTTTTAATAAATAATAATAGATAAATATTTCGCAACATTCTACACAACGCTATCTAAGGCCGTGGTAAGCTTAACTAGCTTGTGTTATGGAATCTAGAATGCGGATAAACATACTTAGATTCCTTTTTTTGTATTATATATAGAAACACCTAGACCAATGCAAATACCCTTATTCATGCATACAAATATTCGACTTTTTTGTTCCTCCCATACAAAACGCCAATTTCATATGTAAGGACCTAATATTTGCACTAAGCGCAGATCGAAGATCGAACTCAAAACAATATACTTAACATGGTGTAAATATTCCGATAGCTCTCATAGTAACTGTACCATCTGTGCAATCACAGGAATAGAATATTGTTCCCTTGCGTACTCTTTGCCACTAATCAGCCTTCCTACATTCCTAGGTAATGTGCCTACAAGTATTAAAAGAAGCCTTTGAAGTACTAAAACATTTCCTGCAGATATTACAACCTCATTATAGTAATAATCTGTCATATTTAAACTAATAACACACGTCGGTAGTTTAGCGGTTAGCGAGTCGTAAGATCGAAGAGTTTCAGGTTCGATTCCTGGCCAATGTACTACCGTCGTGAAACCACTTCTTACATAAGTTAAACAGGCCAGTGGCTCAGTTGGTTCGAGCATTCCCCCTGTAAGAAAAAATATCGCGGGTTCAAGTCCCAAAAACGCATACTGCGCAAGAGCATATTTTGTGACGTAATGCGTTCAAGATATATGCCGTGTAGTTAACTATATACGTGTGCGTATACCCGAGGTGGTCTTACTTGCGTATATGCGTACAAAGATACGTCACCGAGTTTACGATGATCCCGTAACGCGGGTACAATCGGCATCAAAACTGACTGACACTTGATGAAATTTAATGTTTGTGTATAAAACCTAAAAACTCTCTATCCATTATTACGTTATTAAGAAAGTAAACAACTATGTTGATATATGATGACTCCTTAGTCTAGAAGGGACTTTAATGAAAATATTACCTACACATTGAAATACATGCGGCTGAAAAAGCCGACATACCATAAACGGACCCCAAGCTCCAAGGTACACCCAATCATCAATCCACACCGCACTCCACCGCTGGACTTAGAACTCTCCCAATTTGCGCCATTTTAACCGTTCGCCGCTTCCGCATCCAGTCAGCTCATGTAACACTTTATATAAAAAAATAAGGGATTTCCCCGTCTGACATTATACCTTCTTGCATTGGACAAGGTTCTGAAAAGTACAGAAGATTGTCTTCAACAGGGCACTTTCTGCAAACGCACTCTCGCTCTATAAAATACAAAAGTTTAAAAAGAAGTTTTCGGTAGTCGGGTTTTAGTTTTAAACTTTATTTTTTATTTAAATTATTTTGGAGCAAGCTAAAGCGTATTTATCTCAAATATATTTTTTAACACAGTACCTTATGAGCGCTAGGGGGCGCCACACAGGATTGAGTGACACGTCATATAGCCTATAACCATCGGACGACAAAGCCGCTTGTAACGATACCTCATTTGTCTAGTTCTAATAAGTAGTTGAGGAGCTATGAGGGAACAAATGAACATACATAGATACATACATACATACATACATAGCCTGTCAAAATCATAACCCTCCTTTTGGCTTTGCCGTAGTCAGGTAAAAATTACAAGCTATTATTGCCAGTGCCTCCACTCTCGTGGAATTCTGTTCCCGCAGTTCCACATGCAACACAGGAACGGGAACAGAAACCTATTCCAGGAAAACTGCTAATGTGATATGTAGCAGATCCGTGCAATTACCACACCCAAACATGTTAACATACTTTGTCATATTAGTCAGCCTCTGTGGCAGGCGGGTTCGATTCCCGCTCAGTGCAAATATTTGTATGCATGAATATGGCTATTTGCATTGGTCTGGGTGTTTCTATGTATAGTATGTATGTATGTGTTTACAAAAAAAAGTATCTAAGTATGTTTATTCGCATTCTAGATTCCATAACACAAGTTAGTTAAGCTTACCATGGGTCTAGATAGCGTTGTGTAGAATGTTGTGCAATGTTGCAGATTCGATTAATATGATTTAGTAATAAATATCCAAATATTTTCATATATTTTGTCATATTGGAAACTGCGGTAACCTAGTGGTAAGGGTAATGGACTGCTGAGACGAGGTTCTCGGGTTCGATCCCAGGTTCACCATGGCACACAACAATGACTTTTCGATGCTTTTCGAAGTTATGTTTGTATTTATCGCAGGTTTATAAGTGCCCGGTTAATGGCAATAGGCTCGCCACCTATTACATTGGGGCCTAAACATAAACTAGCGAAATGTGGGTGCTAGCACCTCTGCCTACCCCTTCGGGGAATACAGGCGTGAGTTTATGTTATGTTACACATTCACATACTTTGTCATATTAGACTACCACAATGTCTTACGCCTGTACACGAAGTATTTCAGTCAATACTTTTCGCCATCAAAACAGAACTATTGCCAATGGATTATTACAATATGAAACAAGCGAACATCAAAGCAATAACTATATGACGTACACCTACAGTAAGATGCTTTTAATATTTAATAGTATTGGTTCAAACGGGTAGTAAAATTATTTACACGCAGTAGAGCAGAGAGATGTGCGTGTCTGGATATTACCCAATAAGTAGATGGTCACTCGCCACCGGCTTATTTGCTTTTACGAGAGCGACTTCCGCCTAACCTTCCAAGTCTCTGTGGCGTGGTGGTAGTGCACGCGACTGCCACGCAGGAGACGCGGGTTCGATCCCCGCTCAGTGCGATAACTTCATACATTCAAATATTTTTGTATGATACGTTTTCTAGATTCTATAATACAAGCTATTAAAAGCTTACCATGGATAAGAGATAGCGTTGTGTAGAATGTTGTGGAATATAAAAAAAACTCCCAGAACAATAATCTACAGCAGAGTCTAGCTCGTTTAATCAGTAGATGTCCGCTAGCTGGTACTCCGTACATTCCAGTGGTGAGGTGCCCCGCTAACCCAATTCCTGCCGGCTTCTTCTTGCATAGATGGTAGAGATTTTTTAATTTAATATACTAGATCGAGGTAAGTTAAGCACTTTTATCGATCGGTTTCCATTTTGAAAATTTTCAGCCTTCGTCTCTGTAACATTCTTTTTACTTATATCTGTATATCACACTATTTATTCTCAAAATTTTAGCTGAGAAAATTTATTTCGGAGATAGACCAAAAAATATTTCAGTTTAAATATTTTCGTTTCACGCCATCTACCGAAAATCAGTAGAACTTATTCAAATTAACTTAGGCGATTGGCACACTGCGACGCGCGACGCGGCGTCGAGCGTTGTTGCGTCGACGCGGCGCGGCGCGGCGTCGCGCTCGTCGCCTCTACGGCGCCCATTTTGTATAGAAAAACGCGGGGTCCCACACACTGACAACGTAATCACGCGCGTTGCCGCAGAATACGCGCGTACAAGCAGAAAACGCGAGGTATGGCACACTGAAATCTGCCATCACGCGCGTGTTTTTCGAGGGATTTTTAGTCCGAGAGCTGTTAGAAATTTCTGTGTAGGTATTTGAGGCGAATTTTAAATTAATATTATTGCAATGCAACATGACTATTTAACGGCAAATTTAGAGCGCTTTCACATCAACTGACGACCGATATATCCAATATCCGATATCCGAGATCGGAGGAAGTCAAATATCGATGACCAATATCGGGTATTGGAGCCGACACCACTGTTTTGGCTCGTTATCGGAACACGCAGAGACTGCAAGCGACTTTCAACCTAAATGGCATTTTCTTAGTTACGTCTCTTTTCGCGTTAATAGGTGACGCTGATCACGAATATAAGAAAAAAAATTAGTTACTATGTCATGTCAATAAGTCGAAAATAGCTTGCACTTCTAATCATTTTCTTTTCATCTCTAGCGTTCTTAATATAGTCTGGGCTATCGAGCTAATGGCCGGATAGCTTTACTTTACTTTTCTCAAAATATTAGATTACTTCACACACCTACCTACCAAAAAAATTCTAATATCTCTCGGACTATCGCGCCAACGCGCGTCGACGCCCGACGCCGCGTCGAGCGTTGCAGTGTGCCAATCGCCTTACTCTCCATGTGGAACTCACCCAGTGTTATTCGAATTCGGAACACAAACAAAATTCCGAATTCAACCTTTGTCAAGCTCATGTAACACTTTATATTAAAAAAAAGAATTATGGGACTTCCCCCTCTGATATTATACCTTCTTGCATTGGACAAGGTTATGAAAATTAATAAAAAACTGTACTTATTCATTAAATTTCGTTGAAAAATTTTCGTGAACAAGTTTTCTCTAGAGTTTGTTATGCTACTAAGATTTATAACTTCAACAGTAAATATTTATATTCATTCATACATTAAATACTTACTCAAGTATTTTCCCTACGGAGTAGGCAGAGACAATAACACACCATCTGCTTTTATCCTAACAGGATTTTACATCAACTACCAAGTCATCTCTCATCTCATCGCCCCGGGTTGCGGAGTCAGTGGCAGTCACTCCTTTAAATACTATTGTTGGAATTAGGAGTGGAGTCACGAGACCAGGATTCGAACCCGTAACCTCTAGATCGTAAATCTGGCTCCCCACCACCACTATCATCACTTCAAGTACAATTAAAAAGATATTATTTAGCTACATCCGGCTCCAGCAAAAGTTCAGAATCGTTAACCTCATTTTTATACCCTATTTAAACAAGGAGGAAGATCTAAAAAAATTAAAAGCGGTCCCATTCATTGCACAAAACCGGTATAATCGACAGTAATACGGTTTTTGTTAGCGAACAATGAATCGTAAAAACGGTATGAAAGGCGTCCCCCAGCTATTTAAGGAGAGCGTGTGAAACTTGTTCGGGTGGCACGTGTTCCGGGACCTTGGGTACTAGGCTCGCAGGAATTGTGAAGTGGTTTATACATTCCATAGTGAGGAAGACACGGTGTGGTGTGAGTAAAATATTCAGCCCCTGTAGTTGTAGTCTTCAAAGTGACTGTGTTTGACCGAATCGATGAGTAGGTAGTTCGAATATATCACAGAGTTTCTACATAATCTATTTTTTCCATTTTTATTTCTAGGTAGGTATCTAAATAATTTCCAAAGTTTCAGTGACTTTTCAGTACATATCCTGAAAAAGCTAAGATTGTGGTTATCTCATGTTTTAATGTCCAAACTTATGTCATAATACTCATAAGTACCTAACCCTGGTTACTAGCATTAAGTTAGTATAAGTACTGGGCTCCATAATAAGATGATCTGCGTCATAGTGACCAGTCTTGTAACTAACACAATACAATAATAAAATATTAAAAGAAAAAATGAGAAACAGTGTTCTTAAATAACAAAGAGTCTATTAATTTTGAATTACAAATAATATTGAAACAGAGATTTTCTGTTTGGAAGATATGCATCCAAATCATTATTAAGTATTTTTGTAGTATCAAAAAAAAACAAAAAATCCATTGCATAATTATTTATTACTTTTTAACCGACTTCAAAGAAGAAAGAGGTTCTCACTCAATCGACTATGTTTTTTTCCTACAAACTGATTATGCTGCCCTTACTTACTACAAAAAAAACTTTTGAAATGCACAAAATACACCACCGTGGGAAATCTGGGAAGAGTCACGTTTTCTTTCGGGCTTAGATACCAGGGTAGCAAAATTTACAAAGAGTTTGAAATGCCACTTATGGTTTGGGGTGCGAGATGTGTTATAGGGGTGAGAGGGATGGTTTGAGTGAAAGAGATAGCTATGTGCATGTGAGTATGTGTGTGAATAAAAATAAGTTTCATGGGGTGTTGAGTGTGAAATTGAAATATGGTATTTATTTGTATAGGAGCAGAGCGGAAATCATGAATGAAGTTTTGTTAGTGTTTGTCTGTCTGTAAATGCATTACTGGACACTACAGAATGAAAGTGTGGGCCGGACTTGTTATGGTAAAGATAATAAAGCACGTATATTTCCAAATGGATAGGCAGAAGAGTAAATATTCATCAAAGTAAATCTGCTTGCAAACTTGTTACGAAAAGTGCTAAGAGAATTTTTTATTGTTAAGATGCTTCTTCACCGTCCCGTAATATAGTAAAATCGTACTTTAGTTGTTTTATTACAAACTAATTTGGTAACACTTAACACAGCACTCTCTGCTCGTTCAACTACCTCATCGCTTTTAGCACTAATTCCTTTTTTATTTATCTTGAACTGATACTATATTTAAATTGCCATACAGTGGTTGTTGCTTGTTGCACAGTTAATTTTATAAAGCTTCTTTTACACATTACTTTTGTAGTCAAATATCAAGATTCCTGAATCCAGTCCCTGGTTTATATCATTGAATGGGATCGTGGGAATTTAGGACACGTCACGTTTTCTACTACGATTTTTACTGGGATAACAGGAACTCTCTGGAGCCACAGGCCAGAAGCAAGTGCAAATATGGCAAAAGAGGGTATAAGATATGCAGTCAACATTTTTAAAACTTTTTAATAATAAAGGTATTTATATATAAGACACATGGATTTTAGATTAATTACGTTTAGTTTTTTTTAATTATTTTTTATTATAATATTTTAATCTTATTAACATACACCATTACCCCGACTATGTTCAAAAATATGTAAAAATATCAAATATATTACGATTCTGTGTTCATATTAAAGTGATATTAAGCTATCGAACATAGTTTATCAAAAGTTAACTATAATCTCGCATTCTTTACGTGGGCGGGAAAAGGCCTTTCTCGGGGCAATCAAAGCCGTCAAGGGAATATCACCATTTTGTCTTAGTTAGTAGCTATCTAGAACGGTGGCCTTTATTTTATGAACCGTAGTCAATTAGACGTCACAAAAATAATAGATATAAAAATTGCTAAACAGTGTTTACAAAAAGTTATAAATTTCCCAAAAAAAGTGCCCAACTTGCCTAAAAACTTTTTATAGAGATACTGATTTTTTTTATTTTTACCTGATGATTGATTTTACTGGCCGTCAAGGGGGCTATCTCAATCTCAACAAATGACGACGGCGGCGCGGCTCGGCGCGTGCGGTTTTCATCGGTTAGTGCCCGACATAACCACCCCTACTAGCTCCAATTAAGAGGAATAAAAATGATAAATCTGGTTTTTAGGCGTATGTTTAGAGACCAACTCCTTTTTTATTTGTGGACGTATTTAAAAACTGTTTACACTGTTTTATTTGTTGGTTTCTTGTCTACATTTGGTACATTTTTAGTTATTCTTACTTTATAATTACTATATGAAAATCATTCCCATAGCAAAAAGGTCACTCAAAAGAAAAGTTACAACTACTTCTAAACAGAAAGGAATTTTTACGTATTTTTTTAACTAAAAGAAATATAAAGGTCTGAAGTGTAAATGGTACATTTTTCCGTTCAATACATTAACTTTTGAAGTCACAGGCCACCTTATTGTTACGTTCTCGAGAGTTTGGCTTAGCGGGTGCCTATGCGGGGGCCGGGCGGCAGTGCCGTGATGGCTGTTGGACGGGGAGGTTTTTTTTTTGTTTTTTTTTTTTTTTTTATCGTGCGAAAAATCCCCACGGATACCACCTCCACGGAGCCGGTGGAGGCGGTTATGTCGGACTCGAACCGACTAAAACGCACGCCGTCTTGGGTCCTTGGTTGCCGGAGGTGAGATTGCCAAAAGCATATCTCTCGCACCCCGGCAGACCCAGGACCATCTCTTTCGAGATGGCCCCCTTCGGGTTGTGGGGACCAAAATGTCCCCATCTAGCCCCGGTTACGGGGAGGCGCACTTTGCGCCGCCGCCGCGGCCTGCTTCTGCTAGGGTGACAGGCGGCTCCACCGGTCACCCCCAGGCCAGCGCTCATGGAGGACGGAGGTCGTTCTGCGACCTCCGACGTCCGGTTCGCCTTCGCTCTGCACGGGCTTCCCGGGCCCGGAGTCTGGTCCGGACCCGACCGGCCGCCTCCTTCTCGAGCATTACTTGCTCGCAGAAGGAGGCGGCCGCACCCCAGGCGTTTGCGCATCGTACCATCGCTGTGAGCAATGTGACGAGTGTGAGGACTCCCACCCCTAGAGCCGCCACTAGGACCCGCCTCGGCGTGTCCCACGCCGGGCACTCGGTCAGCGTGTGCAGCTCTGTGTCCTCGCTCGCATCACAGTGATGGCACTCGGACGTTGGCTCCTTCCGGATCCGACACAGGTAACTCCCGAAACACCCGTGTCCGGTAATCACCTGCGTCAGCCGGTACGAGAGGCTGCCGTGTGGCCTCTCTAGCCACTCCTCCATGATGGGTCTTACCGCCGCTATTACGGCGTGCCCTGCGCTTGGTCGCCCAAGTCGTAGCTCCCATTCCGCTACCATGTCCCTGTGGAGCTGAGACCTCACGGCCCGAATTTCTTCGGGCTCGGGTTCCTGGACGGGGAGGTTGTGCTTCACGTTTTCGCAGCTTTGACAGCAACACAATTCGAGACTAATGCACAAGTGAACAGATAAGACACTTCTTTGAGAAGCCGAAAATAAATTCGGTAAAAAAGCTAAAGCTTTAAACTCTCAAGAAATACATAAAAATGTTGTGTTGATTATTTTATTCACACACTTTATTTGTTACCAGCTGTTGCCCACGGCTCCAGCCACGTAGATTTTGGATGCCGTTCCGGATGGTGATCCTCACTCATAGTGTAATGATATAAAACCTATGACACTGATAAATAGTGTGGGTTTCTATTGGTGAAATAATTCTTAGAATTGGTTCTGTAGATCCAGAGATAAACCTCTATTACGTCACAAACTACCTCTACCTATATACATAACATAAACTCACGCCTGTATTCCCCGAAGGGGTAGGCAGAGGTACTAGCACCCACATTTCGCATAATATATGTTTATTAGAATACTATACATACCTATAGCTACATAGTATAATATTATAAAAACATGATCACTACATACCATCACTAGTATAAAATAATTCACTTCCCGCTGTCTGTCTGTATCTATGTATGCTTAGATCTTAAAAACTACTCGACGGATTTTGAAACAGTTTTCTTTAATAGATAGTATCATTCAAGAGGTAGGTTTATATGTACAACACAATCTATTATCCATACTAATATTATAAATGCGAAAGTAACTCTGTCTGTCTGTCTGTCTGTCTTTCTGTCTGTCTGTCTGTATGTTACGCTTTCACGCCTAAACCGCTCAACCGATTTTGATGAAATTTGGTACATGGGTAGATTAGACCTTGAGAAAGGACATAGGCTATGTTTGGTCGCGATAACCGACATCCACGCGGGCGGAGCCGCGGGCAAAGGCTAGTATAATATAAAAATGAATCCCTATTTCCCAATAGAGATTCATTTTTGGCTGGACTGGCTGAGGCTGGACCAATTTCACTTTTTTCTTTTTTTGTTGTGTTTGTTATTGTCTCGAGAAGGTTTTTAAGAAAGAAAAATTAACAAATATGCGCGGAAAATAGAAACATTTAAGAATATTTTACCATTATATAAAATACTAGCTTTTGCCCGCGGCTCCGCCCGCGTGGATGTCGGTTATCGCGACCAAACATAGCCTATGTCCTTTCTCAAGGTCTAATCTATCCCCATACCAAATTTTATCAAAATCGGTTCAGTGGTTTCGACGTGAAAGCGTAACATACAGACAGACAGACAGACAAACAGAGTTACTTTCGCATTTATAATATTAGCACAGTATAACGAGGGATCTTACAGTAGTTCATCGCGTTTGATGTTTGCGGAAATGCCGCCTTTTGCAGTTTTGTCAGGGTTGTCACTTCAGTGTTTATTTACCTATAATTAATTTTTCTGTAACATTTTATATATAACCCCTATTTTGATTTCTTTGTTCTGTCAAGGTACATCAACTCACGCTAATATAAATTACTAGCTAATGCCCACGGCTCCGCTCGCATGGATGTCGGCTATTGCGACTTTTGCTTATATCTCCGGTTCTACTCACCCAATTATGATCAATAAAATGTAATATTTTAACTATTTCGATTTCGGTTTTGGTTTCGGTTTCGATTTCAATTTCAATTTTTGATTCGGGTTCAGGTTCGGGTTCGGGTTCTAATTTTGATGAAATTTCGCTAATCGCTGGGATCGCTAAATTGATGATATTTTTTTTTCTTTTTTTTTTTTTAAAAGAATATTAGAACCGTAGTTACTAATATCCCCTCTAACCCCTCCAACTAAGCTAAATTGCTTGTGCTTGGAGTGGGTTCACGGCGGTAGTGTAATGGCCAGGATTCGAACCCGGGACCTCTCGATCGTAAGGTCGACTCCTTAACCACTAAGCTACCAGGAGCCTATCCACGATCAGTCCGCCTGCAGTTTCAGAGCATATCGGGCGGCCTGCAGTCCTAAATTGATAGCGCCCACACTTAAAAGCGATTTTGGCCTGCCGGCCATTCCCTGCTGTCAGTTTAACGGCTACACACAATCAGTTGGAAGTCGACAGTTTCCCATCGAATGATTGCCTGTCGGCAATTGTCTGATATCGGAATTGACGACCATTTTAATGACGATCAAAGATGTTGGACTTGAAATTAAAAAAAAAGTCTATGTTATCGGGGTGACTAATAATAAAATCCATTTAGTGATCCAAGATGGTGGACTTGAAATTTCCCAAAAAAATCAACATGGGTATCGTTTACGAGATTTTCGGGGTTGCTAATTACTAATTATTGCTAATTATCATCCATCCAGTCATCTTGGATCGCTACATGAATAATATATTCGTAATCAGCAACCCGAGTACCTTGAAAACGATACCCATATAGATTTTAGTGAAAATTTCAAGTCCGCCATCTTGGATCGCTAAATTGATGATAAATTCGTAATCAGCGACCCGAAAAACCCTGAAGGCGATACCCATATCGATTTTGGTGAAAATTTCGAGTCCGCCATCGTTTATTGCTAAATTGATGATATATTCGTAATTAGCGACCCCAAAAACCCTGAAAACGATACCCATATCAATTTTGGTGATAATTTCGAGCCCGCCATCTTGGATCGCTAAATGGATGATATATTCGTAATCGGCGACCCCTTAAACCTCGAAAACGATACCCATATCGATTTTTGTGAAAATTTCGAGTCCGCCATCTTGGATCGCGAAATGGATGATAAATTCACAATCAGCGACCCCAAAAACCCTGAAAGCGATACCCATATCGATTTTGGTGATAATTTCGAGCCCGCTATCTTGGATCGCTAAATGGATGATATATTCGTAATCGGCGACCCCTTAAACCTCGAAAACGATACCCATATCGATTTTTGTGAAAATTTCGAGTCCGCCATCTTGGATCGCGAAATGGATGATAAATTCACAATCAGCGACCCCAAAAACCCTGAAAGCGATACCCATATCGATTTTGGTGAAAATTTCGGGTCCGCCATCTTGGATCGCGAAATGGATGTTATATTCACAATTAGCGACCCCAAAAACCCTGAAAGCGATACCCATATCGATTTTGGTGAAAAATTCGAGTCCGCCATCTTGGATCGCTAAATGGATGATATATTTCTAATCGGCGACCCCTAAAACCCTGAAAACGATACCCATATCGTTTTTTGTGAAAATGTCGTGTCCGCCATCTTGGATTGCTAAATATAGAAAACGAAAAAAAACATTTTAACAAACAAAACGATTCATGAAAAAAAAAACGCGTGATTAGTGTGATTACAAATGAGACAGCCCTGAATCCTTAGTACCGAGTAAAATGTATGGGCGTACCGAGTAATACCCCGTCCCCCACCACTCCCATGCCCCCGCACGATTGCTCTGTCTAGACGGCTTCGTTGACAGACTGTATGTAGTATGAATCGTTAGACTGTGATATTAGTATGGATCTCACCCGAAATACGTTGTCATGTCCTATTGGTGTCAGGATCTCCGTGGGCGTATGGAGTCCCTTCCGTAATACTTTCTGTTCTCAAAATAATTAGGACAACATAATACAGCCAATTGAGGTAATTTCTAATTTTAAAGGCGAAACGAAGTTGGCCGGGTCAGCTAGTGCATATTATAAGAGGTTAGAATGTGATGTCTTAAATAAACACATTTTTTGGGCTTACGCTGCAAACGATGGCACTGTGAGAATGTGTAATGTGTGTGAATTGTTATGCCTATATCTTAGATTATTAATATGTCTAGGTAGACAGTCAAAGCGTTGAAAGCGGCCAAAAAAATAGCGCCCAACGATTTTCCTGCTTTCAGTGTCTGACGCACTGTCAGTGGGTACGGACAATAATTTAAGATTTTGAAAATGACGGTTTGTGTGGTAAGAGTGTGCAGACAGTATAAAGTACGTACTAAATCAATAAAAAAGTTACCTATCATCCGTAAGTACCATTGTATGGTACCAATTTTAGCAAAATAAGCCTTTTTTATAAAATAATTTAACCCTGTCGTAGCCATTTTGTACTTAACGGGGTGTGTTGGTAACTAGACGTGTGAGTAACTAGACTCAAGTCAAAACTCCCATAAAAAACATATCTAGACATATTAATAATCTAAGATTCATGTATATAAATTAAGGTGCTGAGTGGGCATCAAACCCACAATCTCTGAATGCTCCACCGCTACGCCATAGAATTTGAACCTTTTGAAATTGAAGTCGTCTGTTTGTTCACAATGGACACAAACGCTACTTATAGTACACTGATTTTGATACGGTATTTTTATTTAAAAGGTTTTGGTAGAATGGTACCAGAGATAAAACCAAAGTTGCGATAATAGACATCCACACGGGCGGAGCCGCCGATATTAGCTATAATAAAAAATCAAGAATCAATCAACATCGATGTCAAAAAAATACCAAATCAGTTATGTACGTGAAGTTAGGCAGAATATTATGTGTCCACTCTGTACCCTTTTTACCGACATCTTTTCCCATATTTTTATATTATAATCACTTTAGTGACATGTGTGCGGGGTGGTGCGGTGCTGCGATTATTACGTTCGTAGACTCCACCCATTCGCTCTAAGGCGTCGTCTCAGGTAAGGACCTTAATAGATTAAAAAATAAGGACATTGCTTATAAGTTAGCATAATTATACTGCGAATGGTCACAGAAGGACGGAGGGGTCTAATAATCTAAAAAAAAAGGTTCCGTAGCTTGGGCAGATCCGATATTTGCATTCCGTATCAAGCACAAATTATTGGGGGAGGTTTTCACGAGGATGAAATACCAGGCTGTTAACACGATGCAGAAGTTATCTTCATCGCAATCATGCAACCATAGATGTAGTAACACACACATGCATCTATGCAACAGTGTGCATCAAATCGATACGCAAACATACGCAACGGACACAACCGAGTAAATATTCGTGTTGAAGGGTTGTTGCCTAGTTATCTATCCTATTGATTAAATAACTCTTTGCATGTCTGATAACCTGGTAGTCTGGTGGTACAATGTCGATAACTTCACGGTTAATGGCGCTGTTGACAGCGTTTTGGACACGCAGTACAGAATAGGTTTTTGACGTAAAAACGAAGAATCAGTTCTGGAAAACAATACAAAAAGTTTTTTGTCAATAATTGGAGATATAGCGATTATTATATTATTAAAGTAAGTCTATGTCCAGCAGTGGACTACGGTGGACTGATGGATTGATTGATAATTCATATTATAACCATAATGTTGATGTATGAATGAGAGATCCCACCATGATTTTCAGGGCCAGATGCATTGGAGATCGGGTGGTCGGCTACAAATCAAAATGTCTATTGAGTAAGACTACCCACAATTTAATAAGACGAGAGCAAATCGTCCACATTTTAAAATGTAAACAAAAAATGATGACGGATAAGGTTTTCTGCACACAGCTTTACGCTGGATTTCCTGCCGCACTGAGGTCTGACAGATCCGAATTTGATTAGGTTATATTATATCATGTATGTAATATGTAATGCTCATGGACTATTTGTGTAAAAATAAAATTAGCCACGATTGCACAGTGGTAGCAGACGCAATACCTGACTCCATTTATTTTTTTATCCAGTGGTGGAGTTTAATGAATGTAATTTTTAATGTTTTATTGTCTCAACATGTATGGTGCCAGCAACTACAATCTATATTTAAAGAGTTATTAATAGTATCAAAATTAAGAACATTTCTGCGCACTCCACTAATCATGCATAGGGATGAAGTATCGATAACATGTCGATAAAAAATTACGTTAATCAACAGCAACGATGACACGTTTTTTCAGCAACTAGCGTACCAGGACATCAGCCGTTATGAGAAGTTATTATTTATACTTTGATTCCACAACACTACGAATACAACAGTGTAGTCCGGATGTCCGGATAGTCACAGATACATTGAAGACCTTTCGCTGTATGTAACATTCATTCATTAATTGTGTCTATGTGTGTGTGATAGACAGTATGTTTAACACATTCATATCGGTGTAAGTACAGAGTGGGATTTAAAAAAATATATTTGAATTTTATTCAAGTGAATTGAAACTATGTCTGACATTGGTCAAGTAGGAAAATGGAGGCTTTGAAATCGGGTTTTATTATCCATACTAATCCATACTTAATATTATAAATGCGAAAGTAACTCTGTCTGTATGTTAGCTTTCACGCCTAAACCACTGAACTGATTTTGATATAATTTGGTATAGTGGTAGATAAGACCTTGAGAAAGGACATAGGCTATGTTTGGTCGCGAAAAAGGGGTTAAAGGGGGGAAATAGGGGTTGAAAGTTTGTATGAATGTTTGTCATTTTTGAAGATAGCGTGTTGAACTTTGGTACAGAGGTGAATTGGATGAAGGTGAATTGCCGCTGGCAAAAGCTAGTATCATATAAAACACTGCCCAACTAAGCAGTCCGACTGGGGAAGTACCTCCGCCCTACAGAATACCGCGGCCATAATAAATTCATCTTGCGTCCCCGGCGGTGAGTAGGGTAGCCAGAGCTCACTGGACAGTTTTGTTCTATCCGTGGGAAGACCAAAGGCTTGTCCTGCTATCTTCTGCACTGATGGCACAGAAACTCTCTGGTATTTCAGGGTCGGCAGCACGAGTGTGACTTCTCTGGTGTTGCACACGTCCGTAGGCCACGGTAGCCACTTTCCATCAGGTGGGTCCTGTGCTGGTCTGCCACCTGAGTGCTATAAAAAAAGATCTACGAAGCCTATGGGAACATTATGATTCCAAGGGTCGGACGGAACGGACGCTGCCAATGATATGTGTACTAATGTCAATATACTATGGTCAAACTCTTTAATAAATTCTTTCCTAATGATTTATTTTATTATCCTACTAATATTATAAATGTGAAAGTTTGTGAGAATGGATGTGTGGATGTGTGGATGTTTGTTACTCTTTCACGCATAAACGGCTGGACCGATTTGGTTGAAATTTGGTATGTATATAGGTTATACCCTGGATTAACATATAGGCTATATATCATCACGCTACTACTCAAGGGAACGGAGCAGTGATCATTAATGTCAACAAATTCGGCTGGCATCGGCATATACCTACGCAGAAGTGACAGTGTGGTTTTTCTGTTGCTGTTTAGATAACTATATCATTGTATAAGGGTGCAGCGGGAACGGGATCGGACGCCACGCGGGTGTAAAATAATTGGCGGTACGAAGGTCGCCGGGTCAGCTAGTGATATACATATAAACTTTTAAAAAGTAGTTTGGGGCCCTCCAAGGGATGGTTTGGGCCCCTCCAAGAACTTCGAGGGGCAAGCGACCCTCAGTAGCCAGCCGCTCTTGAAAAACGGACGAAGCTGTGGCGTAGATGTTTCATAAGAGAATGTGAGTTCAATCAACAGTCGCTCCTTAAATAATCAAATACTAATATTCCCTCTAACCTCTCCACTTAAGCTAAATTGCTTGAGTTAGAAGTGGGTATTTATAGTGTAATGGCCAGGGTTCTAGCCCGGGACCTCTTGATTGTAAGGCCGACTCCTTAACTACTAAACTACGGACGCTTCAAATATGGTAGGTAGATTGTCGTCATAATTTTTTTTTCAAAATTTCATTAGTCTTTTGCTACTTAGTTCACGCATTAGGTACGAATTACACCTATAACAACTTCTGAAAATTCGGAGTTTTAAGTCCAGTTCCAGTTTAAGTATTCCTTATACATATAGGGTGGTGGCACCAATTATCGGCCGCGTCAACTTTTTTTAAACTGTCTTTGCTTGTAATTTTTAGGTTAATAGCTTTCCCTTTCTTGCAATTCGCTTTTTGGGTAGAGTGATACTGAATCTGCATTACTACTTTCACAAAATTATCAATCCTTTGTTATATTTGATAATATAGATGTTTTTGTTCGAGTATGTCAATTTCTCTTAATATCGGCCTCCAACGCCCTAATTTCTGCCGCCTGTGACCCTAATATCGGCATATCTTTTCTTAGGTGAAGCTAAGTCAGTAAAACAACTAAAATATAAATTATTACGTTTTATATTGCAAACCAGGTACACACTTTTCTTAACTCTTTTCTCTAATTATAATTATTAGTCTTTTCTTTACATCTCAGCCTTAAAATAAAATTAATTGCCGTTACACTTTAAGTGGAACCATTTAGGGCATATGTCGCAACCAATATTTTTATCTTCATCTTCTTCGACATCACTAATTAGTTCTTCATCATAGCCAGCACAAACAATTTTCTCATTTTCCATACTCATGTCTCGAGAAGGTAAATCAGCGGTGTTAGTTTTGCGATTGCTGTTCTTTAATATTCTCTTCTTTGCCGCTTTTGTTTTCTTGCTGGTTTATTCTTTTCATTCGCTTTTCCAGGTTTTTTCTTTCTCTCTCAGCTTTATTCTCTTCAATTCTTGGTTTTTCTTTCCTCCTGTTGTTTTTTTATATTTTCTTTTTTATCTTCCTTTTCCTTATTGTATTGCCTCCAGATTTCAGAAGAAATAGCTAACGGCATTTTTTCTTCGTTAGGCTTGGTTTTAGTGCGAAAACCAGTGCTTTCGAAGCATATAAATATTTTCTCAATGCTGGCGATACCACAAACCTTACCAAGATCTTTAATTGAGTATTTGATGTCTTTTTAAAAACAAGGAATATCGCTTTTCCTTGGTTTTCCATTTTTAAACGGATTGGGTCTGTTATCCTCTTTAATAATATTTTTAACGGCATTTATCACGTTACTCCGTGTTCTGGGAAAACCATAGGTAGCCATCCGTATCAACCATTGAACAATTTCTTCTTTTTCATTTTGGTTTAACACGGCATCTCTACCAACTGTGCAATCTGTGTCTATTCTTCCATGAAGTCTGTCTTGTAAAGTGGTCCTTGGAATATCGTACTGTCGAGATGCTTCTCTGATGCTCATACTCTGATTTGTAACGGCATTAACTGCATCTTTTATTCTACTACGGTCGTATTGCAAACGTTTTTCTTTTTGTTGTGCCGGCATGATTATGTCGTGCCTACCTGTTGACCAATATGAAAATACCTAAGTAGTTGTTAATTTTCTGCCTCGAGGGTTGTAGGAAAGTATACCAAGGTGACCGTTATTAGGCATCGGTGACCCTTATATCGGCCGTAACTGACAAAAAACGATTTTAGGCGGCCGACGTTAGGATCTAGTGATCAAACTAATGTGTTCTTTCTTATTTAACCTTGTTAATATTACTGTTAACATATAAAGTCGCACAGATACTTACCGGGCATGGTAGCTTCGGTAGGTATCTGTGGCGAAGACACCGGGAAACCACGGCTGAGTGTCAGCACTGCGAGGACCGCAGCGATGACACAGCGCTCCACACGCTGGTGGAGTGCACGGCGTGGGCGCAACAGCGCCAGGTCCTCGTGGTGGGTCTGGGCGTGGGCACCCTCTCGCTCGAGACCATGGTGCGAGCCATGGTCTCCAGCGGGAGTAAGTGGGACTGCGCCGCCTCTTTCTGTGAGCAGGTCATGCTCGTGAAAGAGGCGGCGGGGCGAGAGCGGGAGAAAACTCTCCCACCCGAGTTCCGCAGTCGGCGGCTTGGGCACCGCCGACGTGTCTTCGCCGAAGACCATCGGCCTCCATGACCGGGGGCCTGAGGACGGTGAGCTGGCTGCTCACCGTCTTTACAGAAGCAGGCCCATGACGGCAGCGTGACGTGAGGGATTCACGCACGCCCCCCCCCCCCCCCCCCCTAAGAAGCGGGATAACACCCGAAAACCCCCCCATAGACGCGGGATAGCACCCGAACCACCCCCGAGACGAGGCCGCAATTGTAGCCGTAGGTCTGATGGGAGTCCTGGGACATCCTTCCGAGGGCTTACCCGGGGCTCCCATCCATAGGCTTCTGGGCGTTACCGTGGGGGTTTTTAGTCGGTAGGAGTCCGGCATAACATCCATGAAGGATTTTCCCCCCGGTTAAAAAAAAAAAAAAAAAAAAAAAAAACATATAAAGTCGATTAACGTGATGTTTAGCGTTTTCATGCATTTCCTCAAAATCGGCCACCCGGCCGATTTTGGGATTTATCAATAATAAAGATCCCTAACCTCGGCCGTGCGATTATTTCGTAAAAAAGACAAGTAAATGCAAAAATATACTATCTAATCGGTACTTGGAATATTTTTCATCAATAGCCAGTAATATAAAATACCGTACACGTATTTTTAATTCCATTGAAACACTTACCAACTCAATGCGTAGACTCCGGGATTTGACTCGGCAATGCCCACTACACGACCCATATCCGTACGCGCATTTACTCTAGTGCCAACTGAACGTTCAAATTTTGAAGCACCCGCACCAGAACTTGGGACGTTATGCGTATGGATATAGAGTCGCTGTTTGCATAAAAACTATTATATTTTTAGTGTTATTTTTATAGTTATGTTCTGTTTACTCGAAAAGGCCGATACTAGGAGGAGGCCGATACTAGGAGAGTTCACCCTATATTCCTTACGTATGTATGTATATTTTGATTACTTTCTTGTACCCAAACATTGCCCAATCTTGGGCAAAAAACATTATTCTTGGGATGGGAAAATAAAATTCTTGAATTTTATTTTCCCATCCCAAGAATGTTTCCAGAAAGTGACATCTGTCGGCATAAACCGGCAGTCAAAGTAACGAAGCTTTTACACAGAGAGCGCTTTTCAGTTCTATATTATCCGGAGTTTACGCTAATGTTACATCTCTGTTGGGATCAGTGTTAACAACAAAATAATATCAATTAAATGACGCTGGAATAAAGTAGTTTTATTTGTAGATAAATTAATAAAATTCTCTTGATTTGCTGAGAACACTTTTTGAACAGTGGCATCTACCGGCAGGAAAAATAAACATTTGATCGTGGTGTGACGTATTTGGGAGAGATGGCACTGTACCTTGAGTGATTGAGTAATAAAACAATAAAACTAATAAAATTAAGAAATACTTTTTCATACTTGTATCCGCTATTACTAAATATTTACGTTAAACTGAATACCTTTCGTTAAATTCAGTTAGCGTATAATAAAATAATAAACAATATATCGGGATAGAATCCGTTAAAATAGTTTTATTTCAATTGTTTGTCATCGAAAAAGTAGCTAATAGTCGGGTTTGAATAGGGTATTTGACTAAGTCATCGATTCTTCCCAATATTGTTAATATGATAGCTTGTTCGCGTATTCGGGCGGCGCGACAAATTGAATTTTTCAAAATCAAATATCTTGGAAACTATTTGTCGTACGAAAATTTTACTTTTACAGTTCATTATATTATACGAAAGTCGTCATTTTTCGAAAGTAAAAAAAAATAGTCAAATAGCCTATTGGTTAAGTCTAACCGCCAGTTAATTCTGAGAAAAGAAACCCCAAAACCCATATTTATTTCGTCGAAACTTTTTTCAATATCAGATATGCTGCAGGCTTACTCTACTCTTACTCTTTGGCTCAGAGATGAAGAATGTGGGAATAGCTATATTTACACAACCTTTATTTAAAGAAGGACCCGCGAATGTTGGTCAAAAGGTTCCATTGTATCAATTATCGTCTGAAAAACTTATTCAACATTCGTTCGGTTCGGAATTACGCATGAAGGGCGCGCACCCCCAGCAGCCAGTCAGGCTGGAGCATAATATTTGTTTGTATAATATAACTCTTGGTTACTGCTGGTATCCTAGTACACAGTGTTTTGGCCAATCGACGATTCCCACGGGAGCTCTTGGGAGCTAGTGATGTTGTCAGCTTTTTCTTTCATAATCGTTTTTTTTTTTCTTGTAATAAAAACGTTGCAGGAGCACGTGTCATCCCAAAAAAGATTTGTGTCATCTCAAAAAAAAATTGTGTCAGGTAAAAGACAGTCGTAAAGTTTTGAATAAGTTCTTCTGCACAATACACCAATGATGTCTGTCGAAAGCTGATGATTAGAGACGATGTAAAATGCACACAAATATTTTATATATTTAATTTATTATGTACACAAACAGATAACAGATTACATAGTCCTAAAATATAATTTGCGCATACACTTTCAGAAGATTCGTTAAACTCGACAGTCAGCCTTCGTAATTTACATTACCGTGTGTCAAAAAAAAATTCATGCTACCACATTTTACTCACAAAATGTGACGTATCGTATTGAATGAGTATCGAGTAGTCGATACATTTACATTACGAAAGTGCTTCATGCTACCAAATTTAGTTATTTTTACGCACGATAGGGGCGCTGTACAAATGTCATACATTTTTCTACGTTAACGATAAGTTTACTTTCTCGCAAATTGTTCGTGCTCGCCCCACAGAAAGTAAGTTCCCGAAGCGGAAACGTGTTCTAAAAAAATGTGTACTAGGATATCAGGAGGAATCAAGAGTTTATGATTCACCAATACCCAAATCTACGCGCTGATCATATATCTACGGCTTAAGTTTCCCTAGTGAATACATCCTTTACCTTAGCTATTCTGTGCCTTTATGGCGGGCGTAGACCGTGGGGCCGACTGATTCAGTCCGTGGTCGCGGCCCCGCGCATTTCAAATGTATTGTACCATAAATTGTTTCTTTCCTGTGCTAACTTACAAAAAATCTTGCTAGACAAACTTATATGTATAAGGAATGCCTAGAGTCTATAGCCATGTACATTGTACATACCAACTGCCACGGAGGACAGATGATATCGTTTAATTCTCATGGGCAACTCTTATCCAACATCGTTTTATATTTCTATATTAGCAAACAAGCACACAAGAAGTAGCGACCAAGAACCAATAAAAATGCGTTATAATCATGATTTGGTCAATATAATTTCATTGTTAAAGTGAATTTAGTCACAATTACAACAGTTGAACGAAAAATTCATTTTGGTTTCACCGGTTTTACTAATGGTTTCACCTTTTTTTATATTCATAATACCCGACTGTCACACAAATTTAACTGAACATAAATCAAAACGTTTAAAATATTTTGAAAAAAAAATAACAGACCTTTTTTTACTATCCGCGTATGAGTGATGCGGAGGACTTATTTGAGACCGTGGGAAGCCCGTGACGCCGGCACTATTTCCACAACTATTAGTACTAGAGCAGCAAGACTCCCAAGGAGGCTCGCTGTCCCATTCATTCGGCTCCCGCTCCGGATCGCAAAGAGTGGCTATCGGGGTTCAGCGAGATAACGATGCCAGCAGCACCAGCAGCCAGATCATGGGTACCTTTGCGCCGGGTACGATCGTAGAAGAAGCTTGTGAACATGTGACAAAAGGAGACTGGGAAAAGGTTATGAATAGAACTGTTAAATTAATAAAGGAAGATTATGAAAAAGATGTGAAAATCTATATCTATAATAATATTATAAATGCGAAAACTCTGCCTGTCTGTCTGTATATTACGCTTTCACGCCTAAACCACTGAACCGATCTTGATGTAATTTGGTACACCCCAATGGGTATATTAGACCATGAGAAAGGACATAGGATATGTTTGGTCGCGATAACCGACATCCACGCGGGTGGAGCCGCGGGCAAAAGCTAGTAGATAATATTTTAGAAAACGAACTTATAAATTAATGTAGGTGATGATAGCAGTGACGACAGTAAAAATAGCAGTATGGCATTTTGTGGCACCGTCTTTTAGTCTCTTTTTGTATTGATTTGTTGCTTGTGTGCATATAAAGTATGTATTGTGTATTCATTTCCATTCCAATACTCAGTTCGTTCAAATATATTAAGTGAACACTTTCTGTTATTAATCAGGTGCAATAAAAACTTATAGATTTGTATCCGTTTGTATCAATAAAAACTTATATACATTATATTAGTTATATATTTTTCGAGAATAAATTGATATTTCACTACACTATTGTAATATATGTATATGTCAAAACGGCCATCATAGTCGACTACCTTTAAGGCCAGGTAGGCCGCATTTTGAGTTTTTTAAAAGCATTTGAATCATAGGAAAAAGCGTTTTAAATTTCGAAAAAAAGATATGTATTAGTTAAGGATCCAGTCTAGTCAAATTCGCATTCAGTTACCAGATCTGATGAACTTCACTCGATAGAAAAAAATCCCAAAGTTACCCCTTTTCGTTATTTTTTTTTTGAATATTATGACTAAATTACTTATGCTTTCTATAAAATTTTTGTACTAAACTAAAGCCACTACATATGTCTAGACATTTTCGCAGATTTTGACTATATTATGAAATAATTTTTAAAGTTATTTTTAAATACCTACTAAATTCGCGAGTGCTCGCGCCGCTGAGGCCCGAAAAGTTGCGCCAGTCGCGCGCTGGCGCTTACCGAAGTAGGACCTGTGTCAGTTTTTGCGCGACAGTTTCGTGCACCAATCAATCGGTTTTACGTATTTATAATAAATTGTTGCAAGTCATTCAATATGGGCAATAAACAACGCAAGCTAAAGAAGTCGTGCAAAGCCATAAACTAAATTTCTAACTCCGATTGGTAATTTAAAAAAATATCATACCTAAATATTACGCTCATAGCGCCATAGTATAAGAATATCAGTATTACTACTGAAGATGCTACTTACGATTTTCTATAATTCATATTTTATCTATATCAGTACAGGGGTACCTAGTACCTACAATATTCGTACATTGTATATAATTTGTGTGTGTGTAAATAAATATAAATTTAGTTTTAGTTTAGGATAGAATAATTTTAATATTTAGGTAGGCTAGTTTAATTATTGGCCTTTTTTTATCGTGCGCAAAATCCTCGTGGATACCACCCCCACGAAGCCGGTGGAGGCGGTTATGTCGGACTCAAACCGACTAAAACGCACGCCGTCTTGGGTCCTTGGTTGCCGGAGGTGAGATTGCCGAAAGCATATCTCTCGCACCCCAGCAGACCCAGGAGAATTACTGGCCGGGGTGCGAGGGATATTTCGATGACAACCTCACCTCAGGCCTAGCACCACGACCCACAGTCGGCGTGCCCACAGTCGGACTCGAACCGACTAAAAAGTCGGTTCGAGTCCGACATAACCTCCCCTTCCGGCTCCGGCAGGGGAGGTATTCGAGGGGATTTCCGCACGAAAAAAAGAAGGTACAGTGTAAATTTATATAAATACTTCATAAAAACTAGCACCACGACCCACAGTCGGCGTGCCCACAGTCGGACTCGAACCGACTAAAAAGTCGGTTCGAGTCCGACATAACCTCCCCTTCCGGCTCCGGCAGGGGAGGTATTCGAGGGGATTTCCGCACGAAAAAAAGAAGGTACAGTGTAAATTTATATAAATACTTCATAAAAACTAGCACCACGACCCACAGTCGGCGTGCCCACAGTCGGACTCGAACCGACTAAAAAGTCGGTTCGAGTCCGACATAACCTCCCCTTCCGGCTCCGGCAGGGGAGGTATTCGAGGGGATTTCCGCATGAAAAAAAGAAGGTACAGTGTAAATTTATATAAATACTTCATAAAAACTAGCACCACGACCCACAGTCGGCGTGCCCACAGTCGGACTCGAACCGACTAAAAAGTCGGTTCGAGTCCGACATAACCTCCCTTTCCGGCTCCGGCAGGGGAGGTATTCGAGGGGATTTCCGCACGAAAAAAAGAAGGTACAGTGTAAATTTATATAAATACTTCATAAAAACTAGCACCACGACCCACAGTCGGCGTGCCCACAGTCGGACTCGAACCGACTAAAAAGTCGGTTCGAGTCCGACATAACCTCCCCTTCCGGCTCCGGCAGGGGGGTATCCGAGGGGATTCCCGCACGAAAAAAGTTGTTAATCTCGTTAACTTTAGGTATTTAACTGCCCTGTCGACGACGAACGGTGCGATTATATAAAGTAACCGTTAGCATCAATTCAAACAAATGTTTGTAAAATTACAAGCATTATTATTATTATAATGTAAGTTTTTTTCGCCCAAGCAACTAAACACATAGAACATACAGTTCTCAAACTCATACAGTTTTTTTAATTTCGTATTTATTTATATATATATATATATATATATCGAGGGTTGAGTGTTCAAACCCGTTAAGTGCGAAAAATTAACTTTCGAGATAATCGATGTTAAAGTTTGCTGGCAATAAAAAATAGGTAAATATAATAAATTGATGCAAATTACTTAGTCATTTAGCAAAATTATATATCCATAATACTATATTTTATGATTTTTGTCATGTTTAATAATAAACTTTTGCATAAAATTGTAATTAGTAAATTAGGGGGCTGACTTATTGGGTTTTACCCCAAAATTAAAATTATGTTTCTATTAATTATTAGCTTTATTATTTGAACAAAAATCAAGTGAATCACGATAATCCTTTTATTATAGGTAATTACTGTCGCTTTTAGATTCAGATATGTTTTCAGGCTGTGGATCCACGCATGAAATTCCTCGGGAATGATTTCTTTTTGCACATCGTTCCTAGATCTTTTTTTTTGACAATACTGATCGGTATCTATCTTTGGTATAATTGCTCCAGCTGTTCTGATAGTTGCACGTTGGTTGAAAATCGCTTTACCCTCGTTTTAGGTGTGTTTTGAGTAGTACTAAAAATGCCTCATCATCATCATCCACATAAAGACGTTAGTCCTGATTGCATTCGAGGCCACGGTGCCCTCGGAGGTCAGGGTCCGCCTTCCGGCTCTTCCTCCTCTACTTCGCGTAGTGAGATAGTTTGCACGCATGTCACCCTCCACGAAGCCAAGCCAGCACTTCTTGGGCCTACTCCTTCTACCTGAACCCGGTGGGGGCGCCATTGCCAGGCATTTGTTACCCACGTAGCTGGGCGGTTGCCGCACGACGGTGCTGCACCAGCGGAGGTGGCTCTCTCTCGTTTTATAGACCTGCCCCTTCAGCCTAACTGGCATTTTAGTATCGCATGTGACGCCAGTCATTTTCCGCCACTTAGCCCACGCGGCAGCAATACGTGCCTTGACGTCGTAGTCGATGTCACCAGAAACGTGAAGTACAGATCCCAGGTATTTAACCTGATCCGTGCGCTCGACCAAGTGATCGCCTATGCGGACGGGTATGGGATCTGTGGAGTTTAACGTCAAATATTCAGTCTTCGCCACATTAAGCTTCAGACCGGCGCCGTTCTCAAGTGCCTCCTTCCACACTTTCACACGTCAAACCAATCTGTTCCTATCTGCGTCCATCAGCACAGTGTCATCAGCATACATAAGCAACCACGGAGGCTGCTCATGTGAGTCTCCGATGCTGTCCGACAAAACTTCTAATACCAAGCTGAACAGGTATGGGACTAACTACAGATCCTTGGTGTACCCCGACGGTGGTAGGGAAGGTTTCTGAAGGAATCTCGGTAAAGTCTCGGATGGTGTCGATGTAAGCCTCTGGGACTCCTTTGGACCTCAATACCCACAAGATCATCGCGCGAGGCACACAGTCGAAGGCTTTCTGCATGTCTAGGAATAGAAAGTTCAGGGGCGTGTTCCTCGCCCTGTATCTCTCCGCGACGATCCTTAGGGCGAACGCCGGATCCATAGTCCCGTGTACGGAGCGGAACCCATACTGACACTCCGAGAGGGTACTCTCCTGTTGGATGCGGGAATCGATTATCCGCTCGTATAGCTTCATGGTCTTTCATGGTGGACATTATCTTTATACCTCGGTAACTACCACACTCCTTCACCGAAGACCGCCCTTGAAGACTGGCGTAATGACACTCAGCCTCCACTGGTTTGGGATTTTACCGGTGAGGAGGACACGGTTATAAAGGTTAGCGAGGATGCCCACACCACGGGCCCCTCTTTCTTTCTTTTCTTTTTCTTTCATGCGACGAATGACAGTCTGGACTTCTGCAGGTGTTATCGGCGGCACTAGTCCTTGATTTGGAGGGAGTTCTGGTGGCTGCACCTCTTGATGCTGGTTATTCAGCAGCTCGTGGAAGTATGAGCGCCATCTCTCCTTCACCGCGACTTCCTTGTACAACAGATTGTCCCCACGGCCTTTGATGCAGCGGCACTAGGTTATAGCCTGCGCCGCTTCAGCCCTGGAGCGTGCCAACTTATAGATGAGCTTTTGTCCCTCAAACGATTCCAACTTGATGTATAGCGGTTGCAAGTGGTCTCGTCTGACCCTGGCTACGGCTCTCCTAGTGGCGCGTTCATTATTAACGTTTATTATTATTCGTTCGCTTTTGTACTTGTCGCAGTCTTCGGGAGATTTGGACGCTTGCCACTTTCTAAAGAGGGCTTTCTTCACCCTGATCTCCTTCTGGATTGTGTCGTTGCCCTTGGGCGTGCCGAGCACTGCCTTCCCCGCCTCAAGATTAACTGCCTGAATCTCGTCCCAGCAATCTTGCACGGGTTCGACTACAGCATTAGCGCACTTATAGCATATTATAACGCACTTATATATATATATTAGCGCACCGATAGCTGAGACGAAACTCTGGGACTTGGCTTCATCAAGCAGCCACCACTTGTTTCTGCGTTGGCCGCGCTCAACACGTTTACCTTTGGGTTTTACGCGGAGGGCCATGACAAGGACACGGTGTTGCGTAGTGAGACTCTCTCCGGGTATAAGCGGAGGTTATAACCTTACCTATTATACATTTCATAGGAAATAAAAAAATATTTACCTTGTTTTACGTTGACAAACATTCTATTTTTACGCTATAGTTCAGATATAAAATGCCAATAAATATATTTTATTGTATTTTATATTTTCGTATTACGTGTCTTCAGGATAAATCATCTAGAGCTAAAACCCATTAATTCATTTATACTGATTTTAATTTTCGATTTTTTTGTTTTGTATTGAATTACTTCTCGTGTTAAAATCCGTTACACAAAATTATGTGCTTTTATCTTTTGTATTAGTGTGATTGACGTGGTTATCCTTAAGATTTCAATACCAATAAATACATTTTATCGGGTTCTCTCGTAAAACAAAATTTGAAATGTTTAAGTATAACTAGCTTTAGAGTATTTTCAACTAAAATTATTATTTAGTAATGCACTTACTGGGTTATTTGGTTAGTACATTTCTATGTTACACTCTAAAATAGGGTTATCTGGAAACATCACTAGGAAGAGCAAAAAATTCTGATTCTAATGGGCTAATAAAACTAATTTCGCTTTTTTTTCACTTATCGGGTTTTAACACCCAACCCTCGATATATATATATATATATATATAAATCGCGAAGGACTTCTTGCGTCTTTACAAACTACCACCCTGCGGCGTCCACTGAATGTAGTGAGATTTTTAATGTTTTCAATGCGTATGTAAGATGTTTTCATTAGTATCATATCAGTAGTCGACGTCAAATTTAATTTAAACATTAAATGGTGATATTCAAATTAAATATTTCTAGCTGAATTTGTGCGTCCGTTCACTCTTAAATCTTTCTTGCACACTGAATACCTGCGTATACCTACTAAACACTGCATGCACATTCCCGCCTCCATCCGAATGTATGTTTAAATCAATTCCGTATAATGCTCTGCATATATCATAATGATTATAATAACTAAATGACATCCATCTACTATTGAATACAGATTGGTTCCGAATACTGTTTTTGAATAATTGTATCCAGCTTATCAGCCAAGACGCTTCCACCTATATAAGGGTTTATAATGACTCCAGGCATAGATAATAAATATAATTAATAGTTAGCATACAAAAGTGACAATGTATAGCGTAGGTATTTTCACTTTGGTGGTCAACAAAATCTTAAAAAGCAATATAATCATTTTTGACGAGTTTTTGTTTTATGAAG
This sequence comes from Eilema sororculum, assembly GCA_914829495.1. Lineage (NCBI taxonomy): Eukaryota > Metazoa > Arthropoda > Insecta > Lepidoptera > Erebidae > Eilema > Eilema sororculum. Next base: position 27,099,457 of record OU618534.1, read on the forward strand.
GCACTGTCTACGTCGGTTGAGTTACCCCACAGTAATATGCCATAATTTAAGATTGAGCCAACATGACTGTGGTACGCCATAAGAGCTGTTTTTTCGCAAGTTGTATTTCTAAGCTGGCGTAGAGCAAACACGAATCTATTTACTCTCTTGCATACTGTATCTATATGCAGATTCCAGTTACAGTGTTCATCTAATATGAGACCCAGGAAGCGAATATGACTGTCCCTGCTTATTGCAACACCATTCAACGCTAGCTCGAAGTTTTGTAGGTTCTGCTTATGCGTAGAGCAGATCGCAGCTGCCGGTGAGGGTCTGGCCACCCAGATGGCAAAACAGGCGAGGAGGGAGGCTGAGGCACAGCGGCGGGAGGCCGAGTCCCGACGCCAACTCCAAAAAGTTACGGCGGAGCTGGAGGCCCTCAAGAGAAGGGACCGAGTTGCTGGGAGTGGCGACTCGGTCAATGCGGAAGGCGCAGCCGGAGCGGTCGGCGCACCCTGCTCTGGCGGGGCGGCCGGTGCAGCCGGAGCGGCCAGCGCAAACAGCGCAACCGGTGAAGCCGCCAATTCGACCAGCAGAGCCAGAATCGTGGGTCGCGCTCAGGGCAAGGATAAGGGGAAGGGCAACCCCGGACCCCGGCCCGGCTCTGGGTGAATCCCCGAGCCCCCGTAAGGGGGCTGGGAGGTAGCTGGAGCCGCCAAGCAGAGACGGAACGCCGCCAAAAAGGCAGCCAAAATGGCCAGAAGGGCCAAGGCTGCCGCGATGGCAACAGCGCCGAGGAAGCTCCGCGCCCCACGATTGACGGCCGTCGTCATTACGTTGACGGTGGAGGCGTCGGAGAGCCCCATCGCGGCAGCCCCAAAGGTTGCCGATGGGCGGGGCCTGCTTATTGGCGGCTTCCAGATGGTGCAGGTACGGCTCCTGCAGGCCCGACCAGCACGGTGCTTCCGGTGCCTGTCGGTGAGCCACGTGGGGGTGCAGTGCACGGTGGAGGCCAGTTTCCGAAGGTAACGGTCGGTGACCGTTGCTTCCGCTGTAGCCAACCCGATCATAAGGCCGGTAGTTGCGAAGCTCCGTTGCACTGCTTCAGGTGTGCAGCAGAGGGCAAGCCGGCCGACCATAGGGCTGGTGCCAATGCCTGCACCGCGGGGAGGCCGAAGCCGGTTGGCAGTTCCATAATGGATCCTCAGCTCCGCGTCCTGCAGACGAATGCGAACCACTGTGTTGATGCTCAGGCACTTTTGCTCCAGAGCATGGCACAGTGAGGCATTAATGTCGCCGCTGTCGCCAAGCCGTACACTCACCGGTTTATCGGGCCTGCCTGGGAAACCGACCTGGACGAATCGGTGGCACTGGTGCACAACGCCGCTGCCAGCAGCCCCCCCCCCCCCCCCCCTTGTTGTACCCAAATGCGACCGGGCTCGGTCAGCGAGAGATGTCGTGCGGGGATCGGTCCTGGGACCGCTACTGTGGAACATCGGTTACTACTGGGTTCTTCGCGGTGAGCTCGCGGACGGTGCCGCCGTCACGTGTTATGCGGATGACACGCTGGTGACGGCGTGCGGGGCTACATACCGCGAAGCGACCATGAAGGCCACGACCGCGGTTGCCCAAGTCGTGGAGCGGATCCGGCGGCTGGGTCTGGAGGTGGCTCCGTATAAAACCGAGGCCATGTTCTTTCATGGGCCTCGGCGCGTGCCACCGGAAGATTCCAGCCTCATAGTGAGAGACATTTCCATCGGCATCAAGCCCCAGATGAACTATCTGGGGCTCGTGCTCGACGGCCGGTGGATCTTCGGGGAGCATCGCCGAAGACTGGCCCCCAAATTGAAGGACATAGCTGCCGCTTGCTGCTGCCCAACATAAGGGGTGTATTCACCGCTAAGAAAACCCCATATATTGTAGCGCCGCAATTCCTGGGCACACGGCTTACCATTGCCCCGAGTATCGGGATCCTAGGCGTCGACATTTCAAGTGACGTCCAGTACCGCAGTCATTTAGAGGACAAGGTTAAGCTGGTATCAAAGAAACTTGGAGTTCTTAACAGGGCGAAGCAGTACTTCACTGCGGGGCAGCGACTCCTTCTTTATAAGGCACAGGTTCGACCCCACATGGAGTACTGCTGTCATCTTTTTGCCGGAGCGCCCGCACGCCAGCTTAACCCTTTCGACTCGGTACAAAGACGTGCGTTGAGGCTCGTCGACAGTCCCATACTCGCAGGCGATGTGGAACCTCTCAGCCTCAGGAGGGACTTTGCCTCACTGTGTGTTTTCTACCGCCTATATAATGGTTTGTGCTCAGATGAATTATTTGACATGATGCCCACAGCTACATTCTATCATCGCACCGCTCGCCATAGACAGGGAATTCATCCCCACACATTGCATCCGAATACGGTGCGCACCGTGCGGTATGAAAGGAACTCCCTGCCACGGTTTTCCCAAGCGACTACAATATGGGGTTCTTCAAGAGGGGCATTAGAAGGTTTCTTCAGGGTAGGCAGCGCGAGTGTAACGCCTCTGGTGTTGCATACGTCCATAGTCCATGGTAACCACTTTCCATCAGGTGGGCCGTGTGCTTGTCTGCCATCTAAGTGGTATAAAAAAAAGGGGGCCGGATGACTTTTGCAGGAGACTCTACGCAGGAGTCCTGCGGTCCATTGCCCTATATGGGTGCCCGATATGGGCAGAGACCCTGACGATCCACAATGCGCGTCTGCTGCGTGGGCCGCAGCGTGCAATGGCCAGCAGGGACATTATGGGGTACCGCACGATATCCTTGGAGGCGGCGAATCTCCTTGCCGGATCTCTACCGTGGAACTTGGATGCGAGAACCCTTTCGGTACCGAAAGGAGGCGCGGGAGCCGAGCCGGGAACCCGAGCCTGAAGAAATTCGGGTCGTGAGGTCCCATCTCCACCCTGAGTGGGAGCTACGACTTGGGTGACCAAGCGCAGGGCACGCCGTAATAGCAGCGGTTAAACTCATCATGGAGGAATAGCTAGAGATGCCACACGGCAGCCTCTCGTACCGGCTGACGCAGGTGATTACCGGACACGGGTGTTTCGGGAGCTACCTGTGTCGGATGCGGAAGGAGCCAACGTGCGAGTGCCATCACTGTGATGCGAGCGAGGACGCAGAGCTGCACACGCTGACCAGTGCCCGGCGTGGGACATGGCGGCCCAGGCAGGTCCTAGTGGCGGCTCTGGGGGTGGGAGTCCTCACACTCGCCACATTGCTCACAGCGATGGTACGATGCGCAAACGCTTGGGGTGCGGCCGCCTCCTTCTGCGAGCAATTAATGCTCGAGAAGGAGGCGGCCGGTCGGGTCCGGTCTAGACTACGGGCCCGGGAAGGCGAACCGGTCGTCGTGGAACGTTACGACCTCCATCCTCCATGAGCGCTGGCCTAGGGGTGAACGGCGGAGTCTCCTGTCACCCTAGCAGAAGCAGGCCGCGGCGGTGCCGCCAAGTGCGCCTCCCCGTACCCGGGGCTAGATGGGGACACCGAGGTCCCCACAGCCCGAAGTGTCTGCCGGGGTGCGAGAGATATGCTTTCGGCAATCTCACCTCCGGCAACCAAGGACCCAAGACGGCGTGCGTTTTAGTCGGGGGGGTCTCCGTGGGGGTGGTATCCGTGGAGATTTAGCGCACTATAAAAAAAATGTATAAACCGGTAAGCTCAGAGGCACAGGCTGGTGTGAACAGATAAGCTTACATCACGGCCGGCACATGTCTGTTGGTTTACAAACTTCGGTACGCGAGCGCGCTAAAGCCTGCCGCTCCGCGCCCCGCGCCATGCGTCCCTCGTGAACCCCGAGGAGGCCCCTCAGACACCGTACCTAGTGCCCGTTTAAGGATGTTTAAGAGACGCAAGATTGTTGTCACGAAAACATGATAAAAACTTTACAAATACGATATTCAATGGACACGATAAGATCGGTGAACTGAACTCAAAGTATACGTGGTAAATTATACGCTGAACACTAGTGTCCTCCAAATTTCAGTCGGACGATGGCGGAACTATATTATACGCTAAAAGGCATTGTAGTGATGGAATTACGTCCATGCCAATTTTTCGCCATTGCATTCTAAGGATCATAAGGGACCATTGGGCTAAAAATGAGGGTCGGTCAATCTTGCGTCCGTATTCCGGACGCACAAAGTCAGTCGGACGCAGCATCATTGGTAAATAACGCCATGTAGGACGCAACATGTCCTTCAAGATGTATATATATATATATATATATATATATATATATATATAAAATCATATAACTAAATAAAGTTAAAAAAACTGCATTTAATTTTCTAAGTCAAATCAAGTTTTCCTACTGCATATTTCTATACTGTGATGCTGGCGGGGTCATAGCCGAGTTCACCGTCACTGCGTTCGCGCGTAATATTTTACGAGCGGCCGGGATCGCTATAAATGCCTACTTTTGCAGGAATAGAGGGCCTTAATAAATAACATAAAATTGGCTATTTGTACTTTTATGTGCAGTCACAGTCACTGATATTTGCTGCAGGAATTTTGACGCAGATGGCGCGGTTGACGCGTGTTCCGAAAGCTCTCTTAGTAACTGCTGGTAGCCTGGTACTGAACATTTAATACCACGTGCTAGTTTCGACAACTCCCACGCTATCTATTCCTTCGATATTCTTCTATTGTTATTTTTTGTACACAGCTGAACGAAAAGGATTTTTTATTGAATCGTCTTCACAGAAGAAAAAAATGTCATGCCGTATTCTGTGCAACAGAATAAACGAAAACGTTAAAGAAATAACTGTTGGGTAGTAAATTTCTTGTCTGGCACTTTCAAAGCACAAAATTTTTTTTAAGGATTCCTTGGGAATATATCGGTCGCAACGGGGAAACGGGGAACCGTGGGATAATGCTGCCACTGTTACGTTGTCCTTACATTTTCGGTACTAGGCTATCAGCGGTACTAAGAGATTGTTAAATTCCTTGGATCCCAGGATGACTGGAGCGGGCCGTGAAAAAGCATCTGGCTAAGCTGTCAAGCTGAAGCCATGTGTGATGTGATGAGTCACCAATATTGTTAACATCTATGACTTGACTAACCACGACTAACGTAAACATTTGAGTGACTGGAATATCTCTTTATTGTATGGTACACAGATAAGAAACACATTACAATATAATTGGCACAATTTCGTAGTAGCACTGTACAATAAAATTGGCGGCCTTATTGCACAGGGCAATCTCTTCCAGGCAATCAACATTTGACGGCAGGTGTAACATACATAAACCCTACACCTAGTCCAAACTATCATTACTAAGTAATTTGTGACTGCACGCCTTTTTGGTGCAAATATGTAGTATGTATCGAATTTCGTCACAGATTAGCACGGTATTCGTGCAATAAACTCATAAGATTTTTGCACGAAACTGTTGCCACACACGCACGAGTTACGAGTAAATACGTCATGCAATGATAATACAAGTTTCACTTTTAATCTAGTCCTTTGTTCACAAAACAGGACTTTTCTACACTGCCCGCCATTATGAATGGAATTGTGCAACTTCAGGTAAGTCAGGTGCATTCATTAGACAGCTGATTCCCACACCTGACCTGGTGTGAGGAATGTTTGGTCATTGTATGGCACAGCTGGTTTTACCTGCTTCAGAAATGTTTTTTTCGATTTTTTCGAAATCCACCGTCAGCTGTTGAAGTCGTGGGAATATTACTACATACTGTGGAGTTATAAGTACTAGGGAATCAGAAACAACCAAGAGATACACTAATTTCTGAATTGTATGATTTTGAAAGAAAAGTGGCAATACCAAAAACCTCGGCTTCATCTAGTTTATTTCTAAGTGGGAATTTGCAAGATCTGTAGCTTGAAGTATTTATTAAATAATCCCAGTACTTTTCTATAGGTTCATGCTTCGTAGTATATTATCCAGATCGCAGTATATTGCATGCTTTTGTATGTACACACATGTTTTTGAACAAATAAAAGATATTATTATTCTCAAAAAAAAAAAATGGCTGTCAAGGTAAGGACGCCATTATGGGAACTGGTGACAGTGTGGAATGGTGACCATTGACTTTTGCCCTTTTTGATCTACACCTCAGCAGGCTTACCATCAGGCGGAGGAACACTGCATGCATTTGAAATATTCGAGGCTTAAGGTTATGTAGGTACCCACATCTTCGTGAATCAAATGGTGCCTAAAATTCTACGCATAGTTCAAGTAGTCATTGGTTTTATTTCAGTAAATAATTGAAGTTATTTAACTAAACATTTAGTTTATGATTTTGGGGAGGAATTAAAGTTACAGTCTCTTTCACCCCTGTTTTTTGTTTCATTTTTGTATATATTGTACATTTAGTTATAAAATACCTACTGTAATTAATTTTCCTTTACCAAATGTTTTTGTTTATTGATTTGTACTAAAATAATAGCCTTAGAAGGCACCAAGTCTCCCAACGTGTTGCAAATATTGATACATGCTTTAATTTCAAGAACCCATAATGAGAGGGTTAGAAGTTAATATTGATGCGATTTGCGAACAATTGGTCAAAACTACAGTATAATGGCCCTGAATGTACTTTTGATTACGTAAATTAAATCGGAGATATTTGGGAAAAATATTCCCGCTCCTCCTACCCTACCAACCGGAGTTGCGATCGGAGAACAGGGAAAAACCCATTATTTGGGTTAAAGGTGGGTATCGTTTGCCAGCAGCTGATTTCCACACCTGATTTGTAACTTAGGAATGACGTTTGAATGTGTTGTGTATGGGGCGGCACGGCACAGCTGTTTTCTGTCATTTACTACCTGACATTATAATAATTATCATGTTTTCAATAGCACAATAACAACAACACCGACTCACAGCTGTTCGAGAAGCCAACGAATGTCGATCGACGCAGGTATCGGGTCGTGGGAATCTAGTAACATACTGTTAAGAAATGTGTACTAGGCAACCAGAAGCTACTAAGAGCTTGACTGGTTCCCGTTTTGTGTGAAATTCGGATCATAAGGTTTGTGAAGCAAAATGGACTTTCCAATAGTTAGTCCTCTGGTCATGATGTCTTTCAATCAATTTGACTACCACGGCAAAATACCCATGAAGCAAATCGTCCTCATTTCAGAATGTATTTAGTTAAAGTAGCCTTCAACTGAAGTAGTCCTTAAATCAAAACATGTTTGACGCCTATTGAACTTTTCCATTTCCTCGTAAGATTAAAACCTGGATTTTTTTTTTTAAACTAAGAGCATCTTCAATACGTACCAACACTTCTGTCTCTACTCATTATTCATTATTGCAATGCAATTTTCGTTATGTTGTTAGTTGAAGTGAAATATTATGGTGTTTGTGTTGTTATCTGAAGTGTAATTTTACGTTCGTCATATTTTGGTCGGCTCAGCATAAGTACCTATGATAAGTTATTTTTTTATACCTTGATTAAAGAGGTTAAAAAATACAAAAGAAAATATATCAGTATAACGTCCTGACCGGTAGGACTTTATAAGGATACGGAATACGGAGGGCCTTTTTCTCCCAGGGCCTTTTACATTGCAAGTTTTCAGCATTGAGGACGTTGTGCTCCTCCTCCTCGGAACACACGGTCATTTTAAATTGGAGACGTTTTGCTCTCAGAGCTTTTTAAATTACAGTCGATAGGCAGTCAAGTACTTTAGCTACCTTAGACCTTATGATCCGGACTGATTTTTAATACTTTGATTTTGTTCATTCAAACTCTTACTACTTCTGATAGCCTATTACAAAATTTTAATTACCACGTGCAGGCCACATCGCCAAATCGACCAAGCAAGCGGAGGTTACATCTAATCCGGAGTAACCTTCCCACTGATGGAAAATCAGTGGAAGGTTACTCTTGATTAGATGTAACCTCCACTGGTGGAAATTCTTAGTAGAGGTTGGTCCGAGTCGATCACCCCCAAATCTGCGATCAGGGGGGAAGGAGGTACTTCTGCGTCTTCCGAGGCCCAGCCACCGCTCGTCGCGGGCCCTGCGGTTGACGAGTCTGGTCCCGATTCACCACCTCCTTCACACAGAAGCATTTACTTGCTTGCAGAACGAAGTGGCGCGGCGGCGCTTCCGTGGCGTGTGTGCACTGTGTTTGAAAGACTCTTCCAGAATACAGGCGTGGACCTCGCGTGGGTATCTCAGCCAATCTCACCTCCGGCAATGTACGACCCACGAGTACTTTAGTCGGTTCCAATCCGAACGAAAGTTTCGCCACTCTGCACCACGGGCAGTGAAATACCAATCCGTGTCTTACTAACTTCTGATAACCTAGTACTGAACTTTGAATACCACGGTCAAATTGAACCGCATCTGTGTACGCGCTTTTAAAGCGGGGTCGCTATAAGTTTGTTTTTTATATGTATGTATTCGTATATTTGGAAGCACAAAGGTATAAAGGTATTTTCTCCACACTAGGAAAGCATAGAGTGGGACGATCTAGAAATTTTTAAAATCTTATAAATAATTTAATGTGTTTTTTTTTTATATTTTAATAGGTAGTGGCTGACTGAACAAATGTTTCATAGCATCTCAGGTGATGACTGATGAGTGATGACTGAAAAAAATCATGCCAACATGTCATGAAAATAGAGAGAGTTATATTAAGAAAGGGGACAAACTCTGTATGGCGATATTGAAAGAATCATCATACACCTCAAGACAGTAGTGACAAGTGATGATAGCCAGCCATTGATGTACAAAATGTAGCCAGCACACTATTGAAGAGGACTCGGCCCAAGGCTTAGACGAAGACTTTTCTGGCGTGAAATATTTAGATGAAAGTCTTTTAGATTAGATCAGATTGAATCATCTGTCCTTTTCTATCTGATAATGAAAGAAACAGATGCAATTTTTAAGTTTAGAGATGTAACAACAGAATTAGCAGCATTATCAATAAATTAAATAGTTTAACATTGACATTACACTCACTTCAGTAGTTTTATTCCTTTTCTTTTTAAAAAAACCTAGGTGTTCAATAGGCATTTATACCTTTTTTTTTTTTTTTTTTTTTTTTTTTTCGTGCGGAAATCCCCACGGATACCCCCCCTGCCGGAGCCGGAAGGGGAGGTTATGTCGGACTCGAACCGACTAAAACCGCACGCCGACTGTGGGTCTTGGTGCTAGGCCGGAGGTGAGGTTGTCAAAGACATATCCCTCGCACCCCGGCTGACCCAGGGCCATCCCTTACGGTCTGGCCCTCCTCAGGAGGGGGGACAACGGTGTCCCCAACTCGCCCCCGGAATGGGGAGGCGCGCTGTTCAGCGCGCCGCCGCCGTGGCCTGCTTCTGCTAGGGTGACAGGCGGCTCCACCCGTCACCCCCAGACCCGCGCTCATGGGGGACGGAGGTCAGTCAGTGCCCTCCGACGCCCGAGTTGCCTGCGCGCGCGGGCGGCGCGATCCGCGAGTCTTTCTCGCTCGCGCCGCCTCTCCCGCTCCGCCGTCTCCTTCACGACCATTACCTGCTCGCTGAAGGAGACGCCGGCCGCCCACGCGTCCGCGCAGCGGACCATTGCTGTGAGCAGGGTGGCGAGGGTGAGAACTCTCACTCCCAGGGCCGCCACTAGCTCCCGCCTCGGTTCGGCCCATGCCGGGCACTCGGTGAGCGTGTGCAGCCCCGTATCCTCGCTCGCGTCGCAGTGATGGCACTCGGACGTTGGCTCTTTTTCGATCCGACACAGATACCTCCCGAAGCACCCGTGCCCGGTGATAATCTGCGTCAGTCGATACGAGAGGCTGCCATGTGGCCTCTCGAGCCATTCCCCCATGATGGGCCTTACCGCCTCTATGACGGCATGCCCTGCGCGTCGTTGCTCAAGTCGTCGCTCCCACTCCGCCACCATGATCCCGTGGAGCCGGGACCTCTCGGCCCGAATGTCTTCGGGCTCGGGATCGAATCCCCGCTCCCGCGCCTCCTTACGGAACCGATACAGTGCCGCAAGGGATCTCGCTTCCAGGATCCACGGTGGCGATCCGGCTAGGAGACTCGCCGCTTCAAAGGATATCGTGCGGTACCCCCTAATGGCCCTGCAGGCCATCGTCTGCTGCGGAGCATGCAGCAGTTGCACGAATCTGGCCCGCAGCGCGTCCGCCCATACGGGACACCCGTACAGGGCCATGGACCGCACGACACCCGCGTAGAGTCTCCTGCAGGAGTCCTCTGGGCCCCTCAAGTTGGGCAGCAGCCGCACCAGCGCGTTAGCTGACACCAACAGTTTGGGGCGCAGACTTCGGAAGTGCTCTCCGAAGTCCCACCGACCGTCAAGTACGAGCCCCAGGTATTTCAACCGGGGCTTGATGTCGATGGGAGTACCTCCTACTGTCAAGCTGGATCCCGGGGGTGGCCCGCGCCGAGGACCGTGAAAGAACAAGGCCTCGGATTTGTGCAGAGCCACCTCGAGACCCAGCCGCCGGATCCGATCCACGACTTGAGCAACAGCGGTCGTGGCCCTCTGGGTCGCCTCGTGGTGTGTAGCGCCACTCACCGTCACTAGCGTGTCGTCCGCGTAGCACGTGACGGTGGCCCCGAACGCGAGCTCACCGCGAAGCACCCAGTCGTATCCGATGTTCCACAGGAGCGGCCCCAGGACCGATCCCTGTGGGACACCGCACGACATCTCACGCCTACCGACGCCGGTCGTACTTGGGTAGATGACGGCCCTCTCCGTCAGGTACGCCCCGACTATGCGGCGGAGGTAGAGAGGCACATCGTGGTACACGAGCGCCTCCCTGATGCAACTCCAGGGCAAGGTGTTAAACGCGTTGGAGATGTCCAGAGACACCGCCAACATCACCTCGCCCCGGGCAACCGCATCCTCCGCCAGAGTCCTCACGCGCATGATGGCATCCACAGTGGAACGCCACCGGCGGAAGCCGTACTGCGTATCCGCTAGGTCCGGCCCTACTCTAGAGAGGTGCTCGACGAGGCGCTTGGCAATCACTCTTTCGAAGAGCTTGCCCACCTCGTCGAGCAACACTATGGGCCGGTACCCGGACGGCTCGTCCGCCGGGCGTCCGTCCTTGCGGATGAGGACCAGTTTCCCCGTCTTCCACATCTTCGGAAACTGGCCCCGCTCCAGGCATGCGCTGAGGAACCCTCGCAGTCGGGGTTCGAGACCGTCTTCTCCTAGAGCTAGGACCCACGCACGGCCTGGAATGCCGTCGGGTCCCGGGGCGGTGTTCTTCTTGGCTCTAAGCCGTCGCACCGCCAGCTCTAGTTCTACCCAAGTGACCTCGGGCACGTCGTCGTCAATAACCACGCCGGGCGCATCAGGCGACCGAGGTGGCGGAGTCATCTGCGGCGGAACGTGTTCCGCCCGCGCCGGGAACAGGGATGCCACCACTCCTCCAAGCAGAAATAGGCATTTATACCTATATACTCGTTAAGACTTTCTGCTGTTCTGTGGATTAAGTTACGAATATATATGGTATACACTTGTGGACACATCTATTGGCCCACCTTGCATTTTCAGTTTCGTTTAGTCCTAGCTAAAATCATTTAAAAAAGGCCTTGCATAGCGGCATTGTGGCAGCATGCCCTTGTATTGCTCTTAACGTGTTGGGCTCTTCATCTCATTGTCGAATGTTAATTTGTATTTAAAATAAATGCGTTAGAATTTATTTTCTGATAAAAAGTTAGAGAGTACCTTTTTTGAGCTTATTTATAAGTGCTTGGTTTAGTGAACAATTTCTAATAAAGTAAACATTCGTGGCGTCTAAAACTCTGTATACAATCCATACTAATATTATAAATGCGAAAGTAACTCTGTCTGTCTATCTGTCTGTCTGTCTGTCTGTCTGTCTGCCTGTATGTTACGCTTTCACGCCTAAACCACTGAACCGATTTTGATGAAATTTGGTACAGGTGTAGATTAGACCTTGAGAAAGGACATAGGCCATGTTTGGTCGCGATAACCGACATCCACGCGGGCGGAGCCGCGGGCAAAAGCTAGTAAGTATATAAACCATGATAACGTATGAAATAAGAACCCAAGCCACTTGATGTTTATTAGTGTTCTCGGAATTCAAGTATGAACTTATCTTATTTTTTTTGGCCGGGCGTTCGGGTCGCCTAAATGAAGTGATTTTTTTAAAGGTTGTGAGATAAAAAAAAATTACGGCGAGATGTGCTTTTTGCAATTTATTTATGCTAAACAATGTATATTCAAAGGAAAAAAAAACTTATTGGAATATTGATTAACTTTTTTTATTTTAACGACTTTTGTACAAAAAAACTGGGAGAAAATCTCAAGTCCTGATTTCGTATAGGAATTAATAATACATTACAATGCTAAACTGGCCTTAATATACATATGTCATATATTATTATATAAGCTATTGCTTGTTTCATGACGATTCCAGTGACATAAGTATTATATACAGCTACCTTATAAAAGCTCAGAGATATTGTCTTAATCACGTGCGCCCTTATCGCGCGACACCACCTACGAAGTTTCCCATATGATATGACGTAGTAGGCGTAAAAATGGCCGCCACGGTTCACCGGGCTCATAATTTTATTCAGAAGCCACATTATTTTTTGTCGACTAAAATATCTCTCAATAACTTCTGATAGCCTATTACTGAACTTTAATTACCACGTGCTGACTACCCAACCGCGCCCGTCTTCTGAAAAATCTATTGTCTTTTGTCCTATATTTTTTTATTTCTGGTATAAACAATCTCTTTGTAACTTCTGATAACCTAGTACACAACTTTAAATACCACGAGCGATTGTCACCAAAATCGGACAGTATTTTTTTAACATCAAGATTTTTTTTGCATAAATGTCGAGAGACTTCTCACTAACGAACGGGGCGCCTCAATAACTGAAGCTACAAGTGACTCATTTTCTGACGTAAGTATCGATTAAGGATTTAGGAACTGGGGTTAAATAAAGAAGGCGGATCCTGAACTCCTATGGAATCATGAAACTATGTCTCCATGAAAATGATTATGGTTACATGCGTGCCCACGTCTGTAGTACCTACATAGCCGTCAGCCAATGCTAATGTGCCGTTCCATCTCCCAACTCAAAGACGAAAGCCTGGGCTCATCCGTTGTTTAGCAGGTGCACTGACTAGCAGGAGTAGCAGGTGATATTGGCTCGGGCTCTAAAGGTGTATAACAATACATACCTCAGCATTTATAAAAAAAAAATACTGTTGCGGCACCTGTTCTCCAGTTGCAAGTTTACCAACAATGAATATCAGCTGACTCTATTTTTTGTGTGTTTTTTGTGACGATCCGTTGGGCAACAAAAACCGTTACGAACCGTTGCAGTCTCACGAAAAAAATCCGAAAATATTTCACATAACGCGACATTAACGCCGCCATCGTGGGAAACAAGGAATATCGTCACGTGTTTTGGAATATCGGGTACTAGGGTTTCAGACAGCAGAAAGAGTTCGGTACATTATCATCGGGTCGGGTCCCGGCTCACGACGACATGAGGCCGGTTATAACTTATTATCTGTTGACTTTTTGACAGATTGTTTAAGATAAGTAATATATTTTATGCCCTATGTAACGTCGTGTTTCGTCAGCCAATAAAAAAAAAATAACGTAACGTTTTTTTAATACCATTTAGATGGCAGATAAGCACTCGGCCCACCTGATGGAAAGTGATTACCATGCCCTACATGCAAAACCAGCGGCGTTACACTCATACTGCCGACACTAAAGAAAACTTCTAATGGCCTTCTTCAAGGACCCCATATAGTAGTAAGTAGCTTGGGTAAACACAGCAGGAAGTTTATACCATAACTTGAAGAGCGTGGGGTGAAATTCCTTTCATACCGCACAGTTTCGGTCACAATGTGTGAGAATGCCTATGGCGAGCGGTGCTATGATAGAATGTAGAAGCTATGGGCATTATGTTAAAAAATCCATCTGTTATTTTGTCTAGCAATTCCGTTATCAAAAATTAATTTAGCATGGAATTTCAACTATCGTTTTGAGAAGTGCAAACTAAGGAACAAAGTTTCTGAGTGGGTAAATATTGTTTATCGAAATCACTTATCAGATGGATTGATATTAAAGATAACTCAGAAATTCATCTACGGACCAAAATTCAAAGGACGAAAAAAGAAAAAAAAATCCCCAGTTTTTGCAAAATGGTCCTAAAATTAACTATTTCCATCTGTAACCCGTTGCAGTAGCGACATGACGTCAGAAACCGTCGATGACGTCACGAGGTAAAGGGCAAATGTTACTAGGACTTCATGAGACATGAAGAGTTTCCAAATATCAACTACAAAACGAATATCTATTCTTATTGCAACGAGAACAAAGGTCTATTTTCTGTAATCTGTTACTACCCCAACTTCAAAGTGAGCTGTGTCACGCAACATTCAACTCTAAACCTAAGGACTTACAACAGATATTTCTTAACAATTCTTTAAAAGCTATTTCGTTTCATTCATCCCTTACTTTGTCGGCGATTCAACCACAGCAATCAATTCTCGATCTTATTTTTATAGTGGTAAGTCATATTCTTCCAACCCTTTTATTTGGATACCAGACCTTTTGTAAATGATTCTTTTCAAATTAATATCCCCAAAATCAACCCCTATACAGCTATTGTGTGAAAAAGATAGCATATAAGTAGGAGATACGTGATAAAAGAGACAGTATGAGTTTGAAAGAATGAGTATCTCTCGAATTATATGAAATTTTTACTGTGGTTGTGCTAGGTACTGATACTGTAAAAACTTCTTCATCTAACGATATAATTTAGTTGATTTTTAAATAAGTACAAAATAACTTCGGTTCGTTTTCGGTAGGTACGAAACAAAAAAGAGCCATCTGCCGGCGCTCTTCCAAACTACGGGTAGTTCCGAAGAATGCCGGTAGATGATTCACAGATCGCCAGCAGAGGCGTATAATTTCTACTATTATTAGAAAAGGACTGCCGAGGTGTAAGTTTCATCCCTATGATAATATTATTATTTATCTGGAATGAAAGTAACCGCAGTAAAAAAGTTTAATTAGGTATAATCATGTAAACTTCCAAGAGATGGGCGTCTTCCCTTCCCTTCCCTGGGTAAGAATGGGTCGGGAAGGTAAAAATGGGTTTTTTCCCATTTTTACCCATTTTTACCGGGTATTTTCATTTCTTCCCGGGTAAAAATGTTCAGGAGTTAATTCGGTGCGATTATTCATGTAGAATTTCACTTTACTTGCAGTCCCATTCAATTTTTTTAGATTCACCAGTCTGAAACATACGTAGGTATATAGTATTAGCACAGTCTAACGATTCATACTACATACAGTCTGCAGCAATCGTGCAGGGCAAATTTTCACCAAAATCGATATGGGTATCGGTTTCGGGGTTTTTGGGGTCGCTGATTGCGAATATGACATCCATTTGGTGATCCAAGATGGCGGACTCAAAAGTTTCACTAAAATCGATATGGGTATCGCTTTCAGGGTTTTTGGGGTCGCTGATTGCGAATATAACATCAATTTCGCGATCCAAGATGGCGGACTCGAAATTTTCGCCAAAATCAATATGGGTATCGCTTTCAGGGTTTTTGGGGTCGCTGATTGCGAATATGACATCCATTTCGCGATTAAGATGGCGGACTCGAAATTTTCACCAAAATCGATATGGGTATCGCTTACAGGGTTTTTGGGGTCGCTGATTGCGAATATAACATCCATTTGGTGCTCCAAGATGGTGGACTCGAAATTTTCACTAAAATCGATATGGGTATCGTTTTCAAAGTTTTCGGGGTTGCTGATTACGAATATATTATTCATGTAGCAATTCAAGATGACTGTATGGATGATATATTCGTAATTATTAAATTTCCGCTATCTTTGATCTTCGGTAAAATGGTCGTCAATCCCGATATCAGATAATTGCCGGCAGGCAATCATACAATGGGAAACTATCGACTATCCGTGACGATTTTTTTCTGACACTTTCGTGTGTGAGCGCTGTCAACTTAGGACTGCAGGCCGCCCGATACGATCTGAAACTGCAGGCGGATCTTACAGTAGTTCATTGCGTTTGATGTTTGCGTAAATGCCGCCTTTTGCAGTTTTGTCAGAGTTGTCACTTCAGTTTTTATTTACCTATAATTATTTTTTCTGTAACATTTTATATATAACCCATATTTTGATCTCTTTGTCTGTCAAAGCACATCAACTCACGCTAATATAAATTGATGATGATGCCCGCGGCTCCGCTCGCATGGATGTCGGCTATTGCGACTTTTGCTTATATCTCTGGTTCTACTCAACCGATTATGATCAAGCAAATGTAATATTTTGACTCGTGAGTTTTTTGGATTTCGATTTCGGTTTCGGTTTCGGTTTCGATTTCAATTTCAATTTCAATTTCAATTTTTGATTCGGGTTCAGGTTCGGGTTTGGGTTCTAATTTCGATGAAATTTCGCTAATCGCCGGGATCGCTAAATTGATGATATATTCTTAAGGAGCCTATCCACGATCAGTCCGCCTGCAGTTTCAGAGCATATCGGGCGGCCTGCAGTCCTAAATTGAAAGCGCCCACACACGAAAGCGATTTTGGCCTGCCGGCCATTCCCTGCTGTCAGTTTTGCGGTTACACACGATCAGTTCGAAGTCGACAGTTTCCCATCGAATGATTGCCTTCCGACGATTGTCTGATATCGGAATTGACGACCATTTTAATGACGATCAAAGATGTTGGACTTGAAATTAAAAAAGTCTAAGTTTTCTTGGTGACCAATAATAAAATCCATTTAGTGATCCAAGATTGCGGACTTGAAATTTCCCAAAAAAGTCAATATGGGTATCGTTTACGAGGTTTTCGGGATTGCTAATTACGAATATATCATCCATCCAGTCATCTTGGATCCCTACATGAATAATATATTCGTAATCAGCAACCCGAGTGCCTTGAAAACGATACCCATATCGATTTTAGTGAAAATTTCAAGTCCGCCATCTTGGATTGCTAAATTGATGATATATTCGTAATTAGCAACCCCACAAACCCTGAAAACGATACCCATATCGATTTTAGTGAAAATTTCAAGTCCGCCATCTTGGATTGCTAAATTGATGATAAATTCATAATAAGTTCCCCGAAAAACCCTAAAGGCGATACCCATATCGATTTTGGTGAAAATTTCGAGTCTGCCATCTCGGATTGCTAAATTGATGATATATTCGTAATTAGCGACCCCAAAAACCCTGAAAACGATACCCATATCGATTTTAGTGAAAATTTCAAGTCCGCCATCTTGGATTGCTAAATTGATGATAAATTCGTAATTAGCGACCCGAAAAACCCTGAAGGCGATACCCATATCGATTTTGGTGAACATTTTGAGTCCGCCATCTTGGATTGCTAAATAGATGATGTATTCGTAATTAGCGACCCCAAAAACCCTGAAAACGATACCCATATCGGTTTAGTGAAAATTTCGAGTCCGCCATCTTGGATCGCGAAATGGATGATAAATTCACAATCAGCGACCCTAAAAACCCTGTAAGCGATACCCATATCAATTTTGATGAAAAAATTCGAGTCCACCATCTTGGATCGCTAAATGGATGATATATTCGTAATCGGCGACCCCTAAAACCCTGAAAACGATACCCATATCGATTTTTGTGAAAATGTCGTGTCCGCCATCTTGGATCGCTAAATATAGAAAACGAAAAAAAAAAACATTTTAACAAACAAAACGATTCATGAAAAAAAATTTAACACGTGATTAGTGTGATTACAAATGAGACAGCCCTGAATCCTTAGTACCGAGTAAAATGTATGGGCTTACCGAGTAATACCCCGTCACCTATCACTCCCCTGCCCCCGCACAATTGCTCTGTCTAGACGGCTTCGTTGACGGACTGTATGTAGTATGAATCGTTAGACTGTGCTAATATTATAAATGCAAAAGTAACTGTCTGTCTGTCTGTCTGTATGTTACGCTTTCACGTCTAAACCACTGAACCGATTTTGATAAAATTGGTATAGGGGTAGATTAGACCATAAGAAAGGAGACAGGCTATGTTTGGTCGCGATAACCGACATCCACGCGGGCGGAGCCACGGGCAAAAGCTAGTAATATAATAAATAGTATCATTGTAATTGACAGAACACATATATTTATATTAAAAGTCATAATTTTGTGTGTAAGTATGATATCATTACATTTTTCATTTTTACCGGGTATAAATGGCAAGTGGGTGGGTAAAAATGGGTAAAAATGGGAATTTTCCCAAAAGACCCATTTTTACCGGGTTAGCGCCCATCGAGTCCAATTACTGTATCCCGAAAAAAAACTTAGTTAAGTAGGTACCTACGAGTACTATTTCTAATTTATTATGATATTCCAACTAGAGTTCAAAAAATACTTTTTGAAAATTTTGCAGGGTAGACCTTTAATTTATAATTTCGTTTCGACCATATCCACGGAGGGCAGAATATGAATAATTTCCTTCGCCATGACCCATATCGCACGTTTTGCTGAACAGCGCCACGTATCAATGCGGTTGCTTTTTTGATTTCAAACACTAGGCTCCCAAAACATTATGGAGCTCTCGTAAAAAGCTGCACTAAGGGGTGTGTTGTTGTATTGTATTGTATTGTATGTGTGTGATGCATTGAAATATCCACCCTGTGTGAATGCATACGTCACGTCACACGTGCAAAGGGGCTGCATGTGTTAACAACTAGTCTCTTTGAAATATAGGCCACTTTCTCCCTACGCTTAGAGCCTGGTATCTTTCGTTCAATACACGTGAGTCACCAACCTACCACAGCCAAACCTGCCAAATCCATGGAGATCTTTGTGCACGCTCAAAAATTCGTTGAGCGAATCAGTTAACCAAGGCTGAATGTTGGATCGACAATGATGGATTACTTGGGTACTTCTTTATCATCTACATTATCATGGAGACGTGTTTTTCTGGTCAGAGGCAAACTCGCAACTCAGGGTCCGCCTTCCGGATTATCCTCATCCATTTCACATGGTCTGCGGCATCTATGTTAGTGAGAGCATGGGCACACATGTTACCTTCTAACCTCTACGACTCCAAGCCTGAACTTCTTGGGCCTAACCACGGAGGACAGAATATGATTATGTAACGGAGATGCCCCATTGATATTTCTCCTAATAAAAACGCGTCGCCAAATGCGGGTGTGAAAGGAGACGCGCGGAGTGTCAAAAGTCGTAGGACATCATGGCTATGACGTTCCTCCCCCTCCTCCATCTAGTGCCGCATAGCGAAACCGATCAGAAACAGGGCCTAACCCTCCTAATGGTATTCGGCGGGGGCTTCATTGCCAGACATTTTGGTATTTATTTGAGATGTTTGCATGACCACCGGGTCTGATTCTGACGGCATAACGAGCGCTTCGAGGTATAACCAGACCTGTGTAAATATAAAAAAATATCATGCAATAAGAATATTTACACTGAGCGGGCATCGAGTCGCGTCTCCTGCGTACTACCGCCATGCCACGAGGCAACGACGACGGTTGAATCAAAATATTAATAGGTAAACATTAAAGGGTAAACACAATTTTTTTTCAGCTTTTTGGATATGTTTTTTGTGAAGGGGGTTTTGAAATGGCCAGTAAGTACCAGAACGGCAATTTCATAGGATCTATTGATAAAATTGGTATTTAAACTCTTATGACTTATTTTTGACTAATTTCACATCTTGAGTAGGATATACTAAATAGATAGACATAACACATAATTTTATTTTAAATCCATATAGGTAAACCAGGCTGCTACTGGTTACATCCCATTGATTTCAAGTCATTTGCTTCATTTGTGCGAATTGTATTTTTATAGACAAATGTTGGGCAAGGCCGTTACAACCAGGCTATTAGCGGGATGCAGAAGTAATCGATACATTGAAAACCGATGCGCAGTCGTCATGGCAACAACACACACACTTGTATAAATGCAACAGTGTGCATCGGCGGCGCCAGTAAAAATATCTATTGTACTGCTTTCTTATTATCACAACTCTTCGCATCCTTGGTAACCTAGTACTAAAATATCGAAAACACGTAACTGCGTTGCGCAGTCCCGTCGTCACGCTTGTTTAGGTTAGGGTTAGGGATGCACAACGAAAAATACTTTTATGAACCGAATTGTAGTTTCTGTAGAAAAAATAGGCAAGTAGATATGAGTCGGACTTATGAACGTTCTATATATAAGACTAGATTGGGGGATTAAACTAAGGTTTTTTTTTTGGATAGATTGTACCCATATGTACGTTCAAAAAAAGGTCAGCGTCAGAAAAATCTTATACCCACAAAGTTTAAAAATAATCTTAAAAATAATTATAAGGTATTATGATCAAATCAAACTGTTTTATTAATTAATATTATTTAAATTCACACACATCTTCCTTTTGCTGACTGTAGTGGGCTACAGAACTCCGTAAATAATTTGAAACTAAAATTGTATAATGTGACGCCACACGCCATCTATATACAAAGTAAGGTAAGTAAGTAGGTACTTAATTATAACTTGTTACGGTAACTACAGACCAAAAAACGAAATTATGTGCGAGTGTTCAATTAGTTTTTGCACTGAGGGTTTCGTACAAAACTAGATTGAGGAACATATAATTGCCCTTGGAAACAACATGATATGACACGTCAACCAACTGAAAATGGGCTAAGGAAAATAGGTTTCTATCACCAGTAGGTTCTCCTTTTTTTACTGTAGCTCGTAGAATTGACAGCCTAAAGACAAAAAAATGAAATACCACAACAGAAATGAATTCATACTCGTAGCTGCTAGTATTGGTATCGATTGAAAATATCCCAATGTTCTCAAAGTGTAATCTACCCCTGAACCAGTCGACATCGGCCCAGTGGTTTAGTTGTGAAAGTGTAACAGATATTCGGTTATTTTTACATTTAGAATATTAGTATAGATTAATTAATTCCTGTAATAAATGTATTTTCCTGTAGAGATGCACCCCCACGTTTTCTCCAATGGTAAGTTACTAGGTTACTAAGGAATTAAGGAGGTAAAATATATAGGGTGTACACAGCCCCCATCCCACCGCCCGACCGTCCCGTGTCCCGTCCTCATCCCACATGGCGTTTGGTATACCTACCTACCATCGACGCAGACTACACCTGTGATATTTTTCTCTTTTGTATCAAGTGATATTTGCGAAACATCCTTTTGATTAGCTGCTACCCTAGTATCACGAGGTAGAATACACGTGGCAGCTTTTCGGGGCATTGCCTGTACAAATAAAAATTGGGTCATCCATTTTGTTGGTGATCTTCTGAGTGACAAAATTATGAAATACTGTCATTGATTTTGTAAAGGTGATGAAAGCTTTCTCTGCCAACCCTGGAAAGAAAAAGAAGAAGCGTTGGTAGCTTAGTGGTTAAGGAGTTGCTTACGATCGAGAGGTTCCGGGTTCGAGTCCTATGACACAAACATTTAAATGACCTAAGGGCGGGTTGTTTCAACATCATAAATTGGAATTACCAATAGTAATTCTTATTAATTTTAATTATATATTTCACATAAACACACGATAAACATTTTTGATATCCTGATTTTCGTCTATGAAGTTCAAACGTACCTTGAAATTCTAGTCCTCTTTAAAATGTTCGATTCCACCTTGCTATGAATTTAACATCTATTACAGATAATTTTAAAATTAAATGCGCTAGTTAGTTAATGAAATGTTATCAATAGATTTTAGAAGATTAAATAATGAAAAAGCGTAGGTACTATGCCCAAAATACCCAAACTACACCGATATAAATCTTAGAACACTTTCAAACCAGAGTTGTAAGACTTGTAAGGAAGTATTGCAGAGGGGCCATGTGCTGCAGCGCACATGGCGTCAGCGTCATATGGCGTCATTAGCGCCACCAGTAGCGCTTCTAGATATTTGTATGAAAATTAGAAACGGCGGCGCGGCTAGCGCACCAGGCACCTTAGGTATTATCCTATAGTTAAAAATAAATTATCTAACCGAGTTTATTAAATTAATAAATAAAATAAAATAAAAATAAAATAAAAAAGCCTTTTATTTCTTGCAACAAGTTACAATAAGTAAATCAGTACTAATCCTGTTCCTAACCAAGTTTGTATATATAAATGTAAGTTTAGTAATGTAACTTTAAATTCTTTTGAAAAAAAAAACATGAAAACTATGATGTTATACATCAATTTGGTCTGCAAGAACCCCTTTTCGGGTGAAGGCCTCCTCCATAGAGTTCCACTTGTCCCTGTCTTGGGCGACGTGAAGCCACAGAGAGCCAGCCGTCTTTGTTATGTCGTCGTCCCATTTCGTGTGCGGTCTACCTCTGCGACGCTTGCCAATTGGGCCGGTCCATGACGTCACTCTCTTGGTCCATCTCTCGTCTTGCAGACGCGCCACATGTCCCGCCCATTTCCATTTAAGTCTCTGGGAGTGATATAGAGCGTCTGTGGCTTTCGTTGTTTGTCGTATTTTTGAGTGACGTATTTTTTGTATCCTCCTTATATTTAGCATACTCCGCTCCATTCCTCGTTGGCAGGTAGTTATTTTATTTCTAACTTCATTTGTATACTTCCAGGTCTGACAGCCATACAATAGACACGGTAGGAGACAGGTCATCATAACTTTAGATTTAATTTGTATTGTTAAATTACTTTTAAATATTTCTCTCAGACTCCAATATTTGTTCCAAGTCAGCTGAATTCTTCTCTCTATTTCTGTAATACCGCTTCTGTTTTTAAAACCAATTTGTTTCCCAAGGTATATGTATTCTTCCGTATATTTGAGACTTTCATTGTTTACTAAAATTGTTCTTTCTGAGCTGTTTGTCATTAACATGGTTTTTGAGAGGTTCATTTCCAAACCTACGTGTTTGCTAGATTGGTTGAGCGAATCTATCATGTATTGTAGCTGGGTACTGGATTCTGAGAAAAGTACCACATCGTCTGCAAAGCGGAGATGACTCAGGTATTTCCCGTCGATAATTAAACCGCACTCTTTCCAATCCAGCTTCCTTATTATAGATTCAAGAATGGCAATGAACAATAGTGGAGACAACGGGTCACCCTGTCTCACACCCCTCTCTATAGGAAAAACAGGGCCGCATTTCTCTAATTTCACTCTACCTGTGCTATTACTATAAATGCTTTGGATTACTTGTATGTATTCACTATATACTCCCTGTTCTTTCAGCGTGTCCCATATGCACGTATGGGCCACGGTATCAAAAGCTTTTTTGTAGTCAATGAAGGCAATATATAAAGTTCTTTGTTGTTCTTGATATTTATCTATTAGTAATTCCAAGGTGTGGATATGGTCAATCGTAGAAAAATTCTTTCTAAATCCCGCTTGTTCAATGGGTTGTTCAGGTTCCAGTATAGCACGTATTCTTCGGTTTAAAAGAGAAGAGAATAGTTTATATATACTTGGGAGCAAACTAATAGGTCTGTAGTTTGCTATATCGCATGGGTCACCCTTTTTATAGAGCAGTATAATGTTTGACTCCGACCATTGCGAAGGCGTGCTAGCACATTTCAAAATGCCGTTGAAGAGGCGAGTTAACGGTAGAGTCAGCGAAGTTTTAGCGGTTTTGATGGCTTCATTTGTAATGTGATCAGGACCTGGGCTTTTATCCAGTTTTAGTATGTTTATTGCATCCGCGACCTCTTTGACGTCAAATGGCTCGACATACTCCGTCAACTGACTACACAAGGGGTTGCTATCGGTAGGTACGGCTGTCTCGTGATTCTGGTCGCTGTATAGAGTTTTATAGAATTCAGTTGCTATGTTTATAACGTCGTTGCGGTTATTTAGGGTCTGTCCTGCTCTATTTAAACCATCTATCCAAGTTTTATTTGTCCGTAATTCCTTAAACGCTTTATTTGAACTTCCTGTTAGTACTAAATGCTTTTCAATAGTGGTTGTCCTGTATCTAGTGTAGTCATATTTTATGCGTTTGCTTATTAGCTTGTAAAGAGCAGATAGCTCATTTTTCATGGCTCTCGTTTTAGTTTTCGTTTTTTGTAGTGCTTGCCGTCTGTTTAGGAGTGCCTTAGTGTTTTCTGATAGTATATTTTGACTTCTATTTGTACTTATGTTAGATGTTCTAGCGCATTGAAGGCTTTGCGTGATGACATTAATTATTTTATTGTAGTAGAGTTGTACTGAAGTATTTTCCTGGCAGTCTAGTATATCTGGAAGGTGAGACATGATGCACTCTTTATATGTGTTTATTTCTTCATCAATTTTCAAGGTAGACTTATGGTTAGTTGTAAATCCGGTTCTGCTTCTTTTTAGTTTCGTTAGTGTAAATGTAGCTCTGACTGGTCTGTGATCTGATGAGTAGTTTGGATTCAAAACTTCGATATTTTGTATCAAGTCTGGTCTGTTTGACATGATAAAATCAATCTCGTTAAGCGTTCCCTTTGGAGATCGCCAAGTCCATTTGCGGTGTGGTTTCTTCTTGAAAAAAGTATTTAAAATTGCAATTTTGTATTCAATGGCGAAATTGATTAGTCTCTGTCCTCTTCCATTTCTTAGCCCATATCCATATCGTCCCATAATCAGATACTCTTCTGTTCTAGGTTGGCCAATTTTTGCATTAAAATCGCCCATAATTATGTATGTTTTATGTGCTGAGTCGATAGCTTTATATAAATTATCATAAAAAGCGTTGATCACGTCTTCTTTAGCTTTAGATGTGGGTGCATATGCTTGTATTAGTGAGATTTTGTATCCTTGAATGTTTAGGTTTAGCAGTGCGACTCTATCACTAATCCCTGTAAAGCTTTCTATATCTTCCTTGTGGCGTGAATTGATTAAAAATCCAACACCATACATTCCCTGTATTAATCCTGAATAGCAGAGGATAAAGTTTTCATATTCTTCTATTTTTATACCACTTCTACGTACTTCACATAAGCCAATAATATCAAATTTTATGTTCTTTAATGCTTCGTTCAATTCTAATAAACGTTCGTAAGATAACAATGTTGTCACATTGTATGTTAATATGTAGAGCTTGTTTGATGTTCCAGATATAGGGTTTGTTTGTTTAATTCTCTTTGGAGGGTTTTGGTCGTAATCCTCCACGGTGACCAGCCGGGTTGGAAGATGATTTTTGTTGCTTGTACAGTTCATTTTGTATAATACATCTCTGCGGGGGGTTAGTTGCTATATGTGCTTGTTTATGTTATTGTTATCCTGTGGCTGTGGAGTGTTGTTCGCATTTTTGTTAACGAGATAGTTTAGCATGCTTGGTTTCAGGACTCCTTCCGAGACACTATTTGATCTCCGTACCGATGATGAATGTGGTTGCAGTGGTTTATTCTTTTTGTTGGCTTGTGTGTTGTTAACGCCCAGGGGGCTGTTCACCGGTGAGGTAGGGAGTGTCCTTTTGTTGTTGGATCTTAATATAACAAGTTTATCGTATTTTAAAATAGCTTTGTTTCCTTTGTCATTTTCTCTTTTCAATTCTTCTTGTAGTTCTTTCCTTTTCTGCAGTACTTGTTGTGGGTAATCCTCTTTCACATAGAATTGAGTGTCTTTCAATAACCTTTTTTGTTTCAGAATATTAATCTTTAAGCCAAGGGTAGCAAATGTTATAATTAATGGGCGTGGTCTTTCTCCTTTCTTCCCTACTCTTTTGGCCTCCTGTATGTCTCTGCACTCTAAGTTAATAGACAAATATTTACTTATAAATGAAAGAATGTTTTTTTCTAAATCGTTATATGATGATTCCCTTTCCTCAATACCGAAGAAAACTATATTTCTTTGCCTGGACTGTTTTTCCAAAAAATAAATTCTTTTTTCTTGGTTGTCTACTCTCTCTTTCAGTTTCTCATGTTTTTCTTCCCAAATGTCAAATTTTTCAGCCAAAATCTTATTAATATTCAGTGTTACTTGTTCCGTAACGTTCTCTCCACTCTTCCTTATCTCCAGTTTTTGTTCATCCAGTTCGTTTTGTATTTTTCGGAGCATATTCATAATTTCCTCCATTATAATGACTTTGTTTGATACTAGTAGCGTCCTCTTGTAGTTGAGCTTTGTACCAAATGCGGCCTCTATTAGACTTCGGTAGTACTACTATGATATCAATTGCGTCGTATCGATATCAGTATTCAAAACTAATAAAGGTTCATCCCTTGCTCAACAGATGGCGCTTTTTTCAAAATTGTGTTAAAAAGTGCAATTCATTGTTTATGCTTAAGAATTTTTACAAAAGTTTTTATAGTTAGATGTATTTTTAAATGTTTTTTATCACTTTCTGCACTAGATTTTTGAACAGGATTCGAATAATGATTCTGAGTTCCCGGCAAAGTTTTGAGAGGCGATTTAACACTGATGTTTATTATCACTTCGGATTTTATCAAAATAGACAGTTTTTCTGCACTGTATGTTATAGTCAGTTGGTTTTTCTATCACTTTTACAACACTGCAAGTAATTATTTCCCTTGTAATATTTATTACACTTGTTTTGATACGGAGCAAGATGTTTACCTTTGCGTAGTTACAACTACCCTCCACACATGGCGTCAGCGTCATATGGCGTCATTAGCGCCACCAGTAGCGCTTCTAGATATTTGTATGAAAATTAGAAACGGCGGCGCGGCTAGCGCACCAGGCACCTTAGGTATTATCCTATAGTTAAAAATAAATTATCTAACCGAGTTTATTAAATTAAGAATGGTAAAAGAGCGGTAAAAATTGCGTCGGTTCTTATTTCATACTTTTTATTTATTTTTAATCATCCACCCAACTTATAATGGTAACTGATTTGACTATTAAATTTTATGACGTTACTAAATCTTTTTTCATACAAGTTACGATCATGGTTACGATACAACTTATCAATTTTGACGTTTAGTAAAAAGTTACTAATTTGTCTAGTCCAGTCTAGTCAGTAGAAGCGCCCAACATTGGAAACAGCGCCAATTCCAAACAGCCGTGATTCTCACGTCGCTGCGGTATATTACGCCAGTTGACCAGGACATTATGTTAACGCAGAGATGTCTGCCTATTTCATAAAAGCGAATTATCCTCAATGGGCAGATCCACGGAAACTCCGCCCAGGGGAAAAGCTATTTAAGGGGTGTGGGGTAATCGATACAGCTTTGAACACAGTATACTACATATTTCCTTGCTCTGCTTATAGCCTGGTAGTCTATCGGTGCTGCGTCCTCCCCCACAAAGGTCCATATTGCCCATATTTCAAAATGATACTCAGTCCGGAATCTTAATTTATCCTACTTTATAAACGCGAAAGTTTGTGTGTATGGCTGGATGTTTGTTACTCTTTCACATAAAAACTACTAAATGGATTTTCATGAAACTTTACAATAAGATAGCTCACTAGCTTTTGCCCGCGGCTCAGCCCGCGTGGATGTCCGTTATCGCGACCAAACATAGCCTATGTCCTACCTCAAGGGTCTAATCTACCTCTATACTAAATTTCATCAAAATCGATTCAGTGGTTTAAGCGTGAAAGTGTAACATCAAGACAGAAAGACAGACAGACAGAGTTACTTTCGCATTTATAATATTAGTATGGATTCATTAGAATAACAAATAGGCTATATATATCACGCTACTACTCAAGCGAATGGAGCAGTGATCATTAATATCAACAAATTCGGCCGGCATCGGCATATACGCGGAAGTGACAGTGTGGTTATTTCTGTTGCTGTTTAGATAACTATATCATAGTATAAGAGAGTGCAGCGGGAACGGGATTAGACGCCACGCGGGTGGAAAATAATTGGCGGTACGAAGTTCGCCGGGTCAGCTAGTAACTTCATATGTTTCATAGGAAGGTAATCTCTTCGACTGAGTATCCAAACCTACTTAAAGATGGTCAATACGACCTTTGCTAAATGCTTTAGCCCATAAAAGACAATACACCTACAACGAATCGGTTCAATTGTGTGATGTAAAAGCAGTCCTCACTGAAGGAAGCAAAATCAAAATCGTTGAATGGCTCACCTCTTTGACTTAAGACTGCACCTTCTCTTGCAGTTGTCGTGATCAAGGTACAAACTTATTTGCATGTAAGCCATTAAAGTGAATTTTGTCTGCTGGGTACACCACTTCACATACTTTTGTTAACTTTATTTTTATTTGGTTTTGTTTATTGATATTTTGAAAAAAGGCTTTGCTCCGTTTAGGTATTGTTATTCAGCAGGTACAAACAGATACAGATCGAGTGAGTTTTTTTATATGCTAAATATTTAGGTTGTCAAATTGATTGCACCCCCCTTGATGGTTAGTTGGGGTCCAAAGAATAGTGGGTAACATTACAGATACTGTACGGTACCTAGAATGGATTAAAGTATGGTGAGTCGTCGTCTTATTGTAGGTATACTCAGGTTGCGGTTAACCTCTATGCAACTATCACGAGTATTTTATGCGCAGAAAGTCATATTTCTTTTTTTTTTTTTATAAAGGACACGTCAATTTGACTTCACCTCGCCTGATGTTAAGCTAAAGGCAAAGTCTCAGAAAGAAGGTCACCATCGTGAACATGTGCCATGTTAACAGTGGTGGCACTCAGCTTGACGGCCTCATCAGATGCCTTTTCACGCCCCGCTTACAGCTGGATCAAAACCAGGAGACGTAATCCTTCCTTTTAAGTTTAATATTTTATCTTCATTGAAGTATTGTACCAAATATCAGACCAATCAGTCAACGGGAAAGGGATTTCAATCTAAATAAAATTTAATAAAGCCATTTAAAAATGGTAGAATTTTCAATAGAATATAAAATACTAGCTTTTGCCCGTGGCTGCGCCCGCGTGGATGTCGGTTATCGCGACCAAACATAGCGTATGTCCTTTCTCATGGTCTAATCTACCAATATACCAAATTTCATTAAAATGGGTTCAGTGGTTTAGGCGTGAAAGCGTAACATACAGACAGACTGACAGACAGACAGACAGAGTTACTTTCGCATTTATAATATAGGTGGATATGGATAAGTGCCCGGTTAATGGCAATAGGCTCGCCACCTATTACATTGGGACCTAAACACATTAAACTGACGAAATGTGGGTGCTAGCACCTCTGCCTACCCCTTCGGGGAATACAGGCGTGAGTTTATGTTATGTTATGATTACGGCTACGATATTGGTCACGTAGCATCCGTCTACGCTTACAGCTACGAGGCTTTGTACCACTAGTTGGTAGCTAAACTATTGAGTATTTTTATAGGACACGTCAATTTGACTTTACCTCGGCTGATGGTAAGCTAAAGGCAAAGTCTCCTGCCTCCGTGGCTTGGCGGTAGTGAACGCGACTGCCACGCAGGAGGCGCGGGTTCGATTCCCGCTCAGTGCAAATATTTGTATGCATGAATATGGCTATTTGCATTGGTGTGGGTGTTTCTATGTATAATATGTATGTATTTACAAAAAAAAATGTATTTAAGTATGTTTATCCGCATTCTAGATTCCATAACACAAGCTAGTTAAGCTATGCTTACCATGGGTCTAGATAGCGTTGTGTGTAGAATGTTGGGAAATATTTATTATTATTAAAGTCTCCGCAAAGAGGGTCAAAGATATTTAGTATTAAGTCCATTATGTTCATTATTGTTACTTTTAGGGTAACATACGAATGAAAGAATTAAACTTTGCAATGTATTTACGAGTACGTCAGTAAGTACTATTGGGTATGTATGTATAACAGGAATTCGATTGCGAAGCTCCGCCCAGAACTCACCTGGATGCACACATTCATTCGTTCGTGTATACTAAGTAAACCCAACTGCACCACTACTAATGTATCCTGAGCTATCATCTTGTACTTCTGTTAGCCTGGTAGAAAGCCCGTGTCAAATCCTCCCCCGACAACGGCTCTCAATCATTATTTACTTTTAAAATGCAACTGTATTATGAACCTCCTCCTTTTTTAAGTCAGTTAAAACTAGCGAAACTCCCCGCTAAGTATAGTTAATACAAACTACAAATTTTAAAATAATAATCCTATTTATAAAAGCGAAAGTTTATGTAGTATTATATTAGGTAAATGTTGACCACCAAAATACTCAACTCATTTCCATTGATGTACAAAAAACCCGGGTTTTTTGTATATCAATGCTCATTTCCATCCAAACTCACATCTACTGTAAAATATATTGTTCACAAGTAACTCCATCTACTGAAAAATATATTGTACTAACATGCGCCGATGACGTCATAACGTTGGAGATTACGTCATCATACACGAGTTTCAACGCCACGCTACCAGGCTTCCAGAAACGCTAGGTGTGTGTATAGTTTCACCCAATATGCAAAACATTCTGCTAGTATAAAATGACGTCGTCAATAGAATAATAATATGGCGAGCGGCTGTACAGTCGCTTTTTAGGCATATTTATTTTATTTTGAACTTTATAGCAATACAAATACGAGTAGCTTAATTTTTTTTTGTATGGAGGTTGACTGTGTCATATCACTATCTATCGATGGGAGCCGAGTTCTATTTTTTTTAAGTTTAGCCATTAATTTTCACCCGGATAGTGATGAACAAATGGCTACCACCTGCTATGAAAGTTGGTTCCATCTTTTAAACAGCAGTCGGGTGTTTAAAGCATTCTATGGCGTCTCCCCGTTTGGCATCTGACACTATTATTTTTTCTGTGATGGCACTGCTGAAAACCAACCAAAAAGTTGAACGCCCCAAATAAATCGCAGCAATCGGATTTACATTTCAATTTTCCTGTGTTCCTCACCTAAATTGAAAGCAGAGTCGCTGTCGGGGGTGGTTTCACTACCAACTATCTACCAGGCTATCAGCAAACCCAATAGACTGATTGAAATAGGTTCTATAAGGATGTGTTAGTAGTGCAGTTGCATTTCCCCTTATGTGTGCGTTTCCCGTATGTGTGCGTTTGTTTCTGGGCGGAGCTTCGTGTTTTTATACAAGATTGTTGATTTAGAATGGCGTATGTTGTCCTAGTAACCTCCGATTGTAACAATAAAAAGTCGGTCAAGTGCGAGTCGTGTTTGAATATTCTTGCAATTGCAAAACATTTTCTGATTGCATTGCCTTAGAATTATGATTATTTTTAGCTTCAAGGCGTGTTAGATCCAAATATTTGATATAAATTACTTGAAACTACGCATTTCAAAGAAAAATTGCTTGACAGACAGACGGACAGACAGACAGACAACGAAGTGTGTTATAACTTATAAGGGTTCCGTTTTTCCTTTTAAGGTAGGCATGCAACCCTAAAACTGGTTGTTTATTTTTATAAATTAGTTTATTATTTTAGGAAAGATCAGACTCGATTGGATTCGAAGGATCCGTATCAATTTCTGCGACAAGCCATTAAATTAATTTGAGTTCCCGCATTATACTCAATTGGGGGAACCTTTTAACCTATACCCTATATTAACCTATACCCGCCATTAAACTGCATATTTCGAATATTATATGATTTACTTAATCATATTCTAACTTCCATGGTACACACATATACTCACCTCTATAAATACCCGAACCGCCACTTTATTATGGGTTGAAAGTTTAAATAAACCAAGCATAGATTATTACAAAACAGTCAGCGCGTAGGGCCTTGTTTGTCCCGCGATTTAGGTCCAAGTTACGTTAGCTTATAGCTGTGCTAAGAACTAGAATACCTTTAAGCAAATACTGGATGTAAGGGGAACGCTCCCGAAGCGAAAACCCCTAGTAGTACTCCAGGTAAATAGCACATTGGCATAAAAATATAATCGATTTGGACAAAAAAAAATTCTTCTAATTTTTTTTCTATTTTTTTTATTTTGCATTATTTACTTTCCATCGCGTTAGTAAAGCTAAATGAAACGGTAATTTCATAAAAAGACCATCACTACAAAAAAAATACAACTAGCGCTAAGCGCGTGCTTCTTTGTAATTTATGTTTTAATGTAAATGGTGGCGTGGCGGTAGTGCACGCGACTGCTACGCAGGAGGCGCGGGTTCGATTCCCGCTCAGTGCAAATATTTGTATGCATGAATATGGCTATTTGCATTGGTCTGGGTGTTTCTATATATAATATGTATGTATTTACAAAAAAAAAAAAAAAGTATATAAGTATGTTTATCCGCATTCTAGATTCCATAACACAAGCTGTAAAAGCTTACCATGGGTCTAGATAGCGTTGTGTAGAATGTTGTGGAATATTTATTTATTATTATTTATTTATTTATGAAAAAATATTGCCAAATAAAAAATAAAAAAAAAATGTTTTTTTTTTTCAAATCGATTTTATTTTTATGCCAATGTACTATGTACCTGCAGTGCTACCAAGGGTTTTCGGCTTCGGGAGCGTTCCCCTTACACCCGGTATAAGAGAATAGAAGGCAACAAACAACTTAACCAAAGCAAACAGCAGGTAAGTGCACAAACCTTATATAGGTTTATAGTATAAACTTATCTGTAAATAATTTTGTACACTAATTATAATGAATAAAGTATGGACCTTTTTAATGACGTCACGCGATCTGTCAACTGATACGCCCTCGTTTTGCTTGATGTAAAATACAGATGAAAATATTAAATATTTTTTCCATAGTTATTATTGACATAAAAGCTATCATATCCAAAACTTTTCACATTTTATTGCAATTGGAATAGTTATCAAATGCCCAAATAAACAGAGTTTAATTTTCCTTGATCACGGCAATAAGAGTTCAGACATTTTGAAGTGCTTTAAAGTCCCGTAGCAGTCATTCGTAAACGTGTGCTACGCGATCGTAGCCGTGGCAGTAACAAGCTACGACTTGGTGAAGCCGTACGTAGATTACATGAGTACACACTGCGCTATACAACCTTGAAGTTAACCATCAGTTAGAAAGAGAAAGAAAGAAAGAAAGAAAGAAAATACATTTATTTCTCGCAGCTGCAGCACATACACATAAATGTTACCAAATACTTAGGTAAATAAATAATTCCGACATTAATAATCATATTTTTTATAACGGCAACACTGCCCACCATTATAGATCTCCTTCAGAACATAGATTATGACTATGATTTTATAAATTATCTGTCCCTATGTGAATTCTACGGTTCTACATGTTTATTATATTCAACACTAGCTGTCCCGGCAAACTTTGTTTCGCCTTAGAAATTAGAATCAATTAGCTGTATCAAATTCTCCTAAAAAGCATTTCGATTCGGGCCCCATACGCACACGGAGTTCCCGACACTAATTGGTCACCGGGGCCCATACTTACACCTATGGAGCCTATATACCTATGGGACCCATACAACCATATACCTCTACGCTCAAGGGCGTTCATACTACCATAAACCATAAATTTTTCGACCTAAATAAAAAAATAAATATTTTCACGGCCCAAGCAACGGACATTTTGTTAATTCAGAAGAATGTCTACTAATCACCCTCTGACGATATTTGCACGCATTATGTCAATTCTATATCAAACGTCAGATAACATAGAAGAATATCATATCGGAGTATTAGAATAATAAACACATTTTTTTCCAATTCGTATTCCAAATTCAAAATTTAGACATGGCCTATGTCGGATCAGCTATTTTATATGGTGGTTATTTATTCCTAAATTTTCTAATTTTCCGCTCAATTTTCTTCATTTTTTCTTTCATAAGAACCTTCTCCTAACAATAACGAACACAACAAAAAATGAATTAGTGAAATCGGTCCAGCCGTTTTCACGCGTGATGTCGTGACCAAGGGAAATAGGGATTCATCCATACTAATATTATAAATGCGAAAGTAACTCTGTTTGTCTGTATGTTACGCTTTCACGCCTAAACCACTGAACCGATTTTGATGAAATTTTGCATAGGGGTAGATAAGACCTTGAGAAAGGACATAGGCTATCTTTTGTCGCGATAACCGACTTCCACGCGGGCGGAGCCGCGGGCAAAAGCTAGTTTTTATATATATAGATTAACAACAACAAATAAAATAAATAAAAGTGCGGTGGCCTAACTAATGTCGTAGTTTATACTGGAGATTGATGGCGCTTGGTGGAATCTGCTACACATATTGAACCAACCATATTAAACCAACAGTTGGATCTGAGCCGCTCACCCCTGCCACAGTGAATGATGATATCCACATATCTACTTGCTTTGTATACTCGTGTTGATTTGTTAATTTAATATTGTTACTGATATTCTATATATTGTAATCGTAGTTTTGTTAAGCACAGTACCATTTTGGCAATAACTTTATTCAATGCAATTTAATTATGATTTTGACATTTCATTAGAATTCGACATTATCATTCGACATTATTATTTTTATTTGACATTAAAAATTATTTCTTGACATTATAATTCAATTGCAATTTTATATATTATAATAATCATTTAAAAATTGTGAGGCCAAACTTATAATTATTTCCCATATTTTGGGGAAAAAAAATTTCACTGGAATACCGAATTTTAAAACTACCCACACATGAAAAAATGCAAATATTGAATAGTGTTTCGGAATTAAAATATTTAAAACATCAATGTAAACCTTTGATAATGCCGTAAGGCGAAACCGGTCAGGTTTAGAAATAAAATAAACTCAGTGGAAAAGTACAGTGTGTTATTCAATAATGTCGTAGTTAATAATTAATCTAATGTTGCAACAATGACGATATCAAGGATAATATGCGCTGCAGCCACCAAAATTGGCCGCTTCTCAGATTGTTGCTTTGGTGTAAGTAATAGTAAAGTTCTGTTAAAAACACCAAGCACTAATTTTCGTTCACAGCCATTTTTGTGGAGTGACGCAAAAATGATTATGCAAGCAATGCGCCATCCTGCGGATGGTTGGGACAACAGGTACACAATAAGATGAAATTTTATCTACTTACAACTACAAAAATATTAAAGACTAGCTTTTGCCCGCGGCTCTGCCCTCGTGGATGTCGGTTATCGCGACCAAACATAGCCTATGTCCTTTCTCATGGTCTAATCTACCCCTATACCAAATTTCATCAAAATCGGTTCAGTGGTTAAGGAGTGAAAACGTAACATACAGACAGACAGAGTTACTTTCGCATTTATAATATTAGTATGGATTCCCAATACATACGAACAAAACATAATCCATCTGGCAAGAACAGCTGTATGGATCAGCATGTACTCAAAAACTTGCCAGGTGCAACGACTAACATCCCCCCCCCCCCCCCCCCCCCCACTATACAACAGATAAGCATGTAGTTAACAATTTACATTGCCGCTTTCTTTACTATATTTTGTATTTACTATGTATTTGTATATACCCTAAGGTGAGGAAGAAAATTAATTTATTATATTGTATATTGTAGGTAACCAATGTTTGTCAAATTGAACTTGAATCAAGTATGTAGGTGTTTGTGTTGTTAGACAATCATTTATCCTCTCATTCAGGTACACTACGAGTGAGGGCCCCTGATGTTTTGAGGGAGCCAGGATCCCAGGGAAGCGTGCACATGCTACACACAGTGTGAACATGCGCCAAGGAGCCTTGCACCCCCCGCCGAATGCCCCGATGTCACTTCCAACTTCCAACTGAGTACAAACAAAAAAAAATTAAATTAAATTACACATGTTTCAGACATTCTACACATAGCTAACATAAACAAATAACAGTCCATCCAGTCTGTGACATGGGGCCCAGAGTGCAGATGCACATCCCACCTTACAAATTCTATGATTATATAAAACTATAATACATAAGCAGAGAATATGGAGAAATACAACATAAACAGCATGAGCCAGCAACCAGAGTGTAGTGTGTGCTTGTGTTTATGTGAGTTTTAAATACTTACTGGTTACGGGGTTAACCTATAACAAAGTGCCCGCTTAACGGCAATAGGCTCGTCTCGGCGAAATGCGGATGTTAGTACACCTCTGCCCGCACCTTCTAGGATATATGTATGTAGAACCACATGTCACGATATCAACGACCCACTCAACACTAAATAGCCTTGTAGTCTATGTGCTTAGGGGTCTTTTCAGAACCATGTCAACCTCACCTGCTGACTGACAGACGAGACTCTGGTGCAGACTTCCTTCTCAAAGAAGTCAGTCACTCCTATAAAAGTCAAGTCAAACTGAAAGGAGGGAGAAGGTATAAATAGATCCCTGGCTTTAAGATGGAGATGGTAAAATCCATCCTTATTTTTCATTTTCGTTTATAAATTCAGTTATACTTGAACATTATTTTGTCCTCCGTGATTCAGTTTGTCTACGTTAATTTTTATGTCGCTAATGTGCACAACGCACTTCGTCAGGGGAGGATGAAACGCGGACAAGGTACCAGGCTCTAAGCGGAGCGAGGAGCTCTTTTGTACCAGTGTAAAAATATGCTTTGAGATGTGTGCGTTGTAGAAAACGATAACACATGTATGTGTGAATTAATCACCCCATACCCCTGCCCTACTATGAATTTTGCCCCAATAATGGGCGTTTCAATTCTCCAAACACATTTGATAGGTACTTCATACTACACACTACTGACACTACACACACATTCGCTCGCTAACACCTCTCTGCTCTCTGCACTCAGCTGATGTCCTGGTCGACTGACGACGTACGTCTCCTATCGACACTGATGCAGTTTTTTTTTGTTTTGTTTCTGGCTTCTTGCTGCGCATTTAGCCAATGTCAAGTATATTATATTATAACTTTAGTTAAAATGATTGATGACGATGATGATAATGGGTTAGTGATGGTGATGATGGTGATGATGATGATAATGACGATGAATGAGATGATTGCTGCCTCAGTAAAGTTGTGGGGACTTTATTAAAAGCTCCCTGGGGAGATTTGGATGGAACACGTAGTCACAATTCACTGTAATATGCCACTTTCCTACACGCGTGTGAGTTGTCCAAGACGTTATGTTTAAAAATCCACCATTGACATAAAAACTCGAATTCACACCAATTTCGGAAAATAAAATAATACCGCGATGCGTCCTCTACGCTTTCCCGCCAAAACTTCTTCACAGATGCAGTTTTCGATTACAAAGGTTTTATCCCCTAACACTTTTTTTTTATCGTGCGAAAAATCCCCACGGATCACCCCTACGGAGCCGGTGGAGGCGGTTATGTCGGACTCGAACCGACCCAAACGCACGTCTTGGGTCCTTGGTTGCCGGAGGTGAGGTTGCCAAAGGCATATCTCTCGCGGTCATGGGTCGTGGTCCACCTGCTTAGTCCACCTGGGTGGACCACGGGCACTTTTTCTTGCCCGTGGTCCACCTCAGTTCACGTAGGTGGACCACGGGCACTATGTTTTGCCGGTGGTCCACCTCAGTTCACCTAGGTAGACCACGGGCACTATTTTTTGCCGGTAGAACACCTATAAACATTAATATGCAATCTCTTTCCGAATAGATGAATTCATTCATCTGCTCCTTAAACTTCGTGCTGATCTAGCCACTCGAAACCGTTGCCTCATGTAGAGCCTACCCTGAAGAAACCTTCTAATGCCCCTCTTTAAGAACCCCATATTGTAGTCGCTTGTGAAAACCATGGCAGGGAGTTCATTCCACAGCTTGAGCGTACGTGGGATGAAGTTCCTTTCATACCGCACGGTGCGCACCGTATTTGGATGCAATGTGTGGGTATGAATTCCCTGCCTATGGCGAGCGGTGCGATGATAGAATGTAGCTGTGGGCATCATGTCCAATAATTCATCTGAGCACAAACCTTTATATAGGCGGTAGAAAACACATAGTGAGGCAAAGTCCCTCCTGAGGCTGAGAGGTTCCACATCGCCTGCGAGTATGGGACTGTCGACGAGCCTCAACGCACGTCTTTGCACCGAGTCGAAAGGGTTAAGCTAGCGTGCGGGCGCTCCGGCAAAAAGATGACAGCAGTACTCCATGTGGGGCCGAACCTGCGCCTTATAAAGAAGGAGTCGCTGCCCCGCAGTGAAGTACTGCTTTGCCCTTTTAAGAACTCCAAGTTTCTTTGATGCCAGTTTGACCTTGTCCTCTAAATGACTGCGGTATCGGACGTCACTTGAAATGTCGACGCCTAGGATCCCGATACTCGGGGCAATGGTAAGCCGTGTGCCCAGGAATTGCGGCGCTACAATATGGGGTTTTCTAAGCGGTGAATACACATACTTGTGTCTTGGTGGGGTTGAACTGGACCAGGTTTAGTCGACCCCAATCGGATACTCCCGAGAGAGTAGTCTCGATTTCTGACACAAGTTGTTCGCGACTCTCCTCCACCTCGGACTGGGGAATGTTTGCACGGCCCGTGTAACATGCGTCTCCAGTACTGTCGTCCGCATAACAATGATTTCATATTCATTTTTCAATAGTAATAAAATGACAGGATCACACGGAATTTATTTTAGGTGGACCACGACCCATAGTCATTTTTGATTTGCACATTACTCAACATTTAGGTGGACCACCGGCAAGAAAAACTGCCCGTGGTCCACCTACGTGAACTGAGGTGGACCACGGGCAAGAAAAAGTGCCCGTGGTCCACCCAGGTGGAATAAGCAGGTGGTCCACGACCCATGACCGATCTCTCGCACCCCGGCAGACCCAGGACCATATCCTTCGAGATGGCCCCCTTCGGGTTGTGGGGACCCTAGTGTCCCCATATAGCCCCGGGTACGGGGAGGCGCACTTTGTGCCGCCGCCGCCGCGGCTTATCCCCTAACACTAGGCAACTAAAAGCCTTTGGGACCATCATATTGAATTCCGCCAAGTTGCTGGCGTTCAACTGGCTTACTGGTCGGCTACTATACAAACTTGAACATACAGCGCATGACAGTTTTCCGTTTAGGCTCGCCTCCTTTATTATAAATATTTTCAATTTTTTTTAAACCACCTATGCAGACGGTCCACCTCATGAAAAGTGGTAACCGTGCCCTATGGTCCAGGGCGTCACACTCGTGCTGCTTTGGAAAGTTAAATTTACCTTGGTAAACAGTCATTGCAATAGCTGTGTATGCTCGATATTCTGTTTCTTTTTTAGTCACTCCTGCAAAAGTCATGATGCTCATTATAAATCAATAAATCAATAATGTATGACCGACCTACCTTCCTTACTCAAAGAATTATATGTATTTGGATGGAAGCAGTGTGTTCGTGGTTGCGTCCGTAGTTGTAACCTTATAACACGTAATGAAAGAGACAGACAGTGAAATGAACCGTAGTTGTTGCAGACAATATAGTGTAGTGTGCTGTGACTACATGCAATTGCACACTACAAGAGTATTCGATGTTCTAGTGCCTCTTCGATTCACTGTGAACCTGGTAGCTTGCACGCTTGTTCTTTGAAATGGTTGGTATACAGAAGATCAAAGCTATCTCTTTCTTCTTCTACAACGATCTATAATAACAATTTCTGCGAATACCTACTGAATGAAATAAAACCACTTTTTAAACGACTTCAAAAAAAAAGGATGTTCTCAATTCGTCTGTATGTATAATAATTTTAACAAATTGTATCGCGATTTATTTGGTAATTATACATTTAGCTTGACATTTCAGCTGCTTCTCAGTAGCCATGGTCGCGAGTTTATACCGCGACGCGTATAGTGTAGTAGGTTACACAACACAGTAAAAATAAATTAAAAAATCTATTCATAAATGATGGAAATACAGCAAACATGTAATAGTGTACTGCAAACCTCTCTCTCTTCAGAAAGTATAGGCAGAGAGTATGTTACTTTGTGATATTATTTATCTATTAAGGCCCTGTATTCCTGTAAAAGTAGGCATTTATAGCGATCCCGGCCG
The DNA here is from genome assembly GCA_914829495.1 of Eilema sororculum. NCBI lineage: Eukaryota > Metazoa > Arthropoda > Insecta > Lepidoptera > Erebidae > Eilema > Eilema sororculum. Next base: position 27,139,177 of record OU618534.1, read on the forward strand.
CTCGTAAAATATTACGCGCGAACGCAATGACGGTGAACTCGGCGATGACCCCGCCAGCGTCACAGTATAGAAATATGCAGTAGGAAAACTTGATTTGACTTAGAAAATTAAATGCAGTTTTTTTAACTTTATTTAGTTATATGATTATATTAAGTAAGTAATAAATACGAAATTAAAAAAACTGTATGAGTTTGAGAACTGTTTGTTCTATGTGTTTAGTTGCTTGGGCGAAAAAAACTTACATTATAATAATAATAATGCTTGTAATTTTACAAACATTTGTTTGAATTGATGCTAACGGTTACTTTATATCATCGCACCGTTCGTCGTCGACAGGGCAGTTAAATACCTAAAGTTAACGAGATTAACACTTTTTTCGTGCGGGAATCCCCTCGGATACCCCCCTGCCGGAGCCGGAAGGGGAGGTTATGTCGGACTCGAACCGACTTTTTAGTCGGTTCGAGTCCGACTGTGGGCACGCCGACTGTGGGTCGTGGTGCTAGTTTTTATGAAGTATTTATATAAATTTACACTGTACCTTCTTTTTTTCGTGCGGAAATCCCCTCGAATACCTCCCCTGCCGGAGCCGGAAGGGGAGGTTATGTCGGACTCGAACCGACTATTTAGTCGGTTCGAGTCCGACTGTGGGTCGTGGTGCTAGGCCTGAGGTGAGGTTGTCATCGACATATCCCTCGCACCCCGGCTGACCCAAGGCCAGTAATTCTCCTGGGTCTGCTGGGGTGCGAGAGATATGCTTTCGGCAATCTCACCTCCGGCAACCAAGGACCCAAGACGGCGTGCGTTTTAGTCGGTTTGAGTCCGACATAACCGCCTCCACCGGCTCCGTGGGGGTGGTATCCGCGGGGATTTTGCGCACGATAAAAAAAGGCCAATAATTAAACTAACCTACCTAAATATTAAAATTATTCTATCCTAAACTAAAACTAAATTTATATTTATTTACACACACACAAATTATATACAATGTACGAATATTGTAGGTACTAGGTACCCCTGTATCGATATAGATAAAATATGAATTATAGAAAATCGTAAGTAGCATCTTCAGTAGTAATACTGATATTCTTATACTATGGCGCTATGAGCGTAATATTTAGGTATGATAATTTTTTAAATTACCAATCGGAGTTAGAAATTTAGTTTATGGCTTTGCACGACTTCTTTCGCTTGCGTTGTTTATTGCCCATATTGAATGACTTGCAACAATTTATTATAAATACGTAAAACCGATTGATTGGTGCACGAAACTGTCGCGCAAAAACTGACACAGGTCCTACTTCGGTAAGCGCCAGCGCGCGACTGGCGCAACTTTTCGGGCCTCAGCGGCGCGAGCACTCGCGAATTTAGTAGGTATTTAAATATAACTTTAAAAATTATTTCATAATCTGCGAAAATGTCTAGACATATGTAGTGGCTTTAGTTTAGTACAAATTTTTTATAAAAAGCATAAGTAATTTAGTCATAATATTCAAAACAAAATAATGAAAAGGGGTAACTTTGGGATTTTTTTCTATCTAGTGAAGTTCATCAGATCTGGTAACTGAATGCGAATTTGACTAGACTGGATCCTTAACTAATGTATATCTTTTTTTCGAAATTTAAAACGCTTTTTCCTATGATTCAAATGCTTTTAAAAAACTCAAAATGCGGCCTCTGCTGGAATACCTGGCCTTAATTGAGTACATTGTACGCTTCTTACGAGCTAATACATTGTCCCACAAAACCGTACAAACGGTTTGACAATAGCAAAACAATGTCTATAGTGATAGCAGAATTATCCTAACCGTTAAGTTAGGAAGTAATCCTAATCTTTGAGGAGTTTTGTCTCCCATCATTATCAGATGATGACCTACAGGAATAAAGTATATGATTTATTATAAGAATTTATATGAAACAGGTCCTTGCTAATGTGAGGGTTTCTTTTGGGATCACATCAGATTCCGAATTGGTGGCACATGGGCTACCTCGATGTTACATTCTTTCAAACAAAAAAAGCATTTCTGAAATTGGTTCTCAAATGACGGAAAAATCAATGAATTCTATATTGATGTCCAACAATTAAAATTTCTTCAAGAAAATAATATTTCTTCCGCTTTGCTGGGGGAGGATGATATACTTCCAAGCTACCAGGCTATTAGAAAAGCAAGGAGACGGTATTGTAGAGCAGCCAGAGGTACTACACCCCCCAACTCCAACCTCACCTAGGGTGGAGTGGAGCTCAATGCATATTCCACCCTTGTTGCACACTACAAGCTGTGCCACCATTTTTATTTTAAAGTGTCCAAGTGATTTGTCTGCGCCTCGCTATCCTGATGTCCTAGTAGCAGTTGGCGTCGTGCAACGTGAGTTTACGCTGTTGACTGAAAGATGGCACTGCAGTGTCAAATGAATATCTTTGGAATAATTTCCATGAAAAGGAGATACCCCACTTTGGGCCCGAGTGTACAGACATCAAACCTACCTCAAAAAATTCGTCTATTTTGTGTTATAATTTTGTTTAGACTTCATTACAATCAGCAATGGCCAAGTGTGACAAAAGTTTAAAAATGTGATTTTCATTAATCAACAAGCTTCGTAAACGTTGAATGTAATACTTAATCCGATCTTCGTAAATGCGCTATGATTATGCTTGCTTTATCGATTCGATTATGAAATGAAATCGATAACTAATAACTATGAATTTAAAATTCGTGGCTTTATTAAATGATTTCAAAATATCTATGTAGCATCTTTATTTTCGTTATTCAGTTTACTAATCAGAAAGACAACTGTCTCTTTCATAATGGAAGTCAAAATATCAATTGTAAATAATCGAAGTGTATTCAAAGTCTATGTAAATAATCGATCATATAGAATTCATAATAATCTGTAACATCATATGTCATTTTCACTCCTGTCATTGAAAATGTCGCATTCGCTTTCCTTCAGCTCGCTGAGATCATGTGTTTTGCTGCTTTTACTCTGTGAATTGTATATGATTTTCGAACTAATTGACCCTTGCTTGATTACCGGACATCGTTATTTGCTACATTTGTTGACCTTGGCTTTAAAACTGGACTAGACTTTACCACATCGGTTGAAAGCTATCACAATGAGTCTCTGTGTGAATTGTGGAATCGCTACCGATGCAATATTATAGGCAGACATTTATTGAACGATGCAGGGATACTAGCTTGTATACGTGAATGGGTCGCACCACAAATAGTAAGTACCTATTCGTTATTGCTCGCTCTTTTGAAATTGTTATTATAATTAACGTTAACAAGCTGTGTGATAGCTGCTATAGAATAGAAATAACTACGAGTCTACCTAATCCCGTAGCTAATTATGCCAACTTTTGTATATGACAATGTATTTTGACTGATATGTGTAACGTTCATGAAGAACTAGCCTATATGACTAATGGAATATTCAGTGCTTATAACATGATCTCTGTTTAAGGTGAATGCAAATGACATCATTTGCGAATCTTGCTGGATTCAAGCTCAATGTGCATGTTTGGATGAGAACAGACCAGCACAATCACCAGTGGGGCACAGAAAAATGTGTATTCTGTATGTCATTGAAGTGTGCAGAGAGGTGGATAGAGACCTCCTAATAATCAATATCAATATCAATCAATCTCAAACGACTTGGTTGTTAAGAGGAAAAATAAAGTCCAGGCATATAAGTAGTAGAACTTATTACGTATATATATTAATTGACAGTTCTTTGAGCGGGAGGAATGCTATATTACAGCATTGCTGTAATTGTTTTGTAGGTAAGAGAACAGTCGGGTGCTGTGCCCACATAATGAGTGTAATATGGTATCTCGGTTGGGCACGGTTCCAAGACAATATAACACCTCCTGCACAGTTTCTTGACAATATTTTAATAAACTATGATGATGCTTAAAAAGGGGAGGAAAGACCTAAGTCCTAGTGTAAGCATTTCTACAGCCAAATAGGAAGATACCCGGGATAGAGATTACAGTACTTTTTTAAAATAAAATAATCTTTAAAATAATGTTGTTTTATTTTATTACCTACTTATATAATTAATTCTATATTACTACAGCAAACAAGTATGTATACAGCCTTGTGGAAAGTGGTAACCGTAGCAAAAGGATGTCATTCAGATGTTGCCGTCTGAAGTGAGGGTAGGGAAGGATTGCTTTACCACCTTTAAAGTAAATGTCAGTTGCATATCATAAAACTATAAGGTTTAAAATTGTGCAACAAAAAAGTAGCTAAAGCATGTCTTTGCTTCGACATATCAGTTTTATTATTTAGCATATAGTTGACCATTCCACATTAATGACTAAAAATATTAATGACCTGCCCTTTTCTATACTAATAAAACCTGCTAACCTACTTACAAATAAAAGCGATACGCGAATAACTTGTGTAGCTATCACACACAACACAACATAAGACGCTGTTTGACCGCATTATGTATTACAACATAACCTATGAACGATGCTCGATTTAACAAACTTGGCCATTGTGAATCGTCGTGAAAATTCGGCAAACAAAATGTCCTTAGATGGTCTAAATATTGCCTAATTTTCAACCCTGTACATGCGGGCCCAAGATTGTATGAGAGTTGGGGTTGTCCTTTTCTATTTATAGTTTTGTTATCCCACGGCGTAGTGTATTCAAAGTCTATGTCCCAAGCACGGAGAAGGTTACTTCTCTCCTCCGTGGTCCCAAGGCATGTTTTGGCCACCATTACCTTAGTATATTTACTATGTCTATGACCATTACTTACCGGGTGACGGATACGTCATTAGATTATGACTTGCAGTTTATAAGTGACCAAGTGCACGCTTGACGGCAATAGGCTCGCTCCTAATTACGTGGGACCATAATCATAGTTGACGAATTGGGAAAACACCTTTGCTCAGCCTTTCAGGAGTTTACAGCTGCGAATATACACTGACGGACTCATAAACTGCATCAAAGTAATAGACGACTTTGAAATAAATATTTTAACCAAGTATGTATACTTTCTATACAGATTTAAATTGAAACCTCTAGATTGGTTCGTGAACTTTGAAACAGCGTAGGGTCATATCTTTAAGTTTAAGTTTATGTACTGGAAAGGACCTTAAGACTTTTTTTGAAGAAAAAACAGAAATTTAAGAAAAATTGGTTTAATAAAAAAATTGGTTTTAACAATAGACACAAACTTTATGCAAGGGTTTATTTGTGTTTTAATAAGGTGTATTACCCCCACGTGCCCTTATTACGGATTCTAATCGGTTCCGCATAGATTTTATAAGGGTTTTTAAAAGATCTTGCGGAATATTGTCCCATTCTTCTGAAAGTGCTGTTCTTAGTGCTGCCACTGTCGTGGGCGAAGGGTTTCTCGCATATACAGCTCTTTTTAAATTGTCCCAAACATGCTCGATGGGATTAAGATCCGGGCTGCGTGCTGGCCAATTCATTGTACGTATCCCAACCTCTTCGCAATAATGTTGAACTTGTGCAGCTGCATGCGGCCGGGCATTATCCTGCATTAAAGTAAAATTTTCGCCTATGAATCCCATGTAAGGCACCACGTGATCTTCTAATATCTCTGTTATGTAGCGATGTGCTGTCAAACCCCCTCTATTACCGTTTTGACGGACCATGTCTATGAACACAAGTTCTGTTCGCCCGTTCATCGATATGCCACCCCAGACCATACATGAACCGCCTCCAAAAGGAACACGCTCCTCAATGCAACTTTGAGCATATCGCTCCCCACGTTGACGATAGACTCTTCTGCGACCATCTGCACCATATAAACATGTCCTACACTCGTCCGTGAACAATACAGAGGCCCACTGCTCTTCTGTCCAATTCAGGTGATGACGCGCAAATCTTAAGCGAGCTTGTCTGTGAGCTGTAGACAACTTTGGACCATTTAGACGTAGTTAAGCAGAAAGGACTCAATCCACATATTGGCCAAAATTTAGTTAAGTGTACCACCATACTCCTAAAGGTCGAGTCTATCATGTAGTGAAAACCCAATTGTGAATAGGTACACGGAAACCAGTTTTGTTACTATCCCGACTCAACCCACAGTATGAAGAACACACAAAAAGTATTTGCAGAATGAACCTAGTCCGCTTGAATTGTTTCTCAGTAATTTAATATCTATGAGTATGTTCATGAGTTTGATAAACCAGAATAAACTCAAACAGTTTGGATCCTTTCTAAGAATTTAGTTTAAATTGCAAATATAATTTTATCTCAATTATCTAAAACGACTTAAACAGGTTGGGTTGTTTCTGTGTTTTAGTTTTACTGAAACAAAATATTTATTTTTATTTATCAGAAACGTCTCAAAACACTTGAGATATTTCAGAAAAACGGCTTTCGATGAACAGTACATCTAATATCAAATAAACTAAATCGACTCAAACAGTTTGAGTTGTTTGTAAGCGATAGAAGTAATGACTGATAGAAATACTTTGAATCATACTAAAGCGACTTGTAATATTTGAGTTAAGTATCTGCAAATAAAGTTATAACTTGCCAGATATTTTTTTATAGTGACAACATTTTGTTAGTAAATTTCTTTCAAAAACTGGCAAGTCTGCCTTTTTTTTTATACCACTTAGGTGGCAGATAAGCACACGGCCCACCTGATGGAAAGTGGTTACCGCGGCCTATGGACGTATGCAACACCAGGGGCGTTACACTCGCGCTGCCTTTCCCTGAAGAAACCTTCTAATGCCCCTCTTGAAGAACCCCATATTGTAGTCGCTTGGGAAAACCGTGGCAGGGAGTTCATTCCACAGCTTGAGCGTACGTGGAATGAAGTTCCTTTTATACCTCACGGTGCGCACCGTATTCGGATGCAATGTGTGGGATGAATTCCCTGTGTATGGCGAGCGGTGCGATGATAGAATGTAGCTGTGGGTATCATGTCAAATAATTCATCTGAGCACAAACCATTATATAGGCGGTAGAAAACACACAGTGAGGCAAAATCCCTACTGAGGCTGAGAGGTTCCACATCGCCTGCGAGTATGGGACTGTCGACGAGCCTCAACGCACGTCTTTGCACCGAGTCGAAAGGGTTAAGCTGGCGTGCGGGCGCTCCGGCATAAAGATGACAGCAGTACTCCATGTGGGGCCGAACCTGTGCCTTATAAAGAAGGAGTCGCTACCCCGCAGTGAAATACTGCTTCGCCCTGTTAAGAACTCCAAGTTTCTTTGATGCCAGCTTGACCTTGTCCTCTAAATGACTGCGGTACTGGACGTCACTTGAAATGTCGACGCCTAGGATCCCGATACTCGGGGCAATGGTAAGCCGTGTGCCCAGGAATTGCGGCGCTACAATAAATGGGGTTTTCTTAGCGGTGAATACACATACTTGTGTCTTGGTGGGGTTGAACTGGACCAGGTTTAGTCGACCCCAATCGGATACTTCCGAGAGAGTAGTCTCGATTTCTGACACAAGTTGTTCGACCTTGGCTCTCGATGGCTTGCGCCCAACGGTTTGTGAGATACACAAGAAGGTCACTGACTGATGAAATATAATGAAAAAAACAGAGGTGTTATAATTAAATTTCAGAAAATTTTGAAGTTCTCTGGCCCCAGGCAAACCCCATTCCTGAAGCAAAGCTCGATGATCTCAGATCTATGTTTAATTTAATACCTGAAGACTGTCACGCATTTTACAATAACCAAGTAAGGTCATTGTAAAATGCATGACTGTCTTACTTACTTCCAGAGCGGGGGACGCCGTTGACCCGACGGGTGATAAATAAATAAATAAATAAATATTCCACAACATTCTACACAACGCTATCTACTTATCTTATCTTATCAAGCTTATCTACCCATGGTAAGCTTTTATAGCTTGTGTTATGGAATCTAGAATGCGGATAAACATACTTATATACTTTTTTTGAAGTGATCTGCCTTTTATGTGGGCCATTCCACCCAAATCCCCTATTCTCCTCCTGGGGAGGCTCGCCTTCGCTCTTCGCGGGCTTCCCGGGCCCGTAGTCTAGTCCGGACCCGACCGGCCGCTTCCTTCTCGAGCATTACTTGCTCGCAAAAGGAGGCGGCCGCACCCCAAGCGTTCGCGCATCGTACCATCGCTGTGAGTAAAGTGGCGAGTGTGAGGACTCCCACCCCCAGAGCCGCCACTAGGACCCGCCTCGGCGTGTCCCACGCCAGGCACTCGGTCAGCGTGTGCAGCTCTGTGTCCTCGCTCGCATCACAGTGATGGCACTCGGACGTTGGCTCCTACCGGATCCGACACAGGTAACTCCCAAAACACCCGTGTCCGGTAATCACCTGCATCAGCCGGTAGGTACAAGAGGCTATCGTGTGGCCTCTCTAGCCATTCCTCCATGATGGGTCTTATCGTCGCTATTACGGCGTGCCCTAAACAGTTGGCTTGATTTCTTCGTATCCATGCTTTTTTTAAAGATCTTTGACTGTCTCATGACAGGCGAGGACTTCCATCTTCGATTTGTTTCGGCGACTATGCTATGACCTATCACTCCCTTTGTGATTTTGTGGGCTATGGGCAGTCTTCTTGGCACGTCAGCTCCTTTTGTGGCAAGTTCATTGTCCGTGTTTCCCTCGTATCCAGGTACCCAGGCAAGTGCTACATCGAGCTTCCTGGACAGTCCAGCGATTTTTTGCAATCCTTGACAAGTGCTGATGTTGTTTCTGTTCTATCAAGTGCCTTCAGTACCGTCTGGCTATCGCTATAAATGGTTACCTTTCCTTTGTCTTTTAGGTGGCCCACCATTTCCGTCATGGCTTAAATTTCTGATTGGAAGACACTTGCAAATTAATCTAGAGAAATTATTCTGTTCATTACTGTTCCATTTTCACGTTTATGTATATTCGAGAACCATAGAGTTTGGTTCTCGAATAATTCCTAAATAATTATTTTCTGGAGCCATCCGTGTAGCAGATGGTACCTTCTGCATCCATACTTCAGTTCTCCCTCTCTCCAATGTGTATTTCTTGTCAAAGGTCCTTTCTTTACTGATGAGAGTGTTGTTCGATAGGACCATTGATAGTCTTTCTTCGTAGCCTTGACTGATCTTGGCATGGCCTTCATCAAATGTGTAGCTTGTCCACTGACCTGTGGTTCTCAATTTGAACCATAGTCTATTGCTTTCCTTTTTATTCCAAGGTCTATCAGATTTAAGCCCAATATGATCTCCAGCGTGGCTGTGGGAATGGTTCTCATCGCGCCGGTGGTTATTAGTGTTGCCAGTCTCAGTCACCATAATAGGGATCCGTGGAGTTTCCTTGGCAGGATAACCTTAGGTAACAATAACCTTAAGGGAACAGCAATGTTAGAGAGGATGTCGATGGATACGGACAACGACTTTAACTTGGATGATGAGACATATTAATATGCGCGCTCATTTTTGTTGTTTTTCTATTTTATTTTATTTTTATACTAATGATTTTATGATATTTTGATAGATTTGTGCTTAAGGTTAATAAATGTATAACTTTTCAATGATATTACTGGTTTTATTTTTTTTAATAAATCGTTTTCTAGTCGAAGGATAGTAATGAGTCCGTTTTGAGAAATAAAAAAAAAGTATCTGTCTTTATAAAATTAAGTTTAATGGTAAGGACTCAACCCACATTTAACCTTATATCTCGAAATCTATTGCAAAATATATCACTAATGTGATGGAAAGATACAATATAAACTATTATGTTACCAAAAACACACAATTAAAACATAAAAATAAACTTTGTGTTAGAGAAATGACGGCTCAAACTTCAAACGTCCATAACTCAAAAGTGACTTTGTGTGGATTGAGTCCTTTCTGCTTAACTACGTCCATTTGCTGGTCTAAAAGGGGTGATATCCGCTTCCTTTAACCTTCTTCTTATTGTTCGTGCACACACGTTTACTCCACGCCCTTCATTAAGCTCGGTTTTGATGTTAACTGACGTGAGGAAACGATTTCGCAGGGAAGTTATAACAATAAATCGGTCATCACGACCTGTGGTTGCTCGAGTTCTGCCTGTACCACGTCTCCTCCTGTAAGAACCTGTCTCTACAAACCTTCTGTATATTCTAGAAACCGTAGACTGGTTTAAATTTAAATTTCTACCAATCGTTCGTTGATCCAAGCCCTCCCGCACCAATGCTACAATTTGTGCCGCTTGTTCGGACGAAGTATCCATATTATGGTTCAAAAACTCTCGATGTGTTAAAAAACTAACCCAACAATTATGCTGGTAACAATAATTCAATTGACAAAACAAAAAAAATCAATGAGAATCAATTTAAAACTTTGCTATAAATAACACGCAAATCTGATACTACAAGTAAATTTTCTTTTCCCGGCTATATTCATTTGTTTTACTGCAGTTCTGTTTTTAAATTTAATTTTTTTTTTAAGATTAAGAGCCAGTCTTTCCATATTTATACAATTTAATCTAAAAAGTTTGCATACTTATTATAAAAAATCCTTTTAGAGTAAACCTGAACTTTGATGCAGTTTATGAGTCCGTCAGTGTAGGTACCTACTTACTATGTAGATAAAAACAATAAATTAATAAATTCTTGACAATTTAATGGCATAAAATTCACTCAAACGGTAATGCCAATTGCTCCTGCACTGCGCCATCTAAGTTTTTTGACTTCAATTACTAAGCTACCAGAATATTGCAGAAAGCTGGAGCTTTGTGCGAGTGTGTTTCCAAAGGGGAGGGTGCAGTTTCCACCCTGCATGAATGCAAATTAGACGTACAATATAAAGGGTTGCATGTGTAGTTGTAGCAGCTATAAAACCACCTTCTCGCTAAACTGGCAGCCTGGTAGCTGCTAGTACAATACACGTGTTTCCCCGACCTACCGCTACCAACCACCGCCTTGTTATTTTTCGATCATACAGCAATCATTGATAGGGTCAGCATGGTGAGTGTAACGCCCCCTGGTGTTGCATACGTCCATAGGCCACGGTAACCACTTCCCATCAGGTGGGCCGTGTACTTGTCTGCTACCTATGTGGTATAAAAATGATATAGAGTTAAGGGTACTTCAAAAGCGATAGACAATATTTTTTACGTTTTGGATCCGCGTGGTACAGTCAGCATCAGAAAGATGTTGACGAAAAGTGTTGAGAACTGTTGACGGATTGTCCTGATACTTGGTACACACGCTAAGTACGAACAATGACACAATTGAAATCAGGCTCGAGTCAGCACTAGTGCCCGGCATACGGCAATAGGCTCACCCCCTATTACTTGGGACCGACTGCAATTATTGGTGAAATGTGGGTGTTAATTCACCCCTGCCTAACCCTCCGGGGATAAAGGCGTGATTATAAGTATGTATGTATGTAGTTTTAAGATCATTTTGAGACTTCGTCGTCAAGATATATAAGACGCCGACTTAATCTTAAGGCAAAGTATACCTAATTATTATTGAATTTTATGGGGGAGACGTCAGTCTCAGGGGAATGAAATGCTCTACACGTGGTATGAGAATAAAGTATATTTCACTGATTCACTAATTAGATAGGTTACACTGATCTTAATAATTACGCAGGTACACAATAATGCCTGATAGTTGACACTACTTCGAATTATAGTTAGGGCTCCGGCGAGCTAAGGTACGAGCGAGTATGCGTGTGCGGTTTTGGCGCGGTCGCCGGCGGACTGGCCTTGCGGCCGAATGTCGAACTAACCGCACGCGCGTAGAGCGAAGTACTTATGTGCTAGAGGGAGACGCATAGCGTGCTGGCAAACGACCGCGCGTAGAACGGATCGCGCGATTAGTGTTGTGGGTTGCTATAATTTCCTATTATGTTCATGGTAAAAGTTACTTCATTCAATAAAATTTCAAATCAATTAACGCGAAAATTGGCAAAATTACACTTGCAAAAGCAATAAGTACCTGATTTTGAAAAGAAAATAATAAAATTCTGTTCATAACTGTCTCTGATATCGCGTAACAAACATATGTAACTATTTTATATATTGCGGTCGAATTGAAAACCTCCTCTTGTGAAGTCGGTTAAAAAATAATTAACAATTCAAACAACATTTTTGACGGCAATTTCGTGAGTCACGTGTATTGTACAACGAGCTACCAGGCTCCTAACATATTAGGAAGGTAGCTTGATGTTTCAAAAATAAATGTTGAGGTGTCATGGTCAACACATATTGCATCTCCCCTCAAAGTGTGTATCTGCATTCACATAGGGTGTAGGGTGGATATTTATTTGTACCTGTCGACCGCCTCTTCGGGAACGTTGTCAAAGTTGTATATAAAGGTGTCAAAAGACCTCCGAGATATTTTGGAAGCCTAGTACTAGAAGTTAATAAATAGTCTTGAGATTACGTTGTGAGGTCGGTGGGACGGTGTAATAAAAGAGATGTTCACTGATTGATTATATGTTTAATACTTTGATTATTTATATGTCTAGATGGAGTGTCAAATGCGTACAAACGTCTCAAAAAATATCAGCTTGTTCAATCTCATAATACTTACGCGCAGCTCAGTGACGTTCGCGTCGTCGGCTCGGTGTCACAACGTAAAACCCGCGAAAAACATTAAATAAAAACTGTCGAAATATTCCGACTAGCACTATCAAAGTTTGCCGGAATTAAAAAGGACGCCTAAATACTACTACACACATTACCTTTTATGAATAAAGTAACCAAAATACAAGTTAAATTAATTATTTTTTCATCACAACAATATGTCATTTATCACGCGCCATATTTGTAAGTGTTGCCAGTATTTTAAATTCATGGTTTGGTTCGATTGGAGGAGCCTTGTACCGATTGGGGGAGCCAATGTCCCTCCTTTTTACCCGACTGCGCGACGCAAAGGAGGGTAATGTGTTTATCAGTCTATGTATGTATGTATGTATGTATGTATGTATGTTTGTTTCTATGTGGCGTTCTAGAGACCAAATGCATGGGCCGATTTTGATAATTCATACGTCAATCGATTCGTCTTAACCTTGCGAGTGTCACTAAAGACATGACAGTAATCAAAATTCACCACAGTGACAACCAGACGCCATATTGTCAAAATGAAAAAAAAAAATGTCGATGAACTATGTCAAGTGGGGTGTCGTTGAATAGGTATTTTAAAATCATCTTTAGGTTCCTTTTATCATTTTTCATTTTAAATAATATTTTCGGATATATAACGATTTAAAGTTGTTTAACAAAACAATCATTCTCGCTAATGTTATTACTTATTGATTTAAGTTAAATTTAAATTACAAAAAGAGATACATGTCATATCATAACTAAAAAGTGTAAAATAAAACAAATGATTAAAAAATAAAAAACCCGACTGCCACTGAAAAGACACACCGAAATCCGAAATCCGAAATCCGAAATCCGAAATCCGAAATCCGAAATCCGAAATCCGAAATCCGAAATCCGAAATCCGAAATCCGAAATCCGAAATCCGAAATCCGAAATCCGAAATCCGAAATCCGAAATCCGAAATCCGAAATCCGAAATCCGAAATCCGAAATCCGAAATCCGAAATCCGAAATCCGAAATCCGAAATCCGAAATCCGAAATCCGAAATCCGAAATCCGAAATCCGAAATCCGAAATCCGAAATCCGAAATCCGAAATCCGAAATCCGAAATCCGAAATCCGAAATCCGAAATCCGAAATCCGAAATCCGAAATCCGAAATCCGAAATCCGAAATCCGAAATCCGAAATCCGAAATCCGAAATCCGAAATCCGAAATCCGAAATCCGAAATCCGAAATCCGAAATCCGAAATCCGAAATCCGAAATCCGAAATCCGAAATCCGAAATCCGAAATCCGAAATCCGAAATCCGAAATCCGAAATCCGAAATCCGAAATCCGAAATCCGAAATCCGAAATCCGAAATCCGAAATCCGAAATCCGAAATCCGAAATCCGAAATCGAAAGGAATCGCGTGGAAAGTACCCAGACCTATGCAAATTAGTCATATGTACACAAACAAATATATGCACTAAGCGAGAATTGAACCCGTGCCCCTTGCATACCATTCTCATTTACTACTGTCACTCTACAGAGGCTGTCAAAAAAAAAACAATTACACCTAGGTGATTTTTTTGGGAAATTTTCCTTGTAGCTGGTATCATATTTACGCACACAGAAGCACGAATGCAACGTGTAAAACACGGGCCGCACGCACACATTATTGCACAGGTTGACTCGTTTTATTTCCGTTGACAGTAGGACGAGGCTTTCGCTAGACATTATATAATCAAAGGTTTAATAATGAATCGAGAGTACATTGGTATATACCTTATATACTATGTAATGACTACGTCACATGCCCATTCAAGATTATAATATTAAGCTTTTTTTTTATAACAATATTAAAATACCTATAACTATTCTCATGAGAACAATACAAAAGGTAAATCATTAATGACTACGTCACAAATTGAATACATTTTTAGGAGTTACTAGATTAAATTTCTATACCGCACTTAACTAATCACTAGCTCGAAACCCGAAACCGAGCCTTAGATGGCAGGGTCGCCATGTGAGGTCGGTGGGACGACGGTGTAATAAAAGAGCTGTTCACTGATTGATTATATGTTTAATAATGAATCGAGAGTACATTGGTATATACCTTATATACTATGTAATGACTACGTCAAAACGTGGCGCTTTTCAAGGAATCGTTGAAATCGCGTGTACTTACACTGTTTAAGTAATCGGGCGAAGTGGGATACACCCGTATACCTAGCACGAAAGACTAATTGTAATTGTATAGTTTTTCGTGCTAGAGGAACCGTACGCGTACTGGGATGCTCAAATCATCTTATCTTGACTTGAACTACCTTTTAGCTATTATTATTACCCGACTGCGCCAGCGAGGGTAATGTGTTACGCGTGTATGTATGTATGTATTTGTGTGTGTATGTCTCGTTTGCTTTCTTCCCCTCTACAAGCCTAACGGCTTCTTATTCACGTCCCGAGTGTCACAGGATACATAAAAATGTGTGCAAAACCTATATTGGATTTTTGGCGCCAAACTATAATATGCAGTCAAAAAAAGATTCTTCAAACTTATCAAGTAGGGTATCAAAACCAAGGCGATTACAAATACACATTCTTTTTATTTTCTTTTGGTTTATGATTGGCAAATGGGTATTTACCGCCTGCTATCAAACTTGTATCGATCTTTTATACAGCAGTCGGGTTTTTTAATTTTTAAATAATTTATTCTAAGTACACTCCAAAATAATAAGAGGACAGGCAATCCGTCAGTACAGTAAAAAATAATGAATGCGTATTTCTTCATAGTCTCTTAAAATTGTTTGATTTGGTGGTTGTGTGTGTGATTAGATTGTTTTTTTTTTGTACTAGATAGTAAAAGAAATTATTTCACTAAACATGGATGATCAAATATGGAAGGAGACTTCAATATAACCTCCCTCATACAATGTCAATCAATGATATTGAGTTTTGAAGATACCTCTTTGATCACGTGGTAGCCTGGTGATCCAAGTCACGAAAGACTCGCTTTGAGAAAATGGCGCTGCCCAAATAAGTAGTAAGGGTAGTAAGTATTTCGCCTGGTCACACTTTACCCCGCAAAACAAGAAAATTGACATTTTTTTAAATTACGAATTTAGAATGAGGCAAAAAAAGAAGTAACAAATTTTGATACAGATATTTTGCCTCTAAAATGTGTCTTAAAAAATTTTAAAATTATTCATTTAATTTCAATGTTTTACTTCCTTTCATCCCTTTTTTACCCGACTGCGCGACGCAAAGGAGGATAATATGTTTTTAAAAATTAATTATCCATTCCAAGTTTCATTTGATAGCATATTTTATTATATCTGCATCTGAATCTGTATGTATCTACTCTTTACTCTTTCATATTTTTTGGCAAACAGCGACGCCTATTTTGCGCCGATAGCAACTACTTTATCCGTCATCCCCTGACTCGCATAGTATCCTGGTACTTTTTAATGAAAATACACGTGACGTGGCGCTGTCACTAGCAGACTAACTACTATCATAATTCAATCGTGAGATGGCGCTATTGTACAAAAAGATAATAAATATAAATTGATCTTGTCTAATATGACTGCTATGTCACATCCTCTTATTAATATGATAACCTGGTACCTTGACGAGAAAAGAAACGTGAGATGGCTCTGCTAGCGAAGAATTTTCGAGCGTGAGGCTTTGGTTGTTTTCTATTAATCTAAGGTAATTATTGAGTAATGTGTGTGTATAAAGAGGCATGTTCACCATGGACAGAATTATGGTCAGTCTTTTATTTTTCAATATCTATAATATAAAAATGAATCGCTAAATGTGTTGGTAAGCGCATAACTCAACAACGCCTGTACCGATTTGGCCAATTCTTCTTTTTAAATGTTCATTAAAGTTCAAGGATGGTTTTTACGGCGAGAAAAATTCGAATAATTTCCGGAAAACCCCTAAAAACAGCCCTTTTATCACGGAATAGGTAATACTGTGAGCCTGGTACTTTTTGCATTAAATAATAAGCTCATTTCAAGGAACGTATGCAGAACATTTTTTTTCCCGGAAATAGGTTCCTCTGAGTTGCGAGAATGGAATCAAGTTCCACACGGGCGAAGCCGGGGGCATTAGCTAGTTGAACAATAAAATTGTTTCTTATTGACGTCAATTTTAATTCTACTTAATCTAAGTTTTACCACCGCTTCCAAGGCGCTGCGCTGGTGGAGAAGAAATTTTAGGCATTTTTTAGACGTCAATTTACAATATTTATTTTCTTAAAGCAAATGTGGACAGTACGTACAGTTACAGTACACAGAACGGTCCGGTCGAGTACAACCTATTCCCAAAATGCCTGATCGCACTATAAACGAATGTCAAACCGTCTGTTTCCCAAGATGTCTGAATTCATAATGACTTAGGCCCGATTCGCCTGAATCCTAAAATGTCTTATTCCCACTATGCCTGAAATTCCTAATGCCTTATTCCTTCAAAAATGTAGTATATTATCAAAATGTATGTTCAAATTAAACTTAATGCTTGAACAGACTATAAATTGGAAATGTCAGCGGCTGCCAAATTCAGTCATGTTGCTATTCGGTTATTTTGGGATTCAGTCCATTTGGGATTTGATCATTTTGAGATTAAGTTTATTCGAAAATCAGGCAATTTGGTTCTCTGACGATTTGGGCTTCAGACATTTTGGCATGAAGACGATTTGAGTTTCAGGCGTATTGACGTCTCAGGCATTTTGGGAATAGGCTGTACTCGACCGGACCCCACAGAACAATACATCACAAAAAGTATATAAAACACTTAAAATTAAGAATTACACCAAAGTTACATAATGTAACAAATAAGTCACGTAACTAATACAGTACCATGCTGGAATTATAGCATCTTACGAGGGGCCTGCACCATGCTCAAGCCAGACATTTTTATATTTCAAGTAATATATATCCTAACTAATAGTATGCTTTTTTGGATAAGGTGGTTTTTACCAAGACTTTGAACTTGACTTTTTTATTGTCAGGCATACCAAGGGTCGATTCTCTGACAGTTTGTTATAAAAACGTATACCATCCCCCTTATAGGAATCACTAACCCTGCTAAGCCGATAACATGGAAGTAGAAGTCTATGTTTGTTACGCAGATTTCTGTCTGTAATGTCACTTGATTATGTATATGTCACATGATTATGATTGGCATATTGCACTGAAGCTCCGCCCAGAACCATCAAACACACACAGACTCATTTCTTCGTGAGTGAATGCAACTGCACCACACATACACAATTACTAGGACGCTATCTCCTCGCGTTTCGGTTAGCCTGGTAGGTATTCGACACTGATACCTCCCCCAATGCGAGCCCATCCGGTAACGTGGGCAAGGGAAGATATCTCTTCCCTAGTTGTTGTGAAATGTCACTCTCAATAAATTGTCGATTTCCTTTATTTAGCCGATTAAAATTATATTTATATCGATTCTAATTGATTTATCTATGGTACGCGTCACTATTCCAATTCGATTACAGTACAAAATATAGAATCTGTGTGACGAAAAAAATATGGGAGTTGAAATCCATACTAATATTAAAAATTCGAAAGTAACCCTGTCTGTCTGTCTGTCTGTTACGCTTTCACGCCTAAACCACTGAACTGGTTTTGATGAAATTGTGTATAGGGGTAGATTAGACCTTGAGAAAGAGTGTAGTTAGTGGGACCACGGCGGTTATCATCCCTTATGTGAGATAATAGTCAAACGTGGGCCTTAGTAAAAATACAATTGTGCCCTCACTCGGGACTATTACCAGAGCTAAAAATGTAAATCAAATAGGCCTGAAAAGTGAAAAGTTCCTAACTGAATCGCAGATTTCATTCAAGAAACAATAATGCGCGTGAGATTTGTCTGTTGAAATTGCTGACAAGCCAAATAAAGGCATAGCAAATCAAAATTGATGGTAGAATGTATGTAAATAATAAGTTATAGGGACTAAAACAAATAAAATGATACATAAAAATATAGGCAACAGAAAAGAGCATACGTAATTATTATTATCGTCTGGTTTGTTGTTCGTAACAGTGGGTCCGTAGTAGTCGTAGTGAGATCGTACCGAATAGCCAGTATAGCCGTAGTAACTATAGATGCAATCCATTCAGTAAGATACCATACCTCTTCTCCCGGCTGCGAGCCCTGCCTATTTCAGGGAACTGATCGCGATCATGTTTAATCCAAGTGTAAAAATCCCGGATTCTCTAGCCGGCTTATTGTAGAAGAATGGTGCATACCATGTGAACACCTTGTGTATTTATAAGTCTACTAGCTTTTGCCCGCGACGTGGATGTCGGTTCGATGCAATTATTCAAATTTTTCTCGCCATAAAAACCATCATTGAACTTCAACGAACATTAAAAAAAAAGAATTAACCAAATTGGTCCAGGCCAGGCGTTGTTGAGTTATGCGCTTTCCAACACAAACGACACATTTAGCAATTTATTTTTATACTAGCTGTTGCCCGCGGCTCCGCCCGCGTGGATGTCGGTTATCGCGACAAAACATGGCCTATGTCTTTTCTCAAGGTCTAATCTACCCCTATACCAAATTTCATATGACCTAACTAACTATACCTGTATTAATCGATAACTTAAATTATTATTTTTTTTTTTTTTTTGTGTGGGGTGTGGGTTGTTGGCCGACAGGCCTCTACAACCTTACGCGGGCAGTGTGGCGAGCGCAGAGGGCTCTTATTTTTAGAAGTATATATAGGTTTCGTTGCGACGAAACCCTAGCGCGATCTAGAAAAGTTGAGAATAACGCTATCTAGTGGTGGCATGCGGGTGAGCTGCGCGCGGTACTGGATAGTATTTAGATATTGCAACATTACTTTATTTTTTATAATTTTTCTAAAATAAAAGTAGCCTAAGTTACTCCTTATTACATAAGCTATCTGCCAGTGAAAGTCCCGTCCAAATCCGTCCAGCCGTTCCAGAGATTAGCCAAAACAAACAGACAGACAGACAGACAGACAGACAGACAGACAGACAGACAAAAAATTTAAAAATATATATTTTGGTATGTGTACCGTATATACATTCATATGCATGTAGTAGAAAGCGGTTATTTTAATATTACAAACAGACACTCCAATTTTATTTATTTGTATAGATTAAAGATGGGTGAATGAAACGGAATGAAGGGAATCAAGACGATTACATTTTTTTTTTTTTTCAATATTTTTTTTTTGTTTATGTATGATTGGCATATGGGTACTTACCGCCTGCTATCAAACTTATTTCGATCTTTTATACAGCAGTCGGGTTTTTAATTTTTTAGTAATTTATTTTATGTAGGTAGACTCCAAATAAGAGGACAAGCATTCCGTTAGAACAGTAAACAATATTGAATGCGTATTTCTTCATGGTATCTAAAAATAATTGAAGCTGCCAGCATTTCTGTATGTATTTGTTTTTTTTTTTGCACATGATAGTAAAACAAATTATGTCAGTAAACATGGATATATGACCATAAGGAGCCTTTAATACAACAACAATGATTTATTATGAGTTTTGAAGATACCTCTTTGTTCACGTGGTAGCCTGGTGATCCAAGTCACGGAAGACTCGCTTTGAGAAAATGGCGCTGCCCAAATATAGGAACGGCGAAGTATTTCGCCGGTCACACAGGTCACACTTTACCCCGCACAACAAGAAAATTTTCATTTTTAAATTACGAATTTAGAATGAGACAAAAAAAGAAGTACATATAATAATTTATGCCTCATAAAATGTCTTCTGTTAAAAATTAAGCTTGGTTGATGATCAATTTGTCGTTTTTTGCGACATAATTTTTTGTTTCAATCGAATCAATTTCGTGGTTAAGTACATAGGAGGTATTTCCGCATACTATTAAAATTTCGGGATTTAGGACTTTGTATTTTACTGAGTCTTGCAATCGAGTTTTATTTTTTAAATTTTTCATTTTATTTCAATGTTTGACATCCTTTCATCCCTTTTTAAAAATTAATTATCCATACGAAGTTTCATTTGATAGTATATTTTATTATATCTATATCTGTATCTGCATCTGATGTATCTACTCTTTACTCTTTCATATTTTTTGGCAAACAGCGACGCCTATTTTGCGCCGAAAGCAACTACTTTATCCGTCATCCCCTGACTCGCATAGTATCCTGGTACTTTTTTATGAAAATACACGTGGCATGGCGCTGTCGCTAGTAGACTAACAACTATCATAATTCAATCGTGAGATGGCGCGATTGTACAATAAGGTAATTTTAATGTCTATTAAAACTGCTACGTCACATCCTCTTATTTAATATGATAACCTGGTACCTTGGCGAGAAAAGAAACGTGAGATGGCTCTGCTGCTAGCATAGGGTGAATTTCCCGGGACCAAGAATTGCGTGGCATCGATGAAATCGGTGCTAAAAATCATACTTATAATGCTCTAACATTTTTTGCTAGTTAGGTGAAATAGTGATCTATGTGTGGCACTATATTCTATTAAATAGGATTATAAAGTACTCCAAAAAAAAAACAAAATACACCGAAATCTTTCATTGCCGTGTTTGTCCACACGTCACCTATTGTGTCGTAATGCCTCATTGATAAAAATCTATTGGTTATTTTTATTAATACCTATTTATATTTGATACGTGAATAGTTAAAGTATTGTTACAAAATACATTTATTCAAATATTTAAACAATACAACGAATGGATAAAAAAAATACATTTGTCCCAGAACTACCCTTCATCGCCGTGTTCTAAACATGTTTTAGAATATTGTTTTATCTAACGACTTGCGTCCTCCCTCATATGCGCTAAACGTTGCATATTGGTGCCGCCTAAGTGCTCGACGCGGAAGAACGTACACACGTACCTGCGTTTTGGCGCCATAGAAGTAAGTCTACCATTTTTATGTTACTGGACATTTTTTCTTTCATTATCGTGGATAGGTATAACTTTCTAATTTAATAAGTTATCCTCGTGATTAAACATTCAATAGAACGCCATTTCTCTTGTTTATTTTTGTGAAGTGATTAATGCTTTCATTGCCGTAGTTTCCGTGGTCAAAATTTGCTATGGCAATGAAAAAAAAAACACGGCAATGAAAAAAAATCATTGCCAGGCCTTGTAAAACAATTTAGTTTCATTGAGCTGTGGCCAAATGTTTCATTTCCGTGACTTATGTTTTCTTTGCCATAGTATGATTAGGCATTATAAACATCATTACCTGTTATAAAGGTAACGCCGAATACTGACATTACAGGATTCGAAAACTTTCTGCAATACGATTAAAGATTGGATGAGTTTTTTGATGCGTAAGTTAAAAAAATGTGGTGTACTATTTAAGTTATTTACATTTTTACACTTTGCATAATTAACAAAAGTATACCATATTTGATTTATTCATATTATTGTATTGTTAATTTCTTTTTTGTGTGACAGAATTTAAATAAATGATCGGACAACTTTGATTTTATAATATATTTGTTTAATTGTACATACTCCTTTTGCAGATTTTTAACCTATGAAATTTGTATAAATTTATTGTATGTAAGTAGGTATTTAAAATATTATGTTTTATATGGATTTTCATTTCTGTGGTGAATTCTTTCATTCTCTTGGCATAATTTCATTAATTGCCGTGGACGCTTGTTTCATTGCCGTACACGCATGTTTCATCGCCGTGGCATGTAATTTTTAATCTTGTATATCTCGTTAGTTTTTTTAGTTATCTGCTAGATATTAAGCAAGAATACATATAGTATCAAAACCTTTAATTAACGCGATGTTTTTTATTATAGCACTTAAGGTAAAAAAATCCACGGATATGAAGATTTTAATGGACTTGTTGAAATTCGCCCCATAGAATTTTCGAGCGTGAAATGGCGTGAAGCTTAGACGGTTCACTCGATTTTTTTTACAAGATATAAGTTTTAATAATAATAATAATTATATTCACTCGATTATATTATTCACTCAGGTCATTTCTAAATATTTCTTTCAATCTATGTCCACACAGCTTAGACTTATTAAACATATTATTATACATAGAAACACCCAGGCCAATGCAAATAGCCATATTCATGCATACAAATATTTGCACTGCGCGGGGATCAAACCCGCGCCTCCTGCGTGACAGTCGCGTTCACTACCACCACGCCACAGGGGTTGAAATAGAATTTGAACATTCAATATAATGTTGTCGAAGAAAGACAGACAGTACCAATTTTTGGCTTGCTGATGCCTGATTGCTACAAAACATTGTCTACGAGTATCGATGAAGATGGTGATGATGATAATGACCATGATCTATTTTTTATGCCACTTTAAACGGTAGATAAGCTCACGGCCGACCTGATGGAAAGTGGTTACCGTGACCTGTGAACGTATGCAACACCAGGGGCGTCACGTCACACTCGCGCTACCTGTGACCCTGTAGAGAACTTCTAATGAATCTTTCTTGAAGAACCCCACAGTACTGTCCCATTCGGTTGTTTTTTTATTAATCCAAGGTAATTATTGAGTATGTTTGTGTTTATAGATGCATGTAGTCGCCAATAAAAAGCAGCATTGAATGCATGTTCATGATAGACAGAATTATGATTGGCATATTGCACTGAGGCTCCGCCCAGAACCATCAATCACACACAAACTCACTTCTTGGTGAGTGAATGCACCTGCACCACACATACACAATTACTATGAAGCTATCTCCTCGCGTTTCGGTTAGCTTGGTAGGTATTCGACTCTGATACCTCCCCCAATGCAAGCCCATCCGGTAACGTGCGCAAGGGAAGATATCTTCCCTAGTTGTTGTGAAACGTCAGACTCTCAAAAAATTTACGATTTCCTTTAATAAGTCGATTAAAATTATATTTATATCGATTCTAATTGATTGTCTATGGTACGCGTCACTATTCCAATTCGATTACAGTACAAAATATAGAATCTGTGTGACGAAAAAAATTTGGAGTTGAAATCCATAATAATATTAAAAATTCGAAAGTAACTCTGTCTGTCGTCTGTATGTTACGCTTTCACGCCTAAACCACTGAACTGGTTTTGATGAAATTTTGTATAGCGGTAGATTAGAATTTGAGAATGGACATAGGCTAGGTATGTTGGGTCACGATAACCGACATCCATGCGGGCGGTACCTCGGGCAAAAGCTAGTATTAATATATGGGTCCATATTGGCTCGCATAAAATTTTTAATCCTATTCTTTCTCTTACTACCGATTTGTGTCCATAATCATCACTCTTCATAATTTTATTTTTCATACTTTTTTTATTCATACATTTTTATTACTATCATCGGTACTTATGACAGTTAGTGATCATAATTTTTTTATTCATACTGTTACCACAGTCTAAAGATTCATACTACATACAGTCGGTCAACGAAGCCGTCTAGACAGAGCAATCGTGCGGGGGGAGAGGGATGGTGGGGGACGGGGTATTACTCGGTACGCCCATACATTTTACTCGGTACTAAGGATTCAGGGCTGTCTCATTTGTAATCACACTAATCACGTGTTTAATTTTTTTTCATGAATCGTTTTGTTTATTAAAATGTTTTTTTTTCGTTTTCTATATTTAGCGATCCAAGATGGCGGACTTGAAATTTTCACCAAAATCGATATGGGTATCGTTTTCAGGGTTTTTGGGGTCACTGATTGTGAATATAACATCCATTTCGCGATCCAAGATGGCGGACTCGAAATTTTCACCAAAATCGATATGGGTATCGCTTTCGGGGTTTTTGGGGTCGCTAATTACGAATACATCATCAATTTAGCAATCCAAGATGGCGGACTCGAAATTTTCACCAAATCGATATGGGTATCACTTTCGGGTCGCTGATTACGAATTTATTATCAATTTAGCGATCCAAGATGGCGGACTTGAAATTTTCACTAAAATCGATATGGGTATCGTTTTCAGGGTACTCGGGTTGCTGATTACGAATATATTATTCATGTAGCGATACAAGATGACTGGATGGATGACATATTCATAATTAGCAACCCCGAAAACCTCGTAAACGATACCCATGTTGACTTATTGGGAAATTTCAAGTCCGCCATCTGGGATCACTAAATGGATTTTATTATTAGTCACCCCGAAAACTTAGACTTTTTTAAATTTCAAGTCCAACATCTTTGATCGTCGTTAAAATGGTCGTCAATTCCGATATCAGGCAATTGCCGGCAGGCAATCATACGATGGGAAACTGTCGACTCCCAACTGATCGTGTGTAGCCGCAAAACTGACAGCAGGGAATGGCCGGCAGGCCAAAATCGCTTTCGTGTGTGGGCGCTGTCGATTTAGGGACTGCTGGCCGCCCGATATGCTTTAAAACCGCAGGCGGACTGATCGTGGATAGGCTCTTTAAGAATATATCATCAATTTAACGATTCCGGCGATTAGCGAAATTTCATCGAACCTGAACCTGAGCCCGAATCAAAAATTGAAATTGAAACTGAAATCGAAACCGAAACCGAAACCGAAATCGAAACCGAAACCGAAACCGAAACCGAAACCGAAACCGAAACCGAAATCGAAACCGAAACCGAAACCGAAACCGAAACCGAAACCGAAATCTATATCCAAAAACTCACGAGCATATTTTATTAGATTGCTTGATCATAATTGGTTGAGTAGCACCGGAGATGTAACCAAAAGTCGCAATAGCCGACATCCATGCGAGCGGAACCGCGGGCATCAGCTAGTAATTTATATTAGCGTGAGTTGATGTGCCTTGACAGAACAAAGAGCTCAAAATAGGGGTTATATATAAAATGTTACAGAAAAATTAAAAAAAATTAAAAAATTAATTATAAATAAGAACTGAAGTGACAACTCTGACAAAACTGCAAAAGGCGGCATTTCCGCAAACATCAAATGCGATGAACTACTGTAAGATCCCTCGTTATACTGTGCTGTTACTACTAAGAACCAGTTTAAATCCATAACTTTTCTCTGCATAACATTCTATTATCATATATTGCTTTAATTAATAATGTTGTTACTACGAACATACTTCAACAAAAAATCTTTTTGCATAAATTCTGTCTACTTTAACAAAAATTTGTACGGTGCAGAGTATACCTGCAAGAACCAAGCGTTTCAGTGACTCATTCCTATGCCGCGCGAATAAGACCTGGAACTCTCTGCCAGCTCACGTGTTTCCTTCTTCCTACAGTCCCGGGTCCTTTAAGCGGGGCGTGAAAAGGCATCTAATGAGGCCGTCAAGCTGAATGCCACCACTGTTAACATGGTACATGTTTGCGATGGTGACCCTCTCCCCGAGACTTGGCCTTTAGCTTAACATCAGGCGAGGTGAAGTCAAATTGACGTGTCCTAGATATAAAAAATTAAAACAAATATTAGTAAAAATGAAGTGTATAATTTGTGAAATTATGAATTTATATTATGATTATTTTTTTAAATATTTAGTTTTAACATTTTATGAATAACGATAATTATAATTTTAAATGGTATGAGTAACATTTTCGGACCTTCGATAATAGGAGTTGAAAAGTTATGTAAGACAATGCGCACCCATTATATAGGTAAATATAAATCTGTGGGAACAAGGTAGGTGGGAATTTATTAATTTATTTCATTTGCTAGGCGGTCCGCGGTTCCCATGTGTTTAGTGATTGAGTGTCGCCACACTCGCTACTCACATGTTCACATTGTGACAAACTACCAGGATATGAGACATGCGGAGAGCTAGTGTGGATTTGAAAGTTTCATAATAGTTAAGTTAAAGGTTATAGGGATAAAATAAATTAAATTATACATATTTATTTATTTATTACATCTTATGAAAACTTACAGCTAATAATGTAGTGTTAAATATATTATTATGCTAAGAGACGGCCAATTAAAAGTTCTCACTGTTAAGCATTTCAAATTATGTAGTAAGCATTAGGTAGACAATAAACTTTCACAATATTATATGCAGGTCTAAAATACAAAGGGATGAAGCAGGAAATAGCCGAGATCATCAAAATGGATACACAAAAATATAGTATTTAATTATTGTCAAAGAAACAAGAGCTAAGGTCTCTTTTCATTTTATCAATACTCGTTGCAAACAAGTCAAGATCGACCCTACGACACTCCGTGTTAAATGAGCGGCATGCTCTAATGAGACACGAGTTCTGTCTATAGGTATGTGGTTTTGACAGCTGGTACATTTAGGAGATTTGTTCTTCGCAGGAATGCTGAAGGCACACGGAAATCAATCTTGCTTACTAATACGGGGACGTCAATATACAATGACAGAAAAGAACATACATAGGTACAGTCAACTACAAAAGTAGCTTTTGTTATCGTCTTGGGTTGTTGTTCGTAACAGTGCGCCCGTAGCTGTAGTCGTCAGTGAGATCGTACCGTACTGTATAGCCAGTAATAGCCGTAGCACAGTCTAACGATTCATACTACATAAGATCACTCGTTATACTTTGGCCGTAGTAGCTATAGATGCAATCCATTCAGTAAGATACCACTTCTTCGCTCGGCTGCGAGCCTGGTGGTTCGTTCGCTGCCTATTTCAGGGGACTGATCGCGATCATGTGTAATCCCGAACACGTTCTCATCATACAGTGGCAAGTGGCAATTCACGTAGAAAAATGTAAAAACGGAGTGTATTATAAGTCTATGGGTGAATGTAATGGAATTGATACGTATTTTAACGTATACGACAGTTTTCAGCGTATTTCAGAAATGTTGTGTCAATTCCATTACATTTATCCATTCTATTGTAACATACTCTGACCAACGAATTTACTACTTGTAACGAATTACAACTGTCCCCTAACAGTTCAGACGGATCCAGACAAAGGTGGAGCTTGTTTACTTATTATACTTATGTACTTATCTATGAAAATTTGAATTTGGAACCATAAACAAAACATTCATTCCCGATACTTTGTTGACTGAATGTATATTTAATTTTTTTTTACTTTTGCTACCCACATTCATACAAATAAACACGCCAAACTTTGATGTGTATAAGCTTATTTCTAAATGAAATTATGATTAAAGTTAGAAATAAGAAAAGAGAAAGGGACATTTTACGAAGTGGACATTCTGCGAAAGAGACATTCTGGGAAAAGGACTTTTTGCGAAAGGGACATTCTGCGAAAGAGACTTTTTGCGACCAGTGGACATTTTGAGAAGTGGACATTCTGCGTCTGAGCCTTCGTGCCGTATTGGTTCCCGGTGGAGTAGAATAGGACCACCCCAGCTCTTCCTGTGGCTGTCGTAAAAGGCGACTAAGGCATAGGGCTGTTCTCCATCAGACAGTAAATGTACAGCCCAAGACAAAGGGCCCGCTAGACGGAAATAGACTAGAAATTATAATTGGCGAAACGTGGGTGCTAGTACACCTTTGCCTACCCCTTCTTGGATTTACAGACGTGAATAGGTGGATGGATGGGATGGTTTTTCTGAAAAATAATACCACCTCCTTGTCAGCCTATCAGGTGTTCAATAACCTAGTTGTAAGGAGACGAAAAGCATGTATTGTGACTACGGCTGACTTCAACGTTGTTGGGGACTCGTTATTTCGGCCAGCAGGAGTGAGACTTGCATGCTGAGTATGGGATAGATAAGGCCCTAAGACATATTAGAAGACTTTCAAAAATCCACAATATTTTCCAAAAAGCGTAGTTAGTCAGAGTATTTCCCCTGAAAGGAACCAGCCACGGGTTCAAGCCCTGTCCTGGATTTTTGAGTTTGTCCAATTTAAAACTATAGGAAAAGTTAGCATAGTTATTAATCACTTCTAAAGCTAATAAAAGTAAGAAAGTTATTGTAATTTAAGTGAAAAGGCAGCGGAATATGTGCATTTAACAACAATGAAAGCTCCCAAGTAGAAAATAATTTTTATACTCCAAAATAACACAGTCACCAGACACAGGAGACTAATTTGTACTGGACTACTCAACTTTTGAAATAATCTAGAACCCCAAAAAGGTCTTTTGTAAATTCCAATGTATACCACTCACCAACCCTTCAAATCGAACATCGGGTTCAGTTCTCGTATGCACCGGCTGTGCAGGGAATTTAATTCAATATCCAAGTCTACACCTACAAAATGGGTGCCACTTTTTTCGTATAACATTTTCTATCCTAATGTCGAATGGCATAAAATGTTTAGCATAATAGTCACTTCGCATAATGGTTTTTTGGCATAATGGTCTTTACGCATAACGTATTCTTTGGCATAATTATCAATTTCCCTAATTGTCTTGACCATAACTTTGTTATCTATAAATTATAAAGTCATAATAATCTTAACGCATAAATGAAACAAATACGATAAATCAAAGTATGTAATGTCATTAATTATTGATTGATTGATTAATGATTAATAATAAGGAATATTTGCAATAGCTTTGGTTTAGGTTAAATAAAAGTTAGGTAGGTTAGGTTAGGTTAGAATATGACAAACAACGCACGAGCCGAGCGAGCGAAGCGAGCGTGCCGCGGTAGCGGCCGGCGAAGTGCCAGAAGCGAATCGCACTCATCGAGTTAATTATTTTTAAACAAATTTACCTGCTTCCAATCAGCAAAATAAATGGATTATGTGCGTTTGAAATGTAATTAAAATTTAAGGAGTTAAATTATGTTTAAATATCGTTATACGATAAACCATTATGCTCAATAATTTTATGGTTAAAGATGATTATGACTAAAGTACATGTACGAAAGAAATTATGCGTGAAAATTTTATGCCGAAACAGCGTTATGCGAAAAGATGATTATGCTAAAACCAGTTATGCATTTCGAAATTAGGACTTTCAATTTTATGCAACCCAATATGGACCCCTACAAAATAGATGTAAAAATAAAATTTCAAGCCTCCAATAATAACAATACAGTCACCAATCACCATCACCACCAAAGTAGGTAACAAATAAATAGTGGTAGATATGTAATTCATTTTACTTATGTCTTTTATACACAGTCTTTAAGAAATGTTATTTTGTCTAGTTTATGCTCTGTGATACTATAGATATTTTTCTTTTTACGCATGCTGGTAATCCGTAATTGGCAAATGTATCAGCCAGATTACTCGCAAAACATGTCTTATACTCGTATATCAATTTGTAAATATGCAAATATGTAATGCATTTGCTGTGGATAAACCTAATAAATATAAATAAAATAAGCAAAAATCTCTGAAGTTAGAAATTGTATATAACGTCTCATCCTGTTCGTAAAAAATATTCACCGCATCCTTGAGTGAGGTCGAAATACTGACAAAGTACCAGGCTGTTAGCGGAACGAAGAGATCTTTAATGAATTGTGACGTGTACGATTTGGTATTGATTGATAACCCCCATAACCCCACACCCCCCATGGCTTATGGTGGAGCCCAATGGACCTTGCACACTTGTGCAAAATATTTCCTCCTTATATAGATATCTCTAAATTAGAAGCAGATATCTCTGCGTTTGTTTTATATCCTAGTAAAGTGGCGTAGTACAAACGTGACTAGTTGAATGGCAGAATTGCTGTCAATAAAATAGTTTTTTTTTTATTTACATACACTGACAACTATCTTCACAGGTAAGCCCTAATACGATAGTGCCGTTATTTCAACCCTGAGGCACAAAACCACGGCTCTCCGTGCATATACTCTTAGGATGACATAATACGCGCTAACGGCACGTGGTCAATAGTCATTACCATACATTCATACATACAATCACGCCTTTATCCCCGGAGGGATAGGCAGAGGTGAATTAACACCCTCATTTCATCAATCATTGGATTCGGTCCCACGTAATAGGGGGTGAGCCTATTGCCGCTTTCAAGGCACTATTGTTGACTCAAGCCGTGCTTCCGAGGCTGAGTCAGGGCTGTATACATTTATCTGATGTTAAACAGCCCAGGTTTACCATGGCACACACTAATGACTTCGATGCTTTTCGAAGTTATGTGTGTATTTATCGCAGGTTTATAAGTGCCCGGTTAATGGCAATAGTTGTTCGCTGCAAACTGAATAACAAAAACTATATCGAGCGTATCATCAAATCAGCCTCGCGTAAACTCGGAGTCCTGAACAGAGTGAGACGTTTTTTCACGCCGGAGCAGCGGTGTCTTCTATACAAGACCCAAATTCGTTCCTGCGTGGAATACTGCTCACATCTCTGGGACGGCTCCGCAAAGTACTTATTAGATGCTCTCGACAGGTTGCAGCGACGTGCGGTCCGCATTATTGGGGATCCTGAGGTCACGAACACCCTCGAGCCTTTGCAGATGCGTAGAGATGTTGCGTCTTTGGCAGTTTTCTACCGTCTCTACCATGGTGAATGTTCTGACGAGCTCTTCCAATTAGTCCCACCCTCCCCTTTCCTTCACAGGACGACACGTGCAGGGCTAAGATGTCATCCATTTACGGTGCAGAGTATACCTGCTAGAACCAAGCGTTTCAGTGATTCATTCCTATGCCGCACCACTAAGACCTGGAATTCCCTGCCAGCTCACGTGTTTCCTTCTTCCTACAGTCCCGGGTCCTTTAAGCGGGGCGTGAAAAGGCATCTAATGAGGCCGGCAAGCTGAGTGCCACCACTGTTAACATGGTAAATGTTTACGATGGTGACCCTCTTTCCGAGACTTTGCCTTTAGCTTAACATCAGGCGAGGTGAAGTCAAATTGACGTGTCCTGTATAAAAGAAAAAAAAAAAAAGGTGCTAGCACCCACATTTCGCCAGTTTATGTTTAGGTCCCAATGTAATAGGTGGCGAGCCTATTGCCATTAACCGGGCACTTATAAACCTGCGATAAATACACACATAACTTCGAAAAGCATCGAAAAGTCAATGGTGTGTGCCATGGTAAACCTGGGATCGAACCCGAGACCTCGTCTCAGCAGTCGATTACCCATACCACTAGGCTACTGCAGATTTTGCCTAATGAAACTCTGTTCAAAATTCAGTCTCGATTTACGAAAATCAAATGAAATGTCAAATACCATCAAAACGTTTTCTTCGTTACATAATTTACAAGAAATGTATTTTAGCATTATGATCGTTTTTGAAATTAGAGAGTTTGAGATTCGATCGAGACTGAATTTTGATTTCTTTCTTTAAACCTCATAAGTCATAACATAACATAACTATACCGATTGGCGAACTCAATATCGTGTATATTTTGTTATTTACAAACGTACTCACACACACCCTGCCCTAAGCAGTGTCGGCACCAGACTGATCACTGAACTCTGAACCTCAGTCGAAGCATTTTCCGCCCCTTGCACCCTCCTGCCTACTGCACACTCTTGCCTATCTCCCACCGCCCGTGTCCCGTCACAACTGACTTGTGACGCTAATTATATTGAAGGTTGGAAGACAAAAGAACACAAGTGCCATGTCATATTGAAACTGAAAAGATCCTAAATGACATTATAAACACTTCAATAAAAAGAGATTTTCCTATCGACTGTGGTTCTCGCTTGCACCCTATTTTGCCTTTCAGCAATTTATGAGACTGCCTTTTTATTTCTATTACGAGGTCAGAAGTCACTTTCGTGACTTAGAATACCAGGCTCACATGAATCTATAGAAAGTATCACAATAAGCAATAGCTGTCAGCACTTGAGCAACATAGGTAGGCAAAGTAGGCTATCTTTGTTACCCCTATAGTGCTGTCTCTAGTTTATTTAAGGGGTAGTTTGGATATACGGCTTGTGAATGGGTTGCTATTACTACAACTATTTTATGACGTGAATCTATCCTCGCTCGGCTAGTACTCTGGTAGTTTATCAAGAAAATAGTTGATGAAATAGTGCAGGTAACGGTAATTTCTTGAGGTTTTAGAAAAAAATATTAATCTTGTACGTCTGAATAACAATATACTATTATTTTTACCCGACTGTCAAAAAGGGTTATGTTTTCCGCGTGTGTATCTTGTATGTTATATGTTTGTAATATTCTTTATTACCTCACATCTTCTGAACCACTTCACGAATTTCAATGATTATTGTGTCTAATAAAAGGCCCATTGAACAATAGAATTTAGAGCACGCTCAGTATGATCTGTGCATACTGAGCGTGCTCTAAATTCTATTGTTCAAATATGATGTCAGAAGCTCGAGATATTACAAAAATACATACAAGATACGCGTGAAAAACATAACGCTTCTTGACAGTCGGGTAAATAGGCTAATATTGGCTCAACAAGCCTATTTTTACCCGACTGCGCGACGCAAGGGAGGGTAATGTGTTTATCAGTCTATGTATGTATGTATGTATGTATGTATGTTTGTTTCTATGTGGCGTTCTAGAGACCAGATGCGTAGGCCGATTTTGATAATTCTTACGTCAATCGTTTCGTCTTAACCTTGCGAGTGTCACTAAAGACATTATAGTAATCAAAATTCACCACAGAGACAACCAGACGCCATATTGTCAAAATGAAAAAAAAAAAAGTCGATGAACTATGTCAAGTGGGGTGTCGTTGAATAGGTACTTTAAAATCATCTTTAGGTTCCTTTTATCATTTTTCATTTTAAATAATAATTTAGGATATATAACGATTTAAAGTTGTTTAACAAAACATTCATTCTCGCTAATTTTCATACTTATTGATTTAAGTTTTTATTTCAAGTATAAACGATAAATATGAAGGAAATTACAATGAGATATACATGTCATATCATAACTAAAAAGTATAAAATAAAACAAATGATTAAAAAATAAAAAACCCGACTGCCACTGAAAAGACCAAAATAAGTTTGATAGCAGGCGGTACCCATTTGCTAATCATAAACCGAAAGAAAATTAATGGGTACCGCCTGCTATCAAACTTATTTTGGTCTTTTCAGTGGCAGTCGGGTTTTTTATTTTTTAATCATTTGTTTTTTATAGTTTTACAGTGTTACATAAATTCGTAGCATTCAGTCCTATTCGTAGCAGAAGTGGCATAGCTATTCGTAGCTGTCGTAACCAAACTATATCTACTTCTCATAATACCTACAATACATAGCTCAAATTATAGCTTGTATAGAACAAAACATTCTTTCACTAGCGCGTTCTATATAAATAAATTATGAATACTCACCCCGTTTTACTCGATAATTGAGATTACTCGATCAAGTCGTCATATTGCGTACGGGTAGAGCGCATCATTTGGACTTTGGATTCGTAATATTCCAGAGCCTAGGTTTTTATCAAAATCAGTTTAGTAATTAAGGAGATTCGTCTTTACAAACTTTCGCACACATAAACTTTCCCAACATTCTGTGACAAATATCGCATGAATGAAAAACGTTTTTTTTTTCCTTTATAGGCAAATTGGTGAGTCACGTGTATTGTGCACCGGAGTACCAGGCTCTTAGCGTAGTTAGAAGGTGGCTGTTGCTTCAAACAGAGTTGTTGCCATGACAACAACATGTCGGCCCATAGTGTGCGTGGCATTCACGCGGTGTTGGGTGGGGCTTCAAATATACCCTCCCCTTTAACTTGGACGTGCACTTGTAGCTCTATACAAGACCTCTGGGAGCCTAGTGTTGGAAGTCAAAAACGTAGCCTTGAGATTGTGTGGCGCTGTTTCAAGAAATCTCTGAAAGTCTCCCCTAAATCTAGTAAATGAATGCCACAAGGGGAGTGTGGATGCAAAAGTCGAAAGCAGAAACTTTGACTTAGGAACTTTGTTTGGACTAGTTAGGAGATAAACATACTAAAAGTCCTGACCCCTCCGAGGTGAGCCCGAGGGGGGAGGGCACAAAGAAGGGCCCGTTTTTTGGTGTTTTGCTTACTTCTCGAGAACGGTGCTTTGTATGAAATTGTGTTGTATAACTTATTAAAAGTTAATTAAATTCTCTACAACTTTTTCTTTCGCACTTTGTATCTATCTCCAATCATTGCCTAGCTATGAGCTTCTAAGGGAAGGTTCATATCTGACGGAACATGCGTCGCGTATTATAGACGCTGTATGCTCGGCTCGACGCACTAACGTAGCATCGGTTGAGTGTGAACGGTCAAGTGTTTTTCTATACATTTGTCTGTTCTGGCGTTACGCAACCGATAATACGCGACGCATGTTCCGTCAGATATGAACCTTCCCTAAAGGTGGTCGATTTTCAAAGCGCTCATTGTAACAGTACAAATTAACATGTACAGCCTTATACCAGTTATACCACGATGAATGTCGAAATCGTTAGAATGTGCTTAAAATATGTAATAAGACTCCGTTAGACTAATTCATTAGCGTACAAGTAGCGCCATCTCTTAATTAGTTTTTAAACTAGATTTGTAGGCAGTGGTGTAGACAATTTAGCAGTTACTTCTACGCCATCTATGAACTAATATCGCATATTCCGTCACGAGTTTCTTGTTTTGTATTTAGTAGCACATATTGTCAATAGATGGCAAAAAGAGCTACAAAAGTGCAAATAATTCGTTGTCGAACATGTTTACACGAATATTTCAAGTCCATGGGCCATCCACGGAAATGATACCGTATACTTTTAGGTGATTGGCACACTGCGACGCGCGACGCGGCGTCGATCGTCGACGCGCGTGGACGCGAGAGAGCTAGTATAGTCCGAGAGATATTAGAATTTTTTTGGTAGGTAGGTGTGTGAAGTATATTCTAAAATTTTGAGAAAAGTAAAGTAAAGCCATCCGACCATTAGCTCGATAGCCCAGACTATATTAAGAACGCTAGAGATGAAAAGAAAATGATTAGAAGTGCAAGCTATTTTCGACTTGTTGACATGACATAGTAACTAATTTTTTTTCTTATATTCGTGATCAGCGTCATCTATTAACGCGAAAAGAGACGTAACTAAGAAAATGCCATTTAGGTTGAAAGTCGCTTGCAGTCTCTGCGTGTTCCGATAACGAGCCAAAACAGTGGTGTCGGCATATTGGGCATCGATATTTGACTTCCTCCGATCTCGGATATCGGATATTTGATATCGGACGTCAGTTGATGTGAAAGCGCTCTAAATTTGCCGTTAAATAGTCATGTTGCATTGCAATAATATTAATTTAAAATTCGTCTCAATTCCTACACAGAAATTTCTAACAGCTCTCGGACTAAAAATCCCTCGAAAAACACGCGCGTGAATGCAGATTTCAGTGTGCCATACCTCGCGTTTTCTGCTTGTACGCGCGTATTCTGCGGCAACGCGCGTGATTGCGTTGTCAGTGTGTGGGACCCCGCGTTTTTCTATACAAAATGAGCTCCGTAGAGGCGACGAGCGCGACGCCGCGTCGACGCAACAACGCTCGACGCCGCGTCGCGCGTCGCAGTGTGCCAATCGCCTAAACGAATATTTCAAGTCCATGGGCCATCCACGGAAATGATACCGTATACTTTTAGGTGATTGGCACACTGCGACGCGCGACACGGAGTCGATCGTCGACGCGCGTGGACGCGAGAGAGCTAGTATAGTCCGAGAGATATTAGAATTTTTTTGGTAGGTAGGTGTGTGAAGTATATTCTAAAATTTTGAGAAAAGTAAAGTGAAGCCATCCGACCATTAGCTCGATAGCCCAGACTATATTAAGAACGCTAGAGATGAAAAGAAAATGATTAGAAGTGCAAGCTATTTTCGACCTTATTGACATGACATAGTAACTATTTTTTTTCTTATATACGTGATCAGCGTCATCTATTAACGCGAAAAGAGACGTAACTAAGAAAATGCCATTTAGGTTGAAAGTCGCTTGCAGTCTCTGCGTGTTCCGATAACGAGCCAAAACACTGGTGTCGGCTCCAATACCCGATATTGGGCATCGATATTTGACTTCCTCCGATCTCGGATGTCAGATATTGGATATCACACGTCAGTTGATGTGAAAGCGCTCTAAATTTGACGTTAAATAGTCATGTTGCATTGCAATGATATTAATTTAAAATTCGTCGATAGGGTATGGCACAAATCGCTTCTTTCCAAGCTACCAGCCTTCGGCCTGCCTCCTAGACTGTGTGACTGGGTTGCAAGCTTCCTGCAGGGGCGCCGTATTCGCGTCCTTTGTGATGGACGAGCTTCGGAGTTCTTGCAGGTAAATGCTGGCGTGCCGCAGGGTTCCGTCTTATCTCCCACTCTCTTTCTTCTGCATATCAATGACATGCTCTGTAACGGAAACATTCACTGCTATGCAGACGACAGCACCTTACACGGGAGTTATTACGCACATCCTGCGGCCAAGCAGTCTGATATCGCGGAAAAAAGGCAGCTTCTTGTCACTGAGCTGGACCGGATCCTGGACCACATTTCTCAATGGGGCGCTAGGAACCTGGTCGAGTTCAATGCCAAGAAGACCCAGGCATGTGCGTTTACAGCAAAGGTATCTCCTTTCCTTCCCCTTCCCACTCTTCAGAGCACACCACTGCCACTGCAGGATCACCTCATTATCCTCGGTATGGATGTTCGCTGCAAACTGAATAACAAAAACTATATCGAGAGTATCATCAAATCAGCCTCGCGTAAACTCGGAGTCCTGAACAGAGTGAGACGTTTTTTCACGCCGGAGCAGCGGTGTCTTCTATATAAGACCCAAATTCGTTCCTGCGTGGAATACTGCTCACATCTCTGGGACGGCTCCGCAAAGTACTTATTAGATGCTCTCGACAGGTTGCAGCGACGTGCGGTCCGCATTATTGGGGATCCTGAGGTCACGAACACCCTCGAGCCTTTGCAGATGCGTAGAGATGTTGCGTCTTTGGCAGTTTTCTACCGTCTCTACCATGGTGAATGTTCTGACGAGCTCTTCCAATTAGTCCCACCCTCCCCTTTCCTTCACAGGACGACACGTGCAGGGCTAAGATGTCATCCATTTACGGTGCAGAGTATACCTGCTAGAACCAAGCGTTTCAGTGATTCATTCCTATGCCGCACCACTAAGGCCTGGAATTCCCTGCCAGTTCACGTGTTTCCTTCTTCCTACAGTCCTGGGTCCTTTAAGCGGGGCGTGAAAAGGCATCTAATGAGGCCGTCAATCTGAGTGCCACCACTGTTAACATGGTAAATGTTTACGATGGTGACCCTCTTTCCGAGACTTTGCCTTTAGCTTAACATCAGGCGAGGTGAAGTCAAATTGACGAGTCCTGTATAAAAAAAAAAAAAAAAAAAAAAAAAAAATTCTAACAGCTCTCGGACTAAGGCGATTGGCACACTGCGACGCGCGACGCGGCGTCGAGCGTTGTTGCGTCGACGCGGCGTCGCGCTCGTCGCCTCTACGGAGCTCATTTTGTATAGAAAAACGCGGGGTCCCACACACTGACAA
The DNA here is from genome assembly GCA_914829495.1 of Eilema sororculum. Taxonomy (NCBI): domain Eukaryota; kingdom Metazoa; phylum Arthropoda; class Insecta; order Lepidoptera; family Erebidae; genus Eilema; species Eilema sororculum. The sequence goes on from OU618534.1 coordinate 27,176,940, forward strand.
CGCAATCACGCGCGTTGCCGCAGAATACGCGCGTACAAGCAGAAAACGCGAGGTATGGCACACTGAAATCTGCATTCACGCGCGTGTTTTTCGAGGGATTTTTAGTCCGAGAGCTGTTAGAAATTTCTGTGTAGGAATTGAGACGAATTTTAAATTAATATTATTGCAATGCAACATGACTATTTAACGGCAAATTTAGAGCGCTTTCACATCAACTGACGTCCGATAGCAAATATCCGATATCCTAGATCGGAGGAAGTCAAATATCGATGCCCAATATCGGGTGTTGGAGCCGACACCACTGTTTTGGCTCGTTATCGGAACACTCAGAGACTGCAAGCGACTTTCAACCTAAATGGCATTTTCTTAGTTACGTCTCTTTTCGCGTTAATAGATGACGCTGATCACGAATATAAGAAAAAAAATTAGTTACTATGTCATGTCAATAAGTCGAAAATAGCTTGCACTTCTAATCATTTTCTTTTCATCTCTAGCGTTCTTAATATAGTCTGGGCTATCGAGCTAATGGTCGGATGGCTTTACTTTACTTTTCTCAAAATTTTAGATTACTTCACACACCTACCTACCAAAAAAAATCTAATATCTCTCGGACTATACTAGCTCTCTCGCGTCCACGCGCGTCGACGATCGACGCCGCGTCGAGCGTTGCAGTGTGTCAATCGCCTAAAACTCCCTCGAAAATCACGCGCTTCACGTTTTACGCGCCTTCACGCCCGATTTCTGCTTGTACGCGCGTATTCTGCAGCAACGCGCGTGATTGCGTTGTCAGTGTGTGGGACCCCGCGTTTTTCTATACAAAATGAGCTCCGTACAGGCGACGAGCGCGACGCCGCGTCGACGCAACAACGCTCGACGCCGCGTCGCGCGTCGCAGTGTGCCAATCGCCTTAAACCTTTTAGTCTGCATTCCATGATCTATAGATTAAATAATAAATAAAATATTCTACAACATTCTACACAACGCTATCTAGACCCATGGTGAGCTTAAAACTAGTTTGTGTTATGGAATCTAGAATGCGCATAAACATACTTAGTGGTTAAGGAGTCGGCCTTACGATCGAGAGGTCCCGGGTTCGATCCTGGCCATTACACTAGCGACGTGAACCCACTCCTAGCACAAGCAATTTAGCTTAGTTGGAGGGGTTAGAGGGAATATTAGTAACTTCGGTTCTAATATTCTTTTAAAAAAAAAAAAAAAAAAAAAAAAAAAAAAAATTCTTTTGTAAATACATAAATATTATACATAGAAACACTGAAAACACAGGAAGACTAATACAAATAAGTACCTATAATTTGCACTGGGCGGGGATCGAACCCGCGTCTCCTGCGTCACCTGCGTAGTAATCGCGTTCACTACCGCCACGCCACAGAGGCTGTATGTGTGTTCTTATTTCAAATCGTATACATACCTACATACGCTCACGCCTATTTCCCTCAGGGGCAGGCAGGGACAACAGCCCGGTACTTGCTTCTATCCTTATTGTCATTAAATTTTTCATGCAAGCCGATGACGCCAATCTTTTTTTTGTTTTTTTTAAAGCACACTTCAATTTGACTTCTCCTCGCCTGATGTTAAGCTAAAAGCTAAAAGCTAAAGTTATAATGTAGGTATTTTACACCTACTACTACGCCTGTTGGGGGACCGGGTGTAAGGGGACCGCTACCGCAGCCGAAAACCTCTAGTAGTAGGTACTCCAAGTACATAACACATTGGCATAAAAATAAAATCTATTTGGAGAAAACAAAAATAGCAGTAAGACCAGCTCTAATATATGGTTCCGAGTGTTGGCCTATGAGAAAGATGGATGAGCAGAGGGTCCACGTTCCCGAGATGAAAATGTTGCGTTGGTCAAGCGGAGTCACTAGAATGGATAGAATTAGAAACTAGTATATCCGTGGTACGTTGAAAGTTGCTCCGATACAAGACAAACTACGCGAAAACGGCCTGCGCTGGTACGGGCAGGTGATGAGACGGGATGATGACCACATGAACAAGAAAGCGTTGACCACTGGGGAGGAGAAAAAAGACCGAGGACGACGAGAGGGATATGACTAGTACTAATATACAAGGAACAGACAACCCGCAACCGCACGGTGTGGCGCAGAAGTACTAGGAGAGCTGACCCCAACTTAAATGGGATAATAGCTAAGAGAAAGAGAGAGAGAGAGAGAAAGAGAGTTCTGTTGTTACTTTTGGGTTTGGGGTTAAACCTAATAAGCGGACCCCCAGCACACAAAACTTGTACCTGGGAAACCGTAATCGGCTCTCCTACTCCGAGTATTCTTGTTATACTTAGAGTAGGTAGCTACTTTCATAATCCTCCCTATAAAGGAACTGGTAGTAGGTTCAAATATGAATAATTGCTGAATCATGATAAAAGTTAGGATACTATTTTTACGGTCGGTGTAACCTGATCGAAACGTCAAGCAAATTCAATTTATATATCTATACCCATATACCATTAACACGTTAATTTCCGTTATCATTATTGTATACTGTTAATTCTTGAATTCATTCAACTTTAATAGTTTTTTATAGGACATAAAATCCTATAAAAGTTGACGAATAAAAAGTATTTTATAATCAAGTAGGCTACACAACAAATAGGAATCGTAATTAATCCTTTTTCCTACTAAGTAATATTATAACCGCGAAAGTTTGTGAGTATGGATGGAAGTAGGTACATAATGTATGGATGGATGTTCGTTACTCTTTCAGTAAAAACTACAGAATGGATTGAATGAATTTTTACAGCATTATGTATGCTAACTATACTGTTTAAAAATGTTGTATGTTTACTATACATATATACCTACTGTGTAAAAATGTTTAAAAATGATTGTAACATCATTCATTGATTTCAATAGTTCGTAAGAAAATCGGTAGATGACTCCACCGTCGCATTAAGACGTATAAGATGGGAAATTTGAATCACATCGAGCGTGTCTTGGGAGCCGAATTGGTCAAGCATTCCCCCTGTAAGGGAAAGACTGCGGGTTCGAGTCCCGCCCGAGAAGATTCTTTTTCCCTATGTATACAGAATGGATTTTCGTGAAACTTTACAATAATATAGCTTATACTTCAGAATAACACATAGGCTATATATCATCACGCTACTACTCAAGTAAACGGAGCAGTGATCATTAATGCCAACAAATTCGGCCGGCATCGGCATATACGCAGGAGTGACAGTGTGGTTATTTCTGTTGCTGTTTAGATAACTATATCATTGTATAAGATGGTGCAGCGGGAACGGGATCGGACGCCACGTGGGTGGGAAATAATTGGCGGTACGAAGTTCGCCGGGTCTACTAGTATGAAATATTGTTTGAATGGATGGGTAGGTACGATTAGTGTTTTAAACATTTAATAAGCTCAGACACGTATAAAACAAAGAATCATACAATATTCTTCAATCATTCAAACTCCTCCACTCAACGAGCCTCTCGCACTCCACGTCGTAGCTCCTCAGCTCGTCAATCTCTAGCTCAATAACATCCACAGCATCCGGACAAATTTCCGGATCAAAATCTGGAATCTCGTCATAATACTCCACAGAACTGAACATGTACTCTGTTCCTCTCCTACTCTTGAAGATCTTTTCTTTTTCAACATCATCTTCTTCTTCTCTGCTCCTGACATCTTTAACTTTCAATTTTATAATTGGAGTAGTTGCTTGATAACTCTCTTTCTTACTTACAGGTTTTGTGGCATCGCTTACGTTTTGGATTACTGGAAGAGCTTTTGTTTTAGCAGTCTGTGCATCAGTAACTACCGGGGTAACAGAATGTTTAGTTGTTTCGTTCAATTTACTCTCCTGTTTCTTTTCGATTTTAGAATCTTCTTGACCAACTTTACAACTGTCTTCGAATACATCGGACGCGTTGAATGGTAGAGGATCTGCAGACACAAACTTGACTAGGGAACCATCGTTTTGCAGAGTTTTTCTGTACCGAATTGCTTTATCTTTGAAGGTCTCTCCTGCACAGTCCCTTCTGCCGTCCATTTTGGCGTATTTGAGATGTGCGACATGCCATTCGTCATCATCGTCAAAGTCTTTATCAAATCTGTCTGCATCATAACGTCTGTGTGAGTCACTTTTGCTACCCGTTGCTGTCTTAGTAACTTCTGAACCAGTTTGGCACTTAACTCCCGTTATTGTTAAAATAAATAATATTTTTAACTGAAAATCCATTTTTATGAAACGTTCACATTTATCAGCTTCTAACAGCAAAAACAAAATGTGATTACTGAGCCCATGTTTTGAAATGGTCGGTAGGGCGTGCATTTAATAGAAATGAACACACGTGATATTTAATATCTAGAATTATGAACTACGTTTTCTTCGTGTGGTATTTCCTGCGATGATTTATAATTCTTTATTCTTCATATAATATCCGAATTGCCCAAAATTCGAAATCTACCAAAATGTTTTGAACGATTGTGTATTTTTATGAGGTATCTAAACAGTATATTACTAGTAACTATTATTTGACAGCCTCCGTGGCCTGGCCGTAGTGCACGCGACTGCTACGCAAGAGGCGCGGGTTCGATTCCCGCTCGGTGCAAATATTTGTATGCGTGAATATGGCTATTTGCACTGGTCTGGGTGTTTCTATGTATAGTATGTATGTATTTACAAAAAAAAAGTATCTAAGTATATTTATCCGCATTCTAGATTCCATAACACAAGCTATAAAAGCTTACCATGGGTCTAGACAGCGTTGTGTGGAAAGTTGTGGAAAAAAAAAAATGTTAACACCTCCGGCTAAGCTAAATTGCTTGTGATATTTGGGGATGGGGGTGCACATTGGTTGTCTGTTGGATGGGGTTTCAACTAGATGCCTACGATGCCTTTTTCCCTCGGGGTTGACAGAGGCGAACGTAGACAAGTATTAATTTTCTCGATTAAAATTCACAGAATCAAACACACATTGCGGGACTTTTAAGAACAAGGGTTCTTAAAAGTCCCGCAATGTGTGTTTGTGTGAAGAAGATATATTATGTGATTCACATAAAGTGAGATAGAATAATCAACACTCAACAGTATTGTTGTGTAAGTATTCCATCCCTATGCGATGTGATTACTTACACTTATACCACACGTGCATACTAAACCTATAATTGTCTCAAAGAATACTATCAATACTTAAATAGTTAAAAGACAGTATAGAAAACTACTATCTCCACAGATAATATACGCGCCAATGCACACACACAAACATATAAACGAACATAATCTGTGCAAACAATTCCTAATAAAAGTATACAAGCGAACCCGCCCATTATAAAGGCATCATTGACAGATCGTTATCTGCGTGCTAACTAATCCATTCAACTTCGGGTAGCGTAACTACCCTCCAAACGCCGGGAAAATACTTCAATTACCCTCCCACCCCCCGCTCCGCTTGCACCCCCCATCGAGAGATCAAAACAGCCCAATTACAGAGCCCACCCTTTAATAAACCCTCGTTTGCTCAAATCTGAAATAAAGACAGATAAATAATCAACAATTTTGAAACGAAAAGCTACAAATTAGCATTTGTTTGAATAAATTGAACAGTTAATGCGACTCTGAGACCCGGTCAAAGTTGTCTATGCTTGTATTAAGAGAATACAAAAGCATTAAAGCGCTTTAGAAGAGCTTGATAATTCTCTATTTAGTTAGGTTGCAATAGAGTGGGAGCGCTGCAGCGGCTGTGCAATCATTTCCAAAGTTAACAACTCGCTAAGAGATGTAAATTGCGAGCGGTTGGCAGCCGTGATTCGGAATGGCGCCAAAATATTTGCATAATTTGAAGAGAATAGAATGTCGGATCGTGAAATGGAGGTTGATTGAAAAGCTGTGGGTGATTTTAGATCATTTTATTTGATATTACCACAGATTGTTATTGTAAGTTGCGAGAGATTGATGTTATAAGTTAGGTAGGTATGATGACAACAAGTTTATATTGTTACGTTTGAATATAAATAGTTAAAAGCTGAATAAGTAGATTAATATATCGCCTTTGTACATACTCTTTGAAATGTTTTATGTATGATTTCTGTAGGTACCTACTGTGTGTGTGCAATAAAAGATTAGGCAAGTAAATAAGTATTATTTTAATAATTATTAAAATTTACCTAATGCATAAAGCTATTATAATGAGTAGTTCGTTGTTTCGTCCTATAAAGATTCGGCCCAATAGGACGAATCACAGAAATTAAAAATAATTAAAATTATCGTTCACTGATTCGTCCCATTGATTTTTTTTCTTTATTTTATACAAAATTTGTATGAAGTAGTAACGTCAGCAAGGAAAATGCTTAAAATAATATTGCGGAGGGGTAATAAGATTAGTATTATTTGAAAGAAGACTGGTGTCGCAATTTCAAAGTGCGATATAAGTCTTCTGTGTTGTAATACACCATAATATTTATATATATTCTTATAAGTATCAATGTAGATCAACAGACGATACTTGAGCTATCAAATTTAAATTTTAAAATTATTATAATATTAGGTCGGCAGTGCACGTGTGACTCCCCTGGTGTTATACACGTACATAGGCCACGGTAACCACTTTCCATCGTGTATAATTTCAATAAAGACTCTTCCCATCCGTCGTGGGGGTATTAAGGTAGAACGCGCACGGAATGTGCCCAGCGGACTGGCAGTGACCTCCACACCATAAGGCTCATATCGAAGCATTTCAGCTAGGCCAGTTGTTGCTTCCAAATACCCTTAACGACTGTCATAGATGTTCGTATGGCTACCGGGACCGTCAGCTTAACGTGCTCTCTGAGGCACGAACAGATCAATGCAAGTATCCCTATTCATGCATACAAATATTTGCACTAAGCGAGGATCGAACCCACGCCACCTGCGTAGCGGCTGCGTTCACCACCGCTAAGCCACGGAGGATCTTGCTACTCAAATTGAGCATTGTACGCGTCGATACGGGGCGAGAGGGACTCTGTAGCGCTAGCGCTTGCTGCGTGAGGACATGTCAAAGTTTATTTGGGGTGGTCACGATACCCCGCGAGCGCTCGTGTTATACTTTCGCGGAGGTTATTTTATCAGCAAGGTACCTGATTTCAATTATTTTATGAAAGTAAATTATTTTATTGTGCATTTACTATAATAAACATATATTGATGTATTTATAAGCATATATTTAATAGCTTTTATTTTCACAAACTTTTATTTAGGTACCTTTTTGTGTTCGTATCTAACATTTTTTTCTCAAACTTTTTGTTTTCAAATGTGTTGGAACGAAGAAGTTATCTGATAATGAAGACGATGTTGCAATGGATAGTGATGCCAGCTTGGATGAAGATTTTTAGTGGACACGGCCGACCAAATGTGTGGCAACTATAGTACTTGTTTAAATGATATGTTCAGGTTGGCCATTATGATTTTTCTTTCATATACTGGATACTTCTGGCATCAATGGCAATGTTATCTACAGTTGGAATATGGCGCAATCGTAACGTAACAATAAAAGGCCTTTGAAATCATTGAGTTTGAGCATGCTTCAAGGTCACCTTGGAAAAATATCTTCTCAACCAGGGTTACTGAACTCAAGAGGATGTTGAATGCTCCTGGACCGAGCAGGAAAGGAATGTCACCAACAAATAGCAGCGCTGTATAGTTTGTCCACGCTCTAAAGAGTATAAAACCTCGAGTCACTGCATTTTTTGCAAACAAACCATATGTCAAAAGCACATGAAGTTAATTTATAGTTATCGTAGCGAGACATAAGATTTTTTAATAAATTTTGTTATGTAATAATTGTATTTACATTTTTAATAAGAAAGTTTATGTTAAAAAGAAGAAGTTTTTGTTTTTTTGGTTCTTCGAGGAGAAATGTCAATCATCATCATCATATCAGCCACACATAGTCCACTGCTGAACATAGGCCTCTCCCATAGACCTCCAGAATGACCGATCTAAAGCAGCCCGCATCCAGCGCTTCCCGGCGACCTTGATGAGGTCGTCCTTCCACCTGGCCGTTGGGCGTCCCACACTACGTTTGCCCGTACGCGGTCGCCATTCCAGAACTTTTTTGCTCCATCGGCCATCTGTTCTGCGCGCTATGTGTCCCGCCCACTGCCACTTCAACGAGCTAATCCGCTGGGCTACGTCGGTTACTTTTGTTCTCCTACGGATATCATCATTTCTGACGCGATCACATAGGGAAATACCGAGCATAGCCCTCTCCATAGCTCGTTGAGCGACTTTGAGCTTTTGTAGGAGACCTATACTGAGGGACCACGTTTCACATCCGTAAGTCATCACTGGTAACACACATTGGTTAAAGACTTTCGTCTTTAGGCACTGAGGTATGTCGGACGAGAAGACATCTCGTAGCTTCCCGAACGCTGCCCAGCCGAGTCGGATTCGTCGATTTACCTCGTCTTCGAAGCTGGAATTGCCTACCTGGATCAGTTGACCCAAGTAGACGTACTCGTCAACAGCTTCTAAGACTGAGTTCCCAACATGCACCGGTAGAGGCGCAACATGGACATTTGACATAACCTTCGTCTTGTCCATGTTCATCTTAAGGCCCACCTGTTGGGATACTCTATTGAGGTCTTCGAGCATGGTGTTTAAGTCTTCCAGCGACTCTGCCATGAGGACAATATCATCGGCAAACCGAAGGTGAGTGATATACTCGCCGTTTATGTTGATGCCACGTCCTTTCCAGTTCAGTAGCTTGAAGACGTCTTCCAAGGCAGCGGTAAACAGTTTCGGAGAGATAACGTCTCCCTGTCTAACGCCCCTTTTCAGTGGGATTGGCTTCGTGCTCTGTTCCTGTACTCGGACCGACATAGTGGCGTTCTGGTATAAACACTTCAAAACTTCGATATAGCGATGATCTATCCGGCATCGCTGGAGAGACTGCAACACGGCCCATATTTCGATCGAATCGAAGGCTTTCTCATAGTCCACGAATCCTAAGCAGGGAGGCCGGTTATACTCTTTGGTCTTCTGTATAACCTGTCGCAGCGTGTGGATGTGGTCTATGGTACTGTAGCCTTTTCGGAATCCGGCTTGTTCGGGAGGTTGGAAGTCATCGAGCCTGTTGGCGAGACGGTTCGTAATAACCCTCGAGAACAGCTTGTAAATGTGACTCAGGAGCGTGATGGGCCTATAATTCTTCAACAAGATATTGTCGCCTTTCTTGAAGAAAAGGACCACCACGCCCCCGTTCCACGCTTCCGGCGTTATGCCTTCGTGTAGGACGGAATTAAAGAGCCCCTGAAGGACCTTTAATACCGGCGTTCCGCCCGCTTTCAGAAGCTCTGCTGTAATTCCGTCCTCACCCGCCGCTTTGTTATTTTTTAGCTGTTTGAGGGCCATTCTAATCTCGTACAGGCTGATGTCCGGGATGTCTTTGGTATAATGTCGGGTAAGCTTGGCTCTAGGATCTTTAACCATGCCCGCGGGCTGTTTAACCGATGTATATAGCTGCCCATAAAACCTTTCGACCTCCCTAAGTACCTCTACCGTTGTCGTTGCCATGCCGCCATCCTCCGTCTTCAGCTTCGTCAACCGGCTTTGTCCAACGGACGCATTCCTTGCAAACACTTTGGAGCCTTTGTTTCGCTCTATCGTCTCCTTAATATTTTTAGTATTATAGGATCGAATGTCATGTCGCAAGGATTTCTGAATGCGTCTGTTGAGCTGCCTATGTGCCTCAGCATCAACGGAGGTCTGTAGGGGCATAGATCGACGTTTGGCCATGAGATCAAGGGTCTGGGTCGAGATCTTCTGAGGTTTTTGTTTAGAGCGAGACCTAAAGAATTTAGATCCCACCGTTTGGACAGCTTCTACCAGCGCGTTGTTTACCTCGTCCACTGAAACGCGATCCTGTAGACAATCGAAGCGATTGGATAGTTCAAGTTGAAAGCTCTTGGAGTCCTGGACATCGGCATGTGACGGTCTGAGTGTTGACTTCATCAGACTTGACCTTTCTAGTCTAGGGTTAATATTCAATGTACCCCTTACGATACGGTGATCGCTACCGGTTTTTACACGGCTGATCACAGAGACATCATTGAATATTTGCCTCTTTGTCGTCAAAATGTAGTCAATCTCATACGCCATGTTAGCGGGGCTTAGCCAGGTCCACTTTCTCTGGGGTGGCTTTTTGAAGAAAGAGTTCATCGCGAAGAGACCTTCTTTCTCCATAAAGTCCGCCAGCATGTGGCCCCGGTCATTCCGCTGCCCATATCCAAAAGGCCCCACTCTCAACTCCCCATCGCTTCGTTTGCCCAGTCTCGCATTGAAGTCCCCCATAACAACGGTGAAATAGGTTTTGGAAGCATGTATGTCCTCATACACTTCCTCAACCTCTTCATCGGAGTATGACTTGGTGGGCATGTATACCTGGATGACCTTCAACGAGTATCTTTTGGATACTCTGAGTATCAGGTATACCACCCGACTCGAGATACTCTCGATGAATATGACGTTGTTAATAAGGGACCTGTGGACGAGGAACCCGACACCATGCAGTGACTTTCTGTCACCCTCCCGGTGGTAGAGTAGGTGGCCGGACTTAAGGGTTGTCGTGCCTTCCCCAGCTCTTCGCACTTCGGACAACCCCACAATGTTCCAGTGCAGCCTACTCATTTCCTCTTCCACCTCGAGTAGCTTCTCGTCAGTCCTCATCGTGCTAACGTTGTGCGTTACCAGGGCCAGTTTCCGTTTGGGGTGGTAGCCGAATCTCTGCCGGGGATTCTTCGCACCCCCTGCCCCGTCGTTACCATGACCGCTACCGGAGCCAGGAATAGCGGGACTGCCGGGGACTAGGGGCCTGGTCTTATTCTGTCTATCCATTGGAGGTTTTGCCATACTCGCCACGCTTGGCAGCCGGGTTGGCGAGCGCGGTATTAAGTGAGAATGTATCACAAAGGACGCCGCTGCCCATCTTACGCCTGCCTCTTACGACATTCACGAGAAGAGAGGGAGTGGTCCTATTCTATGCCGGAAACCACACGGTTTGAAAAATGAAAGGGAAAAGGAAATGTCAATATTATGAATGAAAAGCCTGATCATTATAATGTCTTGTAGATCAGTAAATAAAGGTGGTGTGATTCCATTAACTGCTATTATATATACATAAATCCACTTTGAGTATGTGGGGTGGCCACAAAACCCTGCGAGTGCTCACGAGGCTAAAAACCACGCGAGTGATCGAGGGTTAATAGCAAATCAAACTGTTTTATAGATTCAAATTATTATCTTCCAAACTAATAATGTCTACCAAATATCTGAACAATCGGTCAACAGGAAGAGGGGAAAATCAAGGCTTTAAGATCATTTTAAGTAATTTGACCACGGGTGCCGTATCGCACAAAGTAAGTGGAAGAAAAAGAAAAATTATCGCGTGAAGTCCCGAATAGGCATAAATAACCATGAGTTTACACCGCGATAGCTTAAAAATAAAACTATGTATGCAACCCATGCACCGGGTACGCCACGATTGTATGTCTATACTGGACATGGCTGTTTCAGTAAGTATCTGCATCGTATAAGCCGATAGCCGATAGGTTAGGTACCCGAGTGCCACCACTGCTGGGGCTGCTCCACAGAAACGTCGCTTCACACGCTGGTAGGACGTCCAGAGAAGATAGAGCTGTGCCACGTCCTCCAAGTAGCCCTTAAATTGGAAAGCCCCACGCTGCAAACCCTGGTACTGGCAATGGTCGGCAGCGTGATTGTGTGAAATGCCGCCGTTTTCTTTTGTGTGGTGGTGAATATCGTAAAACTATCTCCATCCTCGATGAGCTAGGACCTGGGAGTTATAATTGGGCTTCTTATATTCGTACGCGCCTCTCTATAGGAGATGTACATTTCGATCCCCAACAACACCTCGAGGTTAGTAGTCACTAAGGTCGGCCAGGGTGTCTGGGATATCCTTAACAGAACGTATTAGATTCTCCAGCCACAGCGACGGAACAACATACAGTTATAGTCGGTGTGAGTGTGACATATCTACCTAACTATTAGGTTTCCGTGAGTTCCGTTCACAAATATATTTATCTTGAAGACTATTGTAGTACAGTCAGCATCACATCGATCTTGATGAACAAAGTAGGTACTCAAAATGATCTTAAAGCCCTGATTTTCCCCTCTTCCTGTTGACCGATTGTTCAGATATTTGGAAAACATCATTAGTTTGGAAGATAATATAATTTGAATCAATAAAACAGTTTGATTTTCTTTTAACTGACACTGACTGTACATCTTTTCAGTAAAATCATCGAATCATCACAATAGTTCCCTTATCTCTCATGAATGAAAGGAAGTAATTTCCCAAAAGTCTCCAAAACTAAATGGTACATTAATGGATTGCTACTACATATACCGTCGTCGACCATCGGCCTATCTCACCATGGAACCGCAGGTGCATCTATGGGGTTCACACACTTTGCAGCTTAGGTGGAGGGCAACGGCCACCCGGAGAGATTTGACATTCGGTAAAGTGCCCAAGTGAGGCGAAGGCAGCGCGTGCAATCATGCTCCTGAAACTGGCTGTGACACTGTCCGTAGTGTTGCCAAATCTGCGCCCGTTGCACTCTTCACCTACTAATCTCTACAGCTGTCCGCAATGCTTACATCCTGCGAGCAAACCACGATGACTCAACATGACACAACAAAGGGCACGGTCACCTCGCCACCATTATTGAGGAGAAAATCCTCGCTTAGTGCAAATATTTGTATGCATGAATATGGATACTTGCATTGGTCTGTTCGTGCCTCAGAGAGCACGTTAAGCTGACGGTCCCGGTAGCCATACGAACATCTATGACAGTCGTTAAGGGTATTTGGAAGCAACAACTGGCCTAGCTGAAATGCTTCGATATGAGCCTTATGGTGTGGAGGTCACTGCCAGTCAGCTGGGCACATTCCGCGCGCGTTCTACCTTAATACCCCCGCGACGGATGGGAAGAGTATTTATTGAAATTATACACGATGGAAAGTGGCTACCGTGGCCTATGTACGTGTATAACACCAGGGGAGTCACACGTGCACTGCCGACCTAATATTATAATAATTTTAAAATTTAAATTTGATAGCCCAAGTATCGTCTGTTGATCTACATTGATATTTATAAGAATATATATTATATAAACATTATGGTGTATTACAACACAGAAGACTTATATCGCACTTTGAAATTGCAACACCAGTCTTCTTTCAAATAATACTAATCCTGTTACCCCTCCGCAATATTATTTTAAGCATTTTCCTTGCTGACGTTACTACTTCATACAAATTTTGTATAAAATGAAGAAAAAAAATCAATGGGACGAATCAGTGAACGATAATTTTAATTATTTTTAATTTCTGTGATTCGTCCCATTGGGCCGAATCTTTATAGGACGAAACAACGAACTACTCTTTGTTTTGTAATAGCTTTATGCATTAGGTACTGAGTAGGCACCTAAGTAAAATATGTGGGGGCATACCGGCCGGGGGCAACCCGGAATGGGAGCATAACGGCCGGACCCGATTAGGCTGGTTTTATCGTTACGCGTTTCGGCAGCGCCGTTGGAGCGCGCGCGTTCAGAGATATATGGGAGTAGATGTTGCGTTTTTGTGTCGCGCGCTTGGGCAGCGCCGTTTAATAAACGCGCGATGTTCGACAGCGCTGTCCAAACGCGCGCTGCTCATTCGCTTCTACGGCCAGTGTAGGGATGCACGATTTTTCTCTTTGAATCGATTTTTTGGATCGTAATGGATCGTAAGCCCTTGAATCGATTCGTGGATCGGATCGTATTGTCTTGAATCGATTTCATGAAAATCGAATCAAAATTTGCATTAATTTTAACAAATAAAACATTATTTTACACAAATTTTAACTTTAATGAAGTCTAAAAAAGAATAAAAAATCACATAGAATAAGGTATATACCTATTTAAATAAACTGAATATGAATATTTTTTCAGCGGTCTAGGCAATTCCTCTAAATAACTGAATGCATAACAGAACAATAAATGTTGTGCAAAAAAACCAGCTGATTAACTAAACATGTCCCATCCCAAAAAAACTATAAAATCCCACAAAATGGGAAGACCTTTTTTATCGAATTCACACCAAAAATGCGATTCATACGCCGTATTTATGATTTATAAAACAAAAATATGAATTTCTTATCAAAAATACTAACTGGCACAACCAATTTGTACAATTTTACAACTAATCTCTAATATGTTTTTTGACAATGATAACAGTGCTGGGTTAGGTTATGTTGGAATTGTGACCACAACAAGCCATTAGGTATCACTTAATGGCTTGTTGTGGTCACAATTAAAAAATTATTACACAATTAAAAACACACGAAATATAAACTAATACATGAAAACCAATCTTATAAATGCCAATCTTTCACGTCCAAACTTTAAAAAAATAGTAATTGAGAAAGCCTTTTCGGCAGCAGTCTGTTGCGACTCTCATCTAAGGTAATATTAGCGAGAGAGATAAGACATTCTGATGACGTGGAGGTAGCCACAATCGCCAAATATCTTAAGGCCATCGTACCCAACTGCTGCCATACTATTCTTCTGGTCGACCAGTAAGATAGCGGATTAGATTTCCGATCAAGCAAAGGTTCAGAGAGGTACTGCTTCAATGACGACTCCAGTCCAGTGTATCTGCTGTCGGTGTCGATGTATGTATGTGCCTCTGACATAGATGACATTTGGCTTAAGAATTCATTGTGATGCCATAGACCATCGGTTTCTTCAGTAACAGTAAAATCAACGATGACTTTTCTGAACTCCATCATATTTCATTATTTTGCCTATCGATTTGCTTGCTTTGCTTCGTACCGTCATAAAATAAACATTGCAGACTATGATGACTAAGATAGATTACAAACGAATGGCGAAACACAAATAAATTTAAGGTAACGGCATTACTTTGTAATCGAACTTTGTTTATTAAAAATAATAAATCTTCACAGTAATACATTATCGGTAATACGATCCAAAGGATTCGATTCACTATACTTTTGAATCGATTCAAATGAAGATCGTATTGAAGTGAATCGATTCAAAAAATCGCTAGATCGTATTCCCTTGAATCGATCTTCACAAAAATCGCATCGTAACGTGCATCCCTAGGCCAGTGTGCGTTTTAGTGTGACGCTGTTGAGACGCGCCGTAGGTATAGTTGTGTAAGAAATGAATTACATCGATACGGGACGAGTAATCGAGGAAGTTCGATCCAGAAGGTGTTTATGGGACCCGGCCGATGAATTATACAAAAATAAGGATGCAAAAAATAAAGCCTGGGAAGAAATTGGAACTACTCTTTTTCGCCGTTGCCTTCTTTTCCATAAAAAGTAAATAGCCAGTACTCGACTCGCATTAACCTTCATAATATTGTACACGATTGTCTCACAGCAGCGGAACGCGTGCTACTAATCTCGTTTTATAGTGCACCGCTGTTCAAACGCGTGCTGTTAACAGCGCGCTGCTCGACAGCGCGCCTAGCGGCGTGACGATAAAACCAGCCTTAGATCTTGAGAAAGGACATAGGCTATGTTTGGTCGCGATAACCGACATCCACGCGGGCGGAGCCGCGGGCAAAAGCTAGTACTACCATGAACCATCAATTTTTCGACCTAAATAAAAAAATAGCCACCATAAATATTTTCGCGGCCCAAGCAACGGACATTTTGTTAATTCAGAAGAATGTCTACTAATGACCCTCTGATGATATTTGCACGCATTATGTCAATTCTATATCAAACGTCAGATAACATAGAAGAATATCATACAGCAGTATTAGTTATAGAATAATAAACACATTTTTTTCCAATTCGTATTCCAAATTCAAAATTTAGACATGGCGAATGTCGGATCAGCTATTTTTATATGGTGGATTGTATTCTTAAATTTTCTAATTTTCCGCGCAATTTTCTTCATTTTTTCTTTCATAAGAACCTTCTCTTAACAATAACGAACACAACAAAAAAAGAATTAGTGAAATCGGTTCAGCCGTTCACGCGTGATGTCGTGACCAAGGGAAATAGGGATTCATTTTTATATACTTATATATATTTAAGATATAAAATTTCATTCAAATAGAAGTACCTAATCGAAATTACGAGAATTCCTGCAAACTCCTCCAGTTCTAAATTGCTCGTTTCAGGAGTAGGTTCACATTCCTCTTCCTCATTCCTATGCCGCACCATTAAGACCTGGAACTCCCTGCCAGCTCACGTGTTTCCTTCTTCTTACAGTCCCGGATCCTTTAAGCTGGGCGTGAAAAGGCATCTGATGAGGCCGTCAAGCTGAGTGCCGCCACTGTTAACATGGTAAATGTTTGCGATGGTGACCCTCATTCCGAGACTTTGCCTTTAGCTTACCATCAAACGAGATGAAGTCAAAGTCCTTTTTAAAAAACATTGGTAGTGTAACGAACCAGGATTCGAACCTGGAACAAGTCGATCGTGATTGGAATAGGTATATATAAGTAATAAAACACTCGTAATTTAATCATCTGTATTGTTAAATTGATAACACTGCAGAAGACTCTTAATAAGTAGGTGACATGAGTCATAACCTATCAACACAAAACAGTTTTAAACAATCATATCTCGTTAAGGCCGTCCGCTGCCTCATGCGTATGCACGCATCTCATTATCATCATGGACACATAATTTCCTAATGACATTCGAGACCAGGGTGAATTCAGAACTCAAATTTTGCCCTCCAGCACACGTGTGCAAGTGTGTCTTTGATACTTACACACCATTAGCCATACCTCGCGCCAAATGGATTAAGAATAATGTTTGTTGACTGAATTGGGTATTCTACTGACTAGTCAAATTAGGTACTAAACTTTATACTAAACGTCAAAACGATAAGTTTTAAGGTAAGTATGACAATTTATTTGTGATGTCATAAAATGTAATAGTTAAATCATTTACTAATATAGGTTGGGGGATTATTAAAAATAAATAAACCGATAAAATAAGAACCGACGCAACTTTTACCACTCTTTTACAATTCTTAATTTACCGCCGCCGTCCCCAATAACATACTGACAAATAAAGATAGATCGCATCTACGGATAAAGTGCTCGGTTGTTTAAATTCAAAACATAGTAATTCCTATTTCACACCAATTTCCGAAAATAAAATTATACCGCGATGCGCTTTCCCGCAAAAAATCTGTTCACGCGCCTAACAATTAGTATTAGCAAACGCATCATGTGCAACGACTGCGGACTAGATTTAAGTAGGTTCAAAAGTTGTGATGAATCACTGGTTCCGCCATTACAATTTCATTTATTAGACCTCAAGCATCGTTTTATTTTGCACCCTTAAAATACCCGTGCTGGACCCACATAGTCCCGAACATTTGGTCACTTACGAGCCATATACCTTCGAGGAATAAGGATCAGCGTTATTCAGCCTGGATTCGCATGAAAAAAGGGAATATCGATGTACATGTGAAGACCGGCACACGAGGTGCATTGGAATGCGGATGGTTTTATGGTGTTTAAGTCTAGATTGGTTAATTATTTGTAAACCCAGCACTCATACAGGTATTATTAGTTGTAAACAACGCAATTACAAAGGTTAGTACAAATCTATAATTTGTTATTTGTTACAAATATCAATGACGACGTTCTTAGTGCATAGTGAATGACTTGTTTGCGCCAGTCCAGTTGAAACCATACATAAAACTGTATAGTTAGCCGATGGCTTCATTGTTTTAGCTTGATTGAGTAATATAACACATTCACATAGTTTATTTCGTCAAATTTAGCATAGGAAGTCATTATAATATAAGTACTTTCATCATTACCGTATAAGGGCTATTGTCTAGCTAGACCGATAAATAAACTAATGAAATATTGTGTCATTGTCAAATTGTGATTATAAATAACCTTTCTATTAACTACTTGTTAATGCGAATACAAGTAAAACTTAATAATAAGTATCCTTGTCATATTTAAATTGTTAGCTTAATATTGTTAACCTGTCAGTAGGTTTCTTAGCACAGTTAGTGCAGTATATAAGTAGTATTACACAATAAGTTCAATAAACTCTTATCATTAAAAACCTACATGTACAATTGGCCTTAACTTAGGTGCAGAATTGTATTGATATAGCATCCCTACACCTATCATCGATTTGTTTGCTACTAAAGGCTATTAAATCTAGTTAAGTGATTACAGTAAATTAATTTAGCATTGTATAATTCCAGGTGACTTGACCGGATTCCCAGAATGACTACAGCCGATCAACTTAAGGAATTTACTAAGAAACGAGGCAGTTTCAAGGGTCAATTAACAAATTTTATTAATTACTAGCTTTTGCCCGCGGCTCCGCCCGCGTGGATGTCGGTTATCGCGAAAAAACATAGCCTATGTCCTTTCTCAAGGTCTAATCTACCCCTATACCAAATTTCATCAAAATTGGTTCAGTGGTTTAGGCGTGAAAGCGTAACATACAGACAGACAGACAGACAGACAGACAGACAGACAGAGTTACTTTCGCATTTATAATATTAGTATGGATTCCATCGACCACAGTCACATCGTTGTTCATTGCTTTACACACAGGTAGAGAAGAGGGGCGCAGTGCGCAAGAGAGCAAATACAGCATTGACTGGGATGGGGTCATATAGCCTCATTTTGCTATATATTCCTAGTATTCGTAAGCTTGTTTCCAGCAGATGATGTAGATACTTCCAAATTGATACTGGAGTTGATGTCCACGTGGCGGATTTTTCTGGTTTTGGTCTGATGAAATTTAACGGAACTGAGAGAGACTGAATGTGGGCAGAGATGCCCACATTCAGTCTCTTTTATATAATAGCAGCAGCGGTATCTTTTATATACCTAATACATAGGTTGGCTTCTCCTGGCGTACTGTTATCATTTCTGGGATAGATTTATCTACGTATTAGACGGAATCGATAATATCGCAGCGGCGTGCGTTGGTAGTAATCAGGTCACTATCATTGTATAATGTCTGCAGTTGCATAAAGACGTTGTCTCTCTGGCTGTATTTTACCATTTCTACCGCACCACGGCGAGTCAAAGAGCCTATTAGGAGTCTTTCAACTAATCTCTCCTTCCTTCCGTCAGTCACATACGGTAGAAATAATGCCACCTCGAACCAAGCTGTTCGGAACTTCATTTCTTTATTTTTTTATATAGTACACGTCAATTTAACTTCACCTCGACTGATGTTAAGCTAAAGGCAAAGACTCGGAAATAGGGTCACCATTATAAACGTGTACCATCTTAACAATGGTGGCACTCATCTTTATGGGATCATCATAAGCCTTTTCACGCCCCCCTTTAATAACCCGGGACTGTAGGAAGAAGTAAACCGTGAGCTGGCAGGGATTTCAGGTCTTTATGGGGCATAAATGGGGCATAGGAATTGGTCACCAAACCGCTTGGTTCTTGATGGAATATTCTGATCCGTATGTGGATGACATCTGAGCCTTGCATGCGTTGTCCTGTGTAGGAAAGGAGAGGATGGAACTAATTGGAATAGCTCATCAGAACATTCACCATGGTAGAGAAGGTAATACGATAGGGACAACTATCTCCCAGAATACGTAATGTGCTTCAGAGAAGGTGCAACGATTTACTTCCTCCATGAGCGCGGCTTTGATGGTGATAGCTTAGGCTACCCATCACCCTAGCCGAAGCAATCCCTGCTCTACACGTTGAGACCGCCTATTTATGATAGGTAACCAAGGCAGGTATACTGGGGTACCTAACCCCAGAATACCCCCAATGCCCCATTCCTCTGTTAAATTTTAATCGGTTTGATTCCAATATTGCGCTTGCGCCGATGTGATGGAATCGGTATCAATGTGGGATACCAGTTTCAGTTTTATGACTTCTCAGGCGAGTGGGACCACTTTTTCATTCTCCGAAATGAAGAATTTTGTATAGCTAGATCTAAGAATATTATATAATAAGTTCTACTATTACTGTCACACAGCCTAGTTTTATGTACTACCTATAGAATACTAAGCATAGAATTTATATTTTACTTCAAATAAAACTATAAATACAATAATATACAACAAATACACAATAAAATAAAAAAATTTAAACAATAGTAAATAAAAAAAGAAAAATTATCTTAGATGGATTCGAACGCGACTCAGCTAAGTTATAAATCCACCGCAGACGTACTGAGCCACAGTTACCATGAAATCATAGTGTGAAATAGACGTTTACATATTATGTCATAAAAACATTCTGTCCCATTCCTTATTATAATAGCGTGATGATATTAATTATGAAAGCCAGGAGTCTTTTTACCGAACCAGCTGCTTACTAATTTGTTGGATTCGAGAGAAAATCGTTCGAGAATAATGTGAATTCTATCGAGACACCTGCTGTGCCGAAGATTCTGCAGTAACCTGACCTGACTTGGCTGAGATGTAGAACTCTGGCCTCTCGAAGTTCTTCAGATTCCTATGACCGAAATAATATCTTCTTGTAAGCATTGTTGCTTCTTTATTGGTTCGATCTATTCACACAATCACAAATTTTTAGCCGTGATATGCTATTATTGACATAACTTTTTTATTTAAGAACCGATTTCAATAAAACAAACACTAAATGTTAAGTGAAGCCTACCACATAATCTGATAAACAGACAAACAGACAAAAATTTCAAAAAACGTTGATTTGGCTTCTATTACGTTTATAAAGTCCCCCTATAACAATTTTTCTCATTTCCTTTCCATGTACAGACATCGATCGTTTACAGATTTATTATATGTATAGATTGCCTGGAATTAAAATAGCCATTGACTTCTACTGTTGCCAAGGAATTGCAATTGCGTATTGGTAAGATTGAGGCATTGTATGAACGTTTTGACGAGGTACAGCTACAAATTGAGTGTTTGGTTGACGAGGTGAAACCGCAGTATGCTGCACGAGCTGAATTTGAGAGTCAGTATTATAACGCGTTAGCAAAGGCTCAGGAGAGGTTAGGCGAATATTGCTCACAACAGTCTTGCGATAGTAAGAGTATAGTTAGTAATAGGAAGCCTGTCAAACTGCCAACTATTCAGTTACCAAAGTTTAATGGCTTATATGAGAATTGGCTTGAATTTCGGGATACCTTTACTAGTCTAGTACATTCTAATGATGATATAG
This sequence comes from Eilema sororculum, assembly GCA_914829495.1. Taxonomy (NCBI): domain Eukaryota; kingdom Metazoa; phylum Arthropoda; class Insecta; order Lepidoptera; family Erebidae; genus Eilema; species Eilema sororculum. Next base: position 27,198,112 of record OU618534.1, read on the forward strand.
AAGACATAAATAAGTATCATTATTTGCGCGCCTGCTTGGAGTCATCCGCTGCTGTAGTAATTCAATCTACAACATTTTCAGCCAGCAATTATGATCTGGCATGGAAGTCGTTGTGCGAACGGTACGATAATAAAAGGTTATTAATCCAAAATCACGTTGCTACATTATTTAACATTGATAACATACCTAAGGAGTCGTCTATTAATTTAAAACGTTTAATTGATCAGCTAAAGAAAAACTTACGTGCTTTAGAGGCTTTTTAGCCAGTTGGACAGTGGGATACACTATTAATATATATTATTACAAAAAGTTAGATCAAAGGACTTATAGGGAGTGGGAAGAGTACAAAGGTCGTTTAGGTGAAGATAATTCTAATAAGTTTGAAGAATTCATAAAATTCTTAGGTAATCGTGCAGACTTATTAGAAACGTTGGAACTTTCTCACACTAACCCTATCAAATCGAACCCTAAGTTTAAGTCCATGGTTTCAATACCGCAAAGTAATAAATCAACACTATGTAATAGTGACTCACCGAACAAAGTGTGTCCTAAATGTAAAGGTGATCATCCACTATCCACTTGCTCCCAGTTTCTTGCTCTTAGCAATGAAGCCCGACTTAAACTACTACCTAGCTTTAAGATATGTTTTAATTGTTTTAAGTCAGGTCATTATGCAAATCACTGCAAGCGTCCGGGTTGTAACATTTGTAAACGCCGGCATAATAGCTTGATACACGTAAGTGAGTTGAAGCCTACACCCATTAATACACAGAATGAGAACGTCAGCGTACCTGTAAGTATGCCGTCCTCATCTTCTCCGTCCGTGTCGACTAATATTAACCCCAGTGGTCACACCTTATCGGCGAATGTCATGTCGTCCGAGCAGCTTGATGTACTATTATCAACCGCATTAGTTAAATTATACGACAGTGATAATCGCGAACATGTTGTCAGGGCAGTTCTCGATAGCGGTAGTACATCGTGTGTTATGACGGAAGGTTTGTGTTCTCGATTAAACTTAACTCCACACCATATAGATAGATCTATTCTGGGCATAAATAATGTAACTTCACACGTAGGTAAGACTTGTCGAATTAATATGAAGTCTTTAGATGACAGATTTGATTTCGACTTTTATTGTTTTGTTTTACCGTCAATTACTAACAATGTGCCCAGCCGTGAGATTGACGTAACTCATATTAATATACCCACAAATATTTGTTTAGCGGATCCTACATTTTATAAGCCTGCTGCCGTTGATTTACTGCTAGGCGCTGATCTCTTTTGGGATTTGTTAGGTTCGCATAGAATAGACTTAGGTAATAAAAAGCCTATACTCTGTGAAACAAAATTAGGGTGGATTATTTCAGGTCCTATTTGTCGTAGTCACATCTCCTTACTTTTAAGTGATCTAAGGTGTCATTTTGTTAAAATGTCAGACGAGCATTGTTGTTCTAAAACCGACAATGAAATCGATTTAACGCGCTTTTGGCAATTAGAAGAACTACCTTCATTTCCGTCATCTCAATACTCATCTGAAGAGAAACAATGTGAAGAACATTTTATCAAAACCATGTCTCGTCTAGAGGATGGTCGTTTCTGTGTGCGGATTCCATTAAAACAAAATCCAAATATTTTAGGAGACTCTCGTAAAAGAGCTACTCAATGTTTACTTTCCTTAGAGCGTAGGTTGAAAGTTAAACCTGAATTACGTAAGATGTATTACGAGTTTATGTCCGAGTATGAAACTTTAGGCCATATGTCTGAATGTCATACTCTTGACTCCAGTCCTGGTGGTTATTATATACCACATCATGGAATCCAACGCGATCAAAGTACAACTACAAAGTTAAGAGTGGTGTACAATGCTAGTAGTTCCACGGCGTCAGGAGTTTCATTTAATGACATTCAGATGGTTGGACCGACGGTTCAGGACGACTTATTGAATATACTTCTGCGTTTTAGACAGCACAAATACATCTTGGCAGCTGACGTCGAGAAGATGTATAGACAGATCGTCGTACACCCGTCTGACAGGTACTTACAGCGTATACTCTGGCGTAATAATACTGATGATCAAATAAAAGAGTTCCAGTTAAATACTGTTACGTACGGTACTTCCAGCGCACCCTTTCTCGCGACAAGGTGTTTAAAACAATTGGGTTTATAGTGCAGGAATGAGATAGTAGCTGAAATAATCCAACATGACTTTTACGTTGATGATTTGCTCACTGGAGGGGATGATTTATCTCAGATCATTAGTATACGCAAGGAGGTAACGTCAGTGTTAGCATCAGCAGGCATGCCATTACGAAAATGGCAATCAAATGAACCACAATTGATGTCAGATGAGTCTAAGACACCTTTTAATTTAAATATCGGATCTCATGAACCCAGCAAGCTATTAGGGCTTGGTTGGTGTGCAAATTCAGACGAACTTTGCTTTCCGATAGGGTCGTTAATACCTAAAGGCAATACTAAGCGAGACATATTGTCCGCAATTGCACAAATATTTGACCCACTCGGTCTTTTAGCTCCAGCAGTAGTTACTATGAAAATATTACTGCAACAATTGTGGCTGCAAAAATTATCCTGGGACGAACCTTTAAACTCTGACATACTAAAACGTTGGAATGACATTGTTAAATCATTACCTTTAATAAATAATATTAGAATTCCTAGAATTATTGCATGTGACTCATATAGAGTATGTGAGTTACATATTTTTACTGACGCGTCAGACCTTGCTTACGGAGCATGCGCTTATGTTCGTACTCTCAACGACAACGGCGAGTTAGTGGTTCGTTTACTGTCAGCTAAGAGTCGTGTTGCCCCTATCAAGTCCTTGACCATACCAAGGTTAGAATTATGTGGAGCTTTAATAGGTGCTCGACTTTATGAGACCATTGTTAGGTCATTACGGGTCACTATCAACGAGGTTTGCATTTGGACCGACTCCACTATTGTGTTGGGGTGGTTGAAGATGCACCCTTCTAAGCTTCAGCCCTTCGTGCGTAATCGAGTAGCTGAAGTTTTAGATAAGGCTGGCAGTTATACGTGGCGACACATCCCAACTGAGCTGAATCCTGCAGACCTACTATCCCGTGGTGTAGATATTAGTTCCCTGCAAACGACGAAGCTATGGTGGAGTGGTCCAGACTTTCTTAGTTATGAACCATTAAAGGTACCTACTCAACCGAAATGTGTTGCAGCATTGTTGCCAGAACTTAAACCCGATGTTTCTCTGACCGCTGTAGTTGACAGTAGCGAAACGGCTAGTTTTATTAATTTTAGCCGATTTTCTAACTATTCAAGATTAGTGCGTGCAGTAGCTTAAGTTTTTCGTTGGATTGATCGTTGTAGAAAGCGTCCAATATCTTCAACATTTTTAGCTGAAGGTGATTTAAGACGGGCACTTAACTTATTGATTAAGCAATGTCAGATAGATTCATTTCCCGAGTATAAAATCTTACAAAATAATCAAATGTTACCAAAAAAGAATTCCACCTTGCTTAAATTCAATATTTATTTAGATGAGCATGGGATTATGCGCGTAGGTGGACGCATTAATAATTCTGATTACCACCATGATAAAAAACATCCTATTTTATTACAGTCCACTCATATTTTCACAGAATTATTATTCAATTTTGAGCATCGTAGGTTAATGCATGCTGGCCCGCAGTTATTACTTGCCTCAATCCGGGAAACTTATTGGCCTATAGGCGGTCGTAACCTAGCAAGAGCGTGTTATCGTAAATGTGTTCGCTGTTGTCGAATGACAGGCAAAACTATTACTCCAATTATGGGGAATTTGCCACGGCAGCGTATTTCTTCCAGTGGTTTCCCTTTTGAGAATGTAGGCGTAGATTATGCCGGGCCCATTATGTGCGCTAGTCGCCAAGGCCGAGGATGTAGACTAGTAAAGGTATACATTGCAATTTTCGTATGTTTTAGTACCAAATGCGTTCATTTAGAATTAGTTGGGGGTTTGACGAGCAATATATTTTTAATGGCATTGTATCGATTGATATCTCGACGAGGTAAGCCTCTTCAGCTGTTCTCTGACAACGGTACCTCGTTTGTCGGTGCTTCCAATGACTTAGGAAAGTTTTTAAAGGAGAATTGCAATTCCTTAGGTGAGAGTATGGCCAATGAGGGCATTACTTTTAATTTTATACCGGCTTATAGTCCTCATATGGCTGGTCTCTGTGAATCCGGTGTAAAGTCTACCAAATTTCATTTGCAAAGAGTGCTGGGTAATAGTAATTATTTCCGTTGCCATTCTGACTAGACTAGATTATTGTATCTACATCTCGCAATCCGTTAATCTGTCAATTAACCTATATTGCACATTTTGGAAATAAGTACTTAATGTTATATTTTACATCGTTTACTTAACTAATAAGCCTACATCTTATATCTAAAAGTAACTAACAAATATCTCTAAAGAAACATTAACTACTTATGTATTAAGTGGGGCACTTAGCTATATTGCTCCTTATATCTATTCTGTGTAACAATGTGAAACTTATGAATATTATGTCAACTATTTGTTGTGTTTAGGTGTCAGTTTTTACATAAGTAATTGTTTTAGTAACTTCTACGGAAAGTAATGTAACAAAGACCTATTAAACATAAGTGGAAAACATTGTCAAAATGGAACTACATTATTAATATTTACATTTTAAATCTAACACAGGGAAACCATAACAGCTATTAGAACCTACATAGTCGAACGTAGCCAGGAGTCAGCAGAGAGTTTTGAGGGTTCAAACTACCTGCATTCATCTACAAATTGAATATCCAAAATATTACTTTTTCACTAAATAATAATGTCATTTCACGCACATTTTCGTGTTTTTCTTCATCGTAACGTTAATTCCGATTGCATTTTCGATTCACCTGAAAGTCTGAAGTCCACTATTCTTATGTTTGTTTTTTTTTCTCATAAACTCCCTCAAAATTCGGTCATACTATCGACGATGTTCCTTGAGTCTTCACGCAAAATTTCCCACTTCGTCAGTGGTAAGGGGTCCATATAACCCGATTCCTGTCTGATTCCCAATGCATGACGTAGCATGACATTCATGACTACATAGAATAAATTTTTCCACCGACCTTCTTTTTGAAATTATTCACCCTTCATCACTGCTAGGTCCTAGCGACATGTGCCGTGTTCCTTGTGACACAGCTGCACCTACAGGTGGCAGTGCATGTAGGTGGGGTAGGGCGGCAGCAGCGCGCAGGCGAGCGGCAGCGCGTGCGCCGCCAGCTCGCGCTCGCCGCTCGCCGCCTGCGCACGCAACTGCTCCAAGCGGAGTTGGTTCTGGCGCTTCCATTTTGTCCTAGAATATCAGATTGTTAGGAGATGCATATAGGTGGAATCTACAGCTAATAATAAAGGTACAAGCGAGGTTTCAAGAGGCCCTGTGCCTGGCTTGCAGGTGTGATTGCGTGGGGCCCCGAAGATCATGGTAAAGAATCACAAAAACAAAACTAACGACTTCCGAATATAAAAGCAAAAAAAACCCGTCTGATACTGAAAAGATCGATTAGATTAGATAAATCTTTATTGTACACCAATTAATACAGTAAATGTATGGAAAATGTATGAAATATGTACAAATGGCGACCTTATCGCTAAGAGCGATCTCTTACAGGTAAGTTTTATAGCAGGCGTTGCCCATTAATTTTCATTCAGTCCATGATTTGTAAATGGGTACCGCCTGCTATCAAACTTATTTCGATCTTTGCAGTAGGTATCAGGCGGGTTATTTTAGGTTTTTTGTATGATATAGTTTATAAGAAATCTTAGAAAGAAAGATAGAAAAATATTTTATTTAAGTACCACACAGCGTGCATCATACAAATAGGTTTTAGTTCCGATATTATGTGTTATATATATTTTTGTAAACTCCATTTACTAATCTACATTTACCTTCATTTTGAGACCCCACTCGATAAGTTCGATTGAAAGTATTTGTTTCACAACATACAATTTGGCGTCAAAAATTCATTATATACCTAACTTTTATTCACATTTCATGGGTCCAAGAACACTTGGGCAATGAATACCTTTAATTTGAGACATTAATCATTGAAATCTTGGAAGTGGGTCAGCAGATATGAGGTAATAAAGAATATTTACAAACATACATACAATATAACCCTTCTTGACAGTCGGGTAATAAAGACTTCCAAGTGACGCAAACACAATTGATTCAATCGTTATCGAATAGCTCGTAAATGTAGGTGGAGGTGTTATTCATGGGTGTTAATAACATCCACATTTCACCAACTATAATTTTCGGTCTCACGTAACAGGAGGCGAGCCTATTGCCGTCAAGTAGTCACTTTTTGCTTACAAGTTTTTGCTTGTACTGTGTTTGTTTCGCACTCAAGTGTAATTTAAATGTTTTCTTTTTTTTATGACCAGCTTTGTTTATTTATTTATTAATTTACCATTATTTTTGTTGCTTTTTTAATCACTGTCATACTCGCGGCCGCCTTTGAAAACCAGCGCTGTCCGCCTGCAATACCACGCGGACAGCATTTACGCTGAGAGGCGACCATTATTATGCACAGTTGTGTTTCCTTTATTTTTTTATTATCGTTTTTTGTGTGCACACTAAAAAATATTTTCTTTCTTTCTTTGTCTTGGGCATGTTTACCGTCGGATAGAGAACAACCCTGGCCCTTAGTCGCCTGTACTACACCCACAGGAAAAGATAAAATGGCCTTTTTCTACTCCAGCGGGAACCAATAGGTACCTCGTATTGTTAATTTCCAAAAGGATCTTTAAAGTAAAGTGAAAAAAAACTCCTTTCGGACACCGGGCAATACGTGTAGGGCTTAGTTACATGCAACCCGCATACGGTGCAAAATATTCCATCAGCAACCAAGCGGTTCAGTGACTCTTTCCTTTGCCGCACCTTACCAGCTCACGTGTTACCTTCTTCCTACAATCCCGGGTCCTTCGAGCAGGTCATGAAAAAGCATCTGATGAGGCCGTCAAGCTGAGTGCCACCATTGTAACACGGTACATGTCTGCAATGGTGACCCTCCTTCCTGAGACTTTGCCATGAGGTGAAGTGAAATTGATGTGTCCTATGTAAAAAAATATCTCCTCACCTTCTGTTCTGGTACCAGGTCTTGACCTGCGTCTCGCTGAGGCTGAGTGCCTCCGCCACGTCGCCGCGGTCGGCGACACTCAGGTACTTCTGGCAGCGGAACTTGCGCTCCAAGTAGGCGAGCTGGGCGTGCGTGAAGGCGGTGCGCCGGCGCCGGGGCTTGCGACTTGAGCTGGATGACGCTGAGGGGCGACTGGACTGGCGGTCTAGACGAAATAGGTATTTTTGGGAGTCTTAAAGACCTAAAACCACAACTAGAGGGCTACAAACTATATTTCCTTCTTCCTACAGTCCCGGGTCCTTTAAGAGGGGCGTGAAAAGGCATCTGATGAGGCCGTCAAGCTAAGTGCTACCACTGTTAACATGGTACATTTTTACGATGGTGATCCTCTTTTTTTGCCTTTAGCTTACCATCAGGTGAGGTAAAGTCAAATTGACGTATCCTTTATAAAATAAAATGAAGAAATTTTCTAGCATATTTTATTTGGTCTGGTTTTACCACTATCTGAACTAGATACGTAGGTATAATTTACCAAGTTTAATAATACAAAATACTCTGGAATGGTGATCTTTTGGGTTTCAACTAATCTTCTTACCATCCAGCGAAGTGTAGTAATTGGAAAGCGGCTTCTGAGACCAATAAGTCATTGGGATATTTTAAAAAGAACTTACCAAATTATGAATCGGAATATACGGTATTCCACAATTGACCAAATTGTAAAAAAATATATTATTAACAATTTATGTTTTCAGTGGTATTCAACATTTTGTCAACTTTGTTCAGCAATTCAACTTATTTTTTCTACTTTTCAATTTTATTATTATTCGTAAATTTACGTTTGATTTCTATAAACGTTACCTGCTGAATCCTGCACATTCCGCTGTGTACTTTCAGCAATAACTGACGCGAACCCCGCCAACAATTGCGACTGGAAAGAACTCTTCGTCAGATTCATAGACCTGCCATATATACTGTCTGACAAAGTCCCGCTCATGTGCTCATAGCCTCCTTCATTCTCATTCTTCTTGCTATCTCTGTCTGGCCTGTACAGATGAAAAAGACCGGTATCGTACAGTTTCATTCGGTCATCCGATCGGTTTTCGTACTCATTCTCATCATCTTTGAATGGTGAACTGTAGTTCGTTTGATTGTATTCTAAAGGTGATGAGCGTTCTGTGTCCTCTCCATCTAATTTATCCTTGTACTCACTAGCTTCGAGAGAATATTGTGATTTCTTGGGAGTAGATGTTTCGCTTCTATTGTCACCAACAGATATTTCATCTTCGGCGTCAGAAATGTCCGGATTTTGGCTCGTAGTTGAATTGCATCGTAATGACTCTTGATCTTCGTCGGTTTGGGTAATGCCTGAGGACAAAACACATGCTAAGTATAATCATTAAATTCAACTATAACTACCAGGACAGTATGACATTGCTCGTGAGGGTTAAACACGTCATGGTACTCATGTTAGGCCAACTAATCTTGTTCATGGATTTTCATTCGCCGCCATCGGTAATACCTAGCTAATCAAATTTCATGTTACCAACCACTTTTAATGTAAATCTTACAAAAAGTAATTAATAAAAATTTGAAAATGTTTTTGTCCTCTGACCATTACAAAAAAAATTAAATACCTATTGATTATTTATTTATTGTAACTAACTATCCTACAGTATTTGAATGAATTTTATAGCATTAAGTATGCTAACTATACAAATCGAATAATTCTTACGAACTATCGACGAACTATAACTACCTATGAATAATTTTCATCAAAAATCAATGTTTAAAAATGATTATAAAATGATTCACCACCACCACCCTCAAAATAGTCCCGCCGCTCTAGGCTCGTACTGGCCCTACCCAACAAGCAAATTAGTCTTATAAGGTTGAGTTTATTCAGCTATTCGGTGATATAAAAGTCGAGTAAGTGTGAATTATTCAGCACGTGTCGTATAAAAGCATCTTATATAGCATTTTAGTTATTCAGCATTTCGTTCACATAATGATGCTGAGTAAACGTTTACTCTGCATACTTATATGACTAAAGTGTCGTATAAGTTTTGCTGTATAAGTCGCTAGTATACGACGCTTATGTTACTATTTCGTCGAGTAAAAGCACATTATATAGCTTTCTTGTGACACAGTCGAATAAAAGCTACATCGTTGCTTTTATACTGCTATTATGTTGTATAAGTTGCATTCATACGACTATTACAAGCCTAGTGCCAAGTGTCGTATAATTGCTTGTACTGCTCAATTATCACTTGTCTTAGTTTTCTTGTGTACAATAAGTGGTTGATTGAATAAATAAATAAACAAAAGATCTTTTTTAGAAAACTTTTTAGGAAGGTCTAAGGAACCCTAAAATATAATCAGCGTGGTATCATGGCGCTTATACTGCTAATTTGCTGTATAAGAAGCTATTATACCACCTGTTAGCAGTAAAAATGGTGTACAAATGAATGTTGATATAAAAAATATTTGTTATTATATTCATGTTACTAAGAATTGAAGGGGGGCGTTAAATATTTATGATAAAACCTAGTATATTTCATCAGAAAACTTACCTTCGCAATACTTTGCAAACCTATGCGTGAGTTTACGAACCTACATTTGGTGCAACCTACAAATTAACATGTCTGCTAAATAAATTGTACTTATAATTTTTAAAACACAACACGACGCACTTGCTTAATTTAACAAACAAACGTAACATAAAAGTCATATAAGTTACAGTTATAGCGCAACTTAAGCTTGTAACAGTCACTCCGGCGACAATTACGTGACGATGTAACTGAAAAAGTTACCTTTATACGATGTCTATGTGACTGAATTGCTGAATAAAATGGGCCCAAATCGCGTTGTATAAACGTTTTCATTACGTTTATACGACTTCTATTAGGAGCCAAAATGCTGAATAATTTGCGTTGCCGCGACTACTACACGATATATTTTTGCTAGTTGGGTAGCCTACTATACCTACTGGTAAATCCGCCACTACCTACCCTTCCTGAAGTAAGTTGTTAAAATGTAGTTTTTCCTTAAATTAAAGTCAACAAAGAGGTTAAAGCATCGCTTGACATTAAGACTTGACACTTAACCGCGAGCACAAACGGAGCGCACAAAGACGCAGCCCGCATAAAGACCTCAGTTTTAAAAAGAAACTGCCATAGACACGAATTTTCTGCTCTAATTAATGCCTCGGGGCGTTCTGTTTCACTCTCGAGCAATTGAATACGACGTCTGTGAATGGTGTGCTTTAGCGCGCGCGGGAAAACTCGTCTATGGATGCGTTTGTGTCTTTTAATTTGCGTGAAAATGGCGGGCGAGCGCGTCCAGTATACCGGTTTCTATGCTTTTCATGGGTTTTCTTTCCGTAAACTTTTGTGTAGCACGTTGTTAATGGCGATGCCGCAACACGATTACTTGTTACAGGCCGGGGAGGGCAGGGGAGTCGTGGTAAGGGCTTGTGGAGTGTTTCTCTCGTTATAATATAGCATAAATATGTTTAGCGTGCACTCCTGCTCGCCTCGAGAGGGTCTTAATGCTTCCGCATGAGTATCTTTTACGAAAACATCGTTACGAAGATCATTGTGTACAAAATATATTTCTTAACTGAAAATATAATTTGTGGATACGTGTTTCTAGGTGAGAAGGTAACTATGTAAATAATAGATATATAGTTTCCTGCAATTTTTATTAGTGATGACTTTATAAATAGAATTTATTTAAGAATTAGCGTGGGTTGGAGGTCGGAGTTAAGATTAAAAAGGTGGTTCTCTCTGGAAACCTTTTCCCTCTGTTACGTATATACCTCTGCCACAGATTACATTATAGTTGGTACTTACTAGCTGTTGCCCGCGACTTCGTCTGCGAATAGCTCGAACCAATGTATAAAGTTAAGTCATCGTTATATTTTCAATTATTTATTATGAAGATGGTCTTATTTGAGTGACCATCTAGGGCTATCATAATAGCCCTAGATGGTGGGCTAATCTACCGATAACTATGAAAGTAACCTGGCTTCTTTAATGGGTAAGGCGAAAGGGTTTTGAAAATTTACTCAAAATATAATCTTGTATCCGCATTTACTTAGTAATGTTCATCAGTTATCATGATTGAAATATCCTTCTTTCCTCTCAACACCTTAAAACACGCTACTACCACTTACAAACTTAACAAATAATAACATAAATTACAAATTTAAAAACACTCGACACTCCCCATCGTTAGCAACCCGATATTTTTGTATTATACTCCGTCCATTATATTATTGTATTTTAGACAGCTCACTGACAGTGGTCTGGTCGGTATAACTTTGTTCTAGCGTCAACACCTGAAAATCCTAACAAAAATTAGGCGCCAATTCGTCATTTTTTATTGACAAAGTCACGTCAGCCAAAAAGCAATTTTAGGGATGTAGTTAGTCAATCGACTGTGTTTTTATTTTATTAACTTGAAAATGTCACAATTGATATCGACTACAGAAAATTTAATTTTTTAAAGATTACATAACTGGCAATGTTTAACCGATTTCTAAACAACAATTCGGATGTTTATAATTTTTTATATTTGTATTATTTTTACGGAAAAATATTTTTTGTAACTCTATCATTTGTTGACGGATTGTTCATTCTTCAATTCTTTTTTTGTTTGAAAAAGGTTTATGGGTGATTTTCAACAAGTGATTTTTTTGTATCATTTCGGTGAGATTTTTCTATTACAATGTCTTGTTAATATATTTTGTAACGAAAATAAACTTTAATCTTATTTGTAACATATGCGTGAGTGGACATCATGTAACATCAAAACTTACTGAAATATTTAAGATTGAATTTTTGGGAGCCCACAGAAATGAAAAGTGTCCACTAAAATGATAAATCGTCCACCGAAATGACTAGACTGTGCACCGGAATGAAATTAGCCCACTGAAATGATACAGCCAAGGACATCATTTATTTTTAGGAGGATTCCGTAGATTGTCTGAAACGAATCTAAATAAATTCCATAGAGATATCACTAGACTGTATTTGTGATATTTATTAAATATAAGATCAAATTATTATATTAGAGAAAAAAAGTTAATTTTTTTTCGGAACGAGTGTTGTGTTCTTACCCGACTGCGCGACGCAAAGGAGGATAATGTGTTTATCAGTCTATGTATGTATGTTTGTTTCTATGTGGCGTTCTAGAGACCACATGCATAGGTCGATTTTGATAATTCTTACGTCAATCGATTCGTCTTAACCTTGCGAGTGTCACTAAAAACATGACAGTAATCAAAATTTACCACGGCGAAAACCAGACGCCAAAATTTTGTCAAAATGAAAAAAAAAATAGATGAACTATGTCAAGTGGGGTGTCGTTGAATAGGTATTTTAAAATCATTTTAAGGTTCATTCTTCATTTAAAATAATAGTTTAGGATATATAACGATTTAAAGTTATTTAACAAAACAGTCGCTAATTTTCTTAGTTATTGATTTTAAGTTATTATTAAGTTATAAGTTTTTATTTCAAGTATATACGATATGAAGGAAATTAAAAGGAGATAACAAAAAGATATACAAGTCATATTATAACTAAAAAGTATAAAATAAAACAAATTATTAAAAAATAAAAAAAACCCGACTGCCACTGAAAATACCGAAATAAGTTTGATAGCAGGCGGTACCCATTTGCCAATCATAAACCGAAAGAAAATTAATGGGTACCGACTGCTATCAAACTTATTTCGGTCTTTTCAGTGGCAGTCGGGTTTTTTTAATTACTGGTAATAATAATAGTGTTTTGTACGTAAAACTTCAAAATGTACTAAATCAACTCTTATATTTTTACGACACAATGATTTAATAAGAAAAATTATAAAAATAATGTAAGTATGTTCAAAAGAGCTAAACACTTCATCTTAAACATAACAAAAAAAAAATAGATCACGTTATCGTAAATTATTGCAAACAGTTTGGCTATATAATCCGATTATGTACTTATGCGAAAATAATGAAAATAGCGCATCGCGGCATCCTAAAATCCAAATCATAATTTTTAAACATTGAACATCACATTATCGTTGAGAATACACATTGTCTAGAAGTAAGTACATCTATTATCCATTTTATAACAAGATATTTTAAACTGTTTTTTTATTGTATTGAGATAAATAAAAGAAAAAAAACAAATATTAACACATCAAATTAATCCCAAATATTGAACCTACAATATCTAGAATTATCTCACCAAATTTTTATGATTCAATCTTAGACTCAAGGATCTCTAAAACTTATGATTTTATCATTTCTAAGTTAAATTTCATTTCAGTGGACTGTTGTCGGTATAACAGTCCACCGAATCCACTGAAATGATAACACCGAGGTGATAAAAATAATAAGTTTTACATTTAACTCCGATATTAGAATTAATATTAAAATGTCAACACTGCTGTAACAAAACATATCTTACGGCGAATTTAAAACACAATTTTGAAATAAATTGAATGAACCTAACACGAGCTTTTCGGCGGGAATCCACGATGATTTTGTGACGTGTTCGTGCGCTCCAACGAATGGAGGTGGCCTGATTCGAAGTAAGGAAAGGCACGGGGGGCGCAAAAACGCTATGTTGACGAAGTTACTCAACTAAAACTTACTGTCCACCAAAATGATAACTTTTTACAGGACAAAAGTAGACTGTTTAATACAATGTATAAGAAATAAGATAAACAAACAATATTAGTTTTTTTCTATGGGTCATATTATAATTTATTCATACAAAATTAGATTTTAGTCCAAATGTTAAATACAACTGCAGGGCAAGAAATTTTACGAGTGAAATTGGATTCAGGACAGGTCACCGAAATGATAAAATGACACTTTGTAATTATTTTTTTTTATGTAATAGAGGACATTATTCAACAATTTTTTTGCCATGGTAGAGAAGTACCTATTATACTATGAAAATTAATCAAAATCGTAAAACCAACACATAACACACAACACACCGTTCTCAGGCTTGCCGTGTATTTTTTTTGCTTTTGATATTCACCCTTATTCCAAAATGGTCCCATTTAAATTGCATAAAGATCTGATGATGGGTTTCAGAGACAGGCCACGGAACTCTTCAATAAATACCAGGAAATCAGCATGTTGGAATATTCTTCTAGAAGTCAGTTGTTTTGTTTTGGAGATTAGCGTGTGCGGTATGCGGTTTTCTATTAGATTTGTAAATTGTACAGACACGAAATATCTAAGTACTACTTTATTATTATGTATAGAAAGATAATAGATGAAATATATGCATGAAATCATTTATAACATTTATCATAATATTTTCATATACCTATACCTAGATATTTTTATCGAGGTTTTTAACTTTGTCGATATTTTAAATTTTCATGCAATCACTACTCTCATCTGTCTAAAATACAATAATATGATGGACGGGGTATAATTCATATGACAATGTATTTATTTTACATTTCTTAAATAAAGTGTTACGATTTTAAACACCACCCTCCCCTTTCCTTCACAGGACGACACGTGCAGGGCTAAGATGTCATCCATTTACGGTGCAGAGTATACCTGCTAGAACCAAGCGTTTCAGTGATTCATTCCTATGCCGCACCACTAAGACCTGGAATTCCCTGCCAGCTCACGTGTTTCCTTCTTCCTACAGTCCCGGGTCCTTTAAGCGGGGCGTGAAAAGGCATCTAATGAGGCCGTCAAGCTGAGTGCCACCACTGTTAACATGGTAAATGTTTACGATGGTGACCCTCTTTCCGAGACTTTGCCTTTAGCTTAACATCAGGCGAGGTGAATTCAAATTGACGTGTCCTGTGTAAAAAAAAAAAAAAAAAAAACTAATAATAGGGGATAGAATTAGTTTATATTTCTTATCATATTTCTTTTTACCAAACCGGCTGTCCACTATTCTGTTGTATCCAAGGGAATATCGTTCGAACGATGTGGACACTATCGAGACTTCAGATTTTTACGAATTTCACGCATTGTGGGAAGAAGATATTTTAGGATTCAGGCGAATCGGGCCTAAGTCATACTGAATTCAAACATCTCGGGAAACAGACGGTTTGACAATCGTTTATACAGTGCAATCAGGCATTTTGGGAATAGGTTGTAGGAGTACCTACAACCTATTCCCAAACCGGACCCGCTCAGATCTCAGTAAATCTTTCTTCTCGAAGTTTTTCAGATTCCCATGACCAAAATAATCTCTTCCTTTCAGCATTTCTGTGGCTTTTATTGGTTCGATCTATTCACACATAGCAATATTGTTAGGCTTGATTTACTATTATTGACATAACTTTTTTATTCATGAACCGATTTCAATAAAACGGCTTATCACAATCTATTAGTGAAAACCGTAACCAAATCTGTTAAGCCGATTCTGAGATTAGCGTGCACAAACGCACAGACAAACAGATAAACAGACAAAAATTCCTAAAAACGTTGATTTAGCTTCTATAACGTTTAAACCCCTATAACAGTTTCTCTCATATCCTTTCCATGTACCTACAGACATCGATCGTTTACAAATTTATTAAATGTATATATAGATATAGATTAATTCCTTTCATTCCATCCATTCCATTGTTGTAGATATAGGTTGTTATAGATCTACACACTTATTAATGCTTCGATTTAAGCTCATCTAAAATTAATATAGCCTAAGCACTGATAGTTGGCACTGAAAACACTTATTTTTTACAAAATTGATTCAAAATAAAAGAAGTGAAGGCCATATGTTAATGAAAACAGGTTTACGCAAAAAGAGCGTCACTCATTGAAAGTTAAACATTCAAAAATCCACAAAAAGAATGAATTTTGTGAATAATGTTTGACATTAATTATTCATAAGTTACGCGTTCTTTTTGTGAAATGATAATGATCAAACCGAAAAGCCTTGTGCCCTTTAAAACAACTAGGTAAGTATATATGTATGTACTAGCAATACAGGATTGATTTCGTCATCAACTTCAGTATAGCAGTGAAGATACGTGTGTCTTCACTGCTAAAACGATTCATTTAATTGATCCAAAACTAAAAAGATACTACTCTAAAGCGTGGTGTTATAGAATATCCCTATAGCAAGGCACCGTCGCTCGACTCGTGTCTCTTCGAGAGATAGTCTTCTCTCGGTGAAGGGCTCTCTGTCTTGCTGATGGAATAGTGGTATTTTATGTTTGGTACTAAGAACTGAAGTTTACCATCGAGTAGGGTGTTGTCTATTTAACAGACCAAATATCTATTTCTTTTTCATGGTCAAAGTAGATTATATAAATATGTCGTCGAAAATTACGTTACGCACATAACTACCGATCGACTGCACAAAATTGTATAATCCTTTTTAATTTTATGATTTCTTAAAAATACACGGGTTAGTTTCTATAACTGCAACGTGAGGAAGCGCAGCGAGATTAGTAGATTATTAACCAAGGGGATAAAGCAGTGTCTTCTGTCGCGGGTGACGATTTAAATCGTGAGCGTAACGAAGGACTCGAGGTTTACTCCCGAGCGTAGCGAGGGTGTTAAAAACTTAAATTACGAACGAAGCGAGGGATTTAAGACGAGTCCTTAGTGTAAGGATTTAAGTTCACCCAAGACTAAGACAGCTTTATCACCGAGGAAAATACTCTACTTTCCGTACCATTTGCGAAAAAAGTAACACAATAATAATGAGATAAGCATTTATTCATTAATTTATCAAAATAGACTGATTCTGAAATTGATAGCCCTTTTGCACTTCTCTACGTTGAAAATTCTTCATAAGTTTTTAAATAATTTTCCTTGGATTTTGTTGGAAACAAATTATTTATAATTTGCATTGATGGAATCCGACAATTCACTCTGTCGCTTTGATTTAACATCGTAACGTATTTTTAGAACATTAACTTATTTATAAAAATAAGTTAAAATTAAACTTAACGTTTATGTATTTGAAGAAAACAAAAACGCGGCAAATTCCTAGACTAATATTTTTTATCGGAAAAGCAAAGGCATCAAGCTCATACGGCCTCATCGGTTTTCGTAATTTTATTTAATAATCATAACTGCGTAATAAATGCGTATTCCTTTTTCAAAAAGATGTAGGTATAATGCTTAGATAATTAATATGTCTAGATAGAGCATGGAGCTGCAAAACAACAAAAAGAAATTGTATCATGACATTGTGGCTAAGTAGCTTTTAAATCAATTTGTATGCCCAAGTGACAAAACATAGTGAACCTACTATTTATATATAAGATCTTTGTATACCTATGTTTTACAAATAAAGATATTCTGATTCTGATTCTGATTCTGACGAATTTTCCATAATAGTGTGCGTGACAGCTTCGTCGTACACTCGCGTTATGTCAGTTTGCTTTTTGTCTGCACACTTTTACCACACAAATCGTGATTTTCAAAAACAAAAAGTATTGTCCGTACCCACTGACAGTCCGTCAGACACTGAAAGCAAGAAAATCGTTTAGAGTCCAACAGTTGGGCGCTATTTTTTTGGCCGCTTTCAACGCTTTGACTGTCTATCTAGACATAATAATAATCTGAGGTATAATGCTTTATTCTCAATATATAGCTGAATGGTGTAAACACAGATGTAGTTCAGTACATATAAATTTCGGTAAGTATTCCAAATTTAAATCACATTCTCCCCCTAGAGGATGAATGAAATTCAGTACAATTTTCTTTCCCTGTTTTTAATAGATTAAAAATGACTATTGTTATGTTCGCTTTTTGTGGCATAGAATGTCACTTATTTGAACAAATGGGACGAAAAAAAAACCTCTTTACTGCATTTACGTTCTTGAACTTTTTCAATAGCCTTGCAGCTTCAAGAATGCAGTTCACTGTCATCTGTGAATATCATAATCTCCCTATAGTATACTTATCATAACAAATCACTGTTAGATTACAAAACTTCCCTAAAATCAACACTAAATTGTGTCCACGCACTTTAACAACGCACACACTCCCGTAGTTTGTATAAACTCATTATTATGTCCGTGAGTCGCGCAGGACGCCCCAACAACAATGCGAATCGCACGCGTGACAAATTAGCGATGTCCCGCTGCGCTCTTAGTACTGACACCCCTGCGGAATTGAAAGTTGAATTCTACAACTTTGAATTCTAAGAGATTTTGATACTTTATAAGAATAAATGTTGAAATACACAAAGCGACTCTCAAACTAAACCTTTGATTCTCGAAAGGAGAGAAAATAATTGCTTTTTTTTTTTTTTTACACAGGACACGTCAATTTGACTTCACCTCGCCTGATGTTAAGCTAAAGGCAAAGTCTCGGAAGGAGGGTCACCATCGTAAACATTTACCATGTTAACAGTGGTGGCACTCAGCTTGACGGCCTCATTAGATGCCTTTTCACGCCCCGCTTAAAGGACCCGGGACTGTAGGAAGAAGGAAACACGTGAGCTGGCAGGGAATTCCAGGTCTTAGTGGTGCGGCATAGGAATGAATCACTGAAACGCTTGGTTCTAGCAGGTATACTCTGCACCGTAAATGGATGACATCTTAGCCCTGCACGTGTCGTCCTGTGAAGGAAAGGGGAGGGTGGGACTAATTGGAAGAGCTCGTCAGAACATTCACCATGGTAGAGACGGTAGAAAACTGCCAAAGACGCAACATCTCTACGCATCTGCAAAGGCTCGAGGGTGTTCGTGACCTCAGGATCCCCAATAATGCGGACCGCACGTCGCTGCAACCTGTCGAGAGCATCTAATAAGTACTTTGCGGAGCCGTCCCAGAGATGTGAGCAGTATTCCACGCAGGAACGAATTTGGGTCTTGTATAGAAGACACCGCTGCTCCGGCGTGAAAAAACGTCTCACTCTGTTCAGGACTCCGAGTTTACGCGAGGCTGATTTGATGATACTCTCGATATAGTTTTTGTTATTCAGTTTGCAGCGAACATCCATACCGAGGATAGTGAGGTGATCCTGCAGTGGCAGTGGTGTGCTCTGAAGAGTGGGAAGGGGAAGGAAAGGAGATACCTTTGCTGTAAACGCACATGCCTGGGTCTTCTTGGCATTGAACTCGACCAGGTTCCTAGCGCCCCATTGAGAAATGTGGTCCAGGATCCGGTCCAGCTCAGTGACAAGAAGCTGCCTTTTTTCCGCGATATCAGACTGCTTGGCCGCAGGATGTGCGTAATAACTCCCGTGTAAGGTGCTGTCGTCTGCATAGCAGTGAATGTTTCCGTTACAGAGCATGTCATTGATATGTAGAAGAAAGAGAGTGGGAGATAAAACGGAACCCTGCGGCACGCCAGCATTTACCTGCAAGAACTCCGAAGCTCGTCCATCACAAAGGACGCGAATACGGCGCCCCTGCAGGAAGCTTGCAACCCAGTTACACAGTCTAGGAGGCAGGCCGAAGGCTG
The DNA here is from genome assembly GCA_914829495.1 of Eilema sororculum. Lineage (NCBI taxonomy): Eukaryota > Metazoa > Arthropoda > Insecta > Lepidoptera > Erebidae > Eilema > Eilema sororculum. Next base: position 27,217,654 of record OU618534.1, read on the forward strand.
GTAGCTTGGAAAGAAGCGATTTGTGCCATACCCTATCGAAAGCTTTGGCGATGTCAAGACTAATTGCCAGTGACTCACCGTGCTTCTCCATAGCCTCACCCCAAAGGTGGGTCATGTACGCCAGAAGATCACCCGTTGACCGTTTCGGTCTGAAACCGTATTGCCGGTCACTAAGCAAAGAGTGATCCTCTAGGTGGCGCATGAGCTGTGTGTTAATTATGTGCTCGAACACCTTGCACCTTGCTTCTTTTAAAACTCATTTTGATACGATAATCATAAGGCGATTGTTGTTAGTGGTTATCGCATACGACATTACCGTACTTAAATGGCTAAACATGCATGTTCAATTTTGTAAACCTGTATCTTTTGTATTTACCATGTTTTAATGCAAATAAATTGAATTGAATTGAATTGAAAAAGTAGATTTAAAATAATTATAGTTGTAACATTAGATTTTATCTACTGTAATTTGATTACTACTAGCGCCACCTATGGCAGTCTCAGTGGTACTCACATCAGTTAGTCGGTGCCTCGGTGTAGGAACTTGTGTACTAGCTAAGCACTAGATGGCGTTCGATTTCTTTTATGTTTTAATTATATGAAATTAGAAATACTCATAGCACCTAAATGGGAAAATTAATTGTTTAATTATAGGCTATCTCATTTAGGTTAAAATTAAATTTCCTCAGTTAAATTAAACAGGTTCAAATTCTGCGTGCTCAGAACCGTTGTATTCAAGGAAAGAATGTGAGTATGATCCAACCAAGTCAAAAGGTTGCTGTACTTTGTTTGATTCCTACTTAGCTGGGTGATATTAAAGTTGTTAGGATTTCGACCGTGATTTGGTGTTTTTGATCATCGTTCGCACTAATTTAACTTAAAAAAAAAGTGTGTTCGAGAACCTTCCAATGATAGGGGTATAAAACTGCGGCCCCGGCTAAATATAAATCCTTTTTACTCTCTGAATTGTGACTGGAACGTTTGTATTGCTGTGTCTTGGAAAATACTTTATACTTAACTAAATTCTTTGTTGCCCAGTTTTTGGTAAGTGTTTTTACTTGTATTTATCGACAGCCTTCTGCAATCTAGACGATTCTTAGTGTTATTTCGTTCTTAGGGTTCCTAGTACGGGATTAGAGGACACCTTGGTCCTCAAACCCCTTCTCAGCGTGTTCTGTGGTCGAGTTCCCAACCGCTGTCGGCGCAAGCCTGTAACCTCGACGTGAAGCACCTTGGCTGGTCGAGAGTGCGGCAAGAGAAGTGCGCAGACGCCGAGCAGGCCGACAACCGGGGTCACGTATTCCCTTTTTCTCTATTAAATTTATGTAACTTTCCTATATATCTATATCACTTCACCCTGCAAGAAATAACTGTGTCAACGGTGGGTTGACCGAGGTGTACTACAACTACTAGCCATAACACTCTGGCTACCTACTGCAAGCAGGTCACCGTGGTGCAGCTGGTGAAGACATACTCATTTTTGTATTTCTATATGTAACTCTATTGTCTGTAATCCTCTTTTGTATAATTTTATCTCTCAGTAATATATGTATGTACAACAGAGGTAATAGTGGTTTTCTCTGAAGTCTCCCTGGTCTCCCACACGCACGCACACTTTTCTGCTCTGTCAAAAGGCGCCCTGGGATCCCATAGAGCTCGTGCATCTCTCTGCTGGGTCAGCCGGTGAGTAGTCCGTCTGACACGTTCAGCGGTTACAAATTGGCGCCCAACGTGGGGCTAACTCTGTTCTCTGTGGGTGCGCTGTGTGTGGGTGTCTGGAGAGTTCGCTTTGGAGGAAACACTACCCTCCGTCTGACACTACCCAAGACGCTAATTGGTTGTGCGGCTGCAGTTACGCATGTAATACTTACCCTCTTTGTGTTTTTTCAGCCAATCGTACCATCATCCCAGTGGCAAGAAAAAACCATTGAGACCCCAAAATTCCAAATTCCAATTTTAAAAACTGCACATCTTTCGGTAAGTTTGGAAACATATTTTTGGCAAACTAGTTTTTTTTTCTTTTTTCTTTTTTCTTTTTTTTTCCTCCTATTTAGTTGCTTCTGTGTTGTACAAACATATATATTTATTGTGGTCTGTTCACATAGTAATTGTACTGTGTCAAACTTTTAGTCTAGAAATTTCTGTGTCTAGCATTCATGGTTTTGGGTTTATACCTGTGTATTATTAAGTAGTTAGTAAAAATACATAGCTGCTTTGTACTGTATAGACTTGAGTAGATTTGTAGTTAACTTTTTAACATTTTGCTGAATACCTACATCACTTGTAATTTATATAAAGAAAATTTCTTTGAACATCTGGTATTTACTTCATTGGGTTGCTGAGCCAGTATTCTGAAGATATTTATCTGGGTGATTCTATAATATCTACCCAAAATCAAGTAACATAATATAAAATAGTAGTAAACTTTTTGTAACTACCTCCTAATTTATTAATCTAAAGAAAGTATACCTGGTGTCATATTTCTTGGACAAAGCTATTCTTAAATTTAGTTAATATAGTTTCTCTATTCTAAATTATTAGATTTTTGTAGCTACCGCACAAATTGTGACCTAGAGGAAGCATATTTATTGTATTATCTGTTAATATTAGTTGATTTTGTCTCTGTGGAAACTTCATTTAACCTACATTTATAATTTATAAACCTGTTGTGAGTTGAATCTCCATTACTGTTAATTGTTTTGACAAAAACTGAATCTTGGACCACTATGGCCCAATTACAGAAGTGTATTAACTACCTTAAGAAAGATGAACTTTTTAATGAACTCTCTGCCATGGGGGTTACAGCGGATCCGGATGCGACGGTTGTTGGCCTGCGGAGTGAGCTGCGCACTGCATTGCGGCTTGTCCGGCGTGGCAGCATTAAGGCCATCGCCACGGTACCTGCTGTTGCCGCCTCTGAGTTGGCTGTCTGTGAGCCTAAAGTTCTCGAGCTGGAAGGGACACTCTCTTCAGGTGAAGTCGTTTCAAATAGTAATTGTCGGACTAAGGTTGCAGTGAGGGCGAACTACCTTCTCACTAGGTTAGCTAGGTGTGGTATAGACTGTCCAGATCTTTTAGATATCCGTGGCCGCTTGGTTAAAATTCTGTCTGTGGCTGAATCAGATACTGACTCTGACTCTGAGGGTTCGGATAGAGAGACTGAACCTATTCATCGTGACCGCGTAGGTTACACCTCGCCTGTGGTGGGAGGGGACCGTTCGAGGCGACGTGACGCGCCTAGTTCTGACACAATTAGTGGTAATTTAGTAATAAGGGATAGACCCGTAAATTTAAACTCTTTTAATATAAAATTTGATGGCTCTGCGTGTGTACGTGTATTCATTGAGAGACTGGAAGAGCTTAGGTGTGCTCGGGAAGTCACCAAGGATAAAATCCTCTCAGCTTTCTCTGACCTATTGGACGGTCCGGCTTTATCTTGGTTCCGCACCAACAAGAATAACTTTACCTCGTATGAGGGCATGTTGGATGAGCTGAGGGAGACTTTCGACCTTCCCGACTACGATTACCGTCTCAGAAATGAAATTAGGCAGCGTACACAGGCCCGATCTGAAACATTAGGCATCTACATCTCTACGATGCAGGCCATGTTCTCGAGATTAACGTGCAAAATGCCCAGTGAGGAACAACTGGACATTCTGATGCATAATATTAGGCCCGATTATATGAAGGAATTGGCTCTTCACGAGGTAAACTCGATAATCGACCTGAAGCGATTGGGGAAGCGCCTAGAACTTGCGCGTGCTAGGGCAGAGGCATTCCAGGAACCAGCGTTAGATAAGTTTGGGATCACCTCGGACTTACACCATTTTAAGAATAAAACTGTTCATAAAACTTCCCAGCAGGTCTCTGCCGTGGCCGGTCCTACGACCTCAAACGAACGAGGATGCTTCCGCTGTGGTGAAGTCGGCCATACTGCATATGGCTGTACACAGTCAAGGGAATTGGTGTGCTTCCGGTGTGGACAGAAGGGAGTCAAATCGCCTGAGTGTCCGAAGTGTAATGCCAAGCCAAAAAACGAGTAAGTCAGGGCCTTATTAAAAGATCACCATTCGGTTCGGAGCGAGCTTCTCTGTCTGATGCATTCTCTGATAGGGTCCTGTTTACCAAACGGGATAATGACATAAGACCGTATTTAGTTGTTAGGATCCTGAACTTAAATGTTCTAGGTTTACTTGATTCGGGTGCAGCTTGCTCAGTACTGGGTAAGGGAGCGCACCACACTTTCTTGGAATTAGGGTTTGAGCTTGGAAGCATCAGCCCTAACTTTAGTTTAACTACAGCAGATGGCTCTCATTTGCCATGTCTGGGCTGTATCTCTCTGCCTATTGAATATAATTCTGCTGTCAGAGTTATTAAGTTCTATGTTGTTCCAGAAATCACTACTGCTATGATATTTGGAGTAGACTTCTGGCAACAATTTCAATTAGGGGATAGATTGATCTCTCAGAATATCAATCTTTCCAACTTTAGTGACTGTAATCCGGTAGAATCTCTGTCTCTTAACAGTGGTCTAGAGGATTACAACAATTTAACCGCTGATCAGAAGCGGGTAATTAACAGCATTATTGAGAAATTTGATACCATCAACACGGACAAGGTGGGTCTAGGTCGAACATCTCTGGCGCATCACACTATAGATACGGGCGATAGTAAGCCAATCAAGCAACGGTATTACCCGCTCTCTCCCCTGAAGCAGAAAGCCCTGGAAGAGGAACTAGATCGGATGCTGGAGATGGGAGTAGTGACCCCGTCTCAGTCCGCATGGAACTCACCAGTGGTGATGGTGGAGAAAGCGAACGGAGACCTGAGATTGTGCCTTGATTCTCGGAAGCTCAATTCTGTTTCTAAAAGCGATGCGTATCCGTTACCTTACATCAACCAAATTTTAGACCATCTCAATAATGCAAAATATTTGTCTTCTATTGATTTAAGTGCGGCGTATTGGCAGATTCCGTTTGATTCGCCCCAATCCGCCGAGAAGACCGCCTTCACTGTCCCCAGGCGAGGCCTTTTTCACTACAACGTGATGTGCTTCGGACTTGTAGGTGCTTCCGCCTCGATGCAACGCCTCATGGACCGTCTATTTGGCCCAGAGTTCGATAACCGAGTGTTCTCCTTTCAAGACGACATAATCGTTGTGGCCAGCACCTTTGAGGAGCATGTGGACCTCTTAAATAGAGTCTATCAGCGCCTTAAGGATGCGGGTCTCACGATCAACATGCGAAAATCGCAGTTCTGTCGTAGCGAATTGAAGTACCTCGGGTATTTTGTCGACAAGCATGGCCTGCGGACAGACCCAGGTAAAGTTGATGTCATTCTCAACTATCCTACACCTTCCAACGCTAAGGAGGTGAAAAGATTCCTGGGTATGGCTGGGTGGTATCGGCGTTTCGTGAATAATTTTTCTAAGATTAGTAAACCCTTATGTAAATTAACTTCTAAGAATATAAATTTTGAGTGGTCGCGTGAAGCTGAAGAGTCTTTCAATCTGCTGAAAGCCGCTTTGGTCACCGCTCCTATTTTGAAAATGCCTGATTACTCACTACCTTTTAGGATTCTCAGCGACGCGTCATCCTTCTCTGTGGCTGCTGTACTGACGCAGACACATGAGGGAGTGGAGCACCCTGTCGCATATTGTAGTCGTTCACTCAACAAGAACGAAGTCAACTACAGTACCACTGAGCGAGAACTCCTGGCAGTGATCTTTGCTTTGGAACAGTTCAGGCAGTACGTGGAAGGACAGAAATGCACTGTGGTTACTGACCACGCCTCACTCCTGTGGTTCCACAAACTGAAGAATCCGACAGGCCGCCTTGCGCGCTGGAGCATGAGGTTGAGTCAGTTTGACTTCGATATAGAACATCGAAAGGGTAAGGACCATGTGGTACCTGATGCTCTTTCACGAATTCAGATTGACACAATCGACACCAGCGTTACTAAGGACTCTTGGTATCTCCACACTCTGAACAGTGTGAAAAAGAACCCTAGGCATTTTCCCAACTTTGATATACGTGATAACCGTCTTTTCAGATTATCAAAAAATAAATACTCTCTGACCTCTGATTTTGATTGGAAGCTGGTGGTACCGTTGGAGGACAGGTTGCCCCTGCTCACCAAGTACCATGACGACATACTCAGTGCCCATGGTGGCGTATGGAAAACCCATAAACGCCTCGCTCTCAACTATTATTGGCCTAAGATGTACGAGAGCGTTAAGGAATATGTAGGCAAATGCGAGACATGTAAGCAGTACAAACCTGTGAACACATCTCGCCCTGGCCTCATGGGTAATCCAAAGCGGGTGTCTAGACCGTTTGAGGCCATCTCTGTTGACTTACTGGGTCCATTTCCTACTTCCAGCAAGGGAAATGTTCACTTGATTGTGGTCTCGGACTACTTTAGCAAATTTGTCATGTTGAGTCCTATACGGATGGCTACAGGCGTTGCAGTCGCGAGATTCATAGAAAAGAATGTTTTCCTAGTCCACGGGGTATGCAAAACCATTTATATGGATAATGGCCCACAATTTGTGAGTAAACAATTTAAGGACTTACTACTTAAGTACAATGTGCCTAACATTTATTATAACCCCAGATACCACGCGCAGACCAACCAGGCAGAACGAGCTATTCGCAACGTGGTTCAGGGAATTTCTTGCTACGTGAAGTCGCACCACAAGAAATGGGACGAGAATCTCGTAGAACTCCAGTGTGCTCTAAACACTGCTGTGAGCGAAGCCACTCATTTCAGTCCGTATTTTCTTGTTCACGGTAGGGAATTCATTGGGGATGGAGTTCTTTATAGGCAGGAAGAGATTCCTTGCCATCCTAACACTGTCTCCATTGATAGTCCAGTGTCCTTTGGTGAGAGGTTGAAGGAATTACATCGTATCTACGACCAGGTGAGAAAACACTTAGATGTTGCTCACCGGCGTAACGAAAAATACTACAACCTCAGAAAAAGGCATGTGGAACTGAAAGTGGGACAGATTGTGTACAAAAGAACCTTCTATTTGTCTAACAAGGCCAAGAACTTTACTGCGAAGCTGGCGCCTAAATTTATGAAATGCATTGTAACCGCCAAACGCTCGCCTTTAGTATATGAACTGTCGGATTTGGATGGTAAGGATCTGGGAGTTTATCACATTAAGGATATTTTGAAGTACAGTGAGGAGGAACAGCCTTCTGATCCTTCTCCTTCTTCTGTCGGTGCCGTCTCTCTGTCACTCGGCTGATCGTGGGAGTGCCACTGTGCTTCGTTCGGTATCTTTCCACCCTAAGCCTACTCACTAACCTATATGAAGGGCATACAGTGATCCGGGCAGTTAATAGGGTGACACTTCTAGAGTGCTTGGCTTAGTAATGTGATTTTGTTTGGTTTCTTTAGTTAGCTGTTAGGTTCGTGGTTGTTTGTTTGGAGTTCGTGGTCTTCACAACTAGTGTGGTCATCGCGAGTTTTGGAATTTATTTTGATATCTCTCAGTTGAGATCCTGTCGCTGATATTCCCTGCGCATACTACGCAGGGAATACTGTGAGGGAAGGGGTGGTGTAACATTAGATTTTATCTACTGTAATTTGATTACTACTAGCGCCACCTATGGCAGTCTCAGTGGTACTCACATCAGTTAGTCGGTGCCTCGGTGTAGGAACTTGTGTACTAGCTAAGCACTAGATGGCGTTCGATTTCTTTTATGTTTTAATTATATGAAATTAGAAATACTCATAGCACCTAAATGGGAAAATTAATTGTTTAATTATAGGCTATCTCATTTAGGTTAAAATTAAATTTCCTCAGTTAAATTAAACAGGTTCAAATTCTGCGTGCTCAGAACCGTTGTATTCAAGGAAAGAATGTGAGTATGATCCAACCAAGTCAAAAGGTTGCTGTACTTTGTTTGATTCCTACTTAGCTGGGTGATATTAAAGTTGTTAGGATTTCGACCGTGATTTGGTGTTTTTGATCATCGTTCGCACTAATTTAACTTAAAAAAAAAGTGTGTTCGAGAACCTTCCAATGATAGGGGTATAAAACTGCGGCCCCGGCTAAATATAAATCCTTTTTACTCTCTGAATTGTGACTGGAACGTTTGTATTGCTGTGTCTTGGAAAATACTTTATACTTAACTAAATTCTTTGTTGCCCAGTTTTTGGTAAGTGTTTTTACTTGTATTTATCGACAGCCTTCTGCAATCTAGACGATTCTTAGTGTTATTTCGTTCTTAGGGTTCCTAGTACGGGATTAGAGGACACCTTGGTCCTCAAACCCCTTCTCAGCGTGTTCTGTGGTCGAGTTCCCAACCGCTGTCGGCGCAAGCCTGTAACCTCGACGTGAAGCACCTTGGCTGGTCGAGAGTGCGGCAAGAGAAGTGCGCAGACGCCGAGCAGGCCGACAACCGGGGTCACGTATTCCCTTTTTCTCTATTAAATTTATGTAACTTTCCTATATATCTATATCACTTCACCCTGCAAGAAATAACTGTGTCAACGGTGGGTTGACCGAGGTGTACTACAACTACTAGCCATAACACTCTGGCTACCTACTGCAAGCAGGTCACCGTGGTGCAGCTGGTGAAGACATACTCATTTTTGTATTTCTATATGTAACTCTATTGTCTGTAATCCTCTTTTGTATAATTTTATCTCTCAGTAATATATGTATGTACAACAGAGGTAATAGTGGTTTTCTCTGAAGTCTCCCTGGTCTCCCACACGCACGCACACTTTTCTGCTCTGTCAAAAGGCGCCCTGGGATCCCATAGAGCTCGTGCATCTCTCTGCTGGGTCAGCCGGTGAGTAGTCCGTCTGACACGTTCAGCGGTTACATAGTTAAGTTACAAACAAGTTACGCTGTGAAATTTCGAAAGCTTACCACCAGGCAAACCCTACTATAATTGCATATGTATCGGATAAAGTGTCAAGAGTGGTCATTCGCGGTTGTGTCACTTGTCGCAATTGCAAGGGTTGTCCAGATCAATCGTGCGCTGTAATTGTGGCAATAACGGCTAAACGATCTTTCATTATGAATGTGGCTGCAATTGTAATTTATTTTCACTCTTACGTAGACGGAGAGATCAACAAAATAGCCCGATGGCGGTCTATAAAAAATAACTTTTTAGCGTGACAGGCGGCTCCACCGATCACCCCCAGGCCTGCATGGTGGCCCCTACCTTGAACGAAACACCAGTGACATGACTCTTCTAACACACGCAATTTAGTTTAGCTGGAGAAGCTAGAAGAAACATTAATAATTTCGATTATTTATATTCTTTTAAGCCGATTGCCGAAGAAAGGAGGGTAATGTTTTTGAAACTATGTATGTATGTCCATTTCTTTGGCTAGCCCGATACCCATTAATTTTTTCCGGTTTATAATTTGTAAATGGGTACATGCTATCAAAGTCGTTTCGGTCTTTTCAGCATCAGTCGGGTTTTTAGTTTTAATAATTAATTTTATTTACTTTTCAGTTGTGTTTTTACTATGCAGTCGGGTTTTCTTAATAATTAAGTTTATTATTATAATGTATCAGTTCGGCCGTCATAACTGTTTGCTACCTTAGCAGTAATACAAATAATTACCTATCAGTATTTTTTCACTGCAAGTATTCCGTAGACGTTCTACGACTCTACTACGCAAAATAAACTCTTTCCCCTTTGGGAGCTACGTTGCTACACCGCGTAGCGTCGTGGTTCCCAAACATTTTTTTTTAAAGGTGAATGTTTCGAAAATCTGTTCATCACATGTATTTTTAGGGTTACGTACCCAAAGAGTAAAAACGAAACCCTGTTACTAAGACTCTACTGTCTGTGTCTGTGTCTGTGTGCTTGTCTGTCTGGCTCCAGACTGTATCTCATGAATCGTGATAGCTAGACAGTTGAAAATTTCACAGATGTTATATATTTTTGTTTCGGTCCCATGTAATAGGGGGTGAGCCTATTCCTATTCCCAGAATAGGCTCACTATTATTGACTCGAGCCATTCATTTGAGGCTGCGTCTGGATTGGTATATATTTGATGTTAAACAGCCCTATCCCTTAGTAGCCTTGTACGACACCGCATGGGAAGAGATGGGGTAGTTCAAATTCTACTCAGTCCGGATCCAGGCGGCATTAAAAGCGGCGGAATGATTTTTTTTTTCCTTTTAGGTGTTTTATATCTGCGACTGATATTTTAAATTCATATAAACACAAAGTACTCTCACACACATACCTAATTAATGCCAAATATTGTAACAATTCAATCTGTACTTTTCAGGCCACACTTATAAACTAAATATTGATCTACCATACAAATTGAAAAATCATAGACAATTAAAAGTCATTAATTTGAAAATAGAACAAACGGAGTCAATCGGTGCTCGACCGCGGCGCGTGGCGGTCGCGTGCGCGCACGAGAGGCGCCTGCTGCGCTCGAGAGCATATGCAACTGCTTTGTGCGAATAATCATCTTATTGATGATTGCTCTATGTTGTAGTTATTTGTTTTTTTTTTTCTTCTTGTAGTTGTAGTGAAGGCGATTACTGTGCATAAATGGGAAGGTTTGATTCTTGGGGTAGGACAAGGGTTTTTAACCTATGACTTTTAACTTCTTTTCATTTATCGTCACTTTATATCCTAAGACCTAAGGAAGGGCCAAAAGCAATCTGCAAGTGCCACTGGTAAACATGTATAAGATCAGTTATAAAAGTAGAAACAGCAAAATGCTGTTTTTACCCGATTGCCGAAGGAAGGAGGGTAATGTATTTACCATTGACTATGCGAAAATGTGTGAGGGAGTGTATGTTTATGAACCTCAATGACAAAAACGGTCAATTCGATCAATAATTTAAATCCCAATACTAGGTAATAATTCGCAACTAGATACAATTGGCAGAAAAATTAAAACATGCGGTGAGCGGAATATGTACGACAAGCCACAGTCTGCCGCCCGAAGGGGACCATCTCGAAAGAGATGGTCCTGGGTCTGCCGGGGTGCGAGAGATATGCTTTCGGCAATCTCACCTCCGGCAACAAGGACCCAAGACGGCGTGAGTTTTAGTCGGTTCGAGTCCGACATAACCGCCTCCACCGGCTCCGTGGGGGTCGTATCCGTGGGGATATTGCGCACGATAAAAAAAATGCCGCGGTCTGCCGCTAGGAGTGATCGTGGGTATATACGGTGAACATCGAATTCCGTGGTACAAACATTTTCTCTATAGCTATACGTACTTGCACTATGAAAAAAAAGTAGTGTGTGTGAAGTGGTCAACCGGCCTCGTTAGTGCCTGCAAACTTTACAAGAAATAGTGTTCGAGAGTGGGACCTCGTGGGAAAACGCGCGAAACATCACGTTCCAATAATAAGTACTGTCTACTTTAAAAGTATTGCATAGGTGCCGATTCTGTTGTTTAAAACAAGATTTACCTATTATTTAACAACACTATAAATGGTACATTCCAATGGTAAATACGTTTTAAATATGTATTTCTTTTTTCTTCCGAAGACAAGACTGGGGTTGACTCTGACGGTGAATGATTTAGTCTTATTAAACTAATAAATCAAAGGTGGTAAAGAAGTACAATTTAACTCGGCGTCCTGCACAGGTTTAGACGTTTTTTTTTCACGCCCGAGGAGCGGTGTCTTCTGGCAGCCTCTGTGGCGATAGTGAACGCGGCAGCTAAGCACGCAGGAGACGCGGGTTCGATCCCCGCTCAATGCAAATATTTGTATGCATGAATATGGATATTTGCATTGTTCTAGTCGTCTCTTGGAGAGCACGGTAAGCCGTCGGTCCTGGTTGATATACGAACATCTATGGCAGTCGTTACGGGTAGTTGGAGCCCTCTAAAGTTCAACAACTGGTCTAGCTGCAATGCTTCGATATCGCCTTTGGTTTGTGGAAGTCAGATGGCAATCGCTTCACAGACAACATCGAAGTTTAGCCAAATCTGCAGTTATACTGGTAAAGCGGAACCCAGACTCCAAGCTGAAAGCTTCGGATGTGATTGGGATTAACGCTAAGATGAAGAAGAAGAAGAGCGGTGTCTTCTATACAAGACACATATTCGTTATTCGGAATACTGAACCTACACGGACAACTGATGCGCTAAGATAGTTTGAGGACACACTGGGACGGGCGGCTTGCGGTCTCCTAATCAATCAATTCACTTATTTATTACAGTCCACTACCAGACATGTCTCTCGCATAGTGCACCAGCATCCGGGTCTCCAAGATCCGCTTCTACCCTTTTTTTGGTGGAGCAAACCCATTTGGACTTCACCTCGCCGAAGTAAACGATCGCCACGTGGCGAGCGAGGGCTCCCTATAAACCGATTCCTTGCCGCTTGCTCTTTAAAGTAAAGTTGTGGTAAATCAGAACGCCCAGAATTCCATATACGTTGTTGGTCGTTCTGTAAGAGGAAAAAAATCACCAGCTTTCGTTTTAAAATTTTTACCTTTCGCCACTGTCACCACGTATTTTGGGGGTTGAAATCCTTACATGGAAACATGACTTGCGGTAGTCCCTTCGGATATCTCCCCCGAAGCTGGAGGGCTGACTAAAACCGCACGCTGTTTGTGGGTCGTCGTGCTAGACCGAAGGTGAGGTTGTCTTCGAAATATCCCGCGCACCCTGACTAACCCAGGGCCATCTCTAACGATCTAGCCCTCCTCGGGAGAGGGGACAACGGTATCCACACCTCGCCCCCAGCGCGCCGCCGCCGCGCCCTGCTTTTGCTAGGACGCGCCGCCACCCTGGTCTGATACCACAAGGGCCATGTGACAACTAGTCCCACGTCACATCACACGTCCTTCCGCATTTTATCATCCTTAAGCGACCTTTTAATTCAATATTTGCACTTAGGACAGCCTGCACCTGAGTCTCGTCCATTGTATAGCAGGTGCACCGATTTTTAGGTTCACTTACAGGTGTTGATGTTGATAGGTACGTACTATCGTCCTGTACATATTTATTACTTCCACATAGAGTAGGGTAACTCTAAATGGGATAGAATGGCGAAGACACTGGTAGTTGTCCTGAAAAGTCCAACAACTGGTCTAGCTACAATGCTTCGATAATATCACCTTTGAAATATCGAATACTTTCACATCCACCCTACTTCAAATCTGTGGTACCCTGCCAAGTGACACTTCTGAAACAAAATATATAGGTACACAAACCTTAATTAACCCGTCTCCGTGTACTCCCTTCTCCAATTTGAATATTCCACACATGAGCGACAAAATAATCGCATGATTAGCGTCGTACGTGTTCGAGTGCGCAAGCCGCGCGGGTAATAAGCCGCTAATTTGCGAGTGTGCGCACGCCCTAACCGCCACCTGCATGCATTAGGACCTAATTTGCTGTCTCTTCGTCCTGGGAGAATCATGGCTCTAGTGCCTAGGTGATGAATTTTTCATGTGCCTCCTGCCATTTTGAAGCTGGGAGCTGAGCCGTGGGGGTAATATATTCTGTCTACGAGTACCTCTATGCTGCGGCCTAGGTAGGGTATATTATTATATTCTTTCTGTGGTGATGTATCTATAAATTTAAATTACCTACTTGTCTCGACTGACTGGACCTACAAACTTGCAATTTTGACAGTAGATGCATTTTAGGATGTAAGCATCCATTAAGAAAGGATTTTTGTAAATTTAGCTACTAAGAGCGTAAAATAGGTGATAAACATTTTTATGGAAAGTTCGTGCGATAAATCCCCACGGAGCCGGTGGAGGTGGTTATGTCGGACTCGAACCGACTAAAACGCACGCCGTCTTGGGTCCTTGGTTGCCGGAGGTGAGATTGCCAAAAGCATATCTATCGCACGCCGACAGACCCAGGACCATCTCTTTCGAGATGGTCGCCTTCGGGTTGTGGGGACCACAGTGTCCCCAACTAGCCCCGGTTACGGGGAGGCGCACTTTACGCCGCCGCCACGGCCTGCTTCTGCTAGGGTGACAGGCGGCTCCTCCGGTCATCCCCAGGCCAGCGCTCATGGAGGACGAAGGTCGTTCTGCGACCTCCGACGTCCGGTTCGCCTTCGCTCTGCACGGGCTTCCCGGGCCCGGAGTCTAGTCCGGACCCGACCGGCCGCCTCCTTCTCGAGCATTACTTGCTCGCAGAAGGAGGCGGCCGCACCCCAAGCGTTCGCTTCGGCTAGGTCCCCTCAGCCTGCCTGTGCTAGGGTGACAGTCAGCTCTTCCTGTCACCCCCAAACACGCGTTCATGGAGGATTGTGAACTATGCGGGGCGGTAGAGACCTGACCCTCCTTTGTCCCACTCCCCCGCCTCCTTCTATAGTATTAAGTTCTTGTTCGCAAACCTGTTTGAACCTAATGAAGGATGACATTGATGACGACCATCTATGTAACTGGAATATGTAAAAATATAATTAAAAGTAATCAGTGCCAAAAAGCCTTATAAAAAATTGAGGATTATTAGATGATAAACAAGCGTGGAAATGAGTTTTCGCTCGACTATGCAAATCAAGCAATTCGCTTAAATTTTTTTTTAGATTTTCGTTTTAAAAATGCAGTTTTAATGGTCTATCTACATACATACATTAAATCACGCCTGTTTCCCATAGGGGTATGCAGAGATCACGTATCTCCATTTGCTACGAACCTGACATACTACTCTCGCTTCATTCACTCTCATAACTCTCTTCATGCATGCTCGTCGGTTTAGGGTACTCCTGACCTGCCCCTTTTCTACCACTTCCCCGATTTGGTCCAGGTACGTGCGCCTAGGTCTTCCCCTTCAGACGATGATCTATCAATACCGAATAAATGTTTTTTTACTTTTTGTCACCAATTGTCACCATCATGAATTTCCGCCTAATTTCCTAGCATCGAATTAAACACGTTTTTCGAAGAACAGTTGGGTATCAAACCTATGCGCTTTTAAAGGAGGCATGTCTAGAATTGTATTTTTTTTTTCAAAAGAATTAGAACCGAAGTTACTAATGTAACCCCTCCAACTAAGCTAAATTGCTTGTGCTAGGATTAGGTTCACGTCGGTAGTGTAATGACAAGGATTCGAAACCTTTTTTTTTTTTGCGTGCGGAAATCCCCTCGGATACCCCCCCTGCCGGAGCCGGAAGGGGAGGTTATGTCGGACTCGAACCGACTAAAACCGCACGCCGACTGTGGGTCTTGGTGCTAGGCCGGAGGTGAGGTTGTCAAAGACATATCCCTCGCACCCCGGCTGACCCAGGGCCATCCCTGGGACAACGGTGTCCCCAACTCGCCCCCGGAATGGGGAGGCGCGCTATTTAGCGCGCCGCCACCGTGACCTGCTTCTGCTGGGGTGACAGGCGGCTCCACCCGTCACCCCCAGGCCCGCGCTCATGGGGGACGGAGGTCAGTCAGTGCCCTCCGACGCCCGAGTTGCCTGCGCGCGCGGGCGGCGCGATCCGCGAGTCTTTCTCGCTCGCGCCGCCTCTCCCGCTCCGCCGTCTCCTTCACGACCATTACCTGCTCGCTGAAGGAGACGCCGGCCGCCCACGCGTCCGCGCAGCGGACCATTGCTGTGAGCAGGGTGGCGAGGGTGAGAACTCTCACTCCCAGGGCCGCCACTAGCTCCCGCCTCGGTCCGGCCCATGCCGGACACTGGGGCCTCTCGATCGTAAGGCCGACTCCTTAACCACTAAGCTACCAATGATCCGGATTTGGAAGGGTGTTAATATGACAAATAAACTCATTGGTTTCAATCAAGAATGCTGAACAGGACACTATTACACACGGAAACGTATAGATACATACGCCGCCGCCGGATGCCAAGTTTTCCGTGGATTTTCCATAGTTATTTTCTGTAATATTATGATATAGTTATATAGGTTTTTTTCTTAGGATGCTCAAAAACTAGTGAGAATATTAAATGATAGGTTATACTGGATACATACTTTAAAGTTTACGCGAATGTCACTCATTGAAATAAAACCACTTTATAAGGATTCTATCGCGATATATTTGTTATTATTTACTTTTTAACCCGACGTTTCGGCTGCCTTGCAGCAGCCATGATCGCGTTGTGACTCATGATGGTAGTTGTCACATAGTTTGAAGTATAAGTTATCTCAAAATACCCGAATAATGGTGAATTATTGGTGATTTTACTGCTTACTGGGTTTGATTAAGTGGATGACTGGATCCCAAGCTGGTGGTACAAAGTGGTTTTATTTCAATACATAATTTAAATTAAATTAATTTAAATATCTCTGTTTAAATTAATTAAACATTTTTTTTTTGTATATGCATAGTGAATGCGTTAACTAAGTACTTAATCAATTATTTTCATTTTGTAGCACGCACACACATATAATAGGTAATAAATGTAAAAACTGTTTTATGTAAATGGTGTACAAATAAAGTTTTATTCTATTCTATTCTATTCTATTTTTCCACGGTAGCCCTACAAAGGGAAAACTTATGAATGCTTCAAATAAAATAAAATGCGGGTGAAATCTGAAAACCATATTAAAATCCGTTGTAAACTATCATGGTCACTCACATTAGTATTAGAAATATCGGGATATTTACTGAAACAGCACCAAAATATTGGGAACTCTAAACAATACATACATGTAAATATCCTGATATCTCTAATATTATAGTAATGAAGCTGTTAATTATGCGAGTTTGATCCGATAATATGAGGTTTAAATATTAGCCGATCCGAAAAAAACAAACCACAGGTAGGTATCTACCTACCTAATCTATTTACTTGAACTTGAGGCTTATGCCGCTTTATAAGATGCTTTTTTGAGATTTTTTCCATGTACTTACTTATTGCTAAACTCAGCAAGAAAATACAGGTTAATAAAATTGTAAGTTTTCCGACGCAATTGCTGTCAACTACTGACCTCTTGTTTTCAGACGCTTTTTAGCCTCACATTACAACATGCTTACCTAATATTTAATTAAGATTAAACTATTAAAACATACCTAAGGCGCCAACAGCGCCGGGTCTCAAGACATCTCCGAGGAGATCTTTGATAAGAAATGATTTGTGACTGTCCTGCATCCTCGAATCCATTACGAAAACACCATGCAAAATTAAGTCAATAAAATAGATTCACTCTCTGATAAGTTATTTTAAAGTTCACATTTCACTTAATTTAATAGGTTTAATCATATTTTTAAAAGGTTTTCAATAAAACAAAGGCTTAAATACTATTTTGCGATAGTCCTAATTCTCAAAATTACTTAAAAAATAAACTTTTAAACTTGTGCACTTTCCCGCGCATCAGAAACAACTGTCCGCCATATTCGCAATACAGTCGTTGAATCGCGAAAATCTTTTCATTTAGCTACGCCCTACTCCTAACCGATGTTACATACATTTTCTTGCGGTTTTGGGCCAAAATACCGCTTAAACGGGGTTTAAAACGCGTTTAGCATGCGCGGTGGGCTCCGGGCGTGGCCTGAGACTCCACCCAACGCATCCCCGCCAATGGCTGCACGTGTACAAAGTTTTACAGTCGAATGCTTTGTAAAGTACGTCGAAACGAGGGCTTAGGCTTGTAGTTATTGAGTTGGGTTTTTTAAAAGACCGTTTTGAATGTAAATCGAAAAGTTAAGCAGGGTAAAGAGG
This sequence comes from Eilema sororculum, assembly GCA_914829495.1. Classification (NCBI taxonomy): domain Eukaryota; kingdom Metazoa; phylum Arthropoda; class Insecta; order Lepidoptera; family Erebidae; genus Eilema; species Eilema sororculum. The sequence goes on from OU618534.1 coordinate 27,235,244, forward strand.
CTGCCCGGGATCTCCAATTAAATTGCGTGTTGTTTGTGTGGTAGAACTTACGGGACGCCTCAATGGGACTCAAGGCGATTTTATTTTTGAAACGGCCACAATTTTGGTTATTTTTGTGAGATAAAGTAGGATGAGAAAAAAAAATAGACTAGCTTTTCGCCCGCAGCTCCGCCTGCGTAGATATCGGTTATCGCCTAAAAATCTTTATTAGGTAACGTATTACGATGGGACCCTGAACCTGGGAACAGGAAGACAGAAGAACAGTGGAGTCTTAGTAATAGGGCGGCCTTATTACTAAGACTCCACTGTCCATCTGTCTGTTTGTCTGTCACCAGGTTGTATCTCATGAAAGGATTGCTGACAGCCTTAGAGATCAGTAGGTGAAGGGTGCAACGGGGCAGATTTTGGTACACTCCGGGCAGTTTTACAGCCGGTATCAGGAGCATGATTGCACGCGCTGCCTTTGGGCACTTTACTGAATGGCAAATGTCTGCGGGTGGTGGTGACCTTCCGCTTGAGCTGCAAGATGTGTGAACCCCATAGATGCACCTGTGGTTCCATGGTGAGATAGAACTGCCGATGGACGACGACGGTATATTTAGTAGCAACCCATTAAATGTACATATTACTTTTGAATACTTTTGGGAAATAATTTCCTATCATTCAAGGGAGTTGATAAGATGATTCCATTTTTACTGAAAATTTGAATTAATTTGATAGCATTAAGTATGAAACTAACTATTGAAATCGAATACATGGAGAAAAATGAAGCTGTTTGGGCGGGACTGGAACCCGCGATCTTTCCCTGACAGCGGAAATGCTTGACGCTTGACGGCCTCATCAAAAATGAGGCCCGCCTAAACGACTGAATCGATTTTGATGAAATTTGGTATAGGGTTAGATTAGACGATGAGAAAGGACATAGGCTATGTTTGGTCGCGATAACCGACATCCACGCGGGCGGAGCCGAGCGTTTTTCAAAAAAAATGTACCCTTCACTTTTGCACGGTCCCCTGTGTTTGAATTACAATTTAAAAAAAGATATATCTGGGTATTAAGGGGCCAGATCGTGAAAATCACCGAAAAGAATGTTACAATTTTTCATAATTAACCTATTTAGATATGATTGATATCAATGATACTTTGTATATATTACAATGAAAGACCAAAAATTATGGTATGCTTATATTAAACTCTTAAAACCTAATAGTTGTTATATAATAAACGTCAACAAACGTACAAAATTGAGAAAAAATGCAAAAACATGCCTTCGTATTTTTCAGATTTAACCCAATAAATCAACACAAATTGATAAAAAGAAACACTTTTTGAACACTGAAGAAACCAATAAAATATAGTGTGTACGTTTTTTGTACCTTTACAAACAAGGACTTCCTCTTTTAAAGCCCTAAAATCTAGATATGTTTTACGTAAATTCTCCACACAGGCTAAGTGAAATAGGCTCCAGTTTTTGAGTAAATTCATATTGAAAATGAGTGATATTAGCAATGAACCGGTATACATTTGAAAGTCAAAGACTTCTTGATAGGGAAGACAAAACTTATTTGATGATACATTTAGTAATCAATCTAAAAAATCAATTCAAAGTTACTGAAAAACGCGTAAAATAGTGTCTTTTTTCTGCCATATTTATTCTCATCGCCCGTCAGTCGCCCACGGGCCTTCGAAGCAGGAGCACGTCTCTTTGGCGCGTGATGACAGTTCATGCATACACAAATAGGCCTACCAAGAAATATATGAAATGAAAAATGGCGCCACCGTCTTCATAATCATTTGGACGGCAATAAAATAGTATGCATTTTACAGTGACAACCATAGTTCCGATTTTAGCCATTTCACACTTTCGTTGGTACATTTATAGCATAATGTATCAGATTTTGACATACTTGCTTTAAGGTTTGAACTGTAAAGTTGGGGATATACCTAGTTAAAATATTTTTTGTAGAAACAATATTTTTAGGTTCTGTTGTAATGAAATTATAATTAGATACTAACTTCATGGTCTATTTTATATGATTGTATAGGTAAGTAGGTATATACATATGTATATTGTAAAGTAGCTGTTTCCGTACATATTAGTAATAAAAAAAGTTTCGTTGGCTTATGTTATATTAAAGATACTGATTCATATTTAGCAGCATCACTAGAGTCGCAGGAGTCGCGGGTATCAGTTAGTGCGACCACCAGTAGACCTGGTGCACTGGATTAGAAGCCTTATGTATCGCAATGTCGCAGATACGCAAGAGAGCCGCCTTCGTTGGTACGATCACGTCAATCTGCGTCTGATCGATAAGGAGCGAACGTCCGAGTGCCATCATTGCGACGCGGGCGACGTCACGGGACTGCACACGCTCACCGAGTGGCTGGCAAGGTGGGAGCTCGTGGCGGCCCTGGGAGTGACAGTTCTCATCCTCGCCACCTCGCTCACGGCGATGGTCCTCCTTTTTTTTTCTTTCTAATGGTCGTGAAGGAGACGGCGGAACGGGAGTGGCGGCGTGAGAGAGAGAGACTTACAGATCACACCACCCGCGTGCGCAGGCAACTCTGACGGATAGAGCCGCCTGTCACCCCAGCAGAAGCAGGCCACGGCGGCGGCGTGCTAAGAATCGCGCCTCCCCACTCTAGGGCGAGTCCTGGTTTTCCTCCTCCCGAAGAGGGCCAGACCGCAAGGGATGGCCCTGATGGTTAGCCGGGGTGCGAGGGATATGCCAAAGACAACCTCACCTCCGGCCTAGCACCACGACCTTCAGTCGGCGTGCGGTTTTAGTCGGTTCAAGTCCGACATAACCTCCCCACCCGGCTCCAGCCGGGGAGGAAATGTAGGAAGAAGAGCTGCAAGACGGACCCTGAAACTGTGCAATTGGGTTGCTAGGTGCCTGCAGGATCGCCGTATTCGTGTCCTCTCTCCCCATCACTCTCTTTCTTCAGCTTTCATTGCTATGCAGATGATAGCACCTTACACGAGAGTTATCACGGAAATCCTGCGGCTACACAGTCTGATATCGATGAAAAAGGGTAGCTTCTTATCACTGAGATTGTCCGGATCGTGGATCACATTTTGCAATGGCGCTCTGAGAACTTGGTGGAGTTCAATGCTAAGAAGACGCAGGCGCAGCAAAGGTAAATGCTGGCGTGCCGCAGGGTTCCGTCTTATCTCCCACTCTCTTTCTTCTGCATATCAATGACATGCTCTGTAACGGAAACATTCACTGCTATGCAGACGACAGCACCTTACACGGGAGTTATTACGCACATTCTGCGGCCAAGCAGTCTGATATCGCGGAAAAAAGGCAGCTTCTTGTCACTGAGCTGGACCGGATCCTGGACCACATTTCTCAATGGGGCGCTAGGAACCTGGTCGAGTTCAATGCCAAAATGACCCAGGCATGTGCGTTTACAGCAAAGGTATCTCCTTTCCTTTCCCTTCCCACTCTTCAGAGCACACCACTGCCACTGCAGGATCACCTCACTATCATCGGTATGGATGTTCGCTGCACACTGAATAACAAAAACTATATCGAGAGTATCATCAAATCAGCCTCGCGTAAACTCGGAGTCCTGAACAGAGTGAGACGTTTTTTCACGCCGGAGCAGCGGTGTCTTCTATACAAGACCCAAATTCGTTCCTGCGTAGAATACTGCTCACATCTCTGGGATGGCTCCGCAAAGTACTTATTAGATGCTCTCGACAGGTTGCAGCGACGTGCGGTCCGCATTATTGGGAATCCTGAGGTCACGAACACCCTCGAGCCTTTGCAGATGCGTAGAGATGTTGCGTCTTTGGCAGTTTTCTACCGTCTCTACCATGTTCTGACGAGCTCTTCCAATTAGTCCCACCCTCCCCTTTCCTTCACAGGACGACACGTGCAGGGCTAAGATGCCATCCATTTACGGTGCAGAGTATACCTGCTAGAACCAAGCGTTTCAGTGATTCATTCCTCTGCCGCACCACTAAGACCTGGAATTCCCTGCCAGCTCACGTGTTTCCTTCTTCCTACAGTCCCGGGTCCTTTAAGCGGGGCGTGAAAAGGCATCTAATGAGGCCGTCAAGCTGAGTGCCACCACTGTTAACATTGTAAATGTTTACGATGGTGACCCTCTTTCCGAGACTTTGCCTTTAGCTTAACATCAGGCGAGGTGAAGTCAAATTGACGTGTCCTGTATAAAAAAAAAGCTATTTTCTTTTCTTACACCATTCCACTCTTCAGAGCACGCCACTACCACTAAACGACAATCGGATCGGCATCTAGTAAGGTCGTCAAGCTGAGTGCCACCATTGTTAACTAAGTACGTGTTTGTAATGGTGGCCCTTTCTTAACACTTTGCCTTTATCTTACCGTCAGGCGACGAGAAGTCAAATTGTCGTGCTCGGCTCCTATACATTTAGATTAATATGCGCGCTCTATACATAAAATATAAACTAATGTGATCTTCGGTATCTCGTAGTTTGATATTTCGTACAGGTTTGAACTTCGGAATTTTGTAATTCGGGCTTTTAAATATCGTTTCTTTTGTACGTAACTGGCAGGTATGGTCTGTCTACGCGGTGGGCATATTAATTTTATGAGTATTTTCAGTATCCTCAGATATCAACAATTAGGTATAGGTATGTCCCCAGCCTTATTTTGTTCGAAATCTCATAATCTCTGTGAAAAGTTGAACATGCTATGTATGACACTGAAACAAAAGACATGCCAATGACGTCACGTAACATAATATGACAGGGATGAATGTATAAGAAGAAAAGAGATACGAAATGTAATTGACAGACGTAATACGTCACAATAAATCATATTACTCAAAAATGCACTCTAACCACAAGGCTTAAAATAGTTTTTTCATCATTGGTAAGACAATTTTCACCATTATTTTGACTGGTAAAGAGCGTCTTGCAGCCCACTGTGCATCTCGGTGATGTGTGCGTGCACGGCTGCGTCTGTATTTTGACAGATTTTGAGTCGTGCGCTCCGCGGACCCGGTCCTTAATAACTTAATATTTTAAAAGTATAAAAATACTCTTAGGTATTTAAAGGTATTCATTTATTTGTTCTATTTATCGTAATATTTAAATTATGATGATTTTTAAACACCGAAACGTCAGTTTTCGGCCTGTCCCCCATTCAATTTATGGAATGTTAGAAGCTATTCTGATTGTTTTTGCAGGCGGAATGCTCTTCCAATAGCTCAGTTGGAAGAGCATTCCCCCGTGTAAGGGAAAGGTCGTGAGTTCGAGTCTCACTTGAGCATTTAATTTTTTCCAATGTTTTTCGAACTTAAAAGTTAGCATAATAAATGCTATAAAAAATTCATTCAAATATTTGGGCGCAGTCATCAAAATTCAATGTTTAAAAATGGTTGAAAAATCATTCATTGTTTCCAACAGTTCGTAAGAATGTTGGTAGATGGCTGCACCGTCGCCCTTATAGACGGATATAAAGAGAAGAAAAATTTGAAATGATTCAAGTGTGGCTCAATAGCTCAGTTGGAAAAGCATTCCCCCTGTAAGGGAAAGGTCGTGAGTTCGAGTCTCACTTGAGCATTTCATTTTTTCCAATGTTTTTCGAACTTAAAAGTTAGCATAATAAATGCTATAAAAAATTCATTCAAATATAAAAATACTCTTAAGCATTTAAAGGTATTCATTTATTTGATCTATTTATCGTAATATTTAAATTATGATGATTTTTAAACACCGATACGTCAGTTTTCGGCCTGTCCCCCATTCGATTTATGGAATGTTAGAAGCTATTCTGATCGCTTTTTCTACTGGGTTAGTATGATTTTTAGGTAGGTACCATATGAAAGAACTGTGAGTCACCTACTAGCATCCTTAGTTTCTAATTTGAGTCCTAAGCCCTTTAAATGCAGTTTTGTTTCAAATGAAAACGTAAAAGTGGTATAGTCCGGACACGTCAGTTTTGTCACGGCTAAAACAGGTCTGTCTATTAAATGAAGATTTAGTCGATCCTAAAAATGGCACATAAATTTTTACATTGTCTGGTAGCCAATTAAAAATAGCCATATTAAATAATTTTCAAGAAAATACTTGTCATGTATGAAGTGCCACGGCGGTCAACATTTCTTCCATCCGTTTTGAGACACATTTCCAAAGTAATTAGGATTAGTTTACATGATTTGATTATTCTCAGAAGATTAAGACGTTTTTTATATTAGTTATACCTGATTTCTGTCAGAATAAATTAGAAAATAATAAAATGTGGCGAGAACGTCACGTCGGTTTTGCGACATTTTGTTCCTCCTGGACAAAACGGACAACAGTCGCAAAGCACAACATTGGTCAGTAGGTACACTTTGTTTGGAAAACGTTCAGCCATGGCCAAAAGCTAGTAGGTATATAAAATGATGCATAAGTAGATATACCTATACTTACACCATTGTATACATTCTACACAACGCTAAACTGTAGAATTAAAATTGACGTCAATAAGAAACAATTTTATTGTTCTATATTGAAAAATAAATGACTGTGACTATGACTATGACTATGACTATAGAAATACCCAGACCAATGCAAATAGCCAAATTCATGCATACCTACACATATTTGCACTGAGCGGGGATGGAACCCGCGCCTCCTGCGTGGCAGTCGCATTCACTACCGCCAATGTAGGTCGTTAGTCCCTGGTGACCCTATGGCCCGGTTGTAATCGCGATATCAATGATCTTCTTCTTCTATCGTGGCGATGGCGCCTCGACCCTCAAATTGGTTATTATCCTATAGTTAAAATAAAATATCTAAACGAGCTTAGGTATTAAATTAAGAATAGTAAAAGAGCGGTAAAAATTGCATTGGTTCTTATTATATAGTTTTTACTAGCTTACAAACATTCCATACAAACGTTTATCACCTAATTTACCCTCTTAGTAGTAAAATTTTGAAAAACGCTTATACACGTGTTCATTTATTCCTTAAAAGACACAGGTTTATGAAATTTAGTGCATCTAACTCTGAAAAAACGGACTTTCATACAAACTTCCATCCCTTATTTTACCCCTTTAGTAGCAGAATTTCCAATAATCCTTTCTTACTGGATGCTTAGGTACATTATAAATGCATCTACTGTCAAAACTTCAAGTTTGTAGGTCCAGCGCGTTTAGGCTCTGCATTGATGACTGTGACTAGTCAGTAGAATAAAGTCGGCATTCGGCAGTCGGGTAAAAATGAAACTTTTGGGCGGGACTCGAACCCACGGTCTTTCCCTTACAGGGGGAATGCCTTGACCAACTCGGCTACCGAGACACGCCCGATGTGATTCAAATTTCCCTTCTATTTTTATCCGTAAAATTTAAAGTTAGGATTATGTTTTAATGTCAAGAGTTCTGATTACGGAAATCTTTTTGTTATGTTTTCAGCTAAAGTTTTCCCTATGTTAACGAAGAAGTTGTTAACTTGAGTTATACCTATCTTGGCGTGGATCACACCCGGCTATCAACTCAACTACATTTTCCCTTGTTTTAGTGGTGTGTGTATAAGTAGGTACCTATCATAAGTATATTGGTCAAGTTTCCACTTCTATCGGCACTCCCGGGGTGCCGCTACCTTTTTTTTTTTTTCATTTTACTCAACCACTCTTTTCGTGGGTGTCGTGGAAAACGACTAAGGGATAAGTCCACTCTCCATTCGACAGTAAACATACATGATACAACCTATAAAAAAGTGTCTGCTTTCGCCCGCTGTTACGTGGGATCAATAATCATAAGTGACGAAATAAATGTGTGTGGCTTGGTGTGGCTAATAGCTCAGTTGGAAGAGCATTCCCCCTGTGAGGTAAAAGGTCGTGGGTTCAAGTCCCACTTGAGCGCTTCATTTTTCCTGATGTATTTCGAATTTAAAAGTTAGCATAATAAATGCTGTAAAATCAAATGATGCGGATAAACATACTTAAATGCTTTTTTTTTGTAAATACATACATATTATACATAGAAACACCCAGAGTAATGCAAATAGCCATATTAATTTCATACAAATATTTGCACTGAGCGGGGAACGAATCGAAAATGTGGGCGTTAATTCACCACATTCCACCAAGGGGTATATCCATTGTATGTAAAGCTCTTACACTATTTCTAGAATAAGCTGTGCAAGAGAATTTATATGCACGATGAGGCGTTTTTGTAGTGTAGGTACTTAAACTACTCGAACGATCGCTATTTCTAAATTGCACTTTACAGCGCAATTTGAATGAATTTTTTATAGTATTCGTTATGCTAACTTTAAAATTCGAAATACATCGGGGAAATGAAATGCTCAAGTGGGACTTGCACCCACGACCTTTCCCTTACAGGGGAATGCTCTTCCAACTGAGCTATTGAGCCACAACTGTAAGGGAAAGGTCGTGGGTTCAAGTCCCAGTTGAGCATTTCAGTTTCCCGGTCTTTTTCGAATTTTCAGCGCAAGTTTAGTCACCACCGTCACCCACCACCTATTTAACTATGTTTTGATCTAGAAACCGGCAACTTTCCGAAGTAAACCATCGGAATGTTTGTTTGACAACCATTACTACTACTTACGACCCAATTGACCGAAAATTTACTCAGTTCACCTATTCAAATCAATAAGTGATTGGACCAGAAGTAGTACAGACCAGCGCCTTTCTATTTACAATCGAGCCTTTAGTTTATTGCATAACCGTGATAGGTGGTTTGACGAACCGAAAAAATTCTATTACTCAACAAACAATTTGAAGTTAAAGCTCAACGACATAATGACGGTCGGTTTACTACGCTTTATAAATTGATCATTTTAAATATTATATTAAACTACACTAGGCAGATAGTTTGTTGCAAATTATTTGCTGGTGAATAACCGTGACATATACTTTCGTAGACGCTTGAGAGTAAAGCAAAAATACTCGTACACTTTTAACAATGCCAATATTGCATTAAACTATTATATAACATGAAAATTCAACAAAATAATGAAACAGTTTATTTTTCGTTGTCACAAGGCGAGGGCCCTGTGACTACGCTTTGTAATCGTGCCTAGTTTTGCTACAAATGGTTCTATAATCTGTCATGTGAACACCCACATTTAATTAACTATGATTTTTGGTTCTATATAATAGGAGGCGAGCCTATTGCCACTGAACGGGCAAGTGCCGAAGAAGTCATGGGCTGTATGTTTACTGGCGGGTTGAGAACAGCCCTATTCCTTAGTCGTCTTCTATGACAGCCACGAGAGAAGATGGGGTGGCCCTACTCTACTCCACCGAGAACCACCACGCGACAATGTAGTCCTTAGATTAGGCGAGGCTCTCATCTCACTGTGTACTTCTTCTCTTCTTCTATCGTGGCGATGGCGCCTCGGTCTTCAAATTATCTCTTCCCAGTATGCTGCCACCTGAATGGCGTTCTTAGAGGCGCACATAAGGTCCTGCGGTGTACATGTGTATGGGCATTCAGCACACGTTAACAGATGGGTCCTGATAAACGCATATCAATGAGATAGGTTAAAATTAATAAATAAAACTCAGTAAGCATTTTATAAATCATATAGGTATTATTTATCAAGGTTAACTCTAAATAATTCTTGTATTCACAGAATATCACAATTTATTATGTACAGTGGGCTCTAGAAGTGCCTGGACAATTTGAAATTAAAATTGTATGAAGTGTCGCAACACGCCATCTAGTGTTAATACGCAGAGTTATTACGTACATACAAAATCAGTAAGGCGATTGGCACACTGCAACGCTCGACGCGGCGTCGCGCGTCGACGCGTGTGACACGGGAGAGCTAGCATAGTCCGAGAGATATTAGAATTTTTTTGGTAGGTAGGTGTGTGAAGTAATCTAAAATTTTGAGAAAAGTAAAGTAAAGCTATGCGACCATTAGCTAGATAGCCCAGACTATATTAAGAACGCTAGAGATGAAAAGAAAATGATGTAGAAGTGCAAGCTATTTTCGACTTATTGACATGACATAGTAACTAATTTTCTTTTATTCGTGATCAGCGTCATCTATTAACGCGAAAAGAGTTGTAACTAAGAAAATGCCATTTAGGTTGAAAGTCGCTTGCAGTCTCTGCGTGTTCCGATAACGAGCCAAAACAGTGGTGTCGGCTCCAATACCCGATATTGGGCATCGATATTTGACTTCCTCCGATCTCGGATATCGGATATTGGATATCGGACGTCAGTTGATGTGAAAGCGCTCTAAATTTGCCGTTAAATAGTCATGTTGCATTGCAATAATATTAATTTAAAACCCTACCTTTCTATAGTGCGTCAAGAAAGTCGTGAAATTAATGTTGGAGGAACTAAAATTTTTCCTTGTACTTGCAACACTCAATAACTGCCAAACTGACTAATCAGATGTCAATACCAAGGCTCGTTGTAGATGTTTCGTATATTATTTACGTGTATTTAATTACTGTTCATAGGATAACAGTTTTGAGTGTAAAAATGAATTGATATGTGAATAATAGTTGTGCGAAACGTGTCGTATTCAAAGTATTTCAGGGATATAGTATGAAACACGGCAGAAGTTTTAGCCGGCAAGCTGCTTTCCGACTTTGACGATTTTGATGGCCAAAATGCTAAACTAACCAGTACGTACATATACTTTAATATTAAACAAGGTATGGAAAGTGTAATCTATTAAAAAATATATAATTTAAGTGAATATTTTGTGTTTCAAAGCATTGTTTTCATTTATTGGGGTTATGTCAATATCCTACGATTATAACAAATCATAGTGCATCACTTTGACGTTTTTGAACATTCTTGATCTAGGTAATTTGTAATAACCACTTAGGCCCAAACTAATTAAAAAATACTCGAGGTATGAATACAGCTGTATTTATCCAGGACGTTTGTATTTGTTTCAGATTTTCAAAAGTACATTTCAAGACATATCATTTCAGTATGATGATATTGCCATTGAGTCGGAAACTATTGAAGATAAAATAATTATTACTTATGGAGTTTCAAGCAGCATTTCAGGTGTTCAATACTCATACCAATAAACTATTATTATAAAATATTATTTTATTTATTTTAAATCGTGAAAATTTCGACTGTCAAGTTATCACGGGACCTTAGTGATAGGGTCCAGTTTTTTTCTTTGGGTGTGCTTTGAGTAAGGTATTGCTCAGGATATGTATCTTGGACCTAAAATGTGGCCAGCAGCGGTGGACGAGCACAAAGTCACCAAGCATAGATTATTACAAAACAATTGTCGTTTGCCTCGCAATTTATTAGGTGCAAGACACGTGTCCCGAGGTATAACCTAAAAAAGTCCGACACGTTCTGTCCTCGTACTTGGGGTCCTTAACTAATTATTGAGGGAGGTGTTAGGTTAAAGAAATAAGGCATTTCCCTCGCACCCCAGTAACCTTTGGCGATATACGGTTTTAAGTTGGCCCTCTTGGGTGACTCCCAAACTGAATTTCGACAAATCCATTTACGACATGATTTTACTTCGACAGCATGCAACTTCGACACGACTCAGTTTCGACAATATTTTAGATCGAAACAACTTAATTCCGACACTACTGTACTCCGACAAAGCGTTTCTTCGACATGACTTTAATAAGAAACGACGTAAGTCCGACGACGTTCTTCTCAGACAACAATGCTTCTCCGAAATAAGTCAAATTCGAAATACCCTACTCTGAAATATTGCAGCTCGATAATATCATATATCGACCTGACATATTATCTAAGACACGATGTAACTGTGAAATGATTTCAGCAGCCGCTTTACCGCTTGACGCTGCGCTGGTTATTATTTATTGCACAAAAATGCTAGTCTATGTTTATTAATTTACAAAGAAAAATTATTCGTATGAAACTAATGTGAATGAAATTACTAATTACCCATGGTATAACTAGGTGAACTAAGGTGTATCAAGGGAACATAAAAATTCCCGTGGTACAACCAGGTGCACTATACAGGTGGACTAAGGGCAAGCACCGGTGTCATCTTCATCATCATCATCTTGTGCAATGGCCAGCAGGGCCATTAGGGGGTACCGGCGTACCGCACGATATCCTTCGAGGCGGCGAGTCTCCTTGCCGGATCCCTACCGTGGAACCTGGATGCGAGAGCCCTTTCGATGCTATATCGGTATCGTAAGGAGGCGCGGGAGCAGGGACGGGAACCCGTGTCTGAAGAAATTCGGGCCGTGAGGTCCCAGCTCCAGCGGGACATGGTAGCGGAGTGGGAGCTACGACTTGGGCGACCAAGCGCAGGGCGTAATAGCGGCGATAAGGCCCATCATGGAGGAATGGCTAGAGAGGCCACACGGCAGCCTCTCGTACCAGCTGACGCAGGTGATTACGGGACACGCGTGTTTCGGGAGTTACCTGTGTCGGATGCGGAAGGAGCCAACGTCCGAGTGCCATCACTGTGATGCGAGCGAGGACATAGAGCTGCACACGCTGACCGAGTGCCCGGCGTAGGAAACGCCGAGGCGGGTCCTAGTGGCGGCTCTGGGGGTGGGAGTCCTTACACTCGCCACATTGCTCACAGCGATGGTACGATGCGCGAACGCTTGGGGTGCAGCCGCCTCATTCTGCGAGCAAGTAATGCTCGAGAAGGAGGCGGCTGGTCAGAACGACCTCCGTCCTCCATGAGCGCTGGCTTGGGGGCGACCAGTGGAGCCGCCTGTCACCCTAGCAGAAGGCTCGCTACGGGTCCCTGTGACTAGCAGACCTGTGGGACCTAAACATAAACTGGCGAAATGTGGGTGCTAGCACCTCTGCCTACCCCTTCGGGGAATACAGGCGTGAGTTTATGTTATATGCATATATGATGTGAATAAAAGTAAAAAAAAATTACTGCCGTGATTCATTTTTCAATTTTATTTATTTATTATCTTGAGAAGTATGTACTATATTTAACTTTATACCATAAAAAAACAACAGATCAAGACTGTTCAGTTGTAGTATGATAGGGATACCAGATTAAGCGCAGCAGCGCCACCCTCAATTTTCACGACTTTCTTGACGGGCTATACAATCGTAAACCTACCATATAACATATCGTATTGTAGGTTATTTGCTAAGAAAAATAAATAAGTTTTTGTTTACTCTTCGGAACGCTTTTGATGTGCTCGTAAGCATTCCAGTTAAAAGTATAAGTTGGTTGGTTGCGACCTTAGAGTATCGTCGCAACCAAGGAACTTATACTATGCATGAACCTTTATACTAACTGGACTGCGCACTATGAACAGAAAAACGAGCCGAAAGAGAGGTTCCAAAGTAGTAGTGCGTCTCTTTCTAATAGTTTTATCATGTTTTTATTGGTCTTTATTACAAACAATGTTGCCGCATAAGAATTTTGAAATGCTACCAATGTCACTGTCATAACATTTAAAATAAAAGTATTACCTTGTACAACTTCATAATACTTTGTACAAATTCATAAAAGATGGTCAAACCATTGTATATTTATAGTTTAAGTATTTTTATGCAAAGTTTCATCACAAAAACATAACGCACAAATATATGGAAAATTTAAAAAAATTACCATTTACAACCAAAAAGAATTTACATTTACTATGGCAAGTTGTTAGACAGGGACCGACTACTACTTTTTGGCTGTCTCGCTCGGCTCGATTATTCTACTTTCACCGAGACGATGAAAAATGTACCTTATGTCATTACAGTTGGGTGTAAATTTGTAATTATTGTATTTTACAGTACGCAATCCAGTTAGTATACAGATTCATGATACTATGTCTATGGTTGCGACAGACTGGTAGAAACTAGAAAATCGCATAGACATAGTAAATATTAAGACTTGAAGCTACTACGAAATTCATTCATAAAATCATATATAGTGCGTCAAGAAAGTCGTAAAATTAATGTTGGAGGAACTAAAATTGTTCCTTGCACTTGCAACACTCGATAACTGCCAAACTGACTAATCAGATGTCAATACCAAGGCTCGTTGGAGAAGTTTCGTATATTATTTACGTGTATTTAATTACTGTTCATAGGATAACAGTTTTGAGTGTAAAAATGAATTGATATGTGAATAATAGTTGTGCGAAACGGTCGTATTCAAAGTATTTCAGGGATATAGTATGAAACACGGCAGAAGTTCAAGCCGGCAAGCTGCTTTCCGACTTTGACGATTTTGATGGCCAAAATGCTAAACTAACCAGTACGTACATATACTTTAATGTTAAATAAGGTATGGAAAGTGTAATCTATTAAAAAATATATAATTTAAGTGAATATTTTGTAATTTTATCTTGCATTGTTTTCATTTATTGTGGTTATGTCAATATCCTACGATTACAACAAATCATAGTGCATCACTTTGACGTTTTTGAACATTCTTGATCTAGGTAATTTGTATTAACCACTTAGGCCCAAACTAATTAAAAAATACTCGAGGTATGAATACAGCTGTATTTATCCGGGACGTTTGTATTTGTTTCAGATTTTCAAAAGTACATTTCAAGACATATCATTTCAGTATGATGATATTGCCAGTGAGTCGGAAACTATCGAAGATAAAATAATTACTCATGGACTTTCAAGTAGCATTTCAGGTGTTCAATACTCATACCAATAAACTATTATTATAAAAGATTATTGTTTTAATTTTTTAATACTATATATATCCTGAAAATTTCTACTGTCAAGCCATCACGGTTCATGACAGACCTTAGTGATAGGGTCCCGATTTTTTTTTTGGGTGTGCTTTGAGTAAGGTATTGCTCAGGATATGTATCTTGGATCTAAAATGTGGCCAGCAGCGGTGGACGAGCTCAAAGTCACCAAGCATAGATTATTACAAAACAATTGTCGTTTGTCTACAACTAAACATTTATTAGGTGTAAGATACGTGTGCCGAGGTATAACCTAAAAAAGTCCGACACGTCGTACTTGGGGTCCTCAACTAATTACCGAGGGAGGGGTTAGGTTAAAGAAATAAGGCATTTCCCTCGCACCCCAGTAACCTTTGGTGATATACGGTTTTAAGTTGGCCCTCTTGGGTGTGGGAAGCATGGAGTCCTCATCTAACCTCTATGTCCTCTGCTAGTCACAGGGACCCGTAGCGAGCCTATAGGTAGCCCTATAGGCTCGCTACGGGTCCCTGTGACTAGGGACTCCCACTGCGGCCCTTAATTACAGTAAGTGTTAGCGTTTCCTTTGTGCTGAGGAAGAGAGCAGAGAAGCATTGCCATCTCTGATGCAGATTGCACCAAATGGAGGTTTCGGATCACACGCCCTAAATTTTACATAATATCTATGCTTGTAAATCGTTATGCTGTAAGTTTTATTACGATTAAATAATAATCCATCAGGTGCGCCGCGTGCTTGTCTGCCACCTAAGTGGTATAAAAAAAGCATGAATACAATGTTGTCAATACAACAAGGAAAAGTATTAATTGAGGAATTAATACGTTTCCTTGTATTGACAACCTCCACGACTCCCAAATTTGATTTAGATTGAAAAAAGAAAAATAGCAATCAATTCGCAGATTTTCGCACATGTCATACTCTTGAACATACTTTCCTAATATTTGCATAAAAGATGAATAAAAATGTATATAAAAGTGGTACGAGGAAGGTCATATTCAAAATTTTTCAGCAGTGTATGGCTGAATTTCAAGCCGGAAAATTACTATCCGGGTTGGACGATGTATACGGGCGTACAGCCAAATTAACTGGTATGTACGTTTTCTTTATTTTTCAACACAGTAAGTATATGTAATGTAATCTGCTAATAATTGATTTGCTTAGAGTGAACATTTTATATTTCAAAACATTTGAATGAAATTTTTATAGCATTTATTATGCTAACTTTTAAATTCGAAACACATCGGGAAAAAGAAGAACTCAAGTGGGACTTGAAACCACGACCTTTCCCTTACACGGGGGAATGCTCTTCCAACTGAGCTATTGAGTCACACCTGAATTGACCTAAATCACCCTCCTTTTTATATCCGTCTTTAAGGGTGACGGTGGAGCCATCTACCAATTTTCTTACGAACTGTTGGAACCAATGAATGATTTTTCAACCATTTTTAAACATTGATTTTTGATGACGCCGTTATATCCCTTCTGTTATCAGCAATATGGAGTCCAGTGATATGAAACATGCAACTTTACTTTTCGGCGTGGTCAAAGAATATGGTGAAACGAGTATTTAATGGATAATGTGTGGGTTGTGGGGGAATGTAGAACTATCTACCGCACGGATTAGACGATGACGTGACGACGGACGTGCAGTGTGTGATCTAGTCAGTCTGTGATCACGGCTGGTTAATATTATTTTCGGTTCCATACATTAATAATCCATACTAATATTATAAATGCGAAAGTAACTCTGTCTGTCTGTCGGTCTGTCTGTCTGTATGTTACGCTTTCACGCCTCAACCACTGAACCGATTTTGATGAAATTTGGTATAGGGGTAGATTAGACCATGAGAAAGGACATAGGCTAAGTTTGGTCGCGATAACCGACATCCACGCGGGCGGAGCCGCGGGCAAAAGCTAGTACCTAAATAAAAGTCTGCGGTAGCCTAGTGGTATGGGTAATGGACTGCTGAGATGAAGTTTCGGGTTCGATCCCAGGTTTACCATGGCACACAGCAATGACTTTTCGATGCTTTTCGAAGTAATGTGTGTATTTATCGCAGGTTTATAAGTGCCCGGTTAATGGCAATAGGCTCGCCACCAATTACATTGGGACCTAAACATAAACTGGCGAAATGTGGGTGCTAGCACCTCTGCCTACCCCTTCGGGGAATACAGGCGTGAGTTTATGTTATATGCATATATGATGTAAATAAAAGTAAAAAAAAATTACTGCCGTGATTCATTTTTCACTTTCATTTATTTATTATCTTTAGAGGTATGTACTATATTTAAGTTTATACCATAAAAAAACAACAGATCAAGACTGTTCAGTTGTAGTGTGACAGGGATACCAGATTAAGCGCAGCAGCGCCACCCTCAATTTTCACGACTTTCTTGATGGGCTCTATGGGAAAACGCCAACCTCCATATTGCGTTCTAACGTAGTGGAGATGTAGTAGCACCTGATTGGTCAAATAAAATTGCTAGTGATGTGGTGATAGAATTTTAATTACCGATATTTTGTCAAATATTTAAAGAACGAAGACCACTTTCCATACATAGTGAATGACTTCTGAAATGCCATTGACTTTTTATTATTCTATCGCATAATGGTACCTACTGGTATTACTGGTTAATAGATACTAAAACATTTTTAACATCTATAAAACTACGATATAAATAGTTGAACCAGAAAATGTGTATTTGGAATATCACCTTCTAGGCCAGCCTTAGAGTACTTAAAGTACTATACCACAGTCTAACGATTCATACTACATACAGTTTGTCGACGAAGCGGTCTTGACAGAGAAATCGTGCGGGGAGAGGGGAGTGGTGGGGACGGGGTGTTATCCGGTACAGCCATACATTTCACTCGGTACAAAGGATTCAGGGCTGTCTCATTTGTAATCACGTTTTTTAAATAATAATTTTTTGTGACTCCACCGCAGCTCCGCTCACGTGGATGTCGGTTATCGTGACCAAACAGCCTATGTGTTAATCCAGGGAGTCAGCTAACTCTATACCAAATTTCATTAAAATCCATTGAGTACTTTTTACGTGAAAGAGTAACATTCATACATCCACCCATCCTTCAATACTTGCAAACTTTCACGTTTATAATATAAGTAGGATAATAATATTGCCTGGTGATAGAGCTATTAAATTGATAAATATAAATTTAGATAATAAGAAATTACTTCCATTTTTAAGTTAAAAGTATGATTTTATACAATAAATTCTCCTAGATTTTAATTCCGAAGCCCTAAGCACACTGCAACCTGAGAACACAAAAATAATCGGCATCCACTTAAGCTACCCACGTAATTATGTAATTTTTCTTTCAAATGTATAAATTTTTAGTCTGTGCCTTTTTTATATAGACAGTTTACTGGATTCTCTACTAGGCCGCCATATTGCGTTCTGTTCATTCATAAAATCGAAGTTTAGGCAGGCAGTTTTTTTTCGTAGGTATGGGAGCTCTTGATACTCTAAGGAAAGTTGTCATCTGATCTGTCACATCTGTCATGTCATGTCATGCTGTCATAATGCTGTTGATGCTGTGTTTGTCAATAATTCGTAATAATTTACTTATAAATATTTGTTTTGCTTTTTAATATAAAGACTTCCTCATATATCACCTCGCCGGTCACCAGCCGATTGGTTCTCGAAAATGTGCCCGCCTGTTCGGGCCTGAGGTATCATCATCCGTGGTCCGGTTCAGCGTTAGACCTCGTCTCGTCATGTCGTCGCCGTGGAGATATGATGTACGGAATTACGGTATGTTACTTACCCTAATAATATACTACCAAATTGTTAAAAAGATCTTGAGTGAGCGATATCACGACCAGTTAGCACCAATTCCTGGCATTTAAGGTGCCCCATCACATATTTATCAGCAGCCACTGTTAGAATCTCTTTTCTATATCTATAGGGTCTGTGTGGGTTCTTTTTCTTCATGCCAAGTCTTGGTAAAACTTTATGTATTGATTCAATGCAGTTCTGTACTGTAATTGATACTTTAATTTCAAATAAAATAATAAGAAATATTTCACAACATTCTACACAATGCTATCTAGACACATGCTAAGCATAACAGTCACGTTCACTACCGCCACGCCACAGAGGCTGTTTTGTATATATTGAGATATTTATATAATGTTTTGTTTTGAGTAGAAATTAAATATATTCTCACAAGTATTATTGTAAAATCAACTTTCTTTTTTATTTTTACAGATAAGGCAAAAGTAGTTTTAAAAAAGTTAAAATTAAAATCTAAGGTGCAAGATAATAAAACAAAATATAATTTTTCTGAGACTATAAAAAGCAGCTGTCCACAACCAAAGGCCATAACAGAAGATAAACATGATAGACAAAATGTATCCGCAACGGACAGTGCCGATGATCTTGTGCCAAATAAAATGTACAGAGTTGTTCTTGTTGATGGGCAACTTATGTTGGCAGAACATGACGAAAATGATGAAAATGTTGAACACACCAATGAAAGTAATGTAGAAATAAATAATAGTAATGTGGATGAAAATATTATTGTTAATACAAAGAAGAAACCAACTGTCATAAATAGAGTGGATGAACATTATGGGAGCCCCAACATTCAAAGTAAGTTACTGAAAGAGTTCTGAATCTAAATTCAAATTTTAGATTTGCTAGAATGTGTGTGTGTGTGAACGCTGAGGCGGGTCCTAGTGGCGGCCTTAGGGGTGGGAGTCGAGTCCTCACACTCGCCACTTTGCGCACAGCGATGGTACGCTGCACGAATGTTCAGAGGAGGTGGCCGGTCGGGTCCGGACTAGACCCTGCGAAGAGCCAAACGCGACTCGGGCAGCAGGCAGTCCTCCAAGAGCGCCGGAGCCGCGGCCTGGGGGTGATTGGTGGAGGCGCGGCGCATAGTGCGCCTCCCCAAACCTGGGGCTAGATGGGGACACTGTGGTCTGCACAAATCGAAGTGACTCAGGGTCATACAAAACATGAGATTGATGAGAGTCGAGTTCACTGAATTTAAATGAAGTGGGTGATGATATAGAATGATGGTGTATATAATAATAACATTTCTCACATTTATCATTATAAAACCAACTGCCTTTTTTATATTCACAGACAAGCCAGTAGCCAAGCCAAGAGTAGTATTAAAAAAGTTAAATTTAACATCATTGAAACTGCAAGATCTTAAAACACAAAATAATTCTTCTGAAACTGTAAAAAGCTGTCCTCAACCAAAGGGAATAATCTTTAATTATAAAATAAAGAAGCGTGCTACAGAGAACAAACCATTAACAGAAGATAAGCATGATAATAAACCAGTCAGGGAAGAATTTCATGATAAACAACAAAATGTTTCAGCAACAGATAGTGCAGATGAACAAAATAATGTTTCAGCTATCAATGATGCGGATCTTGTGCAAAATAAAATGTACAAAGTTGTTCTGGTTGATGGGCAACTTATGTTGACAGAACATGACGAAGATTATATTGTTGAGGAAAATGTTGAACAAACCAATGAAAGTAATGCAGAAATAGTTGATACTGATAATTGTGAAACAAATAATAGTGAAATGAATGAAAATGTTACTGTGAATACAAAAAAGAAACCACCAGTAATACTAAATAAAGTACTGGATAATAATCACACGAGCCCCAACACACCAAGTAAGTTCCTAAGTGAGTTCTAAATCTTATCTTTCTTTTTACATGGTATAAAGGTTTATAATAAAAAAATCTTCTTGTTCTTATAAATGAAAATGGATGTTGCCAAGTACAAAATTTCTTTTTTTTTCTGGGAATGTTTAGATTGATTGGGCAATTTTTTTCGTACTTTGTTAATTCATTAATACACAAAAATACATGACAAATAGTAATTTTTATTTAATAATATTGTGTCTAACTTAACAGTATGAAAAATGAAATTGATATTATTTATCGTGTGGTGGTGTTGGAGAAAGAATATAATGCTTCTTTGGATTCGCTGTAGTCGGGTAAAAAGTATCCCATCCCATCTCATCCGGGTGTCGTAAATCACTGCAACAGTAGGAAAACTTTCAATTAAATCTTGTACCAACCCCTCTGGCCAGCGTGAAAACAGTACCTAAAGCCTCACAAAATTGGGAGAGGCGTATGTCCAGTAGTGGATTGCAATAAGCTAATCGATTAATTGATATATTTCAGAGAACATCAAATCATATTCAGTAAATATGGACTCAAATGAAAATCTTGTACAAAACATAAATATCAATGGTCCAAACAATAAGATGTATGCCACTTTAGATGATTTAGCAGATGCTAGGGAAGGGTATGTACCGTTTCCATTGTATTTGTAGCAAAAACTATTCATAAATCCTATCACTTTTACTGACTCGCTCTTCCTCTTATGTCTTAATGCTTGTGAATATAATACTAGATTTTCAAATAGTGCAAAATTTAAGTGCATTTCCTACCAATAGCGCCCTTTATATGGTCAGACTCACGTGTGAAACCTGCATTCGCGTGTGAAAGGGCGTAAATGAAAAAACAAATGATTAAAAAATAAAAAACCCGACTGCCACTGAAAAGACCGAACCAAACCGAAACTGAAGTACCGCCTGCTATCAAACTTATTTCGGTCTTTTCAGTGGCAGTCGGGTTTTTTATTTTTTAATCATTTGTTTTATTTTATACTTTTTAGTTATGATAAGACATGTATATCTTTTGTTAATTTCCTTCATATCGATTATACTTGAAATAAAAACTTAAATCTATAAGTAAGAAAAATAGCGAGAATGATTGTTTTGTTAAACAACTTCGTTATTATATCGTTCGTTATATTCGACGTTTTTTTTTTTGACAATATGGCGTCTAGTTGTCGCTGTGGTGAATTTTGACTGTCATGTCTTTATTGACACTCGCAAGAATAAGACGAATCGATTGACGTAAGAATTATCAAAATCGGCCTATGCATTTGGTCTCTAGAACGCCACATAAGAACAAACATACATACATAGACTGATAAACACATTATCCTCCTTTGCGTCGCGCAGTCGGGTAAAAAGAGTGTAAATGCGGCTAATGAAATACTTGCATGAAACTTATCAATCTATACAATATGGATACGACATATAGGCATTAATTGAAACCATATACTTGGTACCCCCATAGCTTCAAATAGGAAAAATTTGAACAAAATCGGCCCAGTATTAAGGGCAGAAACTAGGGTTTTAATATTATAAAATTTTGAACAACTTTAAACACTCCGTAGAATCGCAGTTATCAATGAACTCTAAATTGCACGAAAATACTACCATTAGGGTTACCATCCGTCCGAGTTTCCACGGATTTGTAGCCACGTAGCACCCGAGAGCACTATACCCACTCCGACCTGCCCATGTGGTGCATGTGAGACCGTCACCAGGTAGATGTCCCCAATGAGCTTAGAGTAACAGCCGCCGGCCGTCACGGCCACCGTCCGCCTGGAAAGTACATACGGCGTGCCGATGTTCCACGTTACCTCCACTTGCCTACTTGGTTCTTCTTTAGCCATGTCCGGCTCCGGTACACTAGTGAACGAGCGAACCTCTTGGGAAAGTGGGGTATGCATGCACGAAATCCCGGATACGATTTCTTATCGTATCTGGTGGTTTTGACTTTTCCGAAGATGACTGGCGTCCGACGTTTTTACAGGCTCGGCAGCCCAACTGTAAGACCCCTGGGGTGGCATACGTCCATAGGCCACGTTAACCACTTTCCATCATGTGTGCCGTATGCTTATCTGCCACCTTAGTAGTATAAAAAAAACTTCTTGTCCTGGTTTACGGATTTTGCAGATGGAAACCCTTATTACTATTAAAATTGCACGATGCGACGTTGCCGTTCTGTGTATTCATTCATTTTTCCATTCATCAATTTCGTAAAAATACGATTGTAATGAGAGAGACATAATACCTCAAAGGGTGCCGCCGGTAGGGTAAATTTCTGATTAACGGCAGTCTGTTACTCGTACAGAGAATAATGGTTGTTTTGATTACACATAAAACTTTTTGATTTGATAAGTAGGTACCTACTTATCAATGATTAACTTTGATTACTTACACTTTGTATTTGATTTCTTTATAATTTTTCCATAACAAATTCAATATCTAAGAGTATTAATATCTACGTAATGAAGAATTTAAAGCTCATAATTTCAGTGTTAATCCCGGTTGCATCCATATCTTGTACTTTGGTGCCTGAGGGCTGCTTTCCTAATCTTTATTTTCATTTGGTTTATCTTGGCTTTTGTGGGAGCGACTACCGGGCTACCCCAGGCTACCCTCCAACTCTGACAGGAAAACTACGCACGATGACATGATAATGAACACCATGAAAATTGACAATAAATACCTTCCAACTATTCATCAATCAGGTTAATAATAAATAAAATATTCTAAAATAAACATATTCAAAGATGGATATTGGTGCTTTTACCTTATTAACCTAGGTACAATTTTATGTTTCGTTAATTTCTGGAATGTTGTCAGTAACCGCGACGTCACTGGGGACCGCGTGTCGTTCTTTGATCCTCTCGGTTTATTTTCTCGTTTTAATTGGTTTTTAAAGTGAAATTGACACTAATCTATTCTTTTTGTGTTTGTGAATTGTGTTTATTTTTTGTTTAGCTATTCTATCCTTAATTTTAACGGTGAAAATGAGTCTAAATACCTACCTAGTAAATTTGTTGTGAGAGTTTTGTTACGTATTCTTTTTTTGAAAAAAACAACGAAGTGTATAGTGTACCTAACGTGTCTCTGAAAGTGACTCGCAGCCGTATTATTGAGGCATTTGATAAATTGAAAGCAAGGTAGGTACCTAACCGAAATCTGTTGAACAGTTAGTTTGGCGATATCATTTTATGTTTTCAAGTTAGTGGCGGGCATTTCTAAAATTTAGATTCACATTTTTAAGCACTGCCGTGAAAAAGTGGTGTTTATAAAGTTAAGTGAACTTTCGTGATAGGTGCCTAATCTTACCTCAGTAGGTAGGTCACGAGCGCGCGTCAGCTGGCGGCACGTTGCCGCTTTGAGCTGTACCTATAGTAAGTATTGTGCAAATTCTAAGCGTGTGTATTTTTGTGAATGAATCAATGACTTATAAAAGTGGTTACATTTTCTACATTTATTTTAATAATTACTTTGTTAGGAAATTTAGTTTTTTTTAAATCTGCGAATTTGAGTTTAAATTTAATTTTGTTTCATTCCTATGGACCAGGACGCTTCACTGTTTCCGTAAATGCCTATATGTCGTATCCATACTGTATAGCCGTCAGCCTGCAAGAGATTCGACATCTTTATTAGGTAATTCAATCGAGCGTTCTTGAGCGTCCAGTATTTGTGCGGTGGAATGCTCGTAAGTATGATCATGCGCGATTATCTTTATGAAGTGCAAAGTTAGCAATATCTTTCGTGCTCACGACAGTTCAGAGAAAAACGCTGAGTGCGAGATCTTTCGCTCTCTCTCTCCCAGCCCCGGTCTTCTATAAGGTCTAATTTATAAAAGGGAGTTTGAAAAATAATTAAAAGCGTATCTATTGAGCGGATGCTACTAATCAGTGGACGACTTGTATTTGTAATTGTTATTAAATTATTAGTTTCTATTATTATTATTTCCTTTGTTATTATTATTACTAGGTATATATTGTAAAAATGTTCAAACACAGTGTAAAGATTGTTCATGAAAATATAGGTATTGAAATACTGAATAATCATTCGCGAGTTTATGTTTATACGTATATACGCATTCCGCCGCGTAATCCTCCACGTTCCTAAGAAAGCGCAAATACGGGACTGCATCTTCGCACGCGCGCTCTTCTACACGCAGTTGCGGTTTTCACTCGCTGAAAGACTGCCTGTGTAAAGAGCGCTGTTATTTCGGCAATTCACAAAGCATTTCAGTTCAAGTAAACAATAAATAACTTATCTTCCAGCAAAGCTATGGTGCTGCTCCCCCTAGAAAAGTATACAAGGTTGAAAACCCAACTGAAAGAGTCACAAATTTGTGAAGAAACTCTCAAGCGTGAAGTGGAAAAATTTAAAATACAAATCAATGGGTATCAAATGCAACAAGAATATCTCTTGGGGGAAGAGGCAAAATTGAACGATCAAATCCGAGTGTTGAAATTGAAAGAAGAAATGCACCTGAAGATCATTAAATCGAAATCAAGAGTGGTAAGGCACGCTGAGAATCAAACAGTGCCGTACTTGGAGAAAGAACTCAAAGAATTAGAAACGCTAAGAACGTTTAACACTAAAATACGTGAGATTTTCAATGAAGGCCAAATTGCTCTGATGATGTGTTGTCCCAGAAAGGTCAAAGAATGCCCGTGGCCTGATGCCGACAAGGAGAAAGTGATATTCCTCAGGCAGATAATCAGCCAGTCAGCTTATCTTTTCCTGAAGAATAAGATGAATTTCCCATTGCCAACGTTGAGAAATATACAGCAGTGGATGAGAGAAAAAAATATTCGTAAGTTTTTGTGAATCTGTATTGCTTGTTTTAGAAATGAGAGGCTCATGGGCAACTGAGTAGGTTAGCACATTGAAAGGTTAAATAACATTAGCTAGGTAGGTTAGGATGTATGATCGTTCTTAAGACTTAGAAACTCCTCTGTGTCTTGGAGAGCTTCAAAAATCCTGAGATTATTATTTTATTAAATATTTTTAAGTAATGTGATCTAGCTAGAAAATCATTTTAAATTACTCCCTGGTGTGGACAGCATTTGGTCCAAACCCTGTCAATTTCTTTTGACCGCGTTGAGTTATATATGAACATAAACATAACTCACGCCCGTATTCCCCGAAGGGATAGGCAGAGGTGCTAGCACCCACATTTCGCCAGTTTATGTTTAGGTCCCAATGTAATAGGTGGCGAGCCTATTGCCATTAATCGGGCACTTATAAACCTGCGATAAATACACACATAACTTCGAAAATCATCGAAAAGTCATTGGTGTGTGCCATGGTAAACCTGGGATCGAAACCGAGACCTCGTCTCAGCAGTCCATTACCCATACCACTAGGCTACCGCAGATTTTATATATATGGAACCCGAAATATGAACATAACTTGCGATTACTAGTCCAGATCCACACGGGCGGAGTTTAAATATAAATCTACCCTCATTTTCACACTAATACTTAAATTAAGACATTGTGGCGGACCCTGAGCTCCGAGGACACCGTGGCCTCGGATGCAATCAGGACCAACGTCTCTATCTAAGATATTGTAATATTATTTTTCAGCTGTAAAAACAAAAAACAAAGTGCAGATGAGTAATTTGCCTGCAGACAATGTAGCAGCACAGGATATTGCACTAACCCAGGATGCTAGTGCAATCAGCATACAAACACACGATGAGCTATATGCTCATATCACTATACTTCCCCAGGATGAGCATATTCACACTATACAACCCCAGGATGAGCATATGCATACTATACAACTCCAGGACGAGCATATGCACACTATACAACCCCAGGATGAGCATATGCAAACTATACAACTCCAGGACGAGCATATGCACACCACACAGTACCAGAACGAGGAAACAGAAACCACCCAGGCAATAAATTCAATTGTGGATCATCAAGAAGGTATTGGCATCTATGATATAATGTCAGTCCCTGCAAACCCTGGTGAAGAATTCATAGTTTGTATGAGATTTTTTTATTTCTTTTACTTTTTTATTTTCTTTTATATTTTCCTTTTTTTATTCTTTTTCTTTTTATTTTATACCTGTTTCAACGAATTTCGTCATGATCATACAAGCGATTATCCCTGTCACTCAAAACGATGCTTACTCTGTGTAGAATTTCGTTTTTTTTTTTATTATTATTATTTACTTCACTATTCATTCATTTCAGACGCAGATGAGAATTTACAGTCTGATATGGATTCAAATATGTATTCCGATTACATGCAAAACGACGACATAGCATCTACCGAAGAGATTGTGCACACAGAGGTGAACCACACAGAGGTGGCACCCACAGAGGTTACACAAACAGAGGTGACACCCACAGAGGTTACACCCACAGAGGTTACGCACACAGAGGTTACGCACCCAGAAGAGGTGAAGACTAAACGCGTAGTGCAATACATCCCGAGGTGTCGTTTGTGCATGATTCCTTTCACGACGGATGAGGAAGTGAGAGAACATGTGCGGTCGCACTACCAGAACAGCTGGTATACTACCTATCTGGATGCTAGGGTAAGAACGATCTCTCACAGCAATGGTCCGCTGCGCGGGCGCGTGGGCGGCCGGCGTCTCCTTCAGCGAGCAGGTAATGGTTGTGAAGGAGACGGCGGAAGAGGAGACCTCCGTCCCTCATGAGCGCGGGCCTGGGGGTGACGGGTGGAGCCGCCTGTCACCCCAGCAGAAGCAGGCCACGGCGGCGGCGCGCTGAATAACGCGCCTCCCCATTCCGGGGGCCAGTTGGGGACACTGTTGTCACCCCTCCTGAGGAGGGCCAGACCGCAAGGGATGGCCCTGAGTCAGCCGGGGTGTGAGGGATGTCGATGACAACCTCACCTCCGGCCTAGCAACACGACCCACAGTCGGCGTGCGGTTTTAATCGGTTCGAGTCCGACATAACCTCCCCTTCCGGCTCCGGTAGGGGAGGTATCCGAGGGGAATTCCGCACGAAAAAAAAAGGGTGTATCTTAGTGATAGTCCTAGTTAATATTGAATACCAGCAGTAAATGATGATACTACAGCGAAAAATATCCATATACTGGGACAATAATATTCCCACTAGTACCATTAATGGGACTACTGGATCAGAGACAGAAAAAAAAAGCAATGGTACTACTGGGTATGTGGAATTTCGTGCCGTTTTTTGCGATGCATTTTGTTAGTAATATAACAGTATAACGAGTGATCTAACAGTAGTTCATCTCGTCTAATATTTAAGGAAAGGCCACCTTTTGCAATTATGTCAGGGCTGTCACTTCAGTTTCTGTTTTTAATTTATTTTCTGCAATATTTATATAACCCCTATTTGGTATCTTTGTTCTCTCAAGGCACATCAACTCACGCTTCTATAAATAACTAGCTGATGCCCGCGGCTTCGTTCGCATGGATGTCGGCTATTGCGACATTTGATCATGTCTCCGGTTCTACTCAACCAATTATGGTTAAACAAACATAATATTTTAAGTCTGAGTTTTTGAATTTGAATTTGGATTTTTATTCGAATCCGAAAACGGGTCCGGGTTAGGATTCAAATTAGAGTTGGAATTTCGACAAAATTTCGTGTCCGCCATCTTGGATTGCTAAAAGGATGATAATATTCGCAATCAGCGACCCTAAAAACCCTAGAGATGATATCCATATAATTTTTTGTGAAAGTTTCAAGTCCGTCATCTTGGATCGCAAAAAGGATGATATATTCGTAATCAGCATTCCCTAAAACCCTGAAAAAGATATTCATATCGATTTTATTGAAATGTCGAGTCCGCCATCTTTGATCGCTAAACGGATAGTAGTAACGAAATCTAAAAAAATAGACAATATTAACAAACAAAAAGAGTCATAAAAAATTATGAATTAAAATGCGTAATTACAAATGAGACAGCCCTGAATCCTTAGTACCGAGTAAAATGTATGGGCGTACCGAGTAATACCCCATCCCCCACCACTCCCCTGCCCCCGCACGATTGCTCTGTCTAGACGGCTTCGTTGACGGACTGTATGTAGTATGAATCGTTAGACTGTGTTACTACTATATAGGGAGGCCACGTAGCTAAATTTGTTGTTGCTCGAGCGTCACGGAAACCTATTAGAATTGTGGATTAGATGATAGAAAGAATAATGGTCTATTTCCACTTTTAGAATAGAATAGAATACTCTTTATTGCACACTAAACATAGAACATATACAGAGGAAACATGCATAATAGAAAGTTGTACAATGGGCGGCCTTATCGCGATCTGCGATTTCTTCCAGACAACCGGTTTGGATGGACTGAACTGCAAGAACAGGTAGTTTGTGGTGTACACTAAAATTATTACTTATTAAAATACCAGAAAGAAGGAAGAAACTATATATTTCATTACATAATTTCCTACATACAAATACATACATACAGCCATACATACATGCATACATACATACATACATATATACATACATACATAGATACATACATACCTACATACATACATAAAACATACTTTATATACTACGCGCAGTTAAAATTGCTTATCATATAATATTGGTCCCAGAAACAATACAGAGTTCTGTTGTCATAAAAATTATAACGTTAGGTAGTGCTCCCTTACCTGTCTTTGAAATGTAGACAGCGACTGTGCTCCTCTTATCTTTAGAGGCAACGCGTTCCAAAGTCGTGCAGCTTATACTGTAAAGGACTTGTCGTAAAAGCTGGTAGAATGCGTCACCATTGCCAGGGTTAAATTTTCCGTGGATCTTAGATGTCTTGTATTTTTCTCGTGCAGAAATTGAAAACGCTTTTTTAGATAAAGAGGAGTAGTTGGGTTAAACAATAGATTAAAAAGAAGAGAAAGTATATGAGTATTCCGGCGAAGGCGGATGGGTAACCACTTGAGTTTTTTACGAAATTCTGAAACATGATCATATTTGCGCAAGCCAAAAAGAAGGTTTAGTGGTGGTGGAAGCGTATACGTAACATAATAATAAATAAACACACATATATCATCCATTTTGACTGAAGTTTCATATTAATTTGGTTTTATTTTAAGTTTTTATTCTTCTTTCTATTTCTATATTCATCTATACAGTATGGATACGACATATAGGCATTTACGGAAACAGTGAAGCGTCCTGGTCCATAGGAATGAAACAAAATTAAATTTAAACTCAAATTCGCAGATTTAAAAAAAAAAAATTTCCTAACAAAGTAATTATTAAAATAAATGTAGAAAATGTAATCACTTCTATAAGTCATTGATTCATTCACAAAAATACACACGCTTAGAATTTGCACAATACTTACTATAGGTACAGCTCAAAGCGGCAACGTGCCGCCAGCTGACGCGCGCTCGTGACCTACCTACTGAGGTAAGATTAGGCACCTATCACGAAAGTTCACTTAACTTTATAAACACCACTTTTTCACGGCAGTGCTTAAAAATGTGAATCTAAATTTTAGAAATGCCCGCCACTAACTTGAAAACATAAAATGATATCGCCAAACTAACTGTTCAACAGATTTCGGTTAGGTACCTACCTTGCTTTCAATTTATCAAATGCCTCAATAATACGGCTGCGAGTCACTTTCAGAGACACGTTAGGTACACTATACACTTCGTTGTTTTTTTTTCAAAAAAAGAATACGTAACAAAACTCGCACAACAAATTTACTAGGTAGGTATT
This sequence comes from Eilema sororculum, assembly GCA_914829495.1. Lineage (NCBI taxonomy): Eukaryota > Metazoa > Arthropoda > Insecta > Lepidoptera > Erebidae > Eilema > Eilema sororculum. The sequence goes on from OU618534.1 coordinate 27,265,202, forward strand.
TAGACTCATTTTCACCGTTAAAATTAAGGATAGAATAGCTAAACAAAAAATAAACACAATTCACAAACACAAAAAGAATAGATTAGTGTCAATTTCACTTTAAAAACAAATTAAAACGAGAAAATAAACCGAGAGGATCAAAGAACGACACGCGGTCCCCAGTGACGTCGCGGTTACTGACAACATTCCAGAAATTAACGAAACATAAAATTGTACCTAGGTTAATAAGGTAAAAGCACCAATATCCATCTTTGAATATGTTTATTTTAGAATATTTTATTTATTATTAACCTGATTGATGAATAGTTGGAAGGTATTTATTGTCAATTTTCATGGTGTTCATTATCATGTCATCGTGCGTAGTTTTCCTGTCAGAGTTGGAGGGTAGCCTGGGGTAGCCCGGTAGTCGCTCCCACAAAAGCCAAGATAAACCAAATGAAAATAAAGATTAGGAAAGCAGCCCTCAGGCACCAAAGTACAAGATATGGATGCAACCGGGATTAACACTGAAATTATGAGCTTTAAATTCTTCATTACGTAGATATTAATACTCTTAATTATTGAATTTGTTATGGAAAAATTATAAAGAAATCAAATACAAAGTGTAAGTAATCAAAGTTAATCATTGATAAGTAGGTACCTACTTATCAAATCAAAAAGTTTTATGTGTAATCAAAACAACCATTATTCTCTGTACGAGTAACAGACTGCCGTTAATCAGAAATTTACCCTACCGGCGGCACCCTTTGAGGTATTATGTCTCTCTCATTACAATCGTATTTTTACGAAATTGATGAATGGAAAAATGAATGAATACACAGAACGGCAACGTCGCATCGTGCAATTTTAATAGTAATAAGGGTTTCCATCTGCAAAATCCGTAAACCAGGACAAGAAGTTTTTTTTATACTACTAAGGTGGCAGATAAGCATACGGCACACATGATGGAAAGTGGTTAACGTGGCCTATGGACGTATGCCACCCCAGGGGTGTTACAGTTGGGCTGCCGAGCCTGTAAAAACGTCGGACGCCAGTCATCTCCGGAAAAGTCAAAACCACCAGATACGATAAGAAATCGTATCCGGGATTTCGTGCATGCATACCCCACTTTCCCAAGAGGTTCGCTCGTTCACTAGTGTACCGGAGCCGGACATGGCTAAAGAAGAACCAAGTAGGCAAGTGGAGGTAACGTGGAACATCGGCACGCCGTATGTACTTTCCAGGCGGACGGTGGCCGTGACGGCCGGCGGCTGTTACTCTAAGCTCATTGGGGACATCTACCTGGTGATGGTCTCACATGCACCACATGGGCAGGTCGGAGTGGGTATAGTGCTCTCGGGTGCTACGTGGCTACAAATCCGGGGAAACTCGGACGGATGGTAACCCTAATGGTAGTATTTTCGTGCAATTTAGAGTTCATTGATAACTGCGATTCTACGGAGTGTTTAAAGTTGTTCAAAATTTTATAATATTAAAACCCTAGTTTCTGCCCTTAATACTGGGCCGATTTTGTTCAAATTTTTCCTATTTGAAGCTATGGGGGTACCAAGTATATGGTTTCAATTAATGCCTATATGTCGTATCCATATTGTATATCTTTCTATGTTCGCCATTACACAGCATCGTAGTTTTATCATTTAATTATATCACGTTACAGAAACCATACACGTGTGAGTTTTGCAACGAAATGGTGAAGACCAGGATCCACCTGATCTACCACCACCGAGGGCACCTGGGCATCGAACCGCTGAAGTGCCCTTTCCCGGGCTGTAACTACTCCGGCCGTACTGCCGTACGTATTTAATTTTTCGCTTTGTCTGTACAAGAAGCTAATAATAACTTACAACTAGCGTACATCTAGTAACGTATGAACGAAGTACACAGTGGTGACTCTTCTCTTAGAATCTGTGATTTCGGGTTTGACAATACGTGGTCTGTCACGATGACGTATGTGACGTTTTAGTGAATCGTCACTTGAATAGGCAGCATTGTACAACTCGTGCGAGTTAACATGGCACCTGGCTCGGGGCTTTGCGCGGGGGAGCGGGAGGCGTGTACGCTGACGCTACTAGCCTCGCACGGCGAGAGCGGGGTCGCGCGCGGGGAAGCGGGAGGAGGGTGTCTTCGAGGCAGGTGCCATGTTAACTCGCACGAGCTATACACGCGACACGATTGTCTCGGAAGTGCGTCTCGGCTGTGTCGGATAACTTTAAATAAAAAGTTATTTTAGTTTGAGTTTATTTTAAATGTTTATTTATTATTATATGTATATTATTAAAATCAATACTTAATTTTTTTGAACTTAATATAATATTTTCAATCGTACTATATTTGACGGTCACGGCTGGCATAGTAAATATTGGTCGGTTGCAGTGCAGCTTGATATCGCACCTGGACCGGCACAGGCCGCGCTCGTTCCAGTGCGAGCAGTGCCCGGCCACCTTCCGCACGCGCAAGTACCTGCTCTCGCACCTCGGCGCACACTCCGCGCGCCGCTCGCGCCGCTGCCCCCTGTGCCGCGCCGAGTGCCGCACCGACCTCACCTACCAGCAGCACATGCTGGCGCACGACAAGCCGCCGCGGTGAGTTGTGGTCCGCGCGCACTCCGCACGCCGCTGTCCCCTGTGCCGCGCCGAGTGCCGCACCGACCTCACCTACCAGCAGCACATGCTGGCGCACGACAAGCCGCCGCGGTGAGTTGTGGTCCGCGCGCACTCCGCACGCCGCTGTCCCCTGTGCCGCGCCGAGTGCCGCACCGACCTCACCTACCAGCAGCACATGCTGGCGCACGACAAGCCGCCGCGGTGAGTTGTGGTCCGCGCGCACTCCGCACGCCGCTGTCCCCTGTGCCGCGCCGAGTGCCGCACCGACCTCACCTACCAGCAGCACATGCTGGCGCACGACAAGCCGCCGCGGTGAGTTGTGGTCCGCGCGCACTCCGCACGCCGCTGTCCCCTGTGCCGCGCCGAGTGCCGCACCGACCTCACCTACCAGCAGCACATGCTGGCGCACGACAAGCCGCCGCGGTGAGTTGTGGTCCGCGCGCACTCCGCACGCCGCTGTCCCCTGTGCCGCGCCGAGTGCCGCACCGACCTCACCTACCAGCAGCACATGCTGGCGCACGACAAGCCGCCGCGGTGAGTTGTGGTCCGCGCGCACTCCGCACGCCGCTGTCCCCTGTGCCGCGCCGAGTGCCGCACCGACCTCACCTACCAGCAGCACATGCTGGCGCACGACAAGCCGCCGCGGTGAGTTGTGGTCCGCGCGCACTCCGCACGCCGCTGTCCCCTGTGCCGCGCCGAGTGCCGCACCGACCTCACCTACCAGCAGCACATGCTGGCGCACGACAAGCCGCCGCGGTGAGTTGTGGTCCGCGCGCACTCCGCACGCCGCTGTCCCCTGTGCCGCGCCGAGTGCCGCACCGACCTCACCTACCAGCAGCACATGCTGGCGCACGACAAGCCGCCGCGGTGAGTTGTGGTCCGCGCGCACTCCGCACGCCGCTGTCCCCTGTGCCGCGCCGAGTGCCGCACCGACCTCACCTACCAGCAGCACATGCTGGCGCACGACAAGCCGCCGCGGTGAGTTGTGGTCCGCGCGCACTCCGCACGCCGCTGTCCCCTGTGCCGCGCCGAGTGCCGCACCGACCTCACCTACCAGCAGCACATGCTGGCGCACGACAAGCCGCCGCGGTGAGTTGTGGTCCGCGCGCACTCCGCACGCCGCTGTCCCCTGTGCCGCGCCGAGTGCCGCACCGACCTCACCTACCAGCAGCACATGCTGGCGCACGACAAGCCGCCGCGGTGAGTTGTGGTCCGCGCGCACTCCGCACGCCGCTGTCCCCTGTGCCGCGCCGAGTGCCGCACCGACCTCACCTACCAGCAGCACATGCTGGCGCACGACAAGCCGCCGCGGTGAGTTGTGGTCCGCGCGCACTCCGCACGCCGCTGTCCCCTGTGCCGCGCCGAGTGCCGCACCGACCTCACCTACCAGCAGCACATGCTGGCGCACGACAAGCCGCCGCGGTGAGTTGTGGTCCGCGCGCACTCCGCACGCCGCTCGCGCTGTGCCGCGCCGAGTGCCGCACCGACCTCACCTACCAGCAGCACATGCTGGCGCACGACAAGCCGCCGCGGTGAGTTGTGGTCCGCGTGGTAAGTTATGGTCGTCACGGTGAGTGATGGTCACCACGATGAGTGATGGTCGCCATGGTGAGTGATGGTCGCCACGGTGGGTTATGTCGCTACGGTAAGTTAGGATTTGCGCGGGTATTTGGCTCCGCGCGGTGAGTTATGGTCATCATGATGAGTTATGGCTGCCCTGGTAATTTGTGTTCACGTGGTGAGTTGGGTCCACGCAGTGAATAGTGTTCGCCACAATATTTTCTTTCTTTTTTTTTTTTTTTTTTTTTTATTTTTTTTTTTTTTTATACTGGACACGTCAATTTGATGTGAGTTCTGTAAGCCTGTCTACCTTCAGATTTATATACCTTCACAACGTACAGTTCAAAAGTAATATGTGCTTGTCAAATAGTGACAGGATTTTCTCCTTGAGTGCATTCGTTCCAAAGACTACAGTACTCCAGAAAGTATACAAGGTGTGAATTCAAGGATAAGCTGTCACTACTCGAAAAAAAATAGAAAAAATATATCTCTAATTTATTAAATGACTTTTTAATCCTTTGATATTCGATACCCCTTATTATATGTTCAGCTACGAGGATCCCAATTTTTCTGAAACTTTTGACTTCCTTTCTGTATTAGCAATCTAAGCAGCTTGGCTATCTATCACAACCATAATTAAAATCATAAAAAATATATATTTATTTTACAAAAATAATAATAATAAATAAATATTCCACAACATTCCACATACACACACTTGTGTTATGCAATCTAGAATGCGGATAAACATACTTAGATACTTTTTTTTTGTAAATACATACATACTATACATAGAAACACCCAGACCATTGCAAATAGCCATATTCATGGCTACAAATATTTGCACTGAGCGGGGATCGAACCCGGGCCTCCTGCGTAGCAGTCGTGTGCACTACTGCCACGCCACGGAGGCTGTCTAAATAAGTCAATATATGACTGAATTTTTATAGCATTTTAATACTAACTTTAAAGTTCGAGCAACCTCGGAAAAAAATGAAACGCTCAAGTGAGACTTGAACTCACGACCTTTCCCTTACAGGGGGAATGCTCTTCCAACTGAGCTATTGAGCCACACCTGATTCATTTAAAATTTTCCTTCTTTTTATATCCGTCATTAAGGGCGACGCTGGTGCCATCTATCAACATTCTTACGAACTGTTGGAAACAATGAATGATTTTTATTTTTCTTAAAAAATATCAATTTTTTAAATATTTGTTACATGAACAGTATCCGCTGCCGCGCTCTGGACTGCCCGGAGCGCTTCTACTCGCGCCTGGCGATGAGGCAGCACTACGGCGCGGCGCACGAGCGCCTGTTCCGGTGCCCGCGGTGCCCCGGCGGTGGGGTCTCCTTCGCGTTTAAGAAACAGCTCAACAAGTAAGTCCTTTAAGCGGGGCGTGAAAAGGCATCTAATGAGGCCGTCAAGCTGAATGCCACCACTGTTAACATGGTACATATTTGCGATGGTGACCCTCTCTCCGAGACTTTGCCTTTAGCTTAACATCAGGCGAGGTGAAGTCAAATTGACGTGTCCTAGATAAAAAAAAAACTATCACATACACATGGTGCCTTATACAAGCGGTTACTTATGGTGTAATATTGACACCGGGCAAGGGCCGTCCTATGTAGGATTATAGGACAGACTTTAGTTTTGTTCCTCCTTAGTATAGGCTCAAAGGAAACACTTCTATGTTTTACTTCCATAGGTCGCTGATTCATCCGGCTCAAAGGACCATAAATATGTATGCGCTGCTGTGTGTGGCGCACACAAGTTTGATGTGAAATGATAAGTCACCGATAGATAAAATGAGATGTGTTTATTGATCACTTAAACTATCACGTAACTAATGCTAAAATGGATTGATGAGTACTGCTTATTATGAGCTGTGAATGCGTACTGTCGCGGAAATGTACAATTTATGCGAGGCGACGGAAAAGTGCTGATGTGAATGATGTGCGCGTACCATGTACGGTATATGACTTGTAAACATAGTTACATTCATAATGAATAGTTGCTGAACCGAAAGAACAGAACTCTCCCGGAACACAGAGACAGTGCTATACCTACGTGGCCTTTTAAGAATTACCTTCAGTGTCGCCCTTTCAGCTCGTTCAAGTGGAAGTAGGTCAGTCTTACCACTGCCACCCCAAGTTCCAATACAGTACTGGAGTAGGCTTGTTATGGTTAAGGTCACAACTTTCCTGAGATTGCCTTCAGCCAGGCGAAGTGAAGTCAAATTAATCCCGTATTTAACTACTACGTTACTTATACTATTAGTATGGATATAATTACTTCATAAGAATCTCAGTTATGATATAAGTCTTTTTGCTCTATTCCACTAAGTTCAACTATAAGTTCAACCATTTGAACTTATAGCACCAAAAAGTTCCAATTATTTCAACTTTGTTCTTTTTCTGTAAAAGTAGAAAGTAGAAAGTTGAACTAATTGTAACTTGCTTGTATAGCTTCCTTTGAAATGAAAAATAAATAAAAAGTTGAACTAATAGGATCAATTTTGTCCAAAAGTTCAATTTTTACAGAAAAAGAACAAAGTTCAAATAATTGGAATATTTTAGTGCTATAAGTTCAACTGATTGAACTCTTAAAACAAGTCAATAATTGAACGGCTGTCATACCACCAACTGCAACTGTAACTTTGTAATCCTATATATGTATATGAGATTACAACGTTATTAATGTTCGTGGCATAACCTCTTCGTTGCAGACACTTGCAAGACCACGAGACGCGCAAGGTGAGTCACTGCGTCCAGTGTATGAAGGTGTTCCACGACTTCGGCGAGTACTACGCGCACTGCGACCAACACAAGAGGGACAAGATGAAGTGCGCCTGCGGCGACAGGTAACGGCGACCGACGACCACTACTTTCATTCCTACAGTCCCGGGTCCTTTAAGCGGGGCGTGAAAAGGCATCTAATGAGGCCGTCAAGCTGAGTGCCACCACTGTTAACATGGTACATGTTTGCGATGGTAACCCTCTTTCCAAGACTGCCTTTAGCTTAACATCAGGCGAGGTGAAGTCAAATTGACGTGACCTAGATAAAAAAAGAAAAAAAAATGCTATTGTATGTTAGAGCAAGCCACTGTCACTAATTCTAGAATGGTGTTCTCTCAGATTGCACGAACAATGAAATGAGACCTGCGGTAGCCTAGTGGTAATGGACTGCTGAGACGAGGTCTCGGGTTCGATCCCAGGTTTACCATGGCACATACCAATGACTTTTCGATGCTTTTCGAATTTGATGTTTTTGTGTATTTATCGCAGGTTTATAAGTGCCCGGTTAATGGCAATAGGCTCGCCACCTATTACATTGGGACCTAAACATAATCTGGCGAAATGTGGGTGCTAGCACCTCTGCCTACCCCTTCGGGGAATATAGGCGTGAGTTTATGTTATGTTATGTACGAACAATCTGTCACATCTGGCTCTGCAATCTGTCCTCACGTAAATTGAGATTCAAACTGAGTGTTGTTTTAGAATACGGACCCAAAAAGGCATTTTTAAGGGTCCGTGCCTAAGAGGTAAAAACGGAAGCCTATTTTTAGTAATAGTTCACAGTCTGGTGACAGGGATATTTAAAATACTAAAAATATTAAAATCAGAATGGTGCTGAACCCTTCGTGCGTGAGTACGACTTGCAATTAGCCCGTCTTTTAGACTTCATTAGTATAAAATCTGACATTACATGAGAACGCATTACACTTATCTATTCACTACTAAAAATTCCATTTAATTTTGGACCATAGCGTCATATTAACAAAGTCTAAAATTAAATGTTATTTTTAGTGTAAGTATCAGTAGACAGTAGTTTGCTCCAGCACAAAATAGCAGAATCGAGACCCTGGATTATTATTAACCGGAATTACTAGTGCTGATTTTTTTTTTACAATAACAACCATTTTCAGGTTTGCCGATAAAGATAAACTGGCGGAACATAAATTGCAATGCACGATTTTGGCCAGTGTTGAAGTTAAGCCTAAAAAAACTGGAAGGAAACGTAAATATCCTGAGTGGGATCCCAATAATATTAAACCAAAGCGTAAGAGAATACCAAAATATCCTGAGGGCGATCCTAATAACATTAAACCAAAGAATAGAAGAATACCAAAAAACAAACAGCCAGATACTACCGTTAAAGAAAATACTGCTGCTTGTGAAAAAACTAGTGTACCGAACATTATTATACAGAAACAAGAGGTTATTAAAAAAGCAAATGTTATACAATTCAAAGAGCGTGCAATGTCGCCCGATCTCCAGATAGTGGTAGCAGACAATGATACTGGCAGGCCGGGAAAGATTCTTATGTTAAAAAAAGTTGATTCACTGCCAGCGAATTTCCGGGACAAACTCATTCCTTTACCACCAAATTTCCAACAAAAAGTTAGAACCAACAAAAACATGATCCTGCCATCAAATCCTGAACACACCGATATTACCCTGTCAACAAATCCTGAACACACCGATATTACCCTGCCAGGAAATTCTCAACATGCTGATATTACCCTGCCAGCAAATCCTCAACACACCGATATTACCCTATCAACAAATCCTCAAAACGCTGATATTACCCTGCCAGAAAATCCTCAAGACACCGATATTACCCTGTCAATAAATCCTGAACACACCGATATTACCCTGCCAGAAAGTTTTCAATATACTGATATTACCCTGTCAGCAAATCCTCAACACACCGATATTACCCTGCCAGGAAATCCTCAACACGCCGTAATTACCCTACCAACAAATCCTCAACACACCGACATTTCCCTGCCATCAAATCCTGAACACAGCGATATTACCCTGCCAGAAAATTCTCAACATACTGATATTACCCTTTCAAGAAATCCTCAACACGCTGATATTACCCTGTCAGCATATCCTCAACACACCTATATCACCCTGTCAACAAATCCTCAACACGCTGATATTAACCTGCCAGCAAATCCTCAACACACCGAAATTACCTTACCGTCAAATCCTCAAAACACCGATATTACCCTGTCAACAAATCCTGAACACACCGATATTACCCTGCCAGAAAATTCTCAACACACCGATATTACCCTGCCAACAAATCCCCAACACACCGATATTACCCTGTCAACAAATCCTCAACACACCGATATTACCCTGTCAGCAAATCCTCAACAAGCCGATATTACCCTGCCAACAAATCCTCAACACACCGATATTACCCTGCCATCAGATCTTCTATTCAACGATATTATCGTGCCAAAAAATACTCAACAAGTTAGCGCCCTACCAGCAATTATTATGGGTCTTTCAGAAAATTCTCCACAAAAAAATGTTGACCTGTCAGCAGATTCTCAACAAAAAGTTCATTTCATGTTAGCAAATACTCGGAAAAAAGTTACTCTCCTGCCAGTACATTCTAAAAGAAGAGTTGATCTCCTGCCAGGAAATCCTCAACGAAAGGTTACTACCCTGCCAGGAAATCCTCAACGAAGGGTTACTACCCTGCCAGCAAATCCTCAACAAAGATCAAATATTCCGCCAGTAAACCCTCAGCAAATAAACGTTGCTGTGCGAGCAAATCAACATGACAGACTTATTTCCGCACTAGAAGACCACCTAATTGTAAGGCCTAGAAGCGTCCAGCCGAACATATTGGCTAGGTCGAGCAGTCACCGTCGACATTTGCCAGTCACCCCAGTGCCAGAATATAGCAAGCAAGACCTCATGTCAGTAGGAGATAGACTGAATGACACCGCTTTGCAGAAAGTTAAAACAAAGCCAGCTTCCGAGATACCAGCCGACACGTTCCCTGATAGAACCCCAAAGGCTATAATTTCTGGCACTAAACGATACTATCTCAATAAATTATCTGTCCCACAAGGGGGTCGTACACATAAAATTGTCACACTGTCATCAAGAAAAAAAATAGATACTGTATTAAAAGAAATGTCTTATGTTTCTGAATTCGTGAAAACATTAAAATCGGAGTCTGATGAAAATGTACCAAAGATAGAGAGCGCTATACCTAAGCTAAAAAAAGTCATACCTATAGGAATGAAACAGAAAAAACTAATTCTGCAGACGCCGAGGGCAAGCAGTCACCAGAGCGTTAGGGGTATCCCCCAACATTTGACGTCAGTTAGGGGCTCTCCTCAACCTGATATGCCTGACCTAGAATTGTAGCATGAACTATAATATGCCATTATACTGGCATTACCAGACTCCATGCATCTTCTGAGAATAATTTACCCTTTCTGGAAAATTGAGTGAAAGCACTCAATTTTTAATGAGCATGTCGCAGTGCACTCCTAAACAAGACCTACTGTTTCCACGCTGGACAGATGGGTTGTTAACCAGGGTTTGTTAACGAGCTTTCCGAATTTCCGAAATTTACACCCTTGAAATGAAATGATGCTGATGAAATGGGCTGGTGAATTGGTGATACTTGTATTCTTTCTCTGTCTGCACGCATCCTCTTTCACTATATATGTAAATCATTACAAAAGAAATCTCCTGCCCTGAGACTTCTGTAATTGGTGCCATTTCCGAACACACGAGTCAAACTTTAAAATTGCACACATAAGTGCCATGATTTGTATATAATGTTTTGTAAATATTATAATTATAAGGTTATTATAAAAAAATAAAAATGCGCTTTTATTTGTTTTTGAAATGGTATCACACTTTGTACAAGGGTATTACTATTATCAGCTTTAACAGATACCCAGGCCCCGGGGTCCGCTTACTCTTATCAGAGACCCAGGCCCCGCTTATTCTTATTTCTAATTTAGCCTTTTTAATTTATTTTAATTTAATTTAAATTTAATTTAAGGAACTTACTGCTGTCTAAACCCCAACTCCCAGAGGAAAACCGATAATGTGGCAGAAGCGCCGGTGTGAGACGGCCTTAGCTCTGATAAAAGCCAAGCAAACACTTCCGTCTTCCTGTGTACTCCTGGCTGTAAAGAAATAGTAGGCAAAGACGCCGGGATCCAAAATAAAAGGCCAGATGCAACCGGCAGCGGCGCTTGGATGAAGTTGATTAGTTCATCTTACTATAATAGAGGCTACCAGAATCAATGCAGTCCACTGCTGAAGAATATAGAACTCTTCCAGCGTACACGATCCTTCGGTGCCCACATCCGGTCCATCCCAGCCATTTTTCAGTTCGACAGTCCATCTGGCTAAGGGGTCCTACCTTCAGTTTACCTTCTCGCAGTCCTTACTAGAGGATTCGTTTGCTCCACGGGTATCGGCACACTGTCACGTCAGCTTGCTTATTCTGGCATTGTCCTATGTGAGCGTCAAACGCGCTAACGCAACGCGTTTCGACGCCATGCGTAAATATCAAATGAAGGCATTCCCTTGTTGTGTCCTACGTAGTGTCGCGTGAAAATGTCAAGTATGGAACGTAATGTCACTTACGCGCGCTGTCGTGTTTGTCGCTCACGTAGGACAACGGGTCTGCGAATCGGTATGGATAATGGTTACCAGAATAAAACCACCTACTTCAAATTGAAACAATAATTTATTGTGTTCTTAGAATTAATAGTAATGCTTTAAAATTAATTATACTGTATACACAAGATCCTTAATCGTTCCGACATTAAGCTACTTCATTAATTACATTAATTATTTACAATAATTACGAATAAATTACATTATGTGTTGCTGCGACACGATCCGGTTACATACACTATTTATATCATACAAATTAATACTTCAATCATGTGAATATTACTATCACGTAATTGTGTTGTTATATAAAAATATTTATTTTTATTATCAGAAAAATAACGATTTTATTCTGTTTGGTGCGTCGCCCTTGTGTGTACAACCTTTACACTATAGGAATTGAATCAATACAAAAGGTTTTATCAGTGTAACTCCAAGTTTTGTAACTCTAATGATAACATTACTTTAAAGTAATTAGATAAACTTAATAGATGTGCAGTTAACACAATAAGCTGTAACTATATACTTAGGCAACATGTAGGTTTGAGTCATTGAGTCAGTCACCAATTGTAGGATGCATAGGAAACTGATCAAAAATAATTTATTTGAATTATATACATACCTGGGAACTATTAATTTCATTAGAATCTTTTGAATTCCAATTTTTAATTCGTTTCAATAAGTGCCTTTAATTTGTAATGATATTCTGATAAAGGAAAGATATCGCCATACCAAATATTTACATGACTGTCTGAAATGTACAATTTTACTTTTTTATAAATGCCTGAACCGATTTCGCAGTATTCAGTATTTTTATCCTTACATCGAATGATACTGCCTAGTTTAAAATTCATTTCTGTGGCAAGGCAGTCCTGTCTTTTACATTTACATATATGAATTTGTTTGTAGAATGTAGATTGAAGAGCCAGGACATCTATATTTTAAAATTAAATACAAATTTAGATTAAAGTAAAATGTCTTGAAGCTCACAGCTATATGTTGGTATAGTATCAATAAATTTAGCAAATTTCATCTTTAAAAGAATGAATAAATAATATTTCAATAAATTATGCAATAAATAAAGATAAATACAATCCGAGATCGTGAATAATAATTTTGACAGTTGAACGTAACAACGTAACGACGCTTATAAACGCAACATGAGAGGGTACTATGATAAAAGTTCGGATAAATACAGTGGGTATTGGATTTCTAAGTTAAATATTTCGTTGGCAAAAGTGTGTTTCTTCACAAAATATGTTCTCACACACAAAACCGCAGATACGATCGTACAGTCTACTCTCCGACATGAGTCGGACTCGGCGCGTGATGGAGAGCGTGCGATTGAGGCATTGAATATGTCTCCCTATCTTTTGAGGGACCAGAAGTACTGGGTCTGTGTTAAAGGTGTACAATCGGCAAAGGATAAATAAATAAATAAATAAATATTTCTCAACATTCTACACAACGCTATCTAGACCCATGGTAAGCATAGCTTAACTAGCTTGTGTTATGGAATCTAGAATGCGGATAAACATACTTAAATACTTTTTTTTTTTTTGTAAATACATACATATTATACATAGAAACACCCAGACCAATGCAAATAGCCATATTCATGCATACAAATATTTGCACTGAGCGGGAATCGAACCCGCGCCTCCTGCGTGGCAGTCGCGTTCACTACCACCACGCCACGGAGGCTGTGGATATATAGGATATAGGTGTAGACCTACGTGAGGTAAAATGAACACGATAGTAGTAGGCCTTTACATCTTAAGTAGATGATTTAAGCAGCATCTGTGACTGTAAAGTCCGATACGGGAGTGACAGCTTTATTGTAACTTCAAATGAACACAATTATGTCTTTTATAAATAAGTATATGTTGCGTTAATACGTTTTTACGTTCAAATGTGTGCTGTATCGATGAGCAACTGACCGTTGACTAGTTTAGTCAGCGCATCACAGACACAGGCTTCGTCACATTAATGCTTAGGTCTAAAGCACACTACAAATAGCAGTTTTGGAAAATAAAACTGTAGTCACACTTTTAAAAAGATTAGTTATCGATAGGACATCTTTAGTTCACAGAGATTAAAGCCTAGTATCCAACTATCCGCACCGCATGCAACGCATTGTTATGCTTTGTATAGAAAAGTGCGGTCCGTTAGGTGGACGCACTTGTTCGACTTTCTATACAAAGGGTAGGTGGACGCTAGGCTTCAATGTAAACTTAGAAAACTTCAAATTAATCGAGCTGTAGATTTGATTGTGCAAATTTCAATTTTATTTTTACCCATTCCTGCTTTAGTACGGCCGTTAACATCTGAGATGTTCGTTCATACATTACACCCGTTCCCTAAGAACAATAAGAGCGAGTGAGACAGATGATATCAGCAGTACTATATTATAATATGCTGCAATGTGTATTAGACCTAGTCCATTGTCACAAGTCAAATAGAAGATAATTCTATCTCCGTCGTGGTCTCAATACTACAGCGGAATACCGAAGTTCTGAAAACAATTTTGTTTTGTTACCTATTTTTATTACAACTAAAAGCGACTTGAAGCAGACATTTTTGTATGACAAAAAAAAACTATATCCAATGAATTTCAATAGTACGTTAGAGGGAAGCTCTGGAGAGTTCAATCTTAAAGTCATTGGCTCGCGAAAAACGGTACAGAAAATACTTGTACATACCACATGCTTAATATAGTAGAGAGTGCAGCACGAACAGGGACTGAAGCCACAAAAAAAATTGTTATATAAACGACAAGTATTCCGTGTAGAATGAGACCTTATTCAAATGAGCTAAGCCAAGAAAAGCTTCGTAGAAACACATCAGCGCGTCACAAGCTGCAACTGACTAGTGTAGCTGTCTTTTTCTTACAAACTAATACAACATATCGCCGTCTCTTTCTCGCGAACGTCTGTGACGGAAATTACGCGAAAAATAACAATGTCTTTATTGCAATGGCGAACTTATGTAGTCAGTTTACGAACTATTATGTCAACGGGAATTAACGCGATTATGGTATAGGAACAGGTTACACTGACTGTTACAAGCTGTAACCTAGTCAAAATATCAGGCAATTTAAAGTAATTAGACAGTAAACATACAGCCCAGTGCCCGCTTGGAGGCAATAGGCTCGCCCCCTATCACGTGGGGCCAAAAATCGATGATAATTGGCAATATCTAGACCAGAAGTTTTAGGCTAAGTAAATGTTTTGTAAATAGACCAAAAAAACAAATGCCCGCTGAGTTTCTTGCCCGAGTCTTCTCAGGTCTGGGCCGCGTTTCGAACCGGGGTGGGCCATTTGCTAGTATTAGTTAGTATTTAATATTTACTTTATGTTGACGTTTTGTAAGTGCCGATTTAATGGTCTATGCGGAATAAACTATTTTTAATTTGATTTGGTGAATATGTGGGTTTTTTTGTAGTGACGTTTTTTTTTTATGAAACGCCGTTTCATTTAGCTTTACTAACACGATGGAGAGTAAATAATGCTAAAAAATGTCAAATATTTTTTTGTACATGTCGTTTTTTTTATATCAATATGTTGTGTTTCTGGGGTACTACTAGGGGGTTTCCCTTATATCCGGTATTTACTCCGTCAATTGAGTAAACCCCGCCAGATGGTAAAAAGCTGAGATGCAGTTCAGAAGGACCTCAGCCTACCCGTCCGGGGCTTCACAAGCGTGAATATACCTTGATCGCGTTAATTCTAGTTAAAATTACATCACATCAGTGTACACTCCCCCTTGCCCCGTGCTATCACTTTTGTGCAGTTGCAGCGTATGAGCCAAGCCAGTAGCCGCCAATAGGCGCGAGTTTTCAGGCAGTATATACACTTATAGTACAGTCGGCCACCATAACCACCATTCACTAGCGTTGCGACCCCACTTTTATTAAAACTATACAAGAATTAGACACAGTCTTGCTTCATCTCGCTCTTGCGTTTGCATTTTAGAGCCATAAATAATCAAATTTATGATTTTTCTAGAATATTTTAGAAATAGAATGGTGAAATGTGGGTGTTAATTCTGCCTAATCCTGCAGGGATAAAGGCGTGATTATATATATATGTATGTATTTTAAAAATAAATGGAGACAGAAAGTTGATACGAGTTATTTGCACCATTTGCTCTGTTGGAAACATCTTAATACATACAGTTTGCTGTTTTTTTTTACATAAATGGTCTTTCGAGCTGGATCATAATGTGCATATTAGCGAATGATCCGCTCGTAACAATAGGATACGTGTCGAATACATAGGGAAAAAGAAAAGAATCCCGCCCGAGAAGATTCTTTTTCCCTATGTATTCGATTTGTATAGTTAGCATACTTAATGCTATAAAAATTCCTTCAATAGGATACGTGGTCTTTCGAGCCGGTTCATATTGTTTTGACCATATGCATAGTAGTGAGCAATCAGCTCATACCAATCAGTGTACCAAAACAATATGATTTTTTAATAGTTTCTAATATATTCCAGGATCTGCTTACCCCATCAGGCTTATACAGCTGCGAGTACATTATATACAAATATTCGAGTGCAAAACTAAAAGAAGAGAGAAACAAGACCTGTCTTTTCGAGTTATGTACACCGTCTTACACTGTAATGTCTTTTCGTATCTCCATAAGATGGGACGTACCATCATGGCGCCAGGAGAGTGGGGGGGGGGGGGGTGGCTTAGGCAGCAGGTGAGGGGGGCGGCTACTCGTAGCCATCCAGCCGCCCCTACGGGTGTCGCTGGTTCGGCACTGGAATGCTGGAATAAATTAAAAATGTTGTAATATACAGCTTTTATACGTGCAGAAATCCACTCGGACACCTCCCCAGCCGGAGCCGGAGAGGGAGGTTATGTCGGACTCGAACCGACTAAAACCGCACGTCGTATGTGTGTCAACGTGCTAGGTAAGGATCCAGGGCCATTCCCATCGGTCTGGACGGTCAACAATGAAAGTAGTTAAACGTATTCCAAAACTATAAAAAAGCAGCTTTAAATGGGTTGGGCTTAGTTTCCCATCCTAGATAGACCAACACAGAAGCCATACGGTCTGTAACATGTAAGCTTTAAGATCGTGCGCTGCCTGGCAGATATACGCATGCAGACACTCATTTCGTGCAAATTACTACAAATTTTGTGCAAAGTACACATACGATTTGCACGAAACCGCTTGCGTGCACACGTATAAAGCATTAGACATTATATATACTGTTGATTGATGGCACTTGGTGGAAACATACAAAACCTTTGCTAAATGTAAACCTTGAGAATGCCGTAAGGCGAAACCGATCAGGTTCAATATAATAAGTACTGTGGAAAAAGTACAAGCGTTCACAATATGTGTAGCATTAGACATTGTTAACAAATCAAACCTGCCTCGCACAACTAAACTGCGGAATGAACTGTCACCAGCGGTATATCCGAACCGACCTTCAAACCTTCAAGAAAAGAGCGTACTCTCTTTTAAAAGGAAGGCAACGAACTTGTGACTCCTCCGACTGCTCATTTGCCACCCTAATCAATAAATAAAAAGTCAAACCCATAGATAGAATAGCAAGTTACCCGTAGAAGGCAGGGAAATGGCTGTCGGTATTGAAGTGGAAGTTCACGGGAGTCTTCGGCGAGGCGGCGCTGTAGCCCATACAGTCCACAGGCGCATGCAGCGGCCGCGCCAACAGCGGCTCTGACGCCGAGCGAGTGATCTTCGGCAGTGCCCGCAGCAGCGCTTCAAGCGCGGCGAGGATCTGTCTGAACTGTGGCCTCTGTTCGCGCGCCAGCTGCACGCAGTCGTGATGAAGCCGCTTGAGGGCGGAGGGCGCGTCCTGGCGGATCCGGCGAGCGTCTGGGACTAGTGTGCCGCGGCCGACTAGCCATAGGATCTGTAAGGATATGGTGAGAACGTTTATTATGGTGGATGGATCGCTGTGAGCAACGTGGCGAGTGTGAGGACTTCCACCCCCAGAGCCGCCACTAGGATCCGCCTCGCTAGGGCACTCGGTCAGCGTGTGCAGCTCTGTGTCCTCGCTCGCATCACAGCGATGGCACTCGGACGTTGGCTCCTTCCGGATCCGACACAGGAACTCCCGAAACACCCGTGTTCGGTAATTACCTGCGTCAGCCGGCACGAGAGGCAGCGGTGTGGCCTCTCTAGCCACTCCTCCATGATGGGTCTTACCGCCGCTATTGCGGCGTACCCTGCGCTTGGTCGCCCAAGTCGTAGCTCCCATTCCGCTACCATGTCCCTGTGGAGCTGAGACCTCACGGCCCGAATTTCTTCGGGCTCGGGTTCCCGTCCCTGCTCCCGATAGCTACAAGGGTGACGTCACCTGGTCCTTGTTGTTGAGGTGCGTGTAGGGCAGCTCGCCGGCCAGCAGCTCGTACAGCACGATGCCGTAGGCGTACACGTCGGAGCGGAACGTGTAGGGCGCCGGCTCCTCCATGCGGATCACCTCGGGCGCCATCCACAGGATCGAGCCCGTCGGCTGCTGCCACTGCACACCGCCCGCCGTCGACGTGTCTGCAAACACCCGGGGATCAGTATCCTTCGTAACACAGAGTACATACAAAGAGAAGTACAGTACAGTACTCACCAGACCACCGCACTTTAGCTGTGGCTAGACCGAAGTCTCCAATTTTAACTGACCAGTCGTCTCTCAGGAATATGTTGTTTGATTTCAGGTCTCTGAAAGCGAACAGTACGTACTGTGAAATCCATTAAAGTTTATTAGTATAATTTTGGTTATGAAAATTTCATTGGGAGCAAGTATATGTCCTTGTGGCATCCCTCGCATTGGCTAAGCGCTTTGGAATAGAAATGGCAAATTTTGTTTCCCAATTAAGTTATTCGCTTGTGATGTTGATACAAGTTTAATATATTCTTATATATTCTTTATATATTCTCGGTACACTATCAATTGTATTTATACTCAAATCTATAAAAACCAATTATGGTCAACATTATCAAAGGGCTACCTAATTTCCGGGCATACAGATTCGAAATCGATTACGCTACGCCCTATGTTTTACTGAATAACAATATCAAAAAGCATTTATTTTATAATAAACCATTACCACGGAACTTACAAAACGTCAAAAAAAATTAAACTAATGTTTCGCCAATGGAACACTAGTTTTCAATGCAATCCCTTTCTGTGAAGATATCGGTAAGAAACCTTTCTTGTCTTTTGGAGCAACCCCGGCAATGGCGTCCCTGTCCATACCTGTGGATGATATTCTTGGCGTGCAGATAGTCCATGCCCTGCGCGGTCTGGCGCGCCACGTCGATGAGGAACAGCAGCGGGAAGGCGGTCTCCAGCACGTGCAGGTGCTTGTACAGCGAGGAGCCCTCGCACCACTGCGTCACGATGGTGTACCGATCCGTACCTGTGGATGATATTCTTGGCGTGCAGATAGTCCATGCCCTGCGCGGTCTGGCGCGCCACGTCGATGAGGAACAGCAGCGGGAAGGCGGTCTCCAGCACGTGCAGGTGCTTGTACAGCGAGGAGCCCTCGCACCACTGCGTCACGATGGTGTACCGATCCGTACCTGTGGATGATATTCTTGGCGTGCAGATAGTCCATGCCCTGCGCGGTCTGGCGCGCCACGTCGATGAGGAACAGCAGCGGGAAGGCGGTCTCCAGCACGTGCAGGTGCTTGTACAGCGAGGAGCCCTCGCACCACTGCGTCACGATGGTGTACCGATCCGTACCTGTGGATGATATTCTTGGCGTGCAGATAGTCCATGCCCTGCGCGGTCTGGCGCGCCACGTCGATGAGGAACAGCAGCGGGAAGGCGGTCTCCAGCACGTGCAGGTGCTTGTACAGCGAGGAGCCCTCGCACCACTGCGTCACGATGGTGTACCGATCCGTACCTGTGGATGATATTCTTGGCGTGCAGATAGTCCATGCCCTGCGCGGTCTGGCGCGCCACGTCGATGAGGAACAGCAGCGGGAAGGCGGTCTCCAGCACGTGCAGGTGCTTGTACAGCGAGGAGCCCTCGCACCACTGCGTCACGATGGTGTACCGATCCGTACCTGTGGATGATATTCTTGGCGTGCAGATAGTCCATGCCCTGCGCGGTCTGGCGCGCCACGTCGATGAGGAACAGCAGCGGGAAGGCGGTCTCCAGCACGTGCAGGTGCTTGTACAGCGAGGAGCCCTCGCACCACTGCGTCACGATGGTGTACCGATCCGTACCTGTGGATGATATTCTTGGCGTGCAGATAGTCCATGCCCTGCGCGGTCTGGCGCGCCACGTCGATGAGGAACAGCAGCGGGAAGGCGGTCTCCAGCACGTGCAGGTGCTTGTACAGCGAGGAGCCCTCGCACCACTGCGTCACGATGGTGTACCGATCCGTACCTGTGGATGATATTCTTGGCGTGCAGATAGTCCATGCCCTGCGCGGTCTGGCGCGCCACGTCGATGAGGAACAGCAGCGGGAAGGCGGTCTCCAGCACGTGCAGGTGCTTGTACAGCGAGGAGCCCTCGCACCACTGCGTCACGATGGTGTACCGATCCGTACCTGTGGATGATATTCTTGGCGTGCAGATAGTCCATGCCCTGCGCGGTCTGGCGCGCCACGTCGATGAGGAACAGCAGCGGGAAGGCGGTCTCCAGCACGTGCAGGTGCTTGTACAGCGAGGAGCCCTCGCACCACTGCGTCACGATGGTGTACCGATCCGTACCTGTGGATGATATTCTTGGCGTGCAGATAGTCCATGCCCTGCGCGGTCTGGCGCGCCACGTCGATGAGGAACAGCAGCGGGAAGGCGGTCTCCAGCACGTGCAGGTGCTTGTACAGCGAGGAGCCCTCGCACCACTGCGTCACGATGGTGTACCGATCCGTACCTGTGGATGATATTCTTGGCGTGCAGATAGTCCATGCCCTGCGCGGTCTGGCGCGCCACGTCGATGAGGAACAGCAGCGGGAAGGCGGTCTCCAGCACGTGCAGGTGCTTGTACAGCGAGGAGCCCTCGCACCACTGCGTCACGATGGTGTACCGATCCGTACCTGTGGATGATATTCTTGGCGTGCAGATAGTCCATGCCCTGCGCGGTCTGGCGCGCCACGTCGATGAGGAACAGCAGCGGGAAGGCGGTCTCCAGCACGTGCAGGTGCTTGTACAGCGAGGAGCCCTCGCACCACTGCGTCACGATGGTGTACCGATCCGTACCTGTGGATGATATTCTTGGCGTGCAGATAGTCCATGCCCTGCGCGGTCTGGCGCGCCACGTCGATGAGGAACAGCAGCGGGAAGGCGGTCTCCAGCACGTGCAGGTGCTTGTACAGCGAGGAGCCCTCGCACCACTGCGTCACGATGGTGTACCGATCCGTACCTGTGGATGATATTCTTGGCGTGCAGATAGTCCATGCCCTGCGCGGTCTGGCGCGCCACGTCGATGAGGAACAGCAGCGGGAAGGCGGTCTCCAGCACGTGCAGGTGCTTGTACAGCGAGGAGCCCTCGCACCACTGCGTCACGATGGTGTACCGATCCGTACCTGTGGATGATATTCTTGGCGTGCAGATAGTCCATGCCCTGCGCGGTCTGGCGCGCCACGTCGATGAGGAACAGCAGCGGGAAGGCGGTCTCCAGCACGTGCAGGTGCTTGTACAGCGAGGAGCCCTCGCACCACTGCGTCACGATGGTGTACCGATCCGTACCTGTGGATGATATTCTTGGCGTGCAGATAGTCCATGCCCTGCGCGGTCTGGCGCGCCACGTCGATGAGGAACAGCAGCGGGAAGGCGGTCTCCAGCACGTGCAGGTGCTTGTACAGCGAGGAGCCCTCGCACCACTGCGTCACGATGGTGTACCGATCCGTACCTGTGGATGATATTCTTGGCGTGCAGATAGTCCATGCCCTGCGCGGTCTGGCGCGCCACGTCGATGAGGAACAGCAGCGGGAAGGCGGTCTCCAGCACGTGCAGGTGCTTGTACAGCGAGGAGCCCTCGCACCACTGCGTCACGATGGCCAGCGACGGCTTCGACACGCAGCCCATGAACAGCAGGATGTTGCAGTGCCGCGTCTTGCGGAGGACTGCCACCTAACATACAAATGCATATTTATGTTTAACCGACTTCAAAATGGAAGAGGTTCTCAATTCGATTACTTTTGTTTTTTTTTTATAAAGGACACATTTTTTATAAATCCCCACGGATACCACCCCCACGGAGCCGGTGGAGGTGGTTATGTCGGACTCGAACCGACTAAAAGGCCTCATCAGATGCCTTTTCACGCCCCGCTTAAAGGACCCGGGACTGTAGGAAGAAGGAAACACGTGAGCTGGCAGGGAGCTCCAGGTCTTAGTGGTGCGGCATAAGAATGAGTCACTAAAACGCTTGGTTCTAGCAGGTATACTCTGCACCGTATACGGATGGCATTTTAGCCCTGCACGTGTCATTCTGTGTAGGAAAGGAGAGGGTGGGACTAATTGGAAGATTGGAAGGTCAATATAACTACCTGGCCTGAAGTAAGCTAAAGTTAAAAAGAGATGAGGGTCACCATTACAGAGAATATTTTCATTTTAATGCCTTAGGCTATTTTGGAGATTTAAGGCATTTTCTAAAAGCCTGATAGTAGAAAATGGGACATTTGGCGAAAGGGACATTGTGCAAAAGGGACCTTTTGAGAAAGAAATAGTGTGAAAGGGACTTATTGTGAAAGAGGCATTGTGCCAACAAAACATTATGCGATGGGGACATTTTGTGAAAGAGACCTTATGCGACAGGGACATTATGTGAAAGGGACATTTTGCGGTAGCCTAGTGGTATGGGTAATGGACCGCTGAGACGAGATCTCGGGTTCGATCCCAGGTTTACCATGCCACACACCAATGACTTTTCGATGCTTTTCGAAGTTATGTGTGTATTTATCGCAGGTTTATAAGTGCCCGGTTAATGGCAATAAGTTCGCCACCTATTACATTGGGACCTAAACATACACTGGCGAAATGTGGGTGCTAGCACCTCTGCCTATCCCTTCGGGGAATACAGGCGTGAGTTTATGTTATGTTATTTTGGAGATTTAAGGCATTTTCTAAAAGCCTAATAGTAGAAAATGGGACATTTGGCGAAAGGGACATTATGCAAAAGGGACCTTTTGCGAAAGAAATATTATGCGAAAGGGACGTTTTGTGAAAGAGACATTGTGCCAACAAAACATTATGCGAGAGGGACAATATGGAATAGGAACATATTTTGTGAAAGAGACCTTATGCGACAGGGACATTATGCGAAAGGGACATTTTGCAACCTATAGGTATTTTGTGAAACAAACGTTTTACGAACGAGTATAACATATTATTCATATATGAGACTACTTACTTCATTTTTAAACGCTTGCAATTGCGCAGGCGTCGGCGTTTTTACATTTAGCGTCTTGACGGCCACGGGACCGTGCCAATGTGCCTTGTACACTGTCCCGAAACTGCCGGACCCTGTAAGTAAACAATAAGCATATAATTTAATTTAACCTAAAGTAGGCAAAATATAATAAGTAATTTTAAAAAAATCGTAAAGTCAAAAGACTTTAACAATCATTTGAATGAATTTTACAACATTAAGTATGCTAACTATACAAATCTTCTCGGGCGGGACTCGAATCCGCGATCTTTCCCTTACAAGGGGGATGCCTTGACCAACTTTGGCCAACAACCGAAAAGTTTTCATTTTTCCCTATGTATTCGATACTTATCAAACAGTTAGGCCGTGATTCCAGATACTTCAGTGGTAATAAGGCTGTCGTACCTATCCTTGGGCCGATGAGTATCTCGTCCGCGTGTATAACCCAGTCGTCGTAGCTCTCCCGCGGCGACAGCGCGTGCTTCCAGGACTCGTCCGCCGAGCGCGCCCGCGCCCGCCGCGGACGGATCGTGCCCGTCGGGGACGCCTGCAAACGACCAACGTTTACTTAGACAAATAACGGTATAGCCTCGACCACACGCACCGAGTGGAGTGATGAGATAGTGCACTCGACCGAGTGCCCAGTACGTGCGAAGTACTCTGCACTATGTTCACACTTACCTTTTTTTCGTGCGGAAATCCCCTCGGATACCTCCCCCGCCGGAGCCGGGAGGGGAGGTTATGTCGGGCTCGAATCGACTTAAACTACACGTCGACTGTGGGTCATGGTGCTAGGCCGGAGGTGAGGTTGTCTTCGATATATCCGGTTGGCCCTCCACGGGAGGGGGGACAACGGTGTCCCCGACTCGCCCTCGGAATGGGGAGGCTCGCTTCTCAGCGCGCCGATGTTCACTTACCAAGCATTCATATCACTCCACACGGTGTGTGTGATTACCTCCGCTACGTGTGACTGCCTTGCACACTGACATCTAGCTGTTCGAAGATTTTGACGCCAGATCTGAATAGACACTACTCTAATACAACCCTCTCATTCTACTTCTCATTTTATCAGTACAGTTCAATCTTTTAATTGTTTTTACCGCGACAAGCTATTGGACCCACGTAAAATCTAGTCTGCAAGCCAAATGTCTACTTTTTAAAATGTGCATGAGTAATGGCCCGGACCAGTTTAATATATAAATATGCTTTAAAAGGGCAGCAAGCAGCAAATTGCCCAACATTTCCGTACCAAATGCGATTTGCCAAGAAGCATTTGGTAAGGTTAGGGCAATTTGGTGTATCCCTGCTGCTTCGGTGTTAGGGACCCTCTTATTTAACATTGACACCACTGACCTGCGTGCTCTGACTGTGTTGTGATTGTGGCGAGTCGGAGTTCTTGTCCTTGTCGTCCTGTTTGTGTCGCCCCGACGTCAGGTGGTTAGATGACTGTGGAGAGTTACTGCAGTGCTGGTGACAAACATGAGTAAAACTTTTAGCAGTGGCGATAGATCGACCTAAGTGAATGGGTTAAAAAGTTCGCATTGATCTGTTCGTGACGATTTGATCTAACTTTTCTTCAACCAGGTATTTTTGTTGTGAAGAAAATTCCAAATATCCTGTAGGCCTACCACAAAGTCCACAGTTGAGGGTCGAAGTTTCAACGGGGGTTTTACACTGAACAGAGATCGAACCCACTTTATCTGCATAGCACTTGAATGCACTATCACCATGTCACAGAGGCTGTCTACGAACCACACGTCTTGTAACTGTTAATGGTAGGGTACCTGGTTATATTTCTTCTGATGTTCGGCTAACGTTATGGACTTCTGCACCATGTTGATGCACACGTTGGGCGCGGAGCTCGACCTGTCTTGCTGGTTCAACGACCGCGGGTGTTGTTGCCTGAGAGGGACAACAATATCATACGTCAGCAAAACTATCGTTACTTGGGCCTTCCGCTGCCTTACACATAAGCGTATTGCATGATGTTTTGCGTGAGCACGCATAAGTAAAGTGCAAATACACGAAACAGGACGCAGTCCGGAAAACCGCATGAATGCGCATAGGCAACGGATCGCCTTATTTTGGTAGTTGGTAAGTTTGAGAAAAAGAAAATAATATTGAAAAATTGGTAATTTTAATTACTTTTACTGCTGAGCTACCTGAGTTAGGAAAACTAAAAACTACAAAGGAAACTCGTTTGTTATTGTTATTGTGGTATTAATATCAAATACACACGTCAATGAAATTGGCTCATTCACAAAACGTCCACTTCGCAAATATTGTCTGTAGGTCGCAAAATGTCCCAAGCATAGAGAAATATACTGTTGGTTTTTTATACAGCGTAATGAATACATATTAGAAAAGGAGAGATTTTGCGACAGAGACATTATAAGAAAAGGACATTTTGCGTACCCTAAACCGACGAGCATGCATGAAGAATGTAATGAGAGTGAATGAAGCGAGAGTAGTATGTCAGGATCGTAGCAAATGGAGAGCCGTGATTTCTGCCTACCCCTATAGGAAAGAGGCGTGATTTTATGCATGTATGTATGTACATTTTACGCAATATTTGGTGAAATAAATATTTACTATATTTTCCATCAAAAGGGACGTTTTGACAAAGGTACACTGCGCGAAAGGGACATTTTGAGAAAGATATATTGTTCGAAATTGACATATTGAGAATGGTATATTGTGTGAAAGGGATATTTTGAGAAATGTATATTGTGCCAAAGGAACATTTTGCGACCCTTAGACATTTTGCGAATGAGCCGATGATTTAGCACGCTCTACACAACAATGTGACTTGATGAAGGAAAGTGCAAAAGCATGACATGTTCACTACGTGACGCTCAGAATGTGAGGAGATGAGAGGAGGTACAGGTAACAGCACACATGGAACAACACACCTTCTGCATGGAACGGTAACCTATGACGTGTCTTTACCACCATTTTTTGTAATTTTACTAGTTTAAATTTTGATCCATACTAATATTATAAATGCGAAAGTAACTCTGTCTGTCTGTCCGCCTGTCTGTGTGTCTGTATGTTACGCTTTCACGCCTAAACCACTGAACTGATTTTGATGAAATTTGGTATACGGATAGGTTAAACCTTGAGAAAGGACATAGACTATGTTTGGTCGCAATAGCCGACATCCACGCGGGCGGAGCCACGGGCAAATGCTAATAGTATTATAAAGTTCTCGTGAGTCGTAGAAGGCGACTAAGGAAGGGATATGTTTTCCATCCGACATAAACATACAGCACATAATAATGTGCCCGCTAAACGACAATAGGCTTACCTCCTATTACGTAGGAGCGAAAATAATAGTAATCATAGAGAAAAGGGAGTGATAATACACCTCTGCCTAACCCTTGGAGGATTAACAGGCGTAAATATATTGTCTATGTATGTATAGGTAATAATATGTTCAAAAATTACACAGCAATTTTAGTATGTTTAATATTTTATCTTATCAGTTTCATTCAAATTTTATTTTACGAACAATTTTTTTTTTCGAACAATATAATGGTCAATTTGGTGAACGGCCTCTTTTATACATTTTCTAACCAAATTAGCAACAAACCGTAACGGTTAATAATTCATATACTTAAAAGAATAATCTCTGTGCCGAGTAATTATGAAAAAAAAAATGCATAGAACATGCGCAGAAAATGTGTGATGCCTAACTGTATCTATACTTTGGACAAATTTTAAAATTAGTATGTCTCCAAAGACTAAGGCATTAGACGCGGCAACGGTAGCGAAATGCCTACGGGTGTGCTACTATAGTACGTTTTTTTTAACATTAGAAATTGTGTAAACAAAGAAGCAGTGGTAGTAAACCATTTTCTACAAACGATTTATAACAAAAGAGTGATATTGTTTTCAGTGCAAGTTGAAGCTATAAGCTATATGAAATTATGGATCACTAGCTAGGGCTCTGCCCGCGTGGAATTCACATTATCACCAGGTGGTAGAGTCTTTGCTTCGGGCTCGTCTGAGTGGGTGCCACCGCTTTACCTATTAATCCCGCTGCCATAACAACATTGCCTAGTATTGTTGTTTTCCGGATGGAAGAGTAAGGTAGCCAGTGTAATTACTGTAGTCTCAAGGCTTAAGATCCCTAGTCCTCGAAGTGGGATGGCGCCATCGTGTTGTTAGGAGTTTATTTTCAAAAGTAAATTCTAACATTGCGATCAGTTATAGGCCACTTTCCATCAGGTGCATCGTCTGTTCGTCCGTCCCACTTATGACATAAAATAAACGTGGAAGATCTTTATCGCGTGGAATTCATCTATAATGTTATTATGTGGTGTCCGCGACTCCGTCCAAATGGATTTACAAAATATTTTGCCGAAGGAATGAGATAATTTCCTGCTAAATTCCCAAAGGAATGAGATATTTACGTCGATCCGTTGCTCTGTTTCGTCGTGAAAGAAGAAGAAACACCGGACAACTCGGACTGGCTACCGACTCGTCAATTTTTAAACGGAATACTTATATAAAATAACAATTAAAACGTTTGAAGGAATTTTTACAACATTAAGTATGCTAACTATACAAATCGAATACATAGGGAAAAAGAATCTTCTCGGGCGGGACTCGAACCCGCAGTCTTTCCCTTACAGGGGGAATGCCTGACCAATTCGGCTACCGAGACACGCCCGATATGATTCAAATTTCCCGAAATGCGGGTTCGAGTCCCGCCCGAGAAGATTCTTTTTCCCTATGTATTCGATTTGTATAGTTAGCATACTTAATGCTGTAAAAATTCCTAAAATTGTTTGGGCGCAGTTATCAAAAATCAATGTTTAAAAATGATTGTAACATCATTCATTGATTCCGATAGTTCGTAAGAAAATCGGTAGATGACGCCACGTCGCCTCAAAGACGTATAAGATGGGAAATTTGAATCATATCGGGCGTGTCTCGGTAGCCGAATTGGTCAGGCATTCCCCCTGTAAGGGAAAGACTGCGGGTTCGAGTCCCGCCCGAGAAGATTCTTTTTCCCTATGTATTCGAATTAAAACGTTACAACAAAAAACTTCAACGAAAACAAACCAAACTTAACAATAACACAAAGAAAACTATCTAAACGGCAAAATTCACTGATTACACTCCCACTCGTAAATGATGCTTGACGCTTACGTTTGCTAGGTACGTGTTGTGTTGTGACAAATGTCGGCCATGTTATGCACGCACTTTAAAAATAACCTTTTGTAGAATGTATTTCAACATTGACATGATCTTTTTCATTTTGTCATGTTAAACTATTAAACTAATAAGGTTTAATGTTCTCAAGTATATTTATATTAATCTATGTTTACAACCACTGCTTCTTTAGGTCTTTTATAATGTAAACTTTTTCACGATGATTAGTTTATTTGTATTAATTTATCTTTTTTGTTGTAGAAATTTAAACTATGGTATTTTATTATTGAAAATACAAATAAACTGTCACAATAATGTCTATTTAGAACTTAAAGATTTAAATTAAATATTATGGCATTTTTTATTAATATATTTTGCTTGCTACACATTAACGTGTACGATAAAGAACCCAAATTTTTGTTCTTTCTAATGCTAAAAAAAACAGACTATAGTTAGAGGAGAAGCATGTATAATGACCGGCAAACTTCTTGACAATGTAATCTTGCTGCGAATTTTTAGGTCTCTTTGGTGGAAAATGCAGAGAAAGACGGCGGGGCGCACCCATCGAACAAACATAGATTACATTAATCAACCAACCATACTTTTGTTGGTATTTTGGTTGGTCCGTATAGTGCACATATGCTTTCTGTTGTTCAAGAAGTTTCCCGGCACCTGTATGAGTGATGGTGAACAACAAGCGGTGCCAAACTATCATTGATATTCACCAGTGAACATCGAATTCCTTCATTTTCTTCGCGGGGGAGATAGACCTGCACATCACATTAGTATTTTAATTATGAATATCACTACTATATTCATTCTATGAATATATTTTTTATAAATATAAATAAAAAAGATTAAATATAGATATTAAAGAGAAGGGAAATTAGAAGTGATTTAGCTCAGTTGGAAGAGCATTCCCCCTGTAAGGGAAATGTGGTTTCAAATCCCACTTGAGCATTTCATTTTTCCCGATGTATTCGAAATTTAAATTGTTTTTTTTTGCATTCAGGATGTTCGATGATATATTGTATGATTCGGAACAGCCGTTCTACGGTCTTCTGAATACTCTGCAAGTCGAGCTATAGTGTGACCGCGGCCGCTGTACTTGTACCGCGCCCTAGGAAGAGTTGAAAGCAAACAAGATACCGCCGTGAGCGTTGGCGGCATACTGACTAAATCAAACGGGCGATTGGTCGGTGTCGGTACTCCCCCCGCCTCGCCGCGTACATACCCAAGACGCGGTACAGAGGTTACGATCAGTCTATAATAAGACCAGTCCTGGTGTACTAAGCAATAACAAATACCAGTGTAAATGAACCATCATACGGTGCTGTTACTTTATCTATTGAAATACTAGCTGCGTGCCCTAGCTTCACCTCGCTGCATTTATAGCACCTTACACATGAAGTTTTAAAAATTTGAATGAATTTTTTTAGCAATTAATTAGCATGCATACTTTTTCTACAGACATGACAGCAGTGGCAGACATGTATAGTATAGTAGAATTTTGAATATCCAAGAAATGTCCAAGTAGCTTAGTTGACTGGTTAGTTAGAGCACTCTCTAAGGCATTGCTCCCAATTCTATTGTTACATCTCTAAACTTAAATTTCTCTGCAAAAATTTAATTGCATCTGTTTTTTTCATGATCAGATAAAAAAGGACAGATGATTTTATTTAAGTTAAGATCTGTCAAATTAAGGCAGCGCCTTCTTGGTATGTTCGTAGATGTCGACTAAGATTGAAGGCTACCGTCAAGGCGCCGACTTAATTTGACAGGTGTTCATTAAAATAAATCATCTGTCCTTTTCTATCTGATAATGAAAGAAACAGATGCAATTAGAAAATTTTAGAGAATTTTAAGTTTAGAGATGTAACAACAGAATTTGCAGCCTTGTCCTACGTCAGCGTCAAACGCGCCAACGCAATGCATTTCGACGCCATGCGTAGTTGTGTCTTACTTAGTGTCGCGTGAAAATATCACTTGAAGTATGGAACGTAATGTCACGCTTGGCGTCGATTACGCGCACTCTCGCGATTGTCGCTCACGTTGGACAACGGGTAAGGGACCAGTCGCAGGTTCAAGGCGGGAGAACGCTCTAACTGTTGTTCTTTACAAAAAGAAAAATCCTGATACTAGTGGGACAAAATTCCCAGTACTCTTAATGGTACTAATGATTGGTACAACTGAGAAAAAGGGGTCCTGACAATGACGGTAATAAAAATAATCAACTAATCTTACTGCACACATGGCTTCATCTCAACTGTTTACTCTACTTTCATATTTTTTTTCACCATTATCAACCGTTAGGCGCTACTTACTACTGACCGTTTTAAATCCTAAGTAATACACGCGAAAGAGAATTTATTTACCTATTGTCGTACTTACGACACAAAACAGTATTGCAAAGGCCAATAGGGCCATCTCGAGATAAGATGATCATTAGAAGATGGACCTGGATTAGCCAGAGAACGAGAGATAGGTATGCCATTTGAACACCGAAGACTGCGGTTTTAGTCGGTTGGGCTGGGGGAATTGCAGCAATCTATACTAATATTATAAATGCCAAAGTAACTCTGTCTGTTTGTTACGTATTCACGCCTAAACGACAGAACCGATTTTGATGAAATTTGGTATAAGGGTAGATTAGACCTTGAGAAAGGACATAGGCTATGTTTGGTTGCGATAACCGACATCCACGCGAGCGGAGCCGCGGGCAAAAGCTAGTACATTATAATAAAAAAGGTAATTGGCCAGCATCAAACTTTCTTTTGGTCCTGATACAGATAACGCCTTAGTAACAAGACTGCCACCGTTTTTACTAGCTAAATAATAACACTGTAAGCTGATTCATTTACATATGTTTTTGTTTTTTAACTAATTAAAATAAACACACTACAAATCTAATATAATAAATAGAAATAAATAGAAACAAGATGGAGACGAAACGCAATGTGGTTATTGTAGAATGCCCATCAGTCATAATCGTCCTTCACGACTCAATTTGCACCCTAAATATTAGTCAAGTAATTGCAACCCAATATAAAAATGATAATGTTCAAACAATGGAGAAAAATTGAGACGTAAATAATGGTTCTAAGTATAAATGGCCAAAACACACATGCTACTTTTAGGATTGACAGATCACGATTTTGCCGATGTTCAAAACCCGTACATAACTTTGGGTACCGGTATTGCAGCGACTATACGCAGTTTAATTAAATGCTAGTCACAACTAGTAAGTATTAGACTTGTTGTAAATAGACCAAAAAAATGCCCGCTGAATTTCTTGCCGGAGTCTTCTCAGGTCTGGGCTGCGTTTCGAACCGGTGGTGGTCCATTTGCTAAACTATAATATTTTTTCTTATATTGAGGTTTTCTAAGTGCTGATTTTGTTTTTTATTTCTTCATTTTTTAACTAATGTCTCCCAATATGCATAGGCATCATTAATTCAGTCACTAAACATGCGACAGTCGCCGAAACGCGATGCACTGTCGATAGTCGATACTGCCGTCAAAGCGCGATTTCTGAATGATGTATACGATTTATAATTTAATACAGAATATCGCCAAATCGAACAGAGAAAATACCCAAAACACGATGGAATTTATGCAGTCGTAAAATCACCGCCTATGCTAAAAGTAACATAAATGTGCAAGCCGTATTGCAACCGCAAGATTCAGTCGTCTATCGTTTAGCAAAATGCACCAAAAATAACGGTTTGCCTTTATTTATTCATTTATTGTACACATAAATTACATTTATACAGAATAGTGAAATTGTGTAATTTACAAATGCGAGCTTAACTCAAAACTGAGTTCCCTTCCAGCAAACCTGAGTGTCTTTTGTTTGATACACCGAAAAGAGTCCGCCATTAATGTTTCCGCGCTCTGAAGAAAAGTCAGTGGTCATGTAATAGGAGACCTACACACATCTTCATCAGCATCG
This sequence comes from Eilema sororculum, assembly GCA_914829495.1. Classification (NCBI taxonomy): domain Eukaryota; kingdom Metazoa; phylum Arthropoda; class Insecta; order Lepidoptera; family Erebidae; genus Eilema; species Eilema sororculum. The sequence continues at coordinate 27,297,291 of OU618534.1, forward strand.
TTCATATCTGACCCGTTGTCCTACGTAAGCGACAAACGCGACAGCGCGCGCAAGACACGACACGCGTGACATTACGTTCCATACTTCAAGTGATGTTTTCACGCGACACTATGTAGGACACAATAAAGAACACCGAACATTTGATATTTACGCGTTTACGTTTACGCATTTGACGCTCACGTAGGACAATGCTTGAACTCCACGGTCACATCAAATTCATTGATGTGTGACCACGACATATAAATCGCGATAGAATCTGAATCTACTGAATCTACTGAATCTGATAGCTACTGAATCTTGCGGTGGAAAAACAAATGGACTCGTGAGAACAAGCCAGTACTTGTTCTGATCGACCCGGGAGTACATGTGGTGGTACCCAAAGTGCGGCGGGAAGTGCAAGATGCCGGCCTGCGTCTCCGGGTTCTGTGCCAGCAGAGCCGCGTAGTACGAGTCTGTCATGCGGACCTGTTGGAGAAGTTTCATTTTAGTGGAGAATTCTAGAGAAGATGCATAAGAGAAGATAGTACAGTACGAGTATCTAAGCATCAGTAAAATTATAGACACTAGTAAAATTAAACATTTTAAAAACCCCCGACACTCCCCATCCCCACTTTAACCCCCATAACTATTAAACGGCTCCACCGATTTTCATTAAACATGTCTAAGAACATTCGCAAATAAGTCACCTTTAATATAAAAAAAACTAACTTGATATCGCTCCATCCCTTCGGGAGCTATGGTGCCACAGACAGACAGATATACACGACAAACTTATAACACCCCTCTCTTTGCGTCATCGGGGGCTAAAAAGAATTGGGCATCATAATAAGGTACACGTAAGCTTTAAAACGGCCAGTACACAATGGCCCACGATGGGCCACGGCTAGTACCATCCAAATCAGGTGGTGTGCCCGTTTACTACAGTATAGGTCCATTATTTCTACTAGCTCAGAATCCAAACGCATTGAATCGAATATATAAAAGTTTAACTGCAAATTCACTCTTATCTCAGCAACATAATGCTTATTATCTCTATGAGATAAAAAAAAATAACCGCGCCTGTGAATGACTGGTGGATGGAACGCTGATCGGTGCGCGTACATATTCTGAAGAATTTTGCATCTTCGATTGCGCTAGTATGAAATTAACCCTAATATTAAATGCCTGCACTTACCTGCTGACAAATACTGGGCACTTTATCAGCACATCGCTGATGGAATTTGAAATTGCACTGTGAGCAGTAGAAGCCGTTGAAGAGCAGCCGCCGGCAACACTCGCAGAAGGCCAGCGTGAAGAAAGTCTTGCGTGTAAACTGGTGTGAGATGTGCGACATTATCGGCAGCTTGTCCAGAGTTCGGACTGTTACCTGGATGTCGGGACAGATATACCTTGATTAGGTTCGCGCGAGAGTGATGTTTAAGGATCGTCAAGGGGCAAAGTGTTCTAAAAGCAACACGACATTTGGGTTTGAATGACATTAAGCACTGAGTAATCAATTTAGCTGATACTTTGCCCAGGTGCCCAGGCTTCCATTTTCCTTGACTGGGTGTTATTTGTGACTTTTTACGGAAACTACTGCCTTCCGACTCCTTTTTTTTGTGCAGATATCCTTACGGATACCTCCCCCGCCGGAGCCGGAAGGGGAAGTGATGTCGGACTCGAACCGACTAAAACCACACGCCGACTGAGGATCGTGGTGCTAGGCCGGAGGTGAGGTTATCTTCGACATATCCCTCGCACCCCGGCTGACCCAGGGCCATCCCTTACAGTGTGGCCCTCCTCGGGGCTTCTCAACGCGCCGCCGCCATGGGCATTCAGACTCCATAATCCCGAGAGTTAGCTGGCGCCAGAGCCTTGTCCATTGTTCGGCAAGTGTATCAACTAACAGATGAGATTGACATGCGCCCCGACGACGTTAATTGGATACTATACACTCTATATGAGGCACTAAGCTAACTGTATAAAGCATTGAACTGAACTTGTAATGTTAGAATAAGTACAGGTACAGAGCCAGCACTCTGTACCTTTTCAATACATTGCTCATCTAACAGAATAATGTCGCAATTACTTCTTTGCGTTTTTTTGGAAAGACGAGATGTTTGAAAGTTCCTGAAGTTTTTTTTTGGCACATTTAGGGGCGTAAAAGTACGCCTGCAGTTTATAAATTGATGTGAAGTTGGAAATTTGGGGACGGAGAAAGTATACAAGTCCCGAATTCTGCCGAAGGGTGTCGTAAGAGGGGACTACCGGAAAAATACGCAGGCGGATGTATATTCGCGATTAACATATAACCCTTTTATTTTACGTGGTGGAATGCCTTTAAGCACTTCGCTCCACCCCCACGGGGGCAGGGGGCGGGCTTCGTGTGGGACTCCTAGCCTCCTAGGCCACGAGACTACCCACTAAACCACCACGGTGTCCGTCGTCACTACATATCGACGATGGCCGGAACAACATCTTCCGCCATCGTTGTGTGGGTCTCACTCACCCGCCACTGATCGGCGGCAGGCACAACAGTAGACTATGATGTCCAGCAGTGGACTGCAATAGGCTAATTGTTTGACAGTAGTATGCAAACTTGTTTGGTATGGGAATAGGCTTGTCCCTACAAGCCACCAATAAATATAGCTGGTAAAAAGTCAGCCTGCCCACTCTTTGGAATATATAGGGAATGGTGCATATTTGGGACTAAATTAAACGGGGGAAATTATTGATGATATCTATAAATACTGTAAATCATACAATTTATTATTGGAGCTATTATTTAATAATTGACTATCTTTCCCTAATAGTTAAACTGTTTTGTTTAATCATAACTAATACAATATGTTGAAAGTCAGTTTGTTACACTTTCACTCCAAAATACTTAACTGAAATCACATTGTTTTGCATACTTTTACTTGTGATGAAATGAAAAAAAAAATGTCTGACGAACTAAATAAATTGTATACAATCAACCTTATTGCCAACGGATGGGTCTTGGCATTGAATCTATAATAATATTATAAATGTGAAAGTTACTCTGTCTATAATGCTTTCACACCCTTTTTTCTTTTTTTTTTGTGCGGAAATCACCCGGATGCCTCCCCCGCTGGAGCCGGAAGGGGAGGTTATGTAGGACTCGAACCGACTAAAACCGCACGCCAACTGTAGGTCGTGGTGCTAAGCTGGAGTGAGGTTGTCTTCGACAAATCCCTCGGACCCTGGCTGCGCCAGAATGCTTTCACACCCAAACCACAGAACCGAATTTGATTAAATTTTGTATTTATATTCTTTCCATATCAGCCCCTGCAGTTTCTCTGGTAATTAAAAGCTTAGAAATGTATCGAGCCCATTCTTGAAGTGATTGGTTGTTTGTGCTGAAACAATGTTGTTGGGCAACTTATTACATTCTCTGACTACTCTGTTGCAGAGGAAGTGCGTATGTGGGTTATTAGAAGTTAGATGGTGACCTCTCAGCCAGTCATTTGTGTTAAACACAAGCATTTTCTGTGAACTGTGATCATGTGTTCTGAGATTTATTTTACTACAGATTTTTTCCGTAGTGAAATGTATCTCAGAACAGTTCACAGATATAGTTAAATAAAATTTAAACTACAGTAAAACTTGAGAAATATTGAGAAAATCAACAATGTTTTTCCTGCATTACACATTAAATTGATGTGTTGATATCATGGGGGCAATGAAACAATAATAATACACATGAAAATAAAAATGTTGGGACTCCAAAAAAGGTATTGAAAATGATAAAGTTGGTTATAGTGCAATAGTAATATTTAAAATCATCCTTATAGTGGAATCTGATCGCAGATTAAAAATTGGAAAACATCCTTAAATGAATGTCCCAGTGGTATCCAAAGTTAGCATAGAGCTTATTGTTTTTGATTAGTTTAAATAGCAAAGGTTACCTAATTATGATTTAAAAAAGGAACTAAGACACATCTGTGTCTATAAAGTCCCTCGGGAACCTAAAGGTGTATCAGTACCATACATATTTTACCATGTTTTATTTTTAAATTATATTAGATAGTTGTATGGTATAAACTAACACTCAATATAACTATTACACTATCACCAAACCTTAAAAATGAGTATCAGAGATGAGTGTTTACTTAAGTAGTCAATGGCACAAGCCGCAGGCTCAAAGCAGCAGTAGTTGAACCTACCTTATCAATGGACAGATGACACATGACAAGCTTACCAGCATGTGGCCAACAAAACAAACACTGGCACTGACCTCCTCGGCGTCGATCGTAGTTATATCAATGTCCCACGGTATCACTAGATTATTGCCTGTCCGCACCACTTCGCACATCTCCCACGTCAAGTTGCGCAGCTTCAGCGCCTTTGATAACGAGTCCCGCAGAGTCACACCCTCCTTCACCTGCACACTTGTCCGCTGCTGGTTCGGAAGGTGCGCCCGCAGGAACACCTTCGGCTGCCTCGTGAGCGTGTCGAACTTTTTACTATCATCCTGCAACGAGTACTCCTCGCTCCTGTCCGGCGACTCAGACTGCAGTAGTTCTCTCAGATTACGTTCCCTAAGCTCCAAATTGTGCAACTTCGATGTCAACTCTTGGTACTCCGTCAGGTACAGCGACGGGGGATGCTGGAAACCAGCGAATTTTGCATTCAGCGCGTCAATGTTTTCACGGGTTACGTTTATGATGCTTTGAATGTTCCTAATTTCGTATGTTGGGTCCGCTACGTCGTCACTATCAGTGGACGTCGACATATTATCGCTATTGAGAGATAAAGCAGGTATATTTCCATTAATTTTTCTTGTACAATTTTCTTTCTCTCTAGTAACTGCCATTTCTTTTCCTAATATTTTTTTTTATTTTTCTGCGCACACTCGCGGCGCAAGACACGGACACTGTTGCCATTTATCAAATATTTTTTTAATTGGTTACACTAAAATAGGTAGCGGTCCACTTACAAAAAATAAATAAATTACAAAGGAAAGGAGACTTTTGAATGAACTAAAAAGGCATCTCTTATTAATCTGTGATTTCAGTCTATAATTTGATTGATATTTAATTTGAATTTGACACTTGACTGATGGTACAGCGAGTAAATAGTTTGTTGTTGTTTTGAATTAAATTCAATATTTTAGAAATAAATAGTGATAGCTCTTTCATAGAAACGTCGATTAAAAAGTTAAGTTTGATATAAATCAGAGTTTTGTATAACATAAAGTGACATAGTGATGTGAAAAAGTAACTTTATATATCTTACACCTTTATAGTTCTTACACCCAGACTGTTTTCGGTTTGTATGTCTAAAAGTTTTTAAGTCTTGGTACAATACTGTTATTATACTATATACAGTACTATTCTTGGCACTAATCACAACTTGGATAGTGTATTTTAGGAGTTTCCAATGGCAGACAACAGTGAGCAATCTCGACATGTATCTTACGAACAAGTGAAGTGCATCATCGACTTTATGGGACAGCATGTAGAGTTTGCTTCAGGCAACCTGCGGTCTTTGGAAGCAAGACACACTTCGAAAAGACTGTGGGGAGAACTTACCGACATCGTGAACAGCTGTAGAGGGGGCACCCAGAAGAATTCAGATGGCTGGAGCAAGGTAAATAAGGATTTATTTCCAAGTTCTCTAATTGAATCTTGCTGTGATAAATTTAAAAAGTTGAAAATGAACACAAACCAAGCAATGAGACTACTTGTAACTGATCATAATTTAATGGGTATTATTTTGTTAATCATATTTTATCCAATATTTCTGTTGCTTATCAACAGCCTTAGTGGTGGCCGCAGAGTGGCAATTATTTACTGCCAAAAACAATCTAAAAATGTTATAAAGCTTTCTATTGGCCCTAAGCTAGGTAAGCCTGTGCTGTGGCATTATGCTGAACTGACTTTGAAAACCAGTGCTGGGTACTTGTACCCGGCATTATGCTGACTCCTTTTTTCCTTGTGCGGCATAGATGTGCACTGCATGAAGTTAAAAACCTATCCATTCTTCTATATCTGTTTTTCAGGTTCAACTTGTGTTTGTATGTATGTTTGTGCTGAGTAAGGAAAATAAAGTGTGTTTGCTTTCTTTCTTCTTTCTGTGGATGCTGGAATTTTTTACCCAGTTTTTTAGCCAGTCTCAATAAAAGCATTTTAGGAGTAGAAAGATGTTAGTTAATATTTTTGTCAGCCAGAAACTGATCATTTATTCATCTTTACTTCAGTATTGGAGTGACTTTAAAAACAAACTGAAGAACAAAACCCTACTGTTAAAGAGGAAGAAGTCAGGGTCTTCAATAAAGGACATCAGACCTCTCACTAAATTAGAAAAAAGGGCATTAGTCATATTGGGACCTTCTTTTAACAAGAAAAGGTCCAGAGAAGGATACTCGGACACAAGTCAAGTGAGTCCTTAATTTAGATTACAACTTTAGCCAATAATCAAATACATAGGGAATTAACCAAATAAAATAAGATAACCCTTTTTGGATTTACAGTAAGTATATGTATTTATGGATCACCATGACAGTAAACAGATACCATGGCATGGCCTCACACTCCCAACACCAACTATATATACCAGATATTGTCATTTATATAAGGAAATTGGGAAGAACAGAAAAGTAGGCACAAGTAACCACTTCCTATAAGGTCAGCCATGCATTTATCTGCCACCCAAGTGGTATAAAAAAATCATGACCACCACTCTAACACCAATCAACACCACCAGTCTAACAGCAAAATTGCTCTTTCAATCTTTCAGGATCCACTACCACCAGAGGTGAAACTGGAGCACTTCGAAGAGGTGGTGACCAGCGAGTACAATAGACCACAAAATGAATCATACGACAGATTATCAGGTTACTACAATTGTACTATCCATACTAATATTATAAATGCGAAAGTAACTCTGTCTGTCTGTCTGTATGTTACGCTTTCACGGCTAAACCACTGAACCGATTTTGATTATATTTGGTATAAGGTTAGATGAGACCTTTTGAAAGGACACAGGCTATGTTTGGTCGCGATAACCGACATCCACGAGGGTGAAGCCGCGGGCAAAGTTAGTATCTCTATACTTTCACTTCTACTGCTTCTTCAATCGAATCTACGTCACTTCTAATCGCGAAGTGGGTATTTTCCTGTAGTTAAAATAAATTATAACCGAGCTCATTAAATTAAAAATGGTAAAAGGGCGATAAAAGTTGTATCTGTTCTTATTTTATCGTTATTATTTATTTTTAATCATAAACCTGTAAAAATAAATGATTTGACTAAATATTATGACGTCACAAAAAATATTTCATACAAGTTTCCTTTTAACTTACCATTTTGATGTTTAGTGAACAGGAACTAATTTGACTAGTCAATCTAATACCCAATTCTCAATGTGCTGAATAGCATTCTCGGAAGTATTCATAAAACCGACAATAATATATGTCAATACATTTAGTATTGGGACACTATTGTTGCTTTTATGGTTTTATGTACTGTACTTTTCTCAATCCATTAAATTACTAGCTAACCCTGAACCTTAATCAAATATATTCACTTTTTCCCGAATTTATAAATGCCTGGAAAACATTTTAAATTTTCTTCCATATTTCATATTCCGTACTAATAATATAAATGCGAAAGTAACTCTGTCTGTACACCTAAACCACTGAACCAATTTTGATGAAAATTGGAACAAAGATAGACTGCAGCTTGGGAAAGGTCAAGGCTTTGTTGTAACATGGGAACGCTGGCATAAGCTCCCATTATATAATTAGAATTATTTTTCATCCTCACATGTACTTTTTAAGCCACAACATAAATATGTTGTGGTTTAAAAAGTACATTAGCTTGTGGCTATTTGAGCAGGCAATCATGTGAAAGGTATACATTACAGATCCAGATCGCGACGACAGAAGCAACAGCGGAGAATCTTCAGGCGAAGAGTATGTAGATGACATCGAGTCTAATGATACCATTTTGCAAAGTAAGTACTATCTCACTCGCTCAACGACCACGCCGCGCGCCGGCGCCGGCTCCATACTAAAAAGGCCAAGTGCGTACTCGAACACGCCGGTTCCGCACTAAAAGAAGTCGGCCAAGTGCGTGGCGGCATCGAGCACCGAAAGTTCCGTAACATAAGCTATATAACCAAAAATAAGTTTGATTTTTGCACAGCTTCAAGACGTTATAGACCTGAGTATGAGGTATGTATTTCAACTTGGTACTGCCACGAATTCCTAAGAAAAAGGTCTTGACAGACAGACGGAACCTTAAAGGCCTACGCAGACCGGGACGGCATGGCAAGGGATTTTAATTTTTACTAATGGACATTCAACCGTACTGTTACAGAAATACGCCATAAATTGCTATGCTTTAAAATGATGCCGTGGCATTGAAAAGGATTTTATCGCACGGCATTAAAAGACGCGCCACAGGCTCCCGTGGCGGGATGCCGTGGCATACTGCGGTAGGCAACAGCATGCCACGGACTCCGGCGCTCGTAGTGATAGGTATACTACGGGGTGCGGTGGCGGCGGTAGAGAAGCGGGGTAGGTATTAGCCCGTGCACCTTCTTCTTCATCTGCAATAATCGATATCAACACCAAATCCCAATCTACCATTTTAAAACTGAGGCACACCAACATTCGATCAAACGCAACTGAAGACTAAAAGTGTACCAGGCAGCAGGAGTCGCTGAGCGCCGTGGCAAAGTGCTGGAATGCCGCGGTATCAAAGCGGCCAGTCAGTGTGCGCTGACTCACGGCAAAATCCCTTGCCATGCCGTCCCGGTCTGCGTAGGCCTTTAAAAACCGACTAAGCGCGAGTCGCACTCGGCCATGAAGGGTTCCGTAGTAGCAAGTTACACACATTTTTCCATTTTGGAAGTGTCTCTCGCGCAAACTATTCAGTTTAGATAAAAAAATATGATAGAAACCTCAATAACATTTTTACTACTTATCTATATGTAGATACCCCACACGTATGGGTTTGATGAAAAACTAAACTAATTAAACGTCACTGTAAAAATAACTGTAGCACGGATTTGAACCGGCACTATATTAATTGGAGTGCGAGAGATATGCTTTTGGCAATCTCACCTCCGGCAGCCAAGGACCCAAGACGGCGTGCGTTTTAGTCGGTTCGAGTCCGACATAACCGCCTCCACCGGCTCCGTGGGGGTGGTATCCGTGGGGATTTTTCGCACGATAAAAAAAAAAAAAAAAACTATATTAATTGGAAGTCTTACGTCAAAATTAGATCGCTGATTTTTTCTAATTTCCCATCTATTTCCAACAGATTTATACCCAAAATGGCTGATAGCGGTAGAAAAAAAACGCGCAGATGCAGAATTGTTACGAGCTAAAGCCGAGGAGCAGAGAGCTAAAGCCGCCGCCAAGAACTCCGAAGCCGCTCTCATGCAAGCCGACGCGCTCAAACGGCTTGCCGACGCCGCTGGTATGCAAGCCGAAGCCATCACAAGGATAGCCACCTTACTAGAAGCCAGGGGACAAAGGGACATGTTAGCTATATAAGTATTAATATAACTTTTAAACCATCGCGGCGTTTACTCATAGTTTTTATCGGGCACCAATCACTGGATTGAACTTCATCAACCCAAAGTCCTCTCCACTGATCGCAACTACTATCCACGGATTGTGCGTGAAGCTATTGAAATTAAAAAATATAAAAATTTCAATAGGGAAGATGGATTCAAATTATCCGGGACCTGGAATCCAGTGATCAAAATAGTGAAACCCAAAAACACAGTGCCGATGCCGTCTAAAACTGACATAGTGAGTGTGGTGTGTCGCCAGCCTTACATTCAATATGAAAGTAATGGAGGGTAGGTACACAAAAAATGTTTCCTGCACACCGCGCGACGCTCGCAGGCCAGTCAAGTCGTGACCACGGGTGCTGCAACGCACCCGAAACGTCAGCAAAAGTAAGTTGTTTAAAATATATCGCGTGAAGTCCCGAACATTATAAACACTATAAGTATTAATAGTTAGTAGTAGCATATTCCTACTAGAAATATACATGACATAGGAAGTCTTAAGCTATTAGTTAGAGATTTTGTACTTTGCAGCCAAATTAAATGTCAACAGAGGACAATTACGCCGTCTACCTTTCATGCGTGTGCACGTATGCAAGCGCTTATTTCGTGCAAAAAATATGGTAGTACTTTCGTGCAAATAATTTAGTGTTTAGTACGAAAATACAAATTACAATTTGCATGAAACAGTAGAGTGGCCTGTATGCTAACCTGGTGCTAATTGCGTGCAAATAATTTACTGCTAGAAGTAAGTACATACGATTTCCACGAAAAAGATGCCACATGCGGGGTCGTGAACGCTGTCCCCCAATTTTGTTTATTTATTTATTTTATTCTTTATATATCTATATAGCTTGAGCGCCTCGTTAGGAACTAATACTTCATTGACGCCATTGCCAAGGCCGTCCGTTGCCGCACTTCGTGCTAAACGTGTGTAATTTTGCACGAAATTTGCTTTAACTGCGTGCACACACTGCACACGCACTAGGCAGCGGACGGCCTCAATTGTACGATAAAACGTCAGTCACTAAATCGTAGGTCACGGATGTTTAAAGGTGCTTCAGAAGTTCAGTCGTTATAGTTTACGTCCAACTATTATTATTATATTTAATAATAGATATTAATCAGGTACAGGTAGGTCAATTCAGTCAGAAGCAATAGAAATAAGTACTATAAAAGTTATATTATTTTGTAAATAAAGCATTAATTATTATATTATTAAGGGTCTCCTATCCAGAATCTGAAGGTGGAACAGATCGTAAGATTCTGCAAAGATACAGGTAGGTTCGACGGAACACCGTGATTGATACAAAATGTATGAAATGTTGGTATGTGGTGCACTGTCTTAGAATGACGTCTGAGCTAGATAATTTTAAAAGTAATTTTAATATACTATTGTATACAAATGTATTAATTATGACTGGTTATATTGTAAGAATAAAACAATAATCATTGACATAATTGTTTAATTTAATACTATTTTAAACTTAATTATATAACTTACATCATCATCCTAGCTCAACTTACAATTTAATAATATGCAGCTTATCTAAAACATTTCAAAGTCATCCCTCTGTAACAAAATAAACAATAAATTATTATCATTGAGAACTGAAAGATTGAAGGAAGCCTGTACCAGAGCCTCTATTGTTTAGCAGGTGTACCATAATCGCTGAAAAAAGTTGTCATATGACCAAACATCACAATGAAATTTTCTTTCTTTTTCTTTCTTAAAATCAAAAGCAAAGTTGATATCCGCGTCTGTCTGTCCGCTTAAGTTCTGTCCTTATGCTTAAGTGATTTTGATGCGGTTTTTAGTATATAGATAGAGTAATTCAAGAGGAAGGTTTATATGTTTACTAGCTTTTGCCCGCGGCACCGCCCGCGTGGATGTCGGTTATCGCGACAAAACATAACCTATGTCCTTTCTCTTGGTCTAATCTACCCCTATACCAAATTTCATCAAAATCGGTTTAGTGGTTCAGGCGTGAAAGCGTAACATACAGACAGACAGACAGAGTTACGTTCGCATTTATAATATTACTATGGATTACATGTTCAATATTGTAGAGGTTGCAGCGGGAACGGGATCTGAAGCCATGCGGTTGGAAAATATATAGCGAAAATATGTCTTCTCTTTATATACTGGGTGTGCAGGCGCTTCACACCCAATATAAAAACATACAATGGTCTCGAAAAACATTACCCTCTTTCCTTCGGCAGTTCGGTAAAAACTAGCTGTTGCCCGCGGCTCCGCCCGCATAGATGTCGGTTGTTGCGACCAAACATACCCTATGTCACTTTTTAAGGTCTAATCTACCCAATAGCAAGTTTCATCAAAATCAGTGGTTTAGGTGTAAACGCTTAACCAACAGTTACTTACGCATTTATAATAATATAAGTATGTTCAACTACAAAAAATCCGAAACTCACCAAATCATTGTATTCCATGACATGCCTCCTAATGGCAGACCCATCAACCCATGTGACAAAGTCTTCCAGTGACCGATTGACGAGAAAGGCAGGGTCCTTTACAACTTCGGGGCCCACTCTCACGTGACCTTGTTCTATGAACTTGGTGGCTTCCTTCATTGTTTCCGACATCCTATCTGTGAATTAATAACGGCTATATTAATATTCAGCTTATCCTTTAAAAAGTCAGCTTTACGGTCCATAGGTTTCGGGTTCCAATCCTGACCATTACAAAGTCAAAGGCATTTATAACAAGGTTACATAATGTAACAAATATAAGTCACGTAACGAATACAGTACCATGCGGTAATTATAGCATTTTATGAGGAGCCTGCACCATGCCCAAGCCAGACATTTTTATGTTTCAAGTAATCATCTATCCTATAGTATGCTTTTAGATAAGGTGGTCTTTACAAAGGTTTTGAATTTATTGTCAGGAATACCAATACTTACACAACTGACTGCTACCAACATAAGCAATTTAGTGTAGCTGGATGAGTAAGAGGGAATTGGTTACTAATATACTTATTAAAAAATGAAAAAATAACTATTGGATGCAGAAACAGGATGGAAGTTCATGTGTTATCATCACAGGTCGGAATTAGGTGGAGTTATATACTTGCATCGAAATGTTGATATTAATGTGGATCTTCCCAGGTTTTATGATGGACAAACTCGTGTGGCCAACAATATTACAGATAAATATTACAAACCTTTTCCTTGCAATTTGTTTACTTGATTTATTTATTTATTATATTGGTAGGTGAAGATCATACTAAGAATTAGGTGTAAATCCATTTTAAACCTTATTGAGTATTCTAAAAAATTTTTTAAATGTATTTCTGCACAGTTGGGAGCATAGTATGTTACAAAGAATCATAATAATAGGATCAATTAAAATTCACAGTCTTTTCTGCTCTTTAATTTATTAATTTTTATATTAGAGGCATATCCACATTGCATGAAATATGAAATCAGTGTACATAAATAACTCTAGCTAATTCCAACCTATGGTTATCACTTGAAAAAATAATGTGTTAACTTGCACATTGGGAGAGACCTATATCCCAAAGTAGTGTAATAGGTGGATTGGTGATAATATATTGTATTAGAAGAGACATACTTACTTCTAACCATAACAGATGGCAGCCGTCTCCTACAAAATGCACTAGCATTGACATTAACTGCTAACGCCAGGTCCCATCTTGTTGGAATCAGTCCCATTTGATACAGCTTCTCTAATAATTGAGCACTAGATTCTGTTCGGAACTCACTGCTTGCATCTAAGTCTTTGATTTTTTGCGCTAGCTCTCGGATTTCTCTTGATAACTTATTGTATCTGTAACAAGAAAAAAGTAACTTTATAGTGAATTCATGTATTTACTATAGCACATTATCAGTCCACTCTTGGACATAGGCCTCTTCCAAGGTGTGCCATAGCCCCTTTCCTTCGCCTTGCGCGTCTATATAATAGATCAAACTTACTAAAAAGCAATGGCAACTGATTTTAAGTATTGTAGGCAACCAAGAATGATTTGTTATGGCAATATACAAAATTCGAGGCATGCTGCTATGGCTTAACATTTTACATCTGCTTTTGCAGTCTACTGTCTACGCCAAGATGGGCTTAGTGGTGCCCAAACGTAAGCTTACACAAGATAACATCTTGGTAAATGTACAATCACAAAAAAATTTCATTGTGGCATGTTTGTTTTCGTGTACTGCATATAATGTTTTTTTTTATAGGTCCATGCTGTATATTATAACTTTACAAGTAAACTTACTTTGTGTAGTCTTCTCGCTTTTGAATGTGGTACTTTTTCATAACTTTCACCTCATTTAGATTATTGTCGACTTTCCATGATATGAAGTCTACCTTTTTAAGTAGTTTTTGTTCATGAAACTTTAATTTTCGAACCATTTTAATGAGATTTATTTAACTTTTTGATATAATAATTTTGTAAACAACACGACTAGCTCAACCACGTGTGATAACTGTCAATGTCAAATTATCAATATTGTCAAATGTCATGCAAGTTTTTTAGCACTGAATAGCGCTGCGGGTAAGTGTTTAAGCATGCTTCTCAAACGAATGTTTCGTTTGGGAAACCTGCTTATGATGTGTAGTAAATTATATATAGTATAGTCTGTGGTTGCTGTTGTGAGTTGTTGATAATCTTTGATAATTTGATTTGATTGCATTTTCTTATTCCTGTTTTGCTTCGCTCGCTCATTCTGTTAACTATTGTGTCCAATTGTTTCTACATAAACTCTAACATGGGTGAGCAATATAACATTGACTTCGCTGAATACTTACAATCTGTTGTGAAGTTGAATGCCTTGGAACAAATGACTCAAAACTTGGACAAAGAGCTGGCCGATTCACAGAACGTTATGAAGGAAATAAAATCTATTTATGATACTATATCTATTGTTCAAAATACTCCGGCACCAGTCAATAGTGGTATGCGGCATGAGGATGTTTCGAAGTTCTTAGATGCCGGCGTACCCAAATTACTGATGCCAGACATGCCCGAAAATAACATGGATATAGACATCGACCATTGTATCGCTTCTCTAAAGACATATACCGAAGATCTGAAGAAGAATTTTGTAGCACCTGAGGCACACACTCCTAGGCCTGCAGAATTTGGGAAATTGGATTTGGAACAGTATGCACAGAGCTTAGATCAGCTGAGCAAGCGGGTTGCAAACATAAAGCTAAACAAAAAGGACGAATTAAACAACAGGAATATTGAACTGGAAAGCAAATTGACACAGCTCTGTGATGATGTTAACAAGTTTACTATGGTAAATATATTATATGGATGATAGATGAGTAGCTAGCAAAAGAATTATTAATACTTTTGCTAGCTACTATTCTATCATCCATCCATACATACACTCACACCTATTTCCCTACAGGGTGGGCAGAAACAACAGCCCACCATTTGACTCTTATCCTATCAGTATGGTAATCTTACCATGGGTCTACATAGATAGCGTTGTGGCATATTTATTATTTATAGCTGACCCGGCAGACTTCATACTGTGTTTATATGGGAAAAATAAAAGGACTGTTTTTAGGGTTTTCTCGGCAATTTATGTTTTCTCACCTTTTAAACCCTTCCTAGACCTCCACGAACATTTCAAGACTAAGATAAGATAAATCCGTTCAGCCATTCTCGAGTTCTAGCGAGACTCATGAACAGCAATTGATTTTTTACACATATTATTTAAATTTATACAAAAAGTGGTAATAGATTGTACAGTCTTGTTGCAATTGCAACTGTGTTTCTTAGACAATTTGCTGATGCAAATTCTGCTTGGGATTCAACCTTTTGCAAATTGAATATTTTACAAATTCTACATCATAGTCCAGAAAACCTGCTATGTTCACAAATTCTGAATTTTAGCTTATTGTATTTTCTATGTTGGTGTGGTGATCACAGTCTGACTTATGGTATATTCAACCACCGGTTGAACTGACTCTTAGTGTCAGAACATTAAAATACTTATTGTTAAATGTTTTTTGTATTCACAGATGGTTCAAGCAAAGACAGCCTTAAGTGAAAGTAATCGGAGCTGGCAGCAGAACAATAGCAATGCACTGCAGTATGACAGTATCATCAGCAAACTGCTATCTGGGATCAACGAAGTGACATACTTGCTGCAGAACAAAAACTGAATTGTTATTTTTTTTTATTAGATATGGGTAGTCTTACATAGCTTTTGTTTTTTATCACAAATGTGGGGTTGGAAATATATCGCCTCAATTTGTTAATGCAAAAGTTTATACTTAATAATGTCACTTAAATTCTAACACCATATAAGATAAAAATACCAGGTTTTCAGATGAGTGAAAATACTGCATAGCATACAGCATCAAAAAGATGTTGACGAGCAAAGTACTCAAAATTATCTTAACCTCCTTGGTTGCCGGAGGTGAGATTGCAGAAAGCATATCTCTCGCACCCCGGCAGACCCAGGACCATCTCTTTCGCGATGGCCCCCTTCGGGTTGTGGGGACCGCAGGATCCCCATCTAGCCCCGGTTACGGGGAGGCGCACTATGCGCCGCCGCCGCGGCTTGCATCTGCTAGGGTGACAGGCAGCTCCACCGGTCACCCCCAGGCCAGCGCTCATGGAGGACGGAGGTCGAGGTCGCTCATGTCATGGGTTCCATACCATAATCTAGCCCCACTTAAAATCACATCGCAAATCATTATTATATTTGATTTATATTTTTTTTTATATTTATAATCCAGTTGCATCCGAGAATTAAACCTCCGAGTCCAGGGTCCATAGCAGGCCCGCAGCTCTCATAACACTTATACTAGTTTTAAAAATATATTATGTAAAATAGTTGTTTGTATCTCAACTAGCGCCCAGTTATATGTATGTTTAATATATAGTGTTGTAATAATTGTAATGTTTATGAATATTTAAAACTGTTGTAGTACAGCCAGGTTCAATATTGAAGGCGGCTAGTAGTTAAGGAGTCAGCCTTACGATCGAAAGGACCCCGGCCTAGCACTAGCAATTTAGCTTATTTGCGAGGGGTTAGAGGGAATTTTAGTAATAATCTTTAAAAAAAATTGCGTTTGAGAGAAGTTCGAACTGAGCTGCTACTGCCATGCAGTTTGAACTGAGCTGTACCTGGGCCTCGATTTTGCTAAAACCAAACCACAGTGGTGCCACCGCCACTCCAAAAAACTGCATTAAATAATAGACTTTAAAGCCATGCCATTAAAGTTCAAAATTAAATGATATATTGCAGATCAATTGAAAATGCGTAATGGAACTGTTTTCATTTCATTTTGAACGTTACGATTATAGAAATAAAGTCTAAAATTTAATGTAATTTTTTGCAATGACTGCGGCACCCCAGTGGTTTAGTTTAAGTAGAATTGAGGGCCTGTATGAACAGATGTAATTGTTACGGTATATCTTAGCTTGTAAGTGTAAACCTAGGTTTACCCCATGTATGGTAAGACCATTTGACGATATATTAGTTTGTTAAATGGTCTGTGACTGAAATATAAGAGTAGCTAGCTTTGGCATAGTTCAAAATATATCTTCTGAAAGCGTTGTGACAAAAAGCCTAGGATTGTTTATCATTGCATACCTCGAACCAAACTTAATGGTTGTTCGGAAGTTCGTACGGGTTCAGTTCAGGCCAATGACGTTTGAGAAAAGAGAGCCGAGTCTAACTGTGCTAACGCTGATTGGCCTGAATCTGCACTTGTAT
Source organism: Eilema sororculum (assembly GCA_914829495.1). NCBI lineage: Eukaryota > Metazoa > Arthropoda > Insecta > Lepidoptera > Erebidae > Eilema > Eilema sororculum. The sequence continues at coordinate 27,314,541 of OU618534.1, forward strand.
GAACTAGGTATAAATGAAATGTTCATATTTAGAGCACTTGTAATTTCAATATTAAGATTTCATTACAGTTTGTGCCTGTATTTAATAAAACTACAATGGTATTTGTATAGTGAAAACTTGATTGTTCATAGAAAAATGTCTATTTAAAAATATTGTAAAATTTGTATACATATTAAAAAGAAAAACATCAGTATTTGCCTTAACATTTTATTAAAAACATGATTTACCATTAATTTTGATGCAATTTGTAAAAAAATAAATTAGTTCGCAATGTTACAAAGAATATTTATTTTTGTTTGTTAAACCAACACAATATAGGAATATAAAGATCATCAGTAACATCATATCATACATAAGAAAATGGTCAAATTAACACAATATCTTTCTATTAGGTCAGTTAACGTCAAAACCAAAAATTGGAAGGAAGAATATAGTCTTTCAAAAGGAATTACAACAGATCTGTACTTCAAATCAGTGTGTTATGTATGTCAATTCATATTGATGTCTCCGTCATGCAGTTTAATGCGTTTTCTGTCTGTGTCATGCTCTACTCCATTCTCATCATCTACACTTTTACCTGGCTTCTCATCTGCCTCCAATACTTTCATCTTTGTGCCATATAAGGTGGCCCCATGGAGAGTCGTTATGGCATCCTGAGCAGCTCGTATAGATGCATATTTAGCAAATCCAAATGTTTTATTCGGGAAAGTGGATACGTCTATAAGATCACCAAAACGACAAAACACGTCTCTCAGCACAGAGACTGGAGGAGGGCCCGGTTTGAAAACTAAGAAACATCTTTGAGCCACTCTAGAGTTACTATTAGCGAGTGGCTGCAGCGGTGGAAGACTGACGCTGCAGTAGCTTTCCTGCTGACACTCAGACCTGATCTCTTTGCCTGATGTGGCAGCTTTAAGCAAAGTAGATGCTTGGGCTATGACATCTGCAAGCTGCAGTAGGTCAGGGCTGCCGTCACCCGAGTTCTTAAAACTGTTCACTATCATACTTGTTAGATTATTTGCTGCCATGTTTATAGGATTATCATAAGGTTTCACAGATACTATCTCCCCAGCAGGAAATTCAAAGTTATTTAGTCGCTCAACAGCATAAGCTGCAGCTTTTTCTGTATCATAAGTAACCAATGCCTTACAATTATACGTATCAGAAAATTGGCATTGGGTCATACCTGGCACTATGTTAAAAAGTCTTTCAATACTTTTCTGAGGTACTTGTGGGCTACAGGTCACACTGACAGTATCATAACCCTGGGATAGAGTCTTAATCACTGAACTTAGGCTATCCCTCTTGCCAACGTCAGCTCTTCCTTGACTGTAATGATCATTATAGTCATGCTTGACTAAACTAGAATTACTTGAGTGAAAACTGTCTGTAATATTCTCTATGCTATTCCTACTTCTTTTCAATTCATCTTTGGGAGTTGCAAATATAGCCTTATACTTTGTGTCACAACCCTCAAATGCCTTAGCTGCGTCTACAAATGTCTTATAGTGAACATATGCGAACCCTCTGCACTCCTCAGTCAACTTGTCCTTCTGAAGGTACACAGAGTCCACATAGCCAAATTGTGAGAAGTGTTCTTTTATTTCACTTTCTGTAGCTTCTTTGTGTACCTTTATGAAAAGTCGTCTGTACTTCTCTTCATTAGTGCTATGATTATCGTTCTTGTGTGTTGCCACCATCACTCTAATGGGTTTGCTGCTGTTCTGTAAAGTTTTTAAGTGCATCTCCTTTATAGCTAGAGCTGCCGAGGAAGTTTTGCTGTATTTTATGTACGCTATACCTTTCGATTCCTTAGTGTTACGGTCTCTTGGCATATGGATGTCTTCTATGTGGCCAAATGATTCAAAAGCTGGTTTCAAGTCTTCAACTCGAAGTTGCTTATTACATACCACAAATATTCTCGAGTAGGGCGGTTTGTCGTCATTGCGGTCGTCGTTACGAGTGCTTTGGTTCCAATTATTCATGATCACAGTCTAACGCCAACGGTTTCACAGTCTGAAGTCATCACATTCATCAATTCAAGAAGTCGAAATCATGCAGTCTGCTGAAATGTCAATTTAGTCACTGGTGAGTCTTTTCATGTCTTCAATCAAAATAACAAGTAAATCTAAATATTCACAATAGTATCATTTCGCCAACAAAAATGGACCACAAAAAGGAAAAGTTCATTCACCTTATTTTGGTTTGTAACCATAGACATGTCATAGACCATTCAATGTCGTCTATTGATCGTCTATGCATATACCATAGATTTAGAATATAGAACTCATAATATAATAATAATAACAATAATTTATAATAATATCTAGAGCGTAAATTATAATTGGTATATTTATTTTACTCAGCCCTCCAGACGTAGCCCATCGCATTGCTGTTCGTGTTGCCGAAAATAGACTCTGGCCAACGAAAAATGGCGCAAGAAGGCTGCCTACCGGCTCGGCTGAAGGAGTTCCTTAATATGTAATTAATTAGCGTCCCCTAGTTTAATCTGACGCGCTTGAGTTACTACCGATTTTTCTTTCTATGCGTGCCCAACTATAGATGGTTCATCGCGTTTGTATTGCCGCTCCTTTGACTCGCGCTGCCGCCGTGCCGTGAAGCCGACACTCACGGCATCGACATGATGAGGCTATCCATACGACGACGTCACTATTCATAGAGTCGTATGGATGCAACATAACATTGTAAGCGTGAAATTCGAATATTTCTCGAGATTATGGTGTAATAATACTATACTTAAAATATACTTAACAGAATTCTTAGAAGTAAGAATTTAAATTTAAAAAAATGCCTCTCTATTAATATATGATCGATCGATATAATATTGATCGATAGGGCCGTTTTATTACAGTTACCTATAGCTTTTTATATCTCCAATCTTATCTCCAATCTCTATCTCTACACCTTCAATAACTTCTTTGCGAATATGTCATGCATGACCCTGGAAAATCCCTGACCCTGACCCTGGTAAATGTGCTGTGCATATCCATCCGATCCATACTTTCGATCCGTTCTGAAACTTATATTATTGCCTGCATGAAATAAACAGATCAAAACAAAACGTCATTTTATTTTTTTCTGTCAAACGTCATGTCAGTTTTCCGTCTGTAGTTGGTTGTGTATTTTGTTTTCCTTTCTGCGAAAATAAATAATGCAACGTAGATTTTAAAATGAGTTAGACTCTATTTTACTTTGGAATTGTATACTATAAAAAAATTACAATTAAAAATTTATCACATTATCTAGCGGAACGCTCAAATAATTTTCTCCGCAAAAAATGTTTCACCAAACTGATAGTTGCGTATTTCAATCTCGACAGAGATTTTATTCAAATGATGATTTCCAAGATGAATTGAACAACTTGTTCAATAAAAAGTTCCAGTTTCGGTTCAATAACAGTTGGAAGTTACCAGAGAAAGAGTCTTGGTTTTCGACACCGCCGTGGAAAGTGAAGCAGTTAGAGATATTAAAAAATCGATTGAATTTTCACAAGAGTCAGTTGAATGATTTCAATATTGAAGAATGGAGTAGTCACACTCGTCGTAGGAACCCTGCTGGGGAGGTGGGGTGGAAGATCAGGTGTCTTGTGAACCCTGAATTCTTGACTCAAGCATGGACGAAGTTTTACGAGTGTGCGTGTACGTATCAGATCATACCAGCAGAGGCGACGATGGAGCGCAAGATGGTATCTCTACATCTGTGTGAAGCTCCTGGTGCATTTATCACTTCATTAAACCATTACTTGAAATCAAACCACCAGTCCATCGATGTAAGTATTTCATTTGTCTGGTAGGCTGTAGGCATACAAACTTCGACATACCTGCTACAACAACATAGTAATTCAATTCAATTCAATTCAATCAATTTTATTTCGATCAACATTTGGATCATACATTATCATTTCATGGATTACAAGAATATAAACATAAACATAAAAATGGTTAGAATAATACATAATACAACAAAATCTCAATTACTTAAATGTCAGAAAAATAAAAATTTAAATGATAAATAGTCATCAATGTCAACAAAGTTCAATAAAATTTAATTATGATAATATTCAAATAAGATAATATAATTATTATAACAATAAAATAAATTAATGATTTAAATTTGCATTGAAATAGACAATTACATTATGATGTGTTGATGTTTTGTGACCATTTATTTTATAGTCACTACATTAATCATACAGCAATGGTTAATGTAATGACAGTCGAACCTCTCAGCCATCATCCTCAGGATGGTGTTGGAGCTGGCGCGAACCCTGCGCACCAAGGATGTGCACCGTTTCCGCATCGTCGCATAGAAGCAATCAATGCATGATTCGGCGAACATCCCCGACGCACTGCAGTGCCGCGGCAGCCCCAACAACACCCTGTAGGCATTGTTGTATTGTATTCGTAGGGCGTTGTACTGCCTTTGAGTATAGTTAGCCCACAGTGCGCTCGAATAGAATGAAGTGCAATACGCTCTGAAAAGAGTGTTCTTCACCTCCCGCGAGCATCATGCAAACCTGCGCGCTATCATGTTCGCTCTAACAGACAACGCCCTACGTTCCCGCTCTATATCGGCATCATCTTTAAGGTCAGAGGTTACCAGATGACCAAGGTATTTGAAGGTGTCAACCCTTTTTAACGGTATATTGTTTAATTTTATGCTAGGGATACTATCGGGACACTTACCTCTGGCCCGAAAAACCATACACTCACTTTTCTTAGTGTTATAGACCAGGCCATGACTGAGAGCATAGTCCTCACAAACACCAAGCAGCTTAGTCAAACCACAAACCGAGGCGCTCAGCAGCACCATGTCGTCCGCATAGCTAATGTTGTTCACACAGATTCCACCAACGTGACATCCGACATGGATGCTGCTCAGCTTCGGGAGTAACTGCCGTATAACTGTCCAACCCTGGACTGGAGGAAGACCCATACCAGTGCTTCATCCTTTGTTTGGCAGATACATGCTGGTGAGGTTGCTTGGGCCTCAAGGTTGTTGGTAGAGCCGTATACAATCTAATATGATTATTACTTATACATCTCAAAATATAATATTATTTACTACTGTAAAGAAAATTTCTGAACGTATCAAAATTTTAAAACAATCAATTGTTCTAACTTTGGCTCATAGACCACTGTCACACGAAGACAATTAGATTAGCAATTGGTCATTATGAGAGAAGGAAAACTTGAAATCTGTACCAACCCATCTATCTGGCCAGCATGAAAACAGTAGGCTAAAGCCTCCCAACACTAGGAGAGACCTAGGTCCAGTAGTGGACTGCAATAGGCTAATTAATAGGGTTTAAGTTCCATCTTGGACTTAAACCCTATTAATTAGGATCCCTATTAATTAAGATGCCTATTAATTGGGATCACTTTTAGACATTATTGAGAATCTTCATTGTACCATTTCAGTGGCAGTGGGTGGCAAACACTTTGAACCCATACTATGAGGGTAACTCACCTTCCAACATGATCAGTGATGACCGATTTATGTTCCACACTCTTAACAACTGGGACTTTGGAGTGGACAGTACCGGCAATCTTATGGATTGGGACAACTCACAGGCTATTATTAAAAAAGCCAAAAGTTTGGGCAAGGTACATTATTTTTATAATAAATTTCAGGAAATAGCAATAGTATTAATAAAAAAATATCACATTTTAAAAACTATCTTTTGACAGCAAGTAGACAGTAAATTTAATTGTGTTGTAAATGTTCATTTATTTATTTATTTATGTTTGTATGACAGTCTTTATAGGGGAAATGTTCCTACACAGAGGGGCTGATCACCTGACCATCCCTATTGGCAATAGTGGTAGTAGTAGCATGTCCAATGTATTATTATTATCGATTAATACACTAGCAGCCTAAGCTGATGTGTGTGTATTATCACTGCACTTGTGTTTTTAAAATTGTATAATGTTTGTCCAGTCTATTTTTGAAAATGTTTACGTTAGTAGCACTTATTACACTTTCCGGTAGAAACTTCCACATTTGCATCACACGGTTTGCTGGCACACAGAGGCAAGAGTTTTTTTTTATTGGAAATTCTACTTTATATTGCAACTTACTACTCAAATCTCTCAAAATCTCTTTTTTTTTCCATTACCTATATGCATAACTAAATGTACAAAAATGAGAAATTGGCGGCTTTACCCCCCTGAATAGCGATAGCAATTCTTTGAGTGAGGTAAAGGCCAGCCCTATGTATTACCTATATAATAATTATTTGCTTTACTATGATATTTTTTGTGCAGGTTTTACTTGTAACAGCTGACGGTTCAATCGACTGCGTGCAGAGACCTGATGCTCAGGAGGAGGTGACTTCACCCCTTCACTATTGTGAAATTGTCACAGCACTTCAGACACTTAGCCCAGGTTTGCATGTCTTTTTTATACCGTACTAGCTGCTGCCCGCGGCTCTGCCCGCGTGGATGGCGGTTATCGCGACCAAACATAGCCTATGTCCTTTCTCATGGTCTAATCTACCCCTGTACCAATTTTATCAAAATAGATTGAGTGGTTTAGGCCTGAAACACGGACAGACAGACTTACTTTCGCATTTATAATATTAGTATGGATAGGTCGCAGAGAAGCACACAGCCCACTTACAAGGAGGCAGTCGTGCACATGTTTATAGGCAATGAGATAAGAGGCATTAGAGTTACTTATATAAGTTAAGTGCTGTATTGTAATCTATATAATTTTATGGCTACCTACTTAATGCAGATATCATGATGGTGTGACTGGGGGTCCCGTACGTAGTTTCGAATGACGTTGCAGCGATAGGTCATTGAGGCGAAAAACTTTTAGCGTGGTACGCTGGACCGAAAAGTCATTGAAGCGAATTCCACCAGGGCGAATGACACCGCAGCGACAAACATTGTGACGAAAAATGTTTGAAATTACATATATGCAACTTTAAAACCATAAAGGCGAAATAAAAAAGAAAAAAGAAAAGTTATTTTCTGATAAATATTTCTTTGATAGTCAGTTTTTCACTAAATTTAATGTTATTAAATAATCACATATTAATATAAACGGGTATTTAATGCTAAAGCTCGTATAAAATCAACGGTGTTCATTTGGTTTTTATTTTTAATAATCTCTGTTATGGCTTTTCCTTGTAGTTTTTTTTTTTTTTGGTGGCGTCTGAGGGATTCTAGCCAGAATCCTTTCAATTTTATGAGCTGTTGTGTTCTGCTCTTTAATTAGTTTTTTCATACAGCCGTATAGTCCTAATTTCTTGTTGTCCATTAAAGAATTCCACCTACGATGCCATGCTTCCACACTATTCTGAGTCCTTGGAAGCTGCTAATTATTATTTCTTTCAACAGACCTTATAGCAGGTGGAAACAGGGGTTGTAAACGTGATATTATAGTTTTGCCATTCGATGGACGGGTTTTGAACTCTCCCGTATGAAAAAACTAATTGAAGAGCAGAACACAACAGCTCATAAAATTGAAAGGATTCTGGCTAGAATCCCTCAGACGCCACCAAAAAAAAGTACAAGGAAAAGCCATAACAGAGATTATTAAAAATAAAAACCAAATGAACACCGTTGATTTTATACGAGCTTTAGCATTAAATACCCGTTTATATTAAAATGTGATTATTTACATAACATAACATAACATAAACTCACGCCTGTATTCCCCGAAGGGGTAGGCAGAGGTGCTTTTTTTTTTTTTTTTTTTTTTTTTTTTTATCGTGCGATAAATCCCCACGGATACCACCTCCACAGAGCCGGTGGAGGTGATTATGTCGGACTCGAACCGACTAAAACGCACGCCATCTTGGGTCCTTGGTTGCCGGAGGTGAGATTGCCAAAAGCATATCTCTCGCACCCCGACAGACCCAGGACCATCTCTTTCGAGATGGCCCCCTTCGGGTTGTGGGGACCAAAATGTCCCCATCTAGCCCCGGTTACGGGGAGGCGCACTTTGCGCCGCCGCCGCGGCCTGCTTCTGCTAGGGTGACAGGCGGCTCCACCGGTCACCCCCAGGCCAGCGCTCATGGAGGACGGAGGTCGTTCTGCGACCTCCGACGTCCGGTTCGCCTTCGCTCTGCACGGGCTTCCCGGGCCCGGAGTCTGGTCCGGACCCGACCGGCCGCCTCCTTCTCGAGCATTACTTGCTCGCAGAAGGAGGCGGCCGCACCCCAAGCGTTTGCGCATCGTACCATCGCTGTGAGCAATGTGACGAGTGTGAGGACTCCCACCCCTAGAGCCGCCACTAGGACCCGCCTCGGCGTGTCCCACGCCGGGCACTCGGTCAGCGTGTGCAGCTCTGTGTCCTCGCTCGCATCACAGTGATGGCACTCGGACGTTGGCTCCTTCCGGATCCGACACAGGTAACTCCCGAAACACCCGTGTCCGGTAATCACCTGCGTCAGCCGGTACGAGAGGCTGCCGTGTGGCCTCTCTAGCCATTCCTCCATGATGGGTCTTACCGCCGCTATCACGACGTGCCCTTAGGCAGAGGTGCTAGCACCCACATTTCGCCAGTTTATGTTTAGGTCCCAATGTAATAGGTGGCGAGCCTATTGCCATTAACCGGGCACTTATAAACCTGCGATAAATACACACATAACTTCGAAAAGCATCGAAAGTGTGATTATTTAATTTAGTTAAAAACTGAGAAATATTTATCAGAAAATAACTGTTCTTTTTTGTTGATTAAACTTAAACTTTTACTTTCTGTCTTTTATTTCGCCTTTATAGTTTTAAAGTTGCATATATGTAATTTCAAACATTTTTCGTCACTATGTTTGTCGCTGCGGTGTCATTCGCCCTGGTGGAATTCGCTTCAATGACTTTTCGGTCCAGCGTACCACGCTAAAAGTTTTTCGCCTCAATGACCTATCGCTGCAACGTCATTCGAAACTACGTACGGGACCCGTGTGACTGTGTGTTTCATTAATCATTACGATTCCGATGCGTGACATCCACGAAAATGATGTGTCATTTTGATAGTAGATCCTGTATCAAAATTATAGTTTGCTGAAATATGGTTTTTATACAGAACTAGCTGACTCGGACTCAAACTTTATTTCATACTAGCTTTTGCCCGCGGCTCCGCCCGCGTGAATGTCGGTTATCGCGACCAAACATAGCCTATGTCCTTTCTCAAGGTCTAACCTATCCCTATACCAAATTTCATCAAAATCGGCTCAGTGGTTTAGGCGTGAAAGCGTAACATACAGACAGACAGACAGAGTTACTTTCGCATTTATAATATTAGTAAGTATGGATAGTATGGATGCCTGTTCCGCGGCCCCGCCCGTGTGGAATCCCGATCCCGTTCCTGCTGCACCTTTATGTTTTTTCTTTAATCTCGCACTAGGAGGGAGCAGCAAGTTTAAATATAACTTATATCTTTAAATTTTCAGGTGGCACTCTGATATTCAAGCTGTTCACAATATTTGAGCATTCAACAGTATGTCTCCTTTATCTGATAAACCACTTGTTCCATGAGGTAAACATTTACAAGCCCGTTACATCGCGACAGGGCAACTCTGAGGTCTACGCTATTTGCCTCAAATACAAAGGGATATCACTCTTGGAGAAATACCTCCCAACATTGCAGTCTGCATATGGATCAGAACTGTATGGAAACTTAGCCATGTTTCATCTTGAGGCTATACCGGAATCATTCCTCAAGCAGGTTGAAGAATGTGCATTATACTTTTGCTCAATACAGTGTCAAGTCATCAATAACAATCTGCAAGCTTATTTGATGCAAAAGAACATAGCACTACACAGGGACATAAAGAAAATTCGAGCAATTGTTGCCACTGAATTCATTTGGCAATATGATCTGAAACCTTTGGAGTACGAACAAGAAATCTTGAAAGGCATCTTACATGAAGAGAACAAAATAAATATGAACCCGAGATACCACCGTGGTTCCTACACGGAGAGGCAGCTGTACACCAAAATGTCTTCAAGAGAAAAGCTGAATAATCTCAATTCATATCTACAGGCCGAAGTGCTGTCCAATCCGTTAATCTTGATTAATGAGCCTGTGAAATGGATGCAATTCCATGACGGTGACTCTGAGCTCAAACTAAAATTCACTTATGGGTGCCCTCTAAAAAAGATTAATAGCTCGAAGTTCATATTTGTTCCCATATTTAAGTTGTATCAGCAGATTTTAGCTGAAGAAGAGTTTAAAGAAATTATATTCAGCAAAAATATAAAAACGAGCATTGATAATGCTAGAGAGAGGGACCTTGGAATGGAGATAAACAAGAAACTGGTATTACCGGAATATGAGCATTTAGAGAACTACCATATTTTTGAGAAGAGGTGCTTTAAATTGCTGTTGAATAGTTTACAGCAACTGCTCGTAGGAGAGAGTCTCCTCGTACAGAACATAAACATTCTCACACATTTTAATGTGAGTGTTGTATACATAATTGCCAAACAGTGTTTCGAAGGTATCGGGTTCACATCTCAGAGTAGTATTGTACTGAGGAACCTGAAGAACAAAGCTGCTTCAAAATATCTCGAAATTATCGATGCGGAATGTGACAAAATTCGAAGTGACGAAACCAAAGATGTTTTAAATTGTCTCATGGTGCAGACCACGAACACTGGAGACTTCTACAACAGCATTGTTTTCTATAACAATACTTTTTACAGGAATAAATGTATGGAGTTCATATCGCAGATTGAGAAGTTGATCTAAATTATTCAGCATATTTAACTGTACTGTACTTGGAAAATATTTTATAGTATTTTTTTATTGTTATAAATGTTCTTGTTCGGTAAATACTATTTTACATAGACTTCAATAAATCTTGAATGTTGTACGTAATCATTGTTATTCATTTAAATTCCAAACAACTTACTCCAATTAATAATTAATTATTATTAAATTATTATTTATTAATTATTTACAAAGCTCTTTAGGCTACAAAAATGTTGGCGTTCGTATACTCAATCGCGTCATACGTAACCACCGGATTGTATGATAAGTACATATTTTAACAATAGGTCACGGGTTCGAATCCCGGCCATAATACCACCGACTCAAGAAATTAGGAATCCTCACCTACTTCTCGAGCATCACTTGGGAGCAAGGTACTAGGCTCCAACTTCTAGGGGCGCCACGAGGAGTCTCAGCGTCTCCCACGGCCGGCACTCGGCCAACGTGTAAAGCCACATCACAGTGAAGGCATTCAGATGTTGCCTCCTTCGTGATCTGACACGGGTAAACCCCGAAACACCCATTTCCAGTGTTCACCTGTGTCAGCCGATACAAGAAGCTTCCGTGTAGTTGACCTTCGGGGTTCCGCATGATCTCTGCGTAATGTCTCCTACAGTATCCGGCCCCCTTGGGTATTTTTCATTTAGCAAATTCAACATAGTAGTCCTTAAGTTGGGCAGCAATCGCGCCAGTGGGTTGGCAGCTAACCCACTGGCGCGGTTGCTGCCCAATTTTGCGAAGTTGCCCTTCTATTTGGGGACCAGGCTTCAGATATGCTGTCTGAAGTCCCAAAGGCCATCGAACACAAGCCTCAAATGAAATATTAGGGGCTTAATGTCGATGGAAATGTCGACCGACATTTTCTCACAGGTGACCCAAGAATGAACATGGCCTCGGTTTTATGCAGCGTCACCTAGAATCCCGTCACCAAGAAGCGCCTAATCGTATCCAATGTTCCACAGGAGGGTCTCTGTACTGCAGCCTGTGGAGTACCGTATGACTATTCACGACTGAGCCACTCATGGTTGGAAAGATGACGGCTCTCTCCGTCAGATATGCTCCGACTATGCGGCGATAGTTGAGGCACTTCGTAATATACGAGCGCCTCCCTAATGCAACTCAGGAATAGCGTGCATTTTTAGTTGAGGAAGAAGGTGTCCAGGTGACCTCCCCCTAAATTTCAGGACGCGCCTGTAAAGCGATAGGCGATTATTTTGAAATACAGAATATACACAGTACAGGATTCCTAATAAATATTGCTCTGTGGTTAGTTAGTCTATGGTAGTAATTTTATTTTAATTTCCGAACGGAAAAAAGTAGCGGCGGGCGCGCGTCTTGCCAGCAACTGTCAAATTAAAATCGAGAATTCAAAATATTTTATTATTTTAGTAAAATAATACATTTTATCTTGCATGGTTATCGTAAACAGTGATTGTGAACAATTGTGATTATCTAGTCTACATGTTAAGGTGATAATTGAGCATAATGGACATCAATGAAGGTAAATAATGAACTCATTCTAACCTAAGTGAAATGAGCGGTATCAAATATCTAACATTGTTTTATCTTTTTAATATAAGAAAGTTAAAGATTATGTCCATTTCATTAAAAAAAAGTCGATAACACATAATACTTACATTATTTGTAAATATTCAAATCTTTGTAGGTTATAAATATTAATGCAAGTTTGGAAAATGCATGTCCTGCTAACATTTTAGGTTTAAAAGTCTATATACAACGTATGTATTGAAAACAATACTGTTTGTTGATTATCTAAGTTATTCTTTTTAACAATATCAAAGATTTTTCATATAAATTAATCTGTTAACATGTCACTAAGTTATGAAAAGTGATGCCATTTATGGACTGACAAAGTGTTAATGGCCATTAAACACATCCAGTCTTGATTGTGAAGTATTGCACAAATAATGAAAACAAATTGCAATAATCAAATCGTGAACATGGTTAAAGGTTGGTATTATATTGATAACTCAACTTAAAATATTCAGACACTTTTATACAGATGAAAATGTGTAAACTAACTTACTAGGTTGGCTAAAGATTTTCATATGTTATAAAATTATAATTACATACCTGTGAATTAAAACATAATGTTGTTGTCAAACCAAAATCTGCTATGTGCGTTTCTTTTTTCTTCTCTTAGCAGATTTTATTTGACAATATTTCTAGCTGCTCCACATAGCATATGTTATTAGGTTGTCATAGTGCATCGTATAGTACTTACAAGCACATAGCAGTTCTTTCATATGATAGCTTGGTTCTTTTACCAATCACAATTGTCAAAATCCAGAAACAATTTTTGAAATGTTAAAATTATAATAAATGCACATAGCAGATTTTTGTTTGACAATGACGAAAATCGTATTCAAATAATTGAAATCATAGTATGTGGAATGATTATGTAAAAACATACATTTATGTTAATATAAAATTATTTTTCATTACAAATCTACGAACTGATATATTCACATCTAGTGATAAAAATGTAGTAGTCTATTTATTTTTTTTTACATTTTCAGGCACAACAACAGATGATCTATGGACCCCCTACAAGGAGCTGGTATCCGTTGTGGAAGGCTACCTCGCACACGAGGGTGGCGGAGTGCCATATGCGGTCCACACATTTGAGTCTGTACTCAGACGGCACAAGCAAACATTCTTGTCATTATTTAAAAATCCTGTGAGTAAAAAGTGTAAATTTGTTAATACTTACAATATTGACCTTATAGTTTCTCAATTTGATTTCTTAATTGAAAAACCAGCCAACTCCACATTTCATGCAATTTTTTTTTAATTTTGATATCAAAATATGGCCTGATTTGCAAAAACAATAACTCCAATTCAATCACATTTCTTTCCATATACTGCTACTCGAAAATTGGTCAGGTTGAAAGTAGTATGCATAAATAATTATAACATTTTGGGCAACTAATCAATTTGGTTTGGTATCAGACCGTCCCATTCCCAAACTCGTAACACTGTTTCAGATGGTCCCATTCCCATATGGTCCTATTCCCAGATCGTCCCATTCCCACTTTGTCCTATTCCCAGATCGTCCCATTCCCAGATTCTGGGTATGGGATCATCTGAAACAGCGTGATGAGTTTGGAAATGGGACGTTCTGATACCAAACCATCAATTCATGAATAGGCTCAATACATTTCTAAATAAAAAGTCATACAAGATTTGTAGACTGGATACAGGCTACCATCACTTGTACAACTACCTGCCGAGATTATAATACCTATTATAGTAAAAAAAATATCCAGGACATTTTCTCCTAAAAAAATTACCTGGCAATTCCATAGTAGTTATTGTCAATTAAAGTATTGAAGTTTGTTTAGATTATGTACAACTAATAAAGATTGTTATGTTGCAGTCAAAGAACCCTACCAGCCGAGATGAGATTAAGAGAGGTGTCACTGAGGGTGTGACGCTGCCCAGTATAGGTCGCACCCTACTGTCTAAAGAACTTGTGGATGAGGCACTTATTATTTCAGGTTTGTTTCTTGTGCCTTTTTATTTACTGCCCTTTAGGCCAAAAATGTGTATGTATTTTTAAGAAAGAACATAAATATTTTGATTGTTTGTGACAATTGGGAGATTCAGATAAGATTGAGACTGAATTTTGATCAATTTTGGCCCTCTTGGTTTTGGTATATGATGTGATGGTGCCAGCTTCAGTATAAACTACATAAAAACTGTTGCTTCTGTGTAACTGCTGTGCTTGACATTTCAAGTTTCATTCCCAAGTTGCACACTGTTATTAGTATTTCTGTCCTGTTATAAAAAGCTCCTACATTATAAATAACTGTCAGCCGCGCTACTTGCTTTGAATTTCGCTCCCTTACCCGAAACCCAAATATATTATACATATAAACCTCATCTTGAATCACTATTTATTGTTCAAAACTATATTAAAATCCGTTGAATAGTTTAAAAGATCAAAGCAAATTAGGACTTACTTCCAGCGGGGGACGCCGTCGACTGGAGGGTGATCTCCCCTTTTTGTGGACCATTTCACCCCAACCCCCTATTCCTTCCCTGGGGAGGCAAAGGGGGTGTTCGACAATCACGGCGTTCCAGCGTTCGAACCTACCTGTTTCTTTGCATAATCTTACGATCTGTTCCACCTTCAGATCCTAAAGGTCTGGTGTTTCTAATGTGTCCGTCCCCATATTATCCTATCTTATTCTTAAGTACATGGGACTTTTGGCAAGCAGGTGGAGACTAGTTTCTTCGGCCTCCATGCACTCTGGGCATTTGTGGTCGGTTTTCACGCCTATAAGTATCAGGTGCCTGTTTAATTTTATATAATGTAAAGATTTGGGAGCTTAACCTAGTATATGAAATCTATGGTTGTATAATAGGCTATTTGACTAATTTTATTTACATTCGAAAAATGACCACTTTCTTATAATATAATGAACTGTAAAAGTAAAATTTTCGTACGACAAATAGTTTTCAAGATATTTGATTTTCAAAAATTCTATTTGTCGCGCCGTCCGAAAACGCTCTATACAAAATCGTACGAAATTGTGACGTCACGCTTCTGTAGCGCGTAGTGCAAATGTATGGAGTGCAAGAGAATATCGCATTTATCTCGGTCTACGTTGCGTTTACACGTATATAGTTCATAATAAAAGTTATTTAAAATTTAATGAGGAATCTGAAAACTTATATATTTGAATTGAATTTGATTGTTTATATTTTGACTTTTTTTGGGAATTTCAACTAATGAAACTATGACAGTTTCAGTTTAGATATGCAATATTTTATTTTGCAAGGCATATTTTTTCAGGATAAGCTATCATATTAAGCAGTATTGGGAAGAATCGACGACTTAGTCAAATACCCTTTTGTTGTAGACATGTACAGCGTGAGCGAGTACCTCGCACTAGAGCTGCTGCACACGGCGCAGCGCCAGGCGCCGCGCCACCCCGGCCTGCCGCGCGGGCTCGTGGCCGTGCTGCTGTACTACGACGGCCGCCGCGCGCTCGTGCAGGCGCTCAAGGAACTCGTCATGGCCATGGACGGAGTTTGCTGGTGAGTATTCATTACATAGAGATCCGGTTCTCGGCATTCCATGGATTCACCGTGCGGTCGCCGGGTCCATGGCGTGGCACAGAGAGGAAAACTGTGACTGTACCTATTAAAATTTGGTAAGATCCTATCAACGCCGTTTTAGATATTCGTTTGAGTAAAGAGCTTACTGAAGCTCTTGGCAATCCGAGGTCTTTAAACAAGTTATACAGGAATTTAGCTGGAATTCCCCTTGCTCCTACTTCACTACTACATGAGAGAATAATAACCGTGTATCCTCCCTTGGATACCACCCTGTCAGCCATCAGGGGTGGTTAGGTCAGACTTGAATCGACTGCAATCCCGATATCGGATAGAGCATATCTGTCATACCTCGGCTGACCCGGACGGTCTACGGTTTTAAAATAGCCGTGGGTGTGGAGAGCATGGTGTCCTCATCAAATGTGGCACCTCGTAGAGGTTCCGGACCCCTGTGGACAAGTGTGCGTGATATACTAACGGCCCTTCTTCAGTAGCTTCCAACTCTCCCTGCTGCTTGCCAGCCTCTGCCATAGAACGCTATTATCTCCCATATTTAAGACTAGCTTTAGACCGCGGCTCCGCCCGCGTGGATGTCGGTTATCGCGTCCAAACATAGCCTATGTCCTTTCTCATGGTCTAACCTACCCCTATACCAAATTCCATCAAAATCGGTTCAGTGTTTTGGTCGTGAAAGCGTAACATACAGACAGACAGACAGAGTTGCTATTGCATTTATAATATTAAAGTATGGATAGTATGGAAGTATGGATGCGAAAGTAACTCTGTCTGTCTGTATGTATGCTACGCTAGATTAGGGTAGATTAGATCATGAGAAAGGACATAAGGCTATGTTTGGTCGCGATAACCCACATCTGCGCAGGCAAAAGCTAGTTCATAATATAATATATAGTATGAATTTAATAGTAGATTATTGCATCGAGCACAAAGTGATTTATTATTTGTAATAATTTTTTTTTTTTTTTTTCTTTTCTCCCATTTATCTGCAATCGGCTATTAGCCATAATCAGATGTTTGCTAAGGTTTTGTTGGATGGATTGGGTGCAATTTCATTAAATGGCACCGTAATACATTTGTAGAAACCAAAAGAATGTATAATGATGAGTTTAGTTTCTCTGGTCCAGGTCTAGAATTTGCCATCTTTTTAGGCGAATCACTTCATCTTGTGGAGCCAATAGGTTCTTGGCCAGTTCGTTTGTATGTCTGTCCAACCTTTCCATGTATCTTTTGCTGTTCGTGCGGACTACTTCCTTTACGGTCGGCATCTCAAGATAGTCGTGTACTTCCTTGTTTCTGACAAACCAGTGTGCGCCTGAAATTTTTCTCAAAGAGATATTCTGGAATCTCTGGATGATTTCAATGTTAGAATTGCTAGCACAACCCCAGAGTTCAATCCCGTAAGTCCAGACTGGTTGTATGATAGCCTTGTAAACAAGCAATTTGTTACTGAGGGTCAGTTTGGATTGCTGACCTAAAAGCCAAGACAATTCTTTGAATTTCAGGGTGGCTTCTGTTTTCTTAGCTTTTATATGGTTAGCCCAGGTCAGTCGTCTATCCAGGTGCAGTCCGAGATATTTCACGCTGTTATTGCTTGGCAATGGTATGTTTTCCATACATACAGGTGGGCAGTCCCCTTTCCGCAGCGTAAATGTCACTTGGACTGATTTAGTTACGCTAGGCTTGATTCTCCATTTCTGCAGCCACAAATCAACTTTATTGAGCTGTTCCTGCAGAATCAGAGATGCCTTATCCGGGTTCACATCGCTTGCAAGGCATGCAGTGTCATCAGCATATGTCGCTGTTACAACATTTTCTGTTTCAGGCAAGTCTGCCGTATATATTGAGTATAGGACTGGGCCAAGCACTGATCCTTGTGGAACAGAGGCCGTGATGGAATACAGCCCTGAAAGTTCTTCTTCATACTTTACTTGGAACCTTCTTTGATCTAAGTAAGATCTTAGAATCATGTAGAATGAGTTTGGTAGGAGGGTTTTAAGCTTGTACAACAATCCTTTGTGCCATACTTTATCGAACGCCTGCTGAATGTCTATGAATACTGCAGAACAATATTCCTTTTTCTCTAGGGATTGTCTTATTTTGTGCACTACTCTGTGTACCTGTTCCACAGTAGCATGTTTTTCCCGGAAACCGAATTGGTGATCGGGTATAATCATGTTGTGGTCCAGTACTGGTTTTAGTCTCCGCAGAAAGGTCTTCTCAAACACCTTGGATATTATTGGGAGAAGACTTATGGGCCGGTATGAGCTTGGTTCTGTTGGTGGTTTCCCTGCTTTTGCGATCATAATTATTTGTGATATCTTCCACAGCTTTGGGTAATACTGGATTCTAAAGATGGCATTAAATAACATTGTCAGAAACACAATTGCTTTTCTAGGTAGTTTTTTAAGGATTTCGCCCGTTATTAGGTCGAAACCAGGAGCCTTTTTGTTTTCTAAGTAAATGATTGTTCGCATTAGTTCACGTGGAGTGACTAGTTGCAGCGGTAATGATAACTGTTGGTCACTATTAAGCATTCTATCCACTTCTTCTTCAAACTCAGTCATGGAGGATTGGTTTGGTGTGAAAACTTCGCTTAAGTGTCTAGCGAAAAGTTCGGCTTTTTCACTGCCACTCCTAGCCCACGGATCGTTTGTAGATATCCTTATGGGTGGTTTGTGGTTAGTTGGTCTTTTGAAGTTCTTAGTTATTTTCCAGAGTGAGTAGTTATCCTTCTTATGAGCCGAAAGTGAATAGAGTTTATCTTGAAATGTTGTGTTCTGATTTTCTTTGATTAGCTCTTTCAGTTCTCTAGATATTCTATTAAATTCCGACCTATCGACGTCTGATCTGCTGGCGTGTAATCGTCTTCTTTGTCTCCGTTTTTCTTCCAGCTTGTTGCGTATTTCCAGTGGTATGTTATCCACTCGATTGGAAGAGCTTAGTTTCGGGGTAGCAAGCCACGCAGCAACTTGTATGAGATTTGTGATATAGAATGTTGCCTCATCTATATCTTCTTCCGTTTTCAGCTTAATTTTTAATTCAACCTCATTTTCCAAGTACTCAGCAAATGCGTCCCAATCTGTTTTATGATTATATAGTGCTAATCTGTGTTCCCTATGTATAGCCAAAACACTAAATGTTGCTATGACAGGAGTGTGATCAGACCCGCCATCGGACGATGATACCACGTCGAAATAAACATCAGACAGTCCCTTCACCACAAAAAAGTCCACTAGATCGGGTATTCTGTTAACATCAGTTGGCCAATAAGTTGGTTTTCCTGTTCCTAATGTTATAAGCTTATGCTTGTCGACACATTTTTTTAGCTCACGTCCCTTGCTGGTTGTTACTCGTGATCCCCAATGGGTATGCTTGCAGTTCCAGTCCCCACCACTTATATATCTGTTGCCTAAGCTCTGGAAGTAGCGGTCAAACATGTGCTGTTTCAGTTTGTGCCTTGGTGGACAATATACGGCGCTGACATTGATGGCACCCATGCCTGCATTTACACTGATAGTGGTGGCCTGCATCCAGTCCTCCCGAAACCCGCTATGGAGGTGGTGACTGATGTTACTTTTTATAATGACTGCAGTTCCTCCATGTGATTTGTTATTGGGATGATTCGTGCAATACACGTCATAGTTGTCCATTTTAATATTCTTGCGGTCATTGAGATGGGTTTCAGATATTAGACCAATATCGATTTTGTTTTGTTTTAGCATTATTTCTAGTTCTTTTGCATTTGGCGTTAAGCCATTGATATTCCAGGTAGCGATGCGTAACGACATCATTATGGAAACTTACTGATGAGTGTCGTGATGAGGTTCATCATTGTGCTTAATTGTGAAATGAGTTGGTCGATTCTTTCAGTTTGTTTAATTATGAGTTCTTCTAGACTGAATCTATTTTCTTGCTCGAATTCTAAGTTTCTCATATATGTTCTTTGTGACTCATGGTCAGCGTATTTTTCCGTCTTTGTTCTCTGTGACTCTGGATGGTCAACTTTATCTTTCCTGTGTCTCTGTTGTGTGTCCCTGTTGTGTTGTCTGTTAGCTTTCGTGTATGCATTATGTGTCTCTGTATGACATACTATCGCTTTGGTAGATTTTTTGAGAACTTGACTATACAGTTGTTCTGGTTGGGTATTCTTGGAGTGATTGTCAGGCTCAATTATAATCACATCCTTGTCAGTGGGAAGCTCGTTGATTGCAGAGTTCTTTGTCCGCACTACCAAAGGTGTTTTTGGTTTTGGATGTGGTTGAAGTTTGATACCAATTTGCTTTCTTGCTAGGACTTCTCTGTACACCTGACACCCTTTGTAGCTAGCAGGGTGGCTACCTGAGCATAGTGCGCATACTGCTGGAGTGTTTGCATTTAAAGTGCACATTGTGGTTTTATGAGCCCCAGCACACTTTACGCATCTGTATGGCCTCATACAGTTATTTTTGCTGTGTCCATATTGCTGGCACCTTTTACACTGTACCACTGTAGTTTTTCGAATTGGATCTTCGACAGTAATCTTCTGGTTGTATATGACTTTTATTTCTTTGACAAATCTATTGTTTTCATGCGGAGCTATATTGACAAAGAATGTATTAAGGGGTTCTTTGGTTCCTTGTTTCCGGGCAGTGACTATTTCACCTTGTACTTTATTTCCGGTTTTCTCTACTGCTTCTATAATGGCATCTTTAGGTGTACTGAAGTGAAGGTGTTTTATAACAATCCTCATGCATTTTTGGTCCTTGCGTGTAAATGTGTGACCTATAAGCCCTTTGCTTCTTATGTGCTCGATCAATGTCTTATATTTGTCAACCGTGTTAGACGAGATTATAAGCTGATTTTTAGATACGGTTTTGTAGGTATAATCACCCTTTTCAATTACTTCTTCGATGAGTTGGGTTAGTTTCGCAAGGTCCTCAACACCATATAGAATGATTGGTGGTGGTTTGGGTGTTTTTTTGGCTATGATCTCTCCTACATCCACATCTAACAATGCAAAACTGTTATTTGTTTCTATGTTTGAGGAGGTATTTTGTTCAGGAGTACTTAATCCTCTGTGTTTGTTGCCTCTCTTTGCTGTGTTCTTTTCGCTTGATTACTTTTTGGCTCTACTTCAGGAGAGCGGTTTCGTTTTTGGTTTGGTACTCGTTGCCACGGCACACTAGGGTTGTATATATTTTGGTCATTTTCTGTCAAGTCATCAATGTGTGTCTGACTCATTCCGCTAAGTGACGCTGATCGTTGGCGATGGAATAGGCCTGGATGGAAAATTTGTTGAGTCAATGTTTTCTTTGGTTTTTCCGGTACAATAGTAGTGGGTAGCAATCCTTTGCCCCCCCCAGAATACGTGGGACGGCCTGAGCACTGCTCAGGGAGGGATTCTCCGGCCACGCCGGTACCCTCCTGGGGTAGATTCTCTTTAAGTCTTGCTTCTTCCATAGTTGTGTAATTTTGGGTTGTCTTCCCTTTGCCAGGTGGTTCGGTTATGGCGCCGAAGGTTCGCCTGCGCCCTTCATACTCGGCTACTGCTGTCATGAGGTAGATGTTAAGTGCGGGGCTCGTTACAGACTGCAGCATTGCCCAGGGGGGACGACCCACATAGGTGAAAGTGTGGGCCCATCACTAAACCGCGTCGGCAGTCTAGTGACGGCGTGGACGTGTATGAAGCACTTGTTGGTGCGCGCCTAATAGCCTAGCTCCGCACACCTAGGCGTACGCTACCGGCAGACTAGTATTTTATAGGTGCGTGTTCCTGGCAAAACGAACACGCCCCACTAATGCCTACACCAACCCCCCCCCCCTTTTTTTTATAATAAAAAAAAAATTAAAAATTTTGTAATAATAAAAAAAAAAAAATGTGTTGGTTTGTTGTTTGAGATAAAGTTAACTAGTGTGTTCTCCTGTAAAATAACAATATAGATAGGTACATTACCTTAAAGATTCGGGCGCCTTGGAGAAGCACATGCCTAAGATAGTCAATCAAGTAGGTTGAAGACTTTTAATCTGCCGGAGGTAAGCTAAATAAAACCACAGCCCTGAGGTTTAAGGTTTTATTCTCGAGCGCTCCAGTGTGCTTATTATAGTAAGAACTTTATGCTAGTTTAAAATTACCTACTTTAAAGTTTAAATTTAAGAACTAAATTTCATATCACTATGTCACCAATGCAATTTTTTAAAAGTTTTAAAGTTAAATTTTAATTAAAAATAAACGAAAGCTCACGGCATCCTTCGGCGAGTGTGTGAAGGTTCACCTCCGCCAGCGAAGCATAACATGCCGCTCAGCAAGCCATTATTTCAAGATATTGCACATGCTCGTTCATATGGTTGAGAAATCCATCAAACCATCAGAGACAAGGCCCAATGAAGGTAAAGCCAAAACAAAAGTCCCAAGAAAGGCCAAGAAAAAGGGGCAATATAAAAAAAGGCTAAAAGTAAAAGTCAAAAAGGAAAAGGGCAAAAGTCCAAAGTAAAAGGCGGCTCCAATGGAGACCTGAAATAAAATTTTAGGTTATTAGAACAATTCCTATCAGAATACACGAGGTCCTAATTTTTGAGAAAAAGGTGCGACTTACCGCCTTATTTAGTTGGTTAAATGCCAACCACAAGATAAATCATTGTATTTTTGAAACAAATACTGAAACAACAAAATTTAAAATATTATTTTCCAATCAGAAAAAATGCGTCGAAATGAATGTTTTAAGAAAATGTCAACTCACCAGAAATATGGAACAATTCCATATTAATATCATCGCGGGGACGTGTCCATTACAATGGCGGGACCAAGTCCTGAATTCTGTCAATTCATATTACAGTGTTTAGTACTAAATTGGTACTATTTGCTACCTTTGGTAAAAAAATTAGTACCTCTTCTATTTCAAAGTTATATTTAAAACAGTCTGGTCCCGCCATTATAACGTTATAATGGCGGGACCAGACTGTACCACTGGTGTCGGCCATTATTAGCTGTGATTAGTTTTATGAATATTTAGTACCTAAATAGTACTCTTGAAAAATGTGTAAAAAGTGTGGCTGGGTACAGCATGTACTGGGCTGTTGTATTAAAACACTGATCCCGCCATTATGTTTGGTCCACATTATATTATTTATATGAAAATGAAAACCAACGAATTTTAGTAATTTGATGATTTCATATTGTTTTCAATTAGTAATTGTGATTTCATTATTTCCATTATTTCCGATTTATTTTGATTTTAATTAGTAATACCAGCACATTTCAAAATTTTTCTTGTTTATTTCCGGGGGGTAATTGTACTCAGTACATACATTAAAATATTAATTACTTAATGTTAATGACAGACCGACTCTTGTGAACCATGTCTTAAAAAGGTAGTTATAAATAATAGACCGTTACATCTTTATTTACGAAAGGACCAAACATTATAATGGCGGGATCAGTGTTTTAATACAAAAACCCAGTACATGCTGTACCCAGCCACACTTTTTACGCATTTTTCAAGAGTACTATTTAGGTACTAAATATTAATAAAACTAATCACAGCTAATAATGGCCGACACCAGTGGTACAGTCTGGTCCCGCCATTATAACGTTATAATGGCGGGACCAGACTGTTTTAAATATAACTTTGAAATAGAAGAGGTACTAATTTTTTTACCAAAGGTAGCAAATAGTACCAATTTAGTACTAAACACTGTAATATGAATTGACAGAATTCAGGACTTGGTCCCGCCATTGTAATGGACACCGCGGGGACATATCATAATGTCATCCGAACAAAAATTACTTCAATCCATGACAATGGATTAAGATTAATAAAATTATAAGTAAATATCGACCATTTTTCTCGATCGTCTGGAAGAAAGGTGACGAGCTGTCAAACGACAAAATTGACAATCGCCTCCAACGTTCGGAAATTAGCGAAATTTCGTCTAAAAACCGTTAAAGACCACCGATGTAACGAGATTCACAAACGCGACGTTACATATTGCACCGAGTGCCTGATTTAGAGCCCGAGCGTTAGCAAGGGCTCTAATCCAACAGGCACGAGGGCAATATAAATTACTTAAGGCGAGGTGCATAATCTGCTTTTCTTTCAACTATTACCTATAGGAATAGTAGATAAAAGAAACTCATATCAAACAGTTAAATTTGGCGGGAACATTCCCGCCAAATGACTTGTTTAAATTTCTTTCATTTTTAAATCAGAGTTAGCAGCAATCATTTTTTAAATTTGGAACAAGTAGGATAGAAACGAATAATATGTACGTAAACAAAAAAGAATTGATATCGGCTGGCTGAATAGAGCTAATCCATTAGATTGGCACCTTTTGGTGCGATTAAAAAATAAACTGTGCTTAGAAATTTCATACATTTTTATTGCTCTAGACTCTAGAGCATTAAATACTCGCTTTGTACTGAGTTTTTAGTGTGATTGTGATGAAATTAAAGCATAGTTGGAAGAAGAATTATTTATAATATTTTGCTTCAAAAAACCTTTAAATCAAATTAATCTTATTCACCAGGTCAATAAACGCTCGAGAAGAGATAATCTCGTACGTGACGCGCTACGTAGAGCAGCTGATATCGGACGGCTTGCTCGGCAACGTACTGGACGCTCTCCGGCGCTACACGCTCGAGGGGGAGATAGAGCTGCTGCAGAAGAACCACGCGCTGCCGCCCAGCAGGCATTACGCGAGACTTGTTACTACTATTGAGACTACGAGGTGAATTTACATATATTATCTATACTAATACTAGTGATGTGCCGATCATGACTTTGTCCAACTAGCCGACTATTAACTAGGTTTCTAAACAGCTGACTAATCGGCCGACTAGTCGACTAATCCGATCATGGTTTTGGGTATTTCCGTAACATTTCGTTTACAGCTCGTTCGGGCGAGCCGCGCCGCCTGCGATCGTGTCGGAACCTATTTTGTTTACATCGCATTGTTTGTTGATTTTTGCTATTCTAAAGTTCGGACTTTCAGCGTTTTGTTAAAGTAACTGTTTTGTTTCGGGTTAATTAAAGTGAAAGTACTTAATTCTTACTTCTTAATAATCATGTCAGTAAGGAAATCTCGTATTTGGATGTTTTTTGAAGATATAGACAATGATTCCCATAAAGTTGAATGTAACCAGTGCTAAATGACAATTTCTCGGGGTGAGCGGGGAAAAACCGCAAACACTAATAGCATGAACAACCACATTGAATACCTAGGTTAGGTTCTATTATCAAAAGTTCGACTACATACGATTCCCCCGAGCCGTTTGTATGAGAAATACAAGTATGAAGCCGGATAGTCGGCGCTCTTTGCCGACTAGTCGCCAACTGATCGCCGACTACAATAGTTTACCGACTACTCGGCACATCTCTAATCTATACTGTTATAAATTGTAAATAAATTGTGTCTGTACATTGGAGAATTAAAAAAAACTTTTTTTAAATACATACGCTCACGCCTATAAATCCCTGAAGGGGTAGGCAGAGGTGTGTAAACACCCACATTTCGCCGAGTATGAGTTTCGGTTCCAGTTAAGGGTACCGAACCTTAGTTTCAAGCGGGTACCTTGCTTTTTTTTTAAATTTATTTTTTACTGCCTACCCTACCCTATTTCTTGCCACCAGCAAATCTGATTATAGTCAAGAGACTGATAGCTGATAAAAAAAAAATTATGGTTCAAGCGGGTACCTTGCTTTTTTTTTAAATTTATTTTTTACTGCCTACCCTACCCTATTTCTTGCCACCAGCAAATCTGATTATAGTCAAGAGACTGATAGCTGATAAAAAAAAAATTATGGTTCAAGCGGGTACCTTGCTTTTTTTTTAAATTTATTTTTTACTGCCTACCCTACCCTATTTCTTGCCACCAGCAAATCTGATTATAGTCAAGAGACTGATAGCTGATAAAAAAAAAAAAATGGTTTTTTGTATGGTTCCATCTGCTTATGCCTTAGAGAGCATGTTAAGCTGTCAGTCCCGGTTGTCATACGACTATATTATATGATTCTATGGTAGTTGTTACGGGTAAAGAATTCAACAACAACTGTTCTACCTGCAATACTTCGATATCGCCATTGGGTTGCAGACGTCAGATGGCAGTCGCTTCATATAAAATAAAGTTTAGCCGCGACGCAGTTAGACTGAAAAAGACTGACTCTGGGTCGAATTTTTTTAAGGTTAATTTTTACATAACATGTTAATAATATAATTTTTAATTGCAGGAAGTTGTCAGCGGGTGTCGTGTTCGCGGCTGCGGCTCAACGTGGCCTCAGCAGAGACATATTGCTGAGACTTATAGCAGATGTACGTATTCCTTTTAGTTGACAATTTAGAAATAATTTATTAGTTCCATCTCAGTTCGCGACACATTATTCTCTTGTCCACTCCATACCCCTCCGCCTGTACCACCCAAACCGGTGAGTAGGACTACGGAATACGCCCGGGACCAAGTTTTGAGTCGAATCTTGATCTGTAGACGAAGAAGTTGTTAATATAAAATGTGTGTGATCTGCAGCAAACTCGGGCCCCGTCGCAGGGCCCCACGGGCGCGCTGGACGAGGTGTCGCTGGCGCTGCAGATGGCGCTGCTGTACGCGCTGGACCTGTCGGTGTTGCACAGGTACGCACAATACTGCGATCTTATCTAATTTAGTACATCATTTGTATAATGTCTAAACGGTATTTTTTTTGTTTATGTAATTGTTATTGTCTGTACCAAATTTGCATATGGGTAAAGTGCTACACTAGTCAAATTAGTTACGTTTTTATAAGCTTCAATACAATAAGTTATAAGGTAACTTTTAAGAAAAAGATTTAGTATATACATAAAATTTAATAGTCAAATCAGTTACTATTATAAGTTGGGTGGATGATTGAAAATAAATAAGATCTATAAAATAAAAACCGCCGCAATTTTAACCGCTCTTATAAACTCGATTAGATAATTTATCTAATATATAAAATTCTCGTGTCACAGTTTTCGTTGCCATACTCCTCCGAAACGGCTTGACCGATTTTGATGAAATTTTGTGAGCATATTGAGTAGGTCTGAGAATCGGCCAACATCTATTTTTCATCCCCCTAAATGGTGCAGCGGGAACGGGATCTGACGCCACGAGGGTAGGAAAAAATTGGCGGTACGAAGTTCGCCGGGACAGCTAGTTTTAATTATAAGATAATACCCACCTGCACCTGACGGAGTAAGTCACGCAGCTATTTTTTTATATATTGTCTGGGTCGAGTCTATTATTTCAAAGACTCCACCATACTCCACCGGCAGCAACCACGCGGTTCCTATTTTCATAGATATCTATTGAATCGTTCAGACACGACCGCGTGGTTGAAGTAACCGCGCGGTTGCTGCAACTCAACCGCCAGAAAATAGAACCTATTATTATGGAGCTCTATAAGAGCGTTCAGTTGCGTTGTGGCTACCGCGCCGTTAGTACGTCGCACAGTAGCTCTTGTCGTGTTTGAGCAGGGGCTAATAGTGGATAGATTGCTAAGAATGCGTCCTAGACTTCAAACTCTTAACTGTGTGATAGTCCACGTTTTCTGACGCACAATCACAACAGTTTACATATATGACAGTATACATTTACTTCCACTAACTTCTCCTTACTGAGGTAAGTTATGGCATATGATCCACGAAGTAATAAATTCCCTTCCTCACAGGCGAGAAGATGGCGAAGAACTAGCCAAGAAGCTTCCCCTCATCCAAGACCCGGACCTAATCTCAGTCCTGGTGGACGAGCTGTCGGGCACATCGAGCTTGGAGGGCGGAGCCCGGGCGCTGTGCCAGCTGGCCCTGGGGCTGGCGCTGGCGGCGCTGAAGCGAGCCCCGCACTCGCTACTGAGGCACCACCTCAAATGCGAGCTACTGGACCAAGATGAGGCGCTCGTGGATTCTGCTATAGACGGCAAGGTAGGCTATCTGTGTGTAACAGTGTTTGAATTGCTTGAGCTATATGCCTTGGACCTAAAATGTGCGCAAAATGTGCCCAACAGAGTGTATTTTTGAAATGGGGCAGTAAAGGCAGGTACCGTAACCGTTGTAGTTACAGCAAAATGCTCCTAGTGGACCTTCCCTAACTTTTTGAGATATTTTGAACTGCACTTACAGATTTTGGAAAAATCGTACATTCAGCAAGAAAAATGGTAAAAATCCAAAACAAAATTTTTGGTGCCAATCGATCCTATTTGATGTGGGGGATCAAAAGACTCACTACACTCTGTATATACGCAGTAGACGTATCGTGTGTGTTCCCGCAGTGGACAAGCTCAAATTCACCAAGCATAGAGAATCTGCACGTGCCAGGGTTTATTTATTTTGCGAGATAAGTCCAAGATATATGGCCGCGCTGATTCATAGGTTATAGGTACAGTAACCAAAGCCTGATCTGCCTACCTAGACAAATGGTAATTCGTTGGTTTATTGTAAATATTGTAGAATGATGAATTTATGGGATTAACACATTATTTGACGTTTATGAAAGTAGTCAACATAGCCAATTCCATACAATAAATCCATCTATTCAATGAATTATGTTGCCACTTGATGCCGTCAAATGGGTTGTTCAGATGGGCGGTGTTATTCTGCAGTAATCAAATTCAATATCGAGTCTCACTCATACGAGAAAACTCACATCGGATACTCACCGGCGTGTTGTTTCGTCATTAAATTGTTAAAAAAGAAACTATGTTTGTTCTAGGTGTTTGAATACTTAGACGAAGCGATCCTGTCGACGGAGTTCGTGGCTAAAGAAGAGTATTATCAACGACGTATACACACTCTTCTAGCAGACTTCATAGTGCTCATGCACTCCAAGCTTGTGGAGATGAGGGTCAAGTGAGTAAAGTTGGCAATCTCGCCGGATTAGCTGGATTTAGCATATATACATCATATATATATATGATATATATTAGGGATTAGCTGGATTTAGCATATATACATCATATATATATCATATCATAACTCAAAAGATTAAAATAAAGAAAGTTATTAAAAGTTCAAAAAAAGCCCGACGCTGTATAAAAGATCGAAAGTTAGCCATTAATTATCTTTTGGTCTAAGACTGGCAAATGGGTACCGCCTACTATCAAACTTGTTTCAATATTTTAAACAGTAGTCGGGTTTTTAATTTTTATTATTACTATTTTATCAATAGTATTCCTCTAGTATTATTGTGAATTGTGAATCGTTCACAGGGCAGACGAAGCTGCGCGTGCGCTACAAATGTACGCAGCAGAAGGCGTAGCAGCACCCACCGGCACAGGCACCGCCCGCTCCCGCCTCGTAGCGCTGCTACGCGCCGTAGAGCGCCTCTACGCGAAGGACCCTCGCGGCCTACGTCACGACTACTGGCTCGCCTGCCAGCCTCAAGCGGGGGCTAGGGGGGCAGGCGGGCGGGCTGCCATGCTGTACAAGTTCGTGAGGCTATCGGGCGAGTCGGTGTCGGGCCCGTTGCTAGGCCCTTACTTGCGGGCGCTGGCTTCGCTGGCCGTGCCCAAACATACTTGGGCGTTGTTGGCGAGGAGAGACGCTCAGTCGGCACATCACCTGCTTACGGCGTTGGCGAGGTATCACAGGTATGTCATCGACCTTATTTTATTTAGCACGGTATCTCACACCAATCGTAGAGCTTTGAGGACCATGCAAGTTACGTTCTAAACTGGAAACAAAGTTCAGTCATTTATAGTAAGGCCAACAAAACGAGAGAAAAATGGTAAACAAAGTTTCAGCGGTTCCAAACATTTAATCACTTCAAGTGCATTCCAGACAGGATTGAAATTGACAGTTTAGAACCGCTGTGCTGACAGCTTTCCTGTACTACGAAACACGCAACGATAGCTGTCGCTCGGCCATTGTCGCGTACGTGTGACATGTGCGACAAGGACAGAGAAAATAATCGCTAGTGTTGGTCGCTTTGTTTACCTTTTTTCTGTAGTCTCATTGGCTTTACTTTAGTAGGTACTCATTTTAAGAATTATTTGGCTTCAAAGATAACTTTATTGTTGATAAGGTTGACTTCTTGAGTAAAACGAATAAATAAATGAATTTATAAGTTTAGATTTCAAGGATTTCCTTTAATTTAATTTACCATATTTGTTACAGAGATTTGATCCTTATGAAGCCATAAAAATACAGGTTGTAATATTTTCAAGTTTTAGTCGATTTGATTACCGGGTGTGTCAAATATTTGATTGCAGTTTTGTTTCTTTTTAAAAATAAAGGAATATTTTCTTTGAGTGAAATTTGCGATCTCCAGTATGTCGAGTACTTCCCCTTCAGAGGGAATGAAAATATTCCAACCTGTAATACATACATATTTTCCCTAAGAGAACGATCGCGGGTTCAAATCGCGATCCTACCTCGACCGATCAAAACTTTGCTTACTTAACTTATTCAAATAAATAATAAAATTGACGTAATAGAACTTCAGAGTCAGACGATCATCGTTCGCTCGAGAGTCCATTTAAACATTCTAAATACAACCAAGGCTAACACTGTGTTAATGATGAGACCCGTTGTCCTGCGTGAGCGACAAACGCGACAGCGCACACAAGCGACACCATGCATGACATAACGTTCCAAACTTCGAATGACGTTTACACGGACACAATAAAGAACAACGACAATTTGATATTCATGCATTTGACGCTCACGTAGGACAATGGCAGATTCACGTACGACCGTTCCCAATAACATACTTACAGCAGTCGCCCTGTAAGCGAAAGGTCGTGAGTTCGAGTCTCACTTGAGCATTTCATATTTTCCAATGTTTTTCGAACTTAACAGTTAGCATAATAAATGCTATAAAAAATTCATTCAAACATACTTACAGTTAAAGATAGATCGCAATAGTCAAATTTGGCGTATCGGCTGTTTAAATCCAAAACATGGTAACTGATTTTTTTGCGGGCAAGCGCATCGCGGTATAATTTTATTTTCCGAAATTGGTGTGAAATAGGAGTTACTATGTTTTGAATTTAAACAGTCGAGCACTTTATCCGTAGGTGCGTTCTATCTTTAACAAGTATGTTATTGGGAACGGCCGTATGAGAACGATCATGGGTTCAAATTCTACCTCGACCGATCAAAACTTTGCCTGGCTTATTCAAATAAATAATAAAATTCATCTAACACAACTTCAGAGTCAGACGATAATCAGAGAGTCCATTTAAACATTCTAAATACAACCAAGGCTAACACTGTCAATGTTGAGACCCGTTGTCCTATGTGAGCGACAAACGCGACAGCGCACGCAAGCGACACCATGAATGACGTGTTCACACGACAGTACGTATGACACAATAAAGAATAACGACCATTTGATACTGACGCGTGGCGTCGCGCGTTAACGCATTCGACGCTCACGTAGGACAATGCCAGATTCACGTGTACACCACATGTGTACTTCCCCAGTAACCTCCGCACGGGCGGAGCGCCGTTCGCGGAGCACCTCCACGCGTCGTCCCTGGGCGCCTCCGCGGTGGTGACTCCTGCGGCGCGGCCCGGCAAGCTGCTGGTGCGCGCGGAGGAGGTGGAGGCGCTAGTGGCGGCCCTCAGACTGATCGCGGCGGTGGCTCGCCAGGACGCGCAGGCCACGGCCGCCATCTGCGACAACCTGCAGTGGGACGCCGTCAACTGCATGTTCGGTCAGTTCACACACTCTCAGGTTCGAATGCATCAGGCAAAGAGAATCGCTCGGGCGGGACTTAAGACGACTTCCTAGCAGCTGTTTCTCCATAGTACCGTTCTCCCCTTTTTCCTCCCTGAATATTGTTTCTAAAACAATATTTTTGTTTTCGTAAAATCAAGATCGTCTGTCTGTCCCTGTTATTTTATTTTTGTCGGCAGTCAATAAAATAAGAAAATAAGATCGTCTAAAGATGATAAAAAATTACTAATTCTTACCGGTACTTTGGAGGACTACCAGACAAATTCGAAAAGGTTTTAACGTTATAAAAAATAACAGGAACATGGATTTGCTATTTCCTAATAAAACGGTGTCAAAAATATTGAAATGGGCGTAGTTTTCGCTAAAAAAATGGGAAATACGAAAACTCGATTTTGCCCAAAAAAAATGTGATAAAATCGGTCTGAGCTGTGGCTATCCTTATCGCACTCTACGGGGACAGGAGTGAGACGGGGGCGACGGCAGACGACAGAGGAGACGGCAATAGGATTATTCGCTAGCTAGAAAGTCCACTTAACCCCGCGATCTTTCCCTTACAGGAATGCCTTGACCAACTTGCCTAGTTCTACCTACATCTTTGTCAGCCTGTCTTGTTCGCCTGTATAGCATCACTTTTCTTAGACAATACACATACCTCGAAGTAACTTTTAAACCTGTAACTTCATTTCTTGCAACTGTCATTTACAGCGCCGCTTGTATGTTCGCGGTATTTTGTTTAAAACAAAAAAGAGAGGCGGAGTTGAAATAGTTTCCATTTTTATTCGCTCACTTTTGAACTGCTGCTTTTTTTCGAATTATTTAATTTTTATTTTATTTTATTTTTTGATCCTACCGACTGCGCCATGCCATGTGTAGGGACGTCTATTTCACATATCATATCTATAGCTTAATATCTTTTCAGAATAGATAATAACTAACATATAGTTTTTTTGCATAACGGTTTTAACTACTCTATAAAGGTCTTTCTTCTTTCTTTCAATCTTATGTATGAGAGAGAGCCCTCTATAAAACTCATGCCAGTCAGACTTAGGTTGTTTGTTCCATCATGCAAGGTCTACGTTACGTCATTAAACAAGTTGAACGTTTGCAGGTTTGATCTGCTGCCACGTGCCACTGGCGCTCAAGGCCGAGCTGTGTACGACGCTGGCGGCGCTGGGCGCGACCCCCGCCACGGCGCCGCGTGTGTGGGCCGCGTTGGAAGCAGCACAGCTCGTTTCGCACAACAACGACAAGAGGGCGCTGAATGCAGAGTTGCACGAGGTACTGTACGCATACTACTCCCGGTTGTTGATAGGAATGTTTCGTAACCATACATACAACGCCATCTAGTGAAAACAAGTGAAAATATTGATCCTGCATCACGCTATTGAAATATTGACGCAGTCCGCGGCCCGTTTAGCGTGATCTTGCCTGATCCCATGTGCCTGTAGACTTAGGCCGCGTCCTGGACGACGGCGGCTAGAGCGGGCGGCGCGGGCGACGGCACCCGCGTCTTTATCAAAGTCGTACATTTGTGTGAAGCTGTTCTCGATGACAGCGGTGCGGGCGGCGCGGCGTGGCGAAGGAAACCGCGCACACCGCCCGCACCGCCCGCTCCGCCCGCCGTCGTCCAGGACGCGGCCTAAGAGATATGGCTGTTCTCCACCCCACAGTAAACATACAGCCCAACACACCCAATAGACGGCAATAGGCTCGCCCCCTATTACATCGTTGGGACAGAAAATCATAATTGGCGAAACGTGGGTGCTAATACACTTCTGCATACCCCTTCGGGGATTTACAGTCGTCAGTATACCGGGTGTAAGGGGAACGCTTCCGAAGCAGAAAACCCCTAGTAGTACTCCAGGTACATAACACATTGGCATAAAAATTAAATCGATTTTGACAAAAAAAAAATAGGTTTTTTTTTTAATCTTTTTGACTTTTTATTTTGAATTATTTGCTCTCCATCGTGTCAGTAAAGCTAAATGAAACGGTAAAAATTTCAAAAAAATTTTTTTTTTCCAAATCCATTTTATTTTTATGCCAATGTTTTATGTACCTGGAGTACTACTAGGGGTTTTCGGCTTCAGGGGCGTTCCGAGCGTTCCCCTTACACCCAGTGTATATGTATATGTACCGTGATCTAATTACAACTAACTTATTCCCAGGTCGAATGCCGCATAGAAGAGTATCCTTTGTCCCGCGCGTTCCTGAGTCTCCTAGACTCGTTGTGTGCGGCGGCGCCGCTCCCTAGAACACTAGGCGCCGGCGC
Organism: Eilema sororculum; assembly: GCA_914829495.1. Lineage (NCBI taxonomy): Eukaryota > Metazoa > Arthropoda > Insecta > Lepidoptera > Erebidae > Eilema > Eilema sororculum. The sequence goes on from OU618534.1 coordinate 27,348,320, forward strand.
TCGCCCCCCCGGCCTGGACCCATACGTGGAGCATGTACTGAACAGGCTCGCCCTCCCCGCGCCCCACAGACCCTACGCCAAACCCTACGAGAAGTGGCAGGTATGTACACTAACGCCCCCCCCCCTCCCCCCCTAAGAAGCGGGATGACACCCAAAAACCCCCCCATAGACGCGAGATGGCACCCGAACCACCCCCTAGGCGAGGCCGCAGTAGTAGCCGTAGGTCTGATGGAAGTCCTGGGACATCCTTCCGAGGGCTTACCCGGGGCTTCCAACCATAGGCTGCTAGGCGTTACCGTAGGGGTTTTTAGTCGGTAGGAGTCCGGCATAACATCCATGAAGGATTTTCCCCCACGGTTAAAAAAAAGTACACTAACGGCCAAAGAATCAATTTCATTTATTCAGTTTAGGCACATAAAGAGCACATATGCACATCAGAATTTTACAATAATGTCAATCACAGAAAAATAATAAAATAAATCATTAGAAAATGATTCAAAATTCAAAAATTCAAAATTCAAAAATAATTTATTTTGCATAGACCATTAAATCGGAACTTACAAAACGTCAACATAAAGTAAATATTAAATACTAACTAATACTAGTAAATGGACCACCAGTTCGAAACGCGGCCCAGACCTGAGAAGACTCCGGCAAACAACTCAGCGGGCATTGTTTTTTTTTATCTATTTACAAAACATTTACTTACTTAGCCTTTCTTTGAAGATTCTTTCACTGTTCGGTAGGTTGGTTCTACTAAGAAGATACCAGCAAGAAACTCAGTGAACTTGATAATCCTCCTTTTTTTTTAAATATGGGTTTATTTATAACAAAAGGCCGTTCCCAATAACGTATCTACAGGAAAAATTAATTACTCAGGTGGGGCTTGACGCTTGACCCATGTAAGGGAAATACAGGGACTGAGCCATACCTGAATCAATTCAAATTTCCATTTTCTATGTGATCGAATTGTATAGTAATAAATGCTTTAATCATTGGAACGTATCTACTGTAAATTTCGCGATACTGAAGATAGAAAACACTATCAATCTCTGATTTTAGTGTCCGAATAGTCCTCCCATTGACCTGTAATCCTACTGCTTATTGATTGTAGGGCTTGTCCTATGAACTAGATAGAGCTTTGTATTTATAATAAATAATCAAATCTATTGAGATTTACTGGAAATTCAAAAGATACTCATTTTTAGCAGAATCGCTGTGGCGTTTTTAGCCCTGCTGGTCTATGTTATTAGTTAGAGTATTGCAAATGCTAATACCGTTCGCGTGGTGACGTAGAATAGAATATTTATTTATTTGCATGGAATGTAGGTATTACATGAGGTGTTACATTTTAACAATAAGGTTCCTGATACATTCTACCATTTAGGCATACAAATATTAAAAACATGTTAATCATGCACTTAAACAAAGAATTTAGTCAATACATACAGTCAAATGAAGTCTCTAAGTTCAAATTACAGTCAAAAATATAATTAAAATGTCAGTTTCAGAATTACAATTATAATGAATTATCTAATTTGCTAGTATTTAAGTTTGTGTCACAAAAGAAAAAAGTGTACAAAGGTACATTATTCTAGTTTGATATCAGCTTGTCATCCAGAAAGTCCGATACCGAGTAATAACATTTGTTTAGTAACAAAGCGGTTAAATTCTTTTTAAATATTTGTAACGGCTGTTCTCTCATACTGCTTGGTACCTTGTTGTAAATCACAGGAGCCATGCCAATAACACTTTTTTGTAGTAACGCAGTACAAGTATTGTCACCCCATCTCACACAAAGGGTGTCGTAAAGGCCACTAACGGAAACATACGCAGACGATATCACTGCGAGAGAAGGAACACTCGAAATAAAACCCTGTACCAACTCGTCTGGCTGTACAGTAGGCCAGAGCCTCCCAACGTTAGGAGAGGCCTGAGTATGTCCAGCAGTGGACAGCGATAGGCTAATTGGGTATTCTACTGACTAGTCAAATTACTTACTTTTTACTAAACGTTAAAACGATAAGTTTTAAGGTAACTTGTATGAAGAAAAGATTAGTGACGTCATAAAATTTAATAGTCAAATCAGTTACTATTATAGGTTGGGTGGATGATTAAAGATGAATAAAAACTATAAAATAAGAACCGATTCAATTTTTACCGTTCTTTGACTATTCTTAATTTAATAAGTTCGATTAGATAATTGAAATAAAACCACTTTTTACGAATTCTATCGCGATATATTTGTTATTGTTACTTTTTAACCCGTAGAATCCGTAAAAAGTGGTTTTATTTCAATGAGTGACATTCGCGTAAACTTCAGAAAATATCAATTAGATAATTTATTTTAACTATAGGATAGTACCCAATTTTTTTTTAAAGAAAATTAAAACCGATATTACTAATATTCCCTATAACCCCTCCAACTAAGCTAAATTGCTGTACTAGGAGTGGGATCACGTTGGTAGTGTAATGGCCAGGATCGAACCCGGGACCTCTCGATCGTAAGGCCGACTCCTTAACCACTAAGCTAAGGTTGATGTGGTGGTATATCATTCTAATATTTTTTATTTACAGATGCTATCCCTCTGCTTCGGACTCTTCGCCCGTTGGCTGGACCAGTATGAGCCCTCTCCGTCGGACATCCCAGCAGCGGGCCGCGAGCCGGACTCGAACCCGCCCCCCGGGTTCCGGCTGCTGATACAAGTGCACACCAAGTCGGAGCTACTGCGGCTTTTGCTGACGTCACTGGATGAGGCGCATGAGTTGCTAGAGGGTCATCCCGAGGGCAAGGTTCGTCGTTCAGTTTATTGTAGTTTTGACATACTGAATAAATGATAACTTCCTAATGAAATTAGATATTTACCTGTAAATATATTTTTTTAAATGCAGTTAAGTGTAAACTGTGCCAGAAAGGCTATAATTAAATCCAAGAATATTTAGATGATAAACAAGCTTGGAAATGAGCTGTTCGCTCATGTATCTAGACCATAAGTTTTAGGCTAAGTAAATGTTTTGTAAATAGACCAAAAAAAATGCCCGCTGAGTTTCTTGCCGGAGTCTTCTCAGGTCTGGCCGCGTTTCGAAGCGGTGGTCCTTTTGCTAAACTAGTATTTAATATTTATTTTATATTGACGTTTTGTAAGTTCCGATTTAATGGTCTATGCAGAATAAACTATTTTTGATTTTGATTTTAGAGCTCCGTTTTTTTTTACAAAGTACTATCGGTAGATGGCTCCCACCGTCACTCAAGCTTTTAAGGTGTGACTCGGTAGCTCAGTAGTCAGGGCATTCCCCCTGTAAGGGTCTGGTCGCAAGGTCAAGTCTTTTTTCTATCTTGATCTGATGTTGTGGACTAAGAGTGTCGTTATATTGCAGAGCTTCGTGGAGCAAGCGCTGGTCAGTGTACTGCAGGTGTTGGAGCGTGCGTTGGCACTGGAGCGGCCATTGCAGTCGGCCATCGCAGAGGCCAACCGAGCTGTGTTCATCGATGGCCTGTCTAAACTTCTACTTGGTATGATGTGTATTTTTTATTTATTTATTTAATTACACATGGAAAACTTACAGTTATCCCCGACAAACAGGCATACCTAGTTTGGGGATTCAGAAAATCTATATCCATATCAAGTAACCATGTGATGGCTACAATTGTGCTGTTTGAGATTATCCTTAACCTACCTGTAACACAGTTATTTGACTAGCACGGGAACGGGAGGGGCTAGTCTTGATGGCTGTTGCGGCTAGACATGTTAAGCTTGAAGTGTTCACAGTGTTACTTGATGGATAAATGTTAAATTGTTTTCTTTTATTTGTCAATAAAGTTATCTTATCTTATCTTAGCTAATACAGTCAAATATAAGGCAGCTTAAACATCTGGAAGCCAATTACAAGTCTTCACTTCTAAACTTTGATATAGTTACCTGCTTGTAAGCAAAAACTAGCAAATACAAAAATAAAAACAAAAGATATGTCACACATGTAATGTACGTTGTACGTTGTAAGAATATGTCGTTTTGCGAGCAGACATTTCACGTATTATTTTGGTTACACAAATGTGTCGTTGTACGAATATGTCTTTACGCGTCGGGTCGGTATGAATGTATGTATGTTGATTCGTAAACGGTTATAGCTAGCTATGCATATCTTGTGTTACGCGAGTTATAGAAAACATTCAATGTTTGTAAAAAACTAGTCGCCAATAAACTATCTTCCGAACTACACGTATCATTTGTTTCTCTCGAACCACTCAAGCAAAAGTAGACCTTATCACAAACACCAATGTATGTACGGGCTAGCTTATATCCGCGACTCCACTTGTATGAAATTTAATTCCATCCATTCCGTTTTACACTCGGGATATAAAGTAGCCTGTGTGTTATTCCAAACTATAATTCATCTCTATGCCAAGTTTCATTCAAATCTGCTCGGTAGTTTTCACGTGAAAGAGTAACAAACATCCATACATCTGTTCGCCCCCTATCCAACTATCCACGTCACTGGTGATGTGTCCCTATAACCCGATTGTTGCCGGCTTGCTCTGTACAGGGAAGCCTGAAGATGCTTACATGTATACTCCCAACTTTTACACCGGTTTCCCTTTGAAAAATTCACCCTTCGCTACCGTCGCACACCCTAATCCATCTATTTATTAATCTATCTATCCATCACTTCATCCACCTACCCATCCATTTTTCCATCCATCCTGCCATACCTTTTTTTAAGAATATTAGAACCGAAGTTACAAATATCCCCTCTAACCCCTCCAACTAATCTAAATTGCTTGTGCTAGGAGTGAGTTCACGTCGGTAGTGCAATTTCCAGGATTCGAACCCAGGACCTCTCGATCATAAGATCGACTCCTTAAGGACCGGGTCCGCGGAGCGCACGACTCAAAATCTGTCAAAATACAGACGCAGCCGTGCACGCACACATCACCGAGATGCACAGTGGGCTGCAAGACGCTCTTCATCAGTTAAAATAATGGTGAAAATTGTCTTACCAATGATGAAAAAACTATTTTAAGCCTTGTGGTTAGAGTGCATTTTTGAGTAATATGATTTATTGTGACGTATTACGTCTGTCAATTACATTTCGTATCTCTTTTCTTCTTATACATTCATCCCTGTCATATTATGTTACGTGACGTCATTGGCATGTCTTTTGTTTCAGTGTCATACATAGCAGGTTAAACTTTTCGCAGAGATTATGAGATTTCGAACAAAATAAGGCTGGGGACATACCTACACCTAATTTTTGATATCTGAGGATACTGAAAATACTCATAAAATTAAAATGCCCACCGCGTAGACACCGCGTAGTCGTAGACCATACCTACCGGTTACGTACAAAAAAAACGATATTTAAAATCCCGAATTACAAACCTGTACGAAATATCAAACTACGAGATACCGAAGATCACATTAGTTTAGATTTTATGTATAGAGCGCGCATATTAATCTAAATGTATAGGAGCCGTGCACGACAATTTGACTTCTCGTCGCCTGACGGTAAGATAGAGGCAAAGTGTCAAGAAAGGGCCACCATTACAAATACGTACTTACTTAGTTAACAATGGTGGCACTCAGCTTGACGACCGTACTAGATGCCGTTCCGATTGTCGTTTAGTGGTAGTGGCGTGCTCTGAAGAGTGGAATGGTGGAAGGAAATAAAATACCTTTGCTGTGCCTGCGTCTTCTTAGCATTGAATTTCTCAGAGCGCCATTGCAAAATGTGGTCCAGGATCCGGTCAATCTCAGTGACAAGAAGCTACCCTTTCTCATCGATATCAGACTGTGTAGCCGCAGGATTTCCGTGATAACTCTCGTGTAAGGTGCTATCATCTGCATAGCAATGAAAGCTAAAGAAAGAGAGTGGGTAATATCCATCACAGAGGACACGAATACGGCGCTCCTGCAGGCTCCTAGCAACCCAATTGCACAGTTTCAGGGTCCGTCTTGCAGCTCTTCTTCCTACATTTCCTCCCCGGCTGGAACCGGGTGGGGAGGTTATGTCGGACTTGAACCGACTAAAACCGCACGCCGACTGCGGGTTGTGGTGATAGGCCGGAGGTGAGGTTGTCTTAGGCATATCCCTCGCACCCCGGCTGACCATCAGGGCTATCCCTTGCGGTCTGGCCCTCTTTGGGAGGAGGGACAACCAGGACTCGCCCCAGAGTGGGGAGGCGCGCTTCTTAGCACGCCATCGCCGTGGCCTGCTTCTGCTGGGGTGACAGGCGGCTCTACCCGTCAGCCCCAGGCTCGCGCTCATGAGGGACGGAGGTCAGTCTGTGCCCTCCGAGGCCCGAGTTGCCTGCTGGTGTGATCTGTAAGTCTCTCTCTCTCACGCCGCCACTCCCGTTCCGCCCGGCGGTCTGTTGTTTGAAACAACAGACTATTTCTTCGGGACGGAATCCGCCGTCTCCTTCACGACCATTAGAAAGAAAAAAAAAGGAGGACGCAGAAGGAGACGCTGGCCACCCACGCGTCCGCACAGCGGACCATCGCATCGCCGTGAGCAAGGTGGCGAGGATGAGAACTCTCACTCCCAGTGCCGCCCCAAGCTCCCGCCTTGCCGGCCACTCGGTGAGCGTGTGAAGTCCCGTGACGTCGCTCGCGTCGCAGTCATGGCACTCGGACGTTCGCTCCTTATCGATCAGACGCAGATTGACATGATCGTACCAACGAAGGCGGGTCTCTTGCGTATCTGTGACATTGCGATACATAAGGCTTCTAATCCAATGCACCAGGTCTACTGGTGGTCGCACTAACTGATACCCGCGACTCCTGCGACTCTAGTGATGCTGCTACATATGAATCAGTATCTTTAATATAACATAAGCCAACGAAACTATTTTTATTACTAATATGTTCGAAAACAGCTACTTTACAATATACATATGCATATACTTACCTATACAATCATATAAAATAGACCATGAAGTTAGTATCTAATTATAATTTCATTACAACAGAACCTAAAAATATTGTTTCTACAAAAAATATTTTAACTAGGTATATCCCCAACTTTACAGTTCAAACCTTAAAGCAAGTATGTCAAAATCTGAAACATTATGCTATAAATGTACCAACGAAAGTGTGAAATGGCTAAAATCGGAACTATGGTTGTCACTGTAAAATGCATACTATTTTATTGCCGTCCAAATGATTAATGAAGACGGTGGCGCCTTTTTTCATTTCATATATTTCTTGGTAGGCCTATTTGTGTATGCATGAACTGTCATCACGCGCCAAAGAGACGTGGTGCTGCTTCGAAGGCCCGTGGGCGACTGACGGGCGATGAGAAAAAATATGGCAGAAAAAAGACACTATTTTACGCGTTTTTCAGTAACTTTGAAGTGATTTTTTAGATGAGTGATGATTACTAAATGTATCATCAAATAAGTGTTGTCTTCCCTATCAAGAAGTCTTTGACTTTCAAATGTATACCGGTTCATTGCTAAAATCACTCATTTTCAATAAGAATTTATTCAAAAACTGGACCCTATTTCACTTAGCCTGTATGGAGAATTTACGTAAAATATATCTAGATTTTAGGGCTTTAAAAGAGGAAGTCCTTGTTTGTAAAGGTACGAAAAACGTACACGCTATATTTTATTGGTTTCTTCAGTGATCAAAAAGTGTTTCGTTTTATCAATTTGTGTTGATTTATTGGGTTAAATCTGAAAAATACGAAGGCATGTTTTTGCATTTTTTCTCAATTTTATGCGTTTGTTGACGTTTATTATTTAACAACTATTAGGTTTTAAGAGTTTAATATAAGCATACCATAATTTTTGGTCTTTGATTGTAATATATACAAAATTTCATTGATATCAATCATATCTAAATAGGTTAAATATGAAAAATTGTAACACTCTTTTCGGTGATTTTCACGATCTGGCCCCTTAACCAATAAGCTATCGACGCTTTCATCCATCCATTTACCACACATTTATTAGTAGTACAGTACAGTAGTATAAGGCCTACTGTCCATGGAGGCGTAGCTTCATAGGCGCGTATTCGTCATTATACGTTTTGTGTACGCATGCTTGCTGCTTCCATACAAAACAATGTAACTCTGTCGACGGAGCGTCATGCAAGCTTCACAACGCCTGGCGTACCATATGTTATACGCCCTGGCGTACAACGAGCGAACACAAGTGTTTCTTTTCTTAAAAATGGCAACAAATGAATGAAAAGTATGAAAACGTACGCGTGCAATACACCTCGTGGATAGTGTTCAGTACGCTGGGCTGCACAAGCAACACATAGTATTTTAAAGCATCTATGAAGCTACGCCTCCGTGGACAGTGGGCCCAACAGTACAGTAGTATAATGATGCCTCCGACCGATCTCGGCCATGGCGACTACTTCGACTCCTAGTCGGCTCGGCGCTGATGCGCTCGAAGATGGCTAATATAGCCGATCTTCGCGGTGAATTCTCGTGTGCACTGAGGGCTGGTAGAACACCACCTACATAATGGTACTGAATGGCAGCGGGTGGGCGAACTTTCAGCTCATCGCGTTTAGCCTGTTAATAAATTTAAAAATACAGTAAAGAGCAAACTGTGCCAGAAAATCCAAGAATATTTAAAAGATAAACAAGCTTGGAAATGAGCTGTTCGCTCAGCTATGCTACTCAAGCAAAACATTGTATCTAGACCATAAGTTTTAGGCTAAGTAAGTAAACGTTTTGTAAATAGACCAAAAAAAAAAAATGCCCGCTGAGTTTCTTGCCGGAGTCTTCTCAGGTCTGGGCCGCGTTTCGAACCGGTGGTCCATTTACTAGTATTAGTTAGTATTTAATATTTACTTTATGTTGACGTTTTGTAAGTACCGATTTAATGGTCTATGCAAAATAAAGTATTTTTGAATTTTGAATTTTGAATAGCGTCGAGGTCTGCCTTTCGCTGTTCCTCGAAATCGTCTATGCACCACCCTGCGGCATTCTGGACGTTGTGCTGTTAAACCTTCCCATAGAGACGGCTCACAGTGAGTGTTGTTCCAGCGCCGGGGCGCGACAACAACTGCCAGCTAGTGACCGTGTGCAAGGTATTGGCGCACGTGGGCACTCTGCCGGCCGCCGCTTCCCGTGCGGTGGCGCTACTGGGCCGAGCCCTACAGGCGCCGGCCGCCGCCCGACATTTACTCGCTTCCATCGCGCATAAGAACACGTTGGCTGACATCAGGTATGTAAGCGCGCCTCCTCATTCCGGGGGCGAGTCGGGGACACCGTTGTCCCGAGGGCCAGACCGCAAGGGATGGCCCTGGGTCAGCCGGGATGCGAGGGATATGTCGATGACAACCTCACCTCCGGCCTAGCACCACGACCCACAGTCGGCGTGCGGTTTTAGTCGATTCGAGCCCGACATAACCTCCCTTCCGGCTCCGGCAGGGGATGTATCCGAGGGGATTTACGCACGGCAAAAATGGGTATTCTGCTTTGGAAGCGTTCCCCTTACACCCGGTATGTCAAATTACACCTAAGTAGTACATAAGTTTTAGACTGTTTTGACAACTAACTTGCGACGTTTATAGTGTCGATTTTTTTATTAAACGAAGTCAATTGACAACAGCTAATGTCGGTGAAATAATGATACCATATTTATGGTACATTCGACCAAACGCGAGTAAAGTTTATTCATAAAATAAACAGGCAATGTCACCCACATATTGCCTGTTTATTCTAGGAATGAACTAATCACGTTTGGTCAAACCCGCCCTTAATATAATAGTGATGCATTTGGTTAACGTTCACTCATGGCACAGCAACGCCAACCTCAATTGTCATGACTTTTTTGACGGTATCAAGAAGCATCAAAGAATGCTTTTATTTGAATTGTCATAATCATGCACTTTGTCAAAACACAATTTTTATTTCATCATAAGCTGACAACCCAGTAAACATCAGCTGACTTCGTCTAATTACAAAATCGACTATAGAGTTTGTATATTATACACACTTTATATTCGAAATAAATCGAACGACCTTTCCCTTACAGAGGGAATGCTCTTCCAACTGAGCTATTAAGTCACACCTGAATCACTTCAAATTTCCCTTCTCTTTATATCCATCTTTAAGGGCGAAGGTGGAGTTCTTCTTTTTCCCGATGTATTTCGAATTTAAAAGTTAGCATAATAAATGGCATAAAAATTTCATTCACACTTTATAGTCTAAATAAATATTATAGTATAAAGTACATACACTAATGTTTTGTTAAATTGATTGTGGTACCCAGGTACGGCTTCGTCGAGTGCCTGGAAGCGGAGGAGTGGGGCCAGCAGGCTGAAGGGGAGGGCGGCCAGGGCGCAGAAGGCCGAGGCGTACGGGCGGCCAAGGAGGGCATCGTGGCGCTACTGCAGCACGCACTACCCGCCGCTCCACCCAACTTGGCGCATTTGTTACTGGGATATCAGCTTAATGACGATGTACGAATTTTTTTTATAAATGACATGTCATGACATGTCGGAGTGCGATAGTCTGCCGGGGTGCAAGAGATATGCTTTCGGTAATCTCACCTCCGGCAATCAAGGACCCAAGACGGCGTGCGTTTTAGTCGGTTCGAGTCCGACATAACCGCTTCTACCGGCTCCATGGGGGTGGTATCCGTGAGTTTGCGCACGATAAAAAAAGATATGTCAATTTGACTTCACCTCGCCTGATGGTAAGCTAAAGGCAAAGTCTCGGAAAGAGGGTCACCATTTGTAAACATGTACCATGTTAACAGTGGCACTCAGCTTGACGGCCTCATCAGGTCTTTTCACGCCCCGCTTAAAGGACCCGGGACTGTAGGAAGAAGGAAACACGTGAGCTGGCAGGGAGTTCCAGGTCTTAATGGTGCGGCATAGGAATGAGTCACTGATTTATCTCTACTTATACCAGTATTATAGGTATAACTCGGGATATATATCATGGCCCTAAAAAGTATAGATTACTGCAAAACAATCCGTACGCGCCGTGGTGTTTGTAGTAGTACGTGTGTAGTAGTTAGTAGACCGATTCTCATGAAATTTTGTGTGTATAGGTAGGTCTGAGAATCGGACAACATCTATTTTTCATCCCCCTAAATGTTAAGGTGCAGCGGGAACGGAATCTGACGCCACGAGGGCAGGAAAAAATTGACGGTGCGAAGTCCGCTGGCTCAGCTAGTTCGTTAATAAAGAACGCGACTAAAAACCGAAATTGAAACACTGTTTTAAAAGTAAATTATTTGTTTAATGAGAGTTTTTATGAACGTCACATCAAAATTGTTTACATTTAGTGCCAATACCTAACCAAAGAAAGTATGAGAAGTCCTTTCGAATGAATTTTTTATAGCATTTATTATGCTAACTGTTAACTTCGAAAAACATTGGAAAAAATGAAATGCTCAAGTGAGACTCGAACTCACGACCTTTCGCTTACAGGGCGACTGCTCTGCCAACTGAGCTATTCAAGTGGTGCTCAATAGCTCAGTTGGCAGAGCAGTCGCCCTGTAAGCGAAAGGTCGTGAGTTCGAGTCTCACTTGAGCATTTCATTTTTTCCAATGTTTTTCGAAGTCCCTTCGAGCTATGCCTGTATGCGTTTCTGGTCGGCAGGTGTCGCGCAGTTCGCTGGGCGAGGCGGGCGCGGGCGGCGCCCCCCGCACGTGCCTGCACTCCATCCTCGAGATACTGGACCAGCACATCGCCTCCAACAATGCGCAGAGGTAACTACTGCTTCACATAACTGTTTACTCATCACTGGTGAAAAACCTTTACACGGTCACTTGATCGCGCGTTCTTGAGCGGCGAAATGCTCGTACGAATAATAGAGTGAGTCCGTAGCTACTGCGTGAACTGGTGCGGCTGGGGAGCCAGCTCAAGTCCCTGTCAACCGATGTGTTAATGCGAAAGCAATTATATAGTACTAGCTTTTGCCCGCGGCTCCGCCCGCGTGGATGTCGGTTATCGCAACAAAACATAGCCTATGTCCTTTCTCAAGGTCTAACCTACCCCTATACCAAATTTCATCAAAATCGGTTCGGTGGTTTAGACGTGAAAGCGTAATATACAGACAGACAGACAGACAGAGTTACTTTCGCATTTATAATATTAGTATGGATTATCTTTTCGAAATTCAAAGTTAACAAAATCTTTCGCGTAGTATGGAACGTGCGTAGCATAAGCCGCGATTGCGCACGCACGATAGTTGATATTTAAGAGAGAAGTTCTTTCCTGCTCTCTCCTCCAAGCGCGCGTTTATGCGTGCTTTTCACCGCACAATACTGAACGCTCCTAAAAACGCGCGAATGCTTACACGCGCATGAGGTTTTGAAAATATCGAAGTTCAGCCAAATCTGCAGTTAGACTGGTAAAGCCGATCTTAGACACCAAGCTGAGAGCTTCGGATGCCACTGAGATTAACGCTAAGGTGAAAAGAAGAGGTTTTGTAAAGAGCGCAATGTGAGATAAAACTGGCACTAGGACCAACCTGGACGTTAACCTTATCCATATCCATACTAATATTATAAATGCGAAAGTAACTCTGTCTGTCTGTCTGCCTGTCTACATATATGTTACGCTTTCATGCCTAAACCACTGAACCGATTTTGATGTTTGGTATAGAAAGAAAGAAAGAAAACTCGTTTATTGGGAATGAGCGCAAAATAGCACACAAAATACACAAAAAAAACTATGTATATATATAGGGGTAGATTAGACCTTGAGAAAGGACTAGGCTATGTTTTGTCGCGATAACCGACATCCACGCGGGCGGAGCCGCGGGCAAAAGCCAGTCTAATCTAGATGTAATAAAAACGTTGTACTCATGACAGGGAGGCGAACAATCTAATAGAGGGTTGCTACCGGCTCGTGTACTGGCTGTGTGCTCGGCCCGCTACCTCCGCGCCCATACTGCGCTTCCTGCGGACCAGGGACTACTTCCTCTCCAGGCACGTGAAGGCCACTGTCGACCTGAAGGTACGTTTGTGTTTTAATTCTAGTAAGGTATCTGAGACAAAAATTACATTGTGATTTATTTGTTTCATCCTTTTTTGCAATTTACAGCAATGCGACTGTGTACTTACTAAATTAAAGCCAACGAGACCAGAGAAAAAAGGTAAACAAAGCGATCATTACTGAGTTACGGTGATAACTAGCGATTATTTTCTCAGTCCTTGTCGCACCTGTCACTCGTACGCGACAATGGCCGAGCGACAGCTGTCGTTGCGTGTTTCGTAGTACAGGAAAGCTGTCAGCACAGCGGTTCTAAACTGTCAGATCCGCCATCTTACGAGCAATTTCATTCCTGTCTGGAATGCACTTGAAGTGATAAATGTTTGGAACTGTTGAAACTTTGTTTACTTTTTTTCTCTCGCTTCGTTGGCTTTACTTTACAGTTTACATTATTTAAGTATGAATTTTTTATTCCTTAGCAATAATGGTCTTATGGTCTACCTGCTGAATATAATGATCCGTTTTCTCTAGCAGATGTTCCTTACTATATTTTGGAATTGTAAAGCCAATGAATGTATTGAGGGAGTGTTGAGAGCTACCACTGTCTGGTTGTAGTATATTTTCTATGACTCAATGATTTAATAAAGCAATGTCTTACAAACTAATTAACAGGCTTATATACCGATTTATCCGCCATTGGTGGAGTGGGAGCGATGCTTGTGGTCACGTACTATCTTCTCGCTTGCATATAGTGTTATGGCAGAGGACGTAATTTCTTAGCTTACATCATTATTATTTATGAAAATTGTGTGAAAGTTTGTGATAATGTTTGTTATTCAATCATGTTCAGCCTAAACAGCGGTATAGGGATTGATTTTAGTCTGGAGCAACACAGGTGGTGCTTCAAGCAATAACTCGTATTCCTATTTATTCCCGCTAACCTCTTCAACAACAGCAAAATTTCTTGTGTTAGGTTAGGAGTGTGTCTGTTTTTTTTTAATTTTTTTATAAAGGACACGTCAATTCGTCTTCACCTCGCCTGATGTTAAGCTAAAGGCAAAGTCTCGGAAAGAGGGTCACCATCGTAAACATGTACCATGCTAATGGTGGCATTCAGCTTGACGGCCTCATCAGATGCCTTTTCATGCTCCGCTTAAAGGACCCGGGACCGTAGGAAAGAAACACGTGAGCTGGCAGGGAGTTCCATGTCTTAGTGGTGCGGCATAGGAATGAGTCACTGAAACGCTCGGTTCTAGCAGGTATACTCTGCACCGTATACGGATGTCATCTTAGCCCTGCACGTGTCGTCCTGTGTAGGAAAGGAGAGGGTGGGACTAATTGGAAGAGCTCATCAGAACATTCACCATGGTAGAGACGGTAACTGCCAAAGACGCAACGTTGGAGAGCATTCTGTGCATTTAAATGTTTAAATCGGTATTATTCGGTGTGTTTAAAATGTTTAAATTGATATTATTCATGTGTTATATAAGGGCCCAGTTGAAAACCAGCGCCAGTTCCTCGTGGTCTGGCAGATGCTGAACTGGGTTCCTATTGCTGCAGCCGTAAGACGCGTGTGCCCTCCTTACATTGAGACGATGACAGTCATGTGAATCTTATATATTTTTTGTATTGTGAATTTTATGAATCATTTTTATTCTGTCTATCGTATCATGTTTATGTTGTAGGTATGTATAATATGTTGTATGTGTAATATGTTTTTTTTGTAATGTACCTATTGTGCTATGTTCTTCCTGTCACTGTGTCTTGCGGATTACTTTTTGTAGCAATATTTTTTTCTCTTTCTTTTCTCTCTAGTGTAATGTTCTGTCTGTTTGTAGACCACAGTTAACTAAACCTTGTGAGTACTTGTCCTCAGACAGCTTCAGTGGTGACGCTATCGTCTCGCTCGTGGGTACTACGCGCGTGCGCGTGTGAGGCGGGAGCGGCGGCCGCCACACGTCAGCACGCCGCCACGTCCGCGCTGCTACTGGCGCTCACTCACACCGCGCACCACCCAACACAGGTTTGTATACCACACCACACATGTCTTGGACCTAAAGCCTAGTTCGGTCTAGGCTAGTAATTTAGCTTCGAAGTGGGCCAGACCGTAAAACCCCCTATACACTACTCGCGAAGTTGATCGAAGTTAGGCGAATACGATAGTGTGGAGATGCACTTCGGCTTACCTCGTCAAACTTTACCTCGCCTCGGGCGACTTCCATTTGTTGTCGGTTTTTGCGCCCGAGTCATAGGGCCCGAAGTTGCACGAAGTGCGTTCACGAAGTACCTCTCTACACTACTCGGCCGACTTCAGTACTCAATAGTTATAATTATTGCGTGTGACACATATTGTGTTTATTATGAACAAAATACAGTCGTCACAGGAGGAAAATATGTTGTTCCTCGAAACTGTGCAAGCATAGCCTATTATTTGGGACCCCAATATCATCAATGTCATAAGGACGAACGTGCGCAGACTTTCGGCACCTCAGAGCGAATGAGCTCCTCGCGAAGTTGAACGAGTGTGTGGTGGCGCACTTCGGACTGCAGGCAAAGTCTCTCGAGTACTTCGCCGAGGAACTTCGCGAGTAGTGTATACGAGGCATTAGGCCGCGCTCACTTTGGATACGTTTTCGTACGACTTCTATTCGTACAGAAACGTACGAACACGCACGAACATTCCCGACCTTCTGAGTACTATGAAAGCGCTCACACTGCGCGCGAGTTAGTCGTACGTATACGTACGTGCAAGCCTTTTATCTTTGTGTGCCTAATTCGCTTTGAGCCTAAGTCGCGTTATGCCAAAATTTATTTTTAAATAAGCGTTGCGTCTATTTAGCTATTTGCCTAATTCCTTGTATGCCTAGTTCGTTTTGAGCCTAAGTCGCGTTATGCCTAAAAGTCTACCTTGTTCTTATTCAGTTTCAATCGATTTCTGCATAATAATATTAAAAGAATCCGATTATTGTTACTACTGGACCGTGACATTCACATACCAATTATATTTTTTTTTACAATTTCTTTGAACATGATTACGAATGCAGCTGCCACCTGCCAATGCCTGAAAACAAAGGTCTTTAACCAGTGCGTCGAACCTGTTATGTTATGACTTACGGTGCCGAAACGTGGACACTGACGGTAGGGCTAGTCCATAACCTAAAAGTCGCACAACTTGGAGTTTCTTTGAAGGATAGAATTCAAAATGAGGTCATCCGACATAGAACCAAAGTTACCGACATAGCTCGCTGAATAAGCAAGCTCAAGTGGTAATGGGCTGGCCACATCTGTCGAAGGACCGATGGCCGCTGGAGCAGACGAATCCTAGAGTGGAGACCGAAAAAAGGCAAACGCAAGGTAGGACACCCCCTAGCCAAATGGACTGCGGTGGGCTAATTGATTGATTGTCGAATGCTATGCTAAAGGTGGTATACTTATTTTATAAGAGGGCGGGCGCAGAGCACAGTGCACTGCGACCTTTCGCAAATCTATTGTGCTATCTCTATATGCTCACCAAGTCCTGCGTTTGATATGAACCGAACTATGGCCTTGGACTTTTTCACATCCTCCGATCTGACCTACGGACGGACTACAATGTGGCATACTTAGACCGGGTGCTTTTTAAACTTTCGTTACCTGTTGGTACAATTCACGAAGGTCCCCCAAAAGGGCTTCAGACTATCTACTTTTTAGACGAAACGATACTAACTACTACTCGCATAAGGTCTAACTCGCCTTCTGCCTAATTCGTTTTCGGTCTAACTCGCCTTCTGCCTAATTCGTTTTCGGTCTAACTCGCCTTCTGCCTAATTCGTTTTCGGTCTAACTCGCCTTTTGCCTAACTCGTTTTTGGTCTTACTCGCGTTTGGCCAAACTAGCGTTTGGTCTAGGCATAACGCGATTTAGGCTCAAAGCGAATTAGGCACACAAAGATAAAGACCGTGTAAGTCCGACGTCCGAAATCAATCCGAACTTGTTGGGATTTTAATACACGTTCGTGCGTTCATCATCAATAATGGATGTAGAAAAGTTAATTAACTTGGTTCACGGGCATAAATCTTTGTAGGATCAAAGTGATTCCAGTTATCACTTACGTGACATTCAGCGTTCGTTCGTTCTTCAGGTGATATTGTGTCGCGAAAGTTTCTGTATTTAGTCATGTTAGGTGTTATTGCGTTAAGAATGTACTCAAAAGTATCTCTCCCCATGCGTGTATAACCATAAAACAGTCTGGGGTCATTATACAAATCTTCCATAATGTGATGAAATTCACCGAATTCATCTCTTTTTAAAAATATTTCTACGATAACGACGACGGCGTCGCAATCTACGGTTTAGAAGATGATTATCCAAAAGATAAAGATTATTCATCGCATTGCGTACAAAGATGACTTCACGTATGCGCTAACACCAGTACTCTGTCTATTTGACGGAGAAAAACGTATTCAGTGTGCGCACTCAATTCGTACGAACAGTGTTCATATGTTTACGCACGATATAATTCGCATCCAAAGTGAGCGCGGCCTAAGGAATGGCCCTGGGTCAGACGGGGTGCGAGGGATATGTCGATGACAACCTCACCTCCGGCGTAGCACCGGGACCCACAGTCGGTGTGCGGTTTTAGTCGGTTCGAGTCCGACGTAACCTCCCCTTCCGGCTCCGGCAGGGGAGCTATCCGAGGGGATTTCCACACGAAAAAAAAGGGTAGTAATTAGTAGGTAGCGAGTAATTTAGTGGCTAAACTACTCGCTACTATACAGAAATCGTTCGCATTAAGATTTAGTACAGTACACAAGTAAGTGGTGTGATCATGATGAACGGGCGGCAGCCACTAATAAACTCGACTAATCAATAGGTTCGCACTTGTTTAGCCGGTGAAACAGTGAGCACAGATACATGGTGGGAAGCGCTTCTCGCCAGAAAAATAGAGTAAAATGGATCGACTCGACTAAATCATTTACTAAATTACCCGACTAAGTTTTTGTAGTTCGCACATATTTAGCTACTAAATTACTCGCTACTCTACTAAATTAGTCCGAACTAGGCTTTAATCGCGAGAAAAACGAGGCCCTGGTGCGCGCCGTTTGTTTTGTAATAATCTATGCTTAGTGTATTTGAGCTTGTCCACCGCCGTTGCACCTTGTGGTAATCTTAAAAGACACCCAAGAAACGTACTGCACGTATAGAGCAAATTTTGAGCATATTTTATATCCAAGATAAATGGTTCGAGCTATACTTCAGGACAGGTATCTTAAACCTAAAATATGTTCTAAACGCGCATTGACATCACCCCAGTGACGTCATAAAGTAATTTTATTAGTTGAAGAGCCATGAGATAAAAAATGAACAAGCATACATACATAGCCTGTCAAAATCATAACCCTCCTTTTGGCTTCGCCGTAGTCGGGTAAAAACAGGTCAATAATTGAACAGCTGTCATACTAGCAACTGCAAATGTGACTTTGTAATCCTATATATTTATATTTGATTTATGCAGATTATTTATATATTGAACGAGCAATGCTAGTTGTACAGTGATTTTAACGATTTCTTTATGTGTAAAGGAATGGGAGTGGTGTCTACTCCGGAGAACATTGGAAGAATTGCCGGTGAGCGTGGAGCCGGCAGTTGAGCCGCGTTGGGAACTGTTTCATGCCACACAGCTGCGACAAGCCATATCTTCCTGCGATTTGCCTACTGGTACGTTTTTGATTAATCTTATTTTTCTTCATCCTAGCCTATACTAGTTATTGCGGAGGCTAAGAGAGCTACCACAGTCTGGTTGTAGTATATTTATTACGACTCAACATTCAATTACGTCGGTATTTTTTTTTTTTTTTAATCATCCACCCAATCTACAGTAGTAACTGATTTGACTATTAATTTTTATGACGTCACTAAATCTCTTTTCATACAAGTTGCCTTATCACTTATTGTTTTGACGTTTAGTAATAGGTAACTAATTTGAATAGTCAGTAGAATACCCAATTAAGTTGCTACAATGCTGTACATGTCTCCCTTAGGTCAGGGCGGCAAGCGTATCAGCGTGTCGCGCGTCCACGCTCTACTCACTCGCGAGTTAGCGGCACTGCGAGCCTCCGCGCCTCAGGCCACGCGCGTCGCGCTCGAGATACAGAAGGTCTGTGTAACACACACTAAGGGAACGTTCATATCTGACGGAACTTGGGTCGCGTATTTACGGTCGCGTAACGCCAGAACAGACAAATGTATAGAAAAACACTTGACCGTTCACACTCGACGCACTAACGTAGCATCGGTTGAGTGTGAACGGTCAAGTGTTTTTCTATACATTTGTCTGTTCTGGCGTTACGCGACCGTAAATACGCGACGCAAGTTCCGTCAGATATGAACGTTCCCTAAACCTACACCTTCCGCCCATATCTCCACACGGCATGATACCTCCCACCCACATACTTCACACCTCTCCCATATATATTGCACCTCCGCCGTATTATACTGGGTGTAAGGCGAACGCTCCCGAAGCCGAAAACACTACTACAAAAAAGCACGCGCTTGGCGCTAGTTGTTTTTTCTTTGTAGTGATGTTCTTTTTATGAAATTACCGTTTCATTTAGCTTTACTAACACGATGGAGAGCTAAACATCCAAATTGAAAAAAAAAAAAAAAAATATCGTTTTTTTTTTTTATCCAAATCGATTTTATTTTTATGCCAATGTGTTATGTACCTGGATTACTACTAGGGGTTTTCAGCTTCGGGAGCGTTCCCCTTACACCCGGTATATCTCTTCTAGATATAACTCGTTGTCCTACATGAGCGACAACGCGACAGCGCGTGCAAATCACGCCATGCGTGACCTTACATTCCGTACTTCCAAGTGGCGTTTTCACGCGACACTACCTAGGATACAATAAAGAACACAGCAAATGGTCGGTGTTCTTTATTGTGTCCTTTACGCATGGCGTCCAAACGCGTCGCGTTGCGCATTTGACGCTCACGTAGGACAATGCCTAACACCTCCTTCACAACTATGTAACTTTGCTTTGCAACAAGGTATTGCTTTATTGTTTGTGTATGTTCCAAAGGACTATGAATGGACAACTTAGCTTCTTGAGGCAACTTGGAGAATTGGGCAGAAACATAACTGAGGTCCTCAGTGATCTCACTCACTATACAATACGTTGAATACTGTCTATTTAAAATAATTAAATGAGCATTTCATTTCTTACTGATAAGTGATTATAGGTCTACCATTAACACGTACGTGTTCGAAATTTTACTGAAATACAAATTATCTCTATAAAATATCTGCCTGCAAACCAAAACCCTATTACATCCACAGGTCCTAGACTACGTGACAGAAGTGAACCGCCAGCGCAACCTGGCGGCCACGCTCACACACTACTACGACTCCTGGAGACAACTCACTGAGATCCTCTTCTGCGTCGCGCCCCATGACATCCTCAGCCTCGAATCACGAAAGAACCTACTCCTCAACATCCTCCAAGACTTACTCAACAAGATCCCTCCCGGAGAAGTACTTCCTCAGCTCGGAAACCTCGCTTCAGGGACAGTATTACTACTGCTAGTCAACCTCAGACACTGCTACATACTCCAAAAAAGAGATTCAAACCTAAAAACATCAGAATTTGAAACAAGCTTCTTCGGACCATCGAACCAAGTCATGCAAACAAATTCACTAACTCTTAAATTCATCTTACATAAGATATTAAGCTGGATTTTAGTGTCTGGAGGCTCTACACAGAAGATGAGAGTGAATTTATATGGAGCGTTATTAAATTATTTAAATATAGTGAATTTGAAATCAAGTCCGGCAGATCCGGAAGAGGATAGTATTAATATTACATACGTTAGCAGGTTAGACAGTTCAAAAGTGCGTAATTCTACAAGAGAGGAGTCTGCTTTAAAGTCTATGGTGACTGATGTAATTAGTGATTTTGGTGATAATCTGTGTTCGATAGTGTGTGGGGACTGTATCGGGGCTGGGCACGATGTGTGTCGAATGGTGGCTCTAGCGTGTTTGGACACGTTGATAGAAATAAACCCTAGAACGGATTGGATGAATATGTTGACCAATCAAGGTTATTTGAGAAGTCTTATCGATAGTTTACTGCAAGATGATGAGGGGTTAAAGGAGGTGAGTTTGTTCAAATATTCAGCATCATGTTATAGCAAGAATGTTTTTTTAAAGATGTGCATTAATGAGCTGTTAATAGCTGGCATAACATCTAGATGTGTCCAGACCAAACAGATTGTTTTTTTTTTTGGTTTGGAAACAGAAATGACAAAAGTAGCAATTCATATATCAATTCAAGCATATTCTAGTATGGTACTCAGTTCTTGATCTCCATGTCAGCCTCTGTGGCGTGGCGGTAGTGAACGCATCTGCTAGGCAGGAGGTGCAGGTTTGATCCCTGTTCAGTGCAAATATTTATATGCATGAATATGGCTATTTGCATTGGTCTGGGTGTTTCTATGTATAATATGTATTTACAAAAAAAAGTATATAAATATGTTTTTCCACATTCTAGATTCCATAACAAAAGCTGTAAAAGCTTACCATGGGTCTAGACAGTGTGGTGTACAATGTTGTGGAATTATTATTTACTAGCTTTTGCCCGCGGCTCTGCCCGCGTGGATGTCGGTTATCGCGCCCAAACATAGCCTATGTCCTGTCTCAAGGTCTAGCCTATCCCTATATCATATTTCATCAAAATAGGTTCAGTGGTTTAGCCCTGAAAGCGTAACATACAGACAGACAGACAGACAGACAGAGAGTTACTTTCGCATTTATAATATTAGTATGGATTTATTCACCTTACGACAGATTCATACAATCTGCCCTCAGATAAATCGAGATTGAGGTCTGAGTGTTGTTCCAGAATACAGATCTGAGTTTAAAGAACACCAATATAACATTACAGAGTCTAGAACCAAACCCGAAGTCCCTCCGAGTGCTATACGTATATGAGTCCAAGATGGGGCTACTAATCAAGATGGCGGGCTGGCGAGCCGGGGCCGAGACCCTGCTGGCCCAGGGGGCGCTGGGCTGCGTGGCGTCTCTCACGGCCCTGTCCGCACACCCCGACATACATACTGGGTACGCCCGGCACCCTGATACGGATTTCGTGCCTTCTGTCGCCAACAGGTAACTATTTAAACATACACGTCTGGTTTATTAACCCGAGAAGGGCCAGACCGTAAGGGATGGCTCTGGGTTACCCGAGATGCGAGGGATATGTCGATGACAATCTCACCTCCGGCCTATCACGACGATCGACAGTCGCGGTTTTAGTCGGTTCGAGTCCGACGTAACCTACCCTTCCGGCTCTGGCGGGGGAGGTAACGGACGGGATTTTCGCATGAAAAAAAAAGTCGGCAGTTTGCCGCTTGGTCTGCGCTGACCCTTAATGGTGACCCCCCCGTGCCTAAAAGTTTACCTTGAGCTTTCCTTCTGTCTAGAAGTCATATTGACGTGTTCTAATAACTAACTGACCCGGCGAAGTTCGTACCGCTAATTATTTTCCATCCGCGTGGCGTCCGATCCCGTTCCCGCTGCACCCCCTACTATATTAAGCATGTATTATACATACAGGGTGTCCCAAAAGGTTACGTAGCTAGGAAGAGGGGTGATAGGGGTGGTCACAAGGGTCACCAGAAAAATAAAAAAAATCCCCTCTGGGAATTAAAAGAATAAAAGGCATTTTTTTAAAAACTAAAATTTTTACACCTTTTGGGGCGACTTTGCTCCTGATGATCTACAAATATTGGTATAATTAAAAAAAAATGCTGTTATGTTATCGTCAATAACCTTTTTTCAAATTGAAACAAAAAAAACAACAACTACTTTTTTTTTTCAGTACACTTGGAGGAAGTTGAGTGAAATCGTAATTACTAAGTCCTTGACTGGACAAGAACTTAATTTTCTTTAAAATATTGCTTAGATATGTATTGTTTTTTTCACCCCTCTTCCTAGCTACGTAACCTTTTGGGACACCCTGTATAAACTTTCTTTTTGACTTACTCTATCTATTAAAAGAAACCGCATCAAAATCCTTTGCGTAGTTTTAAAGATCTAAGTAGACATAGGGACGGGCAGACGGGGAAATCGACTTTGCTTTATACTACTCGTATGTAGTGAACTTTGGTTTAATTCTTAATTATAAAGTGTTTTATATACTTGTTGTGATGTATTGTTTATCCAGACGCGAAATGTACATTCGTCCACATAGTTTTAAGAAAATAAATATTGTACATTGACGTCTAAAATATTACACAGTGGAGTTTGTTGCGCCGTTTCTTCTCCACCAGAGCGCCTTGAAAGCGGTGGTAAACTTAGATTAAGTAGAATTAAAATTGACGTCAATAAGAAACAATTTTATTGTTTTATATTGAAAAATAAATGACTATGACTATGACTATGATGGGTAAGGCCACACTCACTGTGACGACCTTAGTTAGTAGGCGTGAGAGTAGCAGTTCACAGCTACTTAGGCCGCCTCCTCTGAGTTTCTTCAGCAGAAATAATTGCCATTACCACCATGTTTTCATTTGGTCCACAGTTGTGCGTTTTCGCCTCTATTTCCTGTCCAAAAATTCTGACAACCTTACTCGATAGGAGTAACATAATGTACCGCACGTTGGACTACGAGTTCACTGCACTTTCAGTCTTATACGTGACACTCGCCGCACGTTACACCATTACGAATATGACATAACAATAATACACTACAATTGAATGAATTTTTACAGCATTAAGTATGCTAACTATACAAATCGAATACATAGGGAAAAAGAAGAATCATCTCGGGCGGGACTCGAACCCGTAGTCTTTCCCTTACAGGGGCATGCCTTGACCAATTCGGCTACCGAGACACGCCCGATGAGATTCAAATTTCCCATCTTATACGTCTTTAAGGCGACGGTGGAGTCATCTACCGATATTCTTACGAACTATCGGTCAGGGCATTCCCCCTGTAAGGGAAAGACTGCGGGTTCGAGTCCCGCCCGAGATGATTCTTCTTTTTCCTTATCTATTCGAATACACTACAAGTTGTTCTGTGTAGTATGAATTCAAATCAATAAATTGTGTATTTAAATATGTAATATTAATTGAAATAAAACCACTTTTTACGGATTCTATAACATCAATAATTCACCATGATTCGGATATTTTGAGATAACTTATACTTCAAACTATGTGACAACTAACATCATGAGTCGCAAAAAATATATCGCGACGATAGAATCCGTGAAAAGTGGTTTTATTTCAATGAGTGACATTCGCGTAAACTTTAGAAAATATCATATTATAAATGCGAAAGTAACTCTGTCTGTCTGTCTGTATGTATGTTATGCTTTCACGCCTAAACCAGTAAACCGATTTTGATGAAATTTGGTATAGGGGTAGAGGCTGGTTTTATCGTCACGCCGCTAGGCGCGCTGTTGAGCAGCGCGCTGTTAAACAGCACGTGTTTGAACAGCGGTGCACTATAAAACGAGATTAGTAGCACACGTTCCGCTGCTGTGAGACAGTCGTGTACAATATTATGAAGGTTAATGCGAGTCGAGTACTGGCTATTTACTTTTTATGGAAAAGAAGGCAACGGCGAAAAAGAGTAGTTCCAATTCCTTTCCAATTTCTTCCCAGGCTTTATTTTTAGCATCCTTATTTTTGTATAATTCATCGGCCAGGTCCCATAAACACCTTCTGGATCGAACTTCTTCGATTACTCGTCCCGTATCGATGTAATTCATTTCTTACACAATTATACCTACGGCGCGTCTCAACAGCGTCACACTAAAACGCACACTGGCCGTAGAAGCGAATGAGCAGCGCGCGTTTGGACAGCGCTGTCGAACATCGCGCGTTTATTTAACGGCGCTGCCCAAGCGCGCGACACTAAAACGCAACTTCTACTCCCATATATCTCTGAACGCGCGCGCTCCAACGGCGCTGCCGAAACGCGTAACGATAAAACCAGCCAGATTAGGCCTTGAGAAAGGACATAGGTTTTGTCGCGATAGCCGTTGTCCACGCGGGCAATGTTGTCAGAAGTTAACAGTATGTATATAATGTTAACTTCTGACAGCATTGAAATTCAAAATTTGTTTCTGCCTTACCTTGGAATCATAACACATAATGTGCTCTTTATGTGCCTAAACTGAATAAATGAAATTGATTCTTTGATTCCTTGACACAATTTTTGTTCTAAACCGTGCTTATCTAAAGTCACTGGTCTCGATGTATCCTGTATACCTTCATGTTTTGTGCAGGTTCCGCCAAATCCTAGTGCCGGCACTGGCGCTGTGCGACGCCCTGTTGACGACACTGGGCGCACACAACCACAGCTGTGTGCTACATGTGCACCACGCGCTGCTCAGCCACGTCGAGTGCATCGACATGGTGCTCCGGTACGTACTGCTTACGACCTCCATCCTCTATGAGGGTGTGGAAGTTCCTGGGGGTGACAGATCAGACTATCACCCCAGCAGAAGCAAGCTGAAACGTGCGCTCAATTTCTGGGGAAATATGGGGTTACCTTAGTCCTACATGCAAAGGGGCCCTTCTATAACACTGGGTCAGTGTGTGTGTGTGAAGCCGGCCAATCGTTTTGCTCCGTTCTCTCAATATGTCTCAGTGTTTCCTTCTTCCTACAGTCCTGGGTCCTTTAAGCGGGGCGTGAAAAGGCATCTAACTAGGCCGTCAAGCTGAGTGCCACCACTGTTAACATGGTACATGTTTCCGATGGTGACCCTCTTTCCGAGACTTTGCCTTTAGCCTAACATCAGGCGAGGTGAAGTCAAATTGACGTGTCCTATATAAAAAAAAAAATACGCTTACTATACGATTACGATAGTTGTTCGTGCTAGGGTACAGTTCATTAACAAGCTTGCCTTCTAACATAACATAACATAAACTCACGCCTGTATTCCCCGAAGGGGTAGGCAGAGGTGCTAGCACCCACATTTCGCCAGTTTATGTGCTTGCCTTCTATACATTCTTAAAATTCATAATACCAATTCTTCTACAGAGCCGCGCACCCAAACTCCCCAGTAGAACTCCTAACCGAAGTAGAAGCCATCACGTCAGTGATCGGGCGCGCGTCCAACCGCGAGGTGTTCGGTTCCGCGTCGGGGGCGCACGGGGAGCACACGGCGCTCGCGTCGGGGGCGGCGGCGGCGCAGCGCGTGCGCATGCTCATGTTGGCCCTACTGGCGCGGTTCTACCGCCCGGCCAATGAAATGCCAGACCATACGCAGAATAATTTGTTGTATTACAAGGTATGTATTATGAAGTTAATTACACATTTGACAGTTACGCAGTTCAGGGAAGGCAATATTTTTCAAAATTTCGTGACAATTTTTTTGATATATCGATTTGAGCAGGTGTTTTTTCTCCCCATTTAACCCTATCTGAATAGTGACAGTTGCTGAAAACTTTCGTACGTACAACCATATTTAAATTACATACTATTACAAGAGGGTAATAATCGGACTATAAAACGTCATACATAACGTACACATTTTGAACAGAATTAACAGCTGATTTTGTCACTAAACAATGATCTAGCCATCTTCTTTTTCCGTTTATTTCACTTATAAATGTGTAGGTAAGAAGAAAATGTTGTTTGGTGGGCTTCAAGATAGACAGTAGTAGGTTTGCAAGGTTACTAGGTTGTCAAGATGATGATTATGACTTGTAATCGGTTCATTCCTGTTGGGTTAACATGCTTCTACCATCACCGGATAACAAGCAACGTGCTTACAGCAGTTCATCGCGTTTGATATTTGCGGAAATGCCGCCTTTTGCAGTTTTGTCAGGGTTGTTACGTTTTTTTTGTGCAACATATAATCAACCCGTGTCTAGTCTCTTTGTTCTCATAAGGCACATCGACTCACCTAATATAAGTAACTAGCTGATGCCCATGGCTCCGCTCGCATGGATGTCGGCTATTGCGACGTGTTCGATGTAATAATTTCCATCGAACACGTTTTGCTGATCTAGCATCCTAACACGGCCGCGTCAAATGCGGTGCGGCCTCAGTGCATATTCCGACAGCAAATCGGGTGTATTCATTACATCATTTTAGCAATTAGCCTAGCATAGCTTTTTATAGTTTTCACTGCTTTAGCAATAAACATCGTTAAAGTCTTAATTTCATAGCAACCGAATAGGAATCACTAAAGTCGCGTCTTCTACACGACGTTTTTTCATATCTTCGGTTCTACTCAAAACTAATTATGATTAAACAAACGTAATATTTTAAGCCTGACTTTGTATTTGAATATCGATTTAATTGAAAATTTTGAGTTCGCCATCTTGGATCGCCATCTTGGATCGCCATCTTGGATCGCTTAATGGATGATATATTATTCGTAATCAGCAACCCCAGAAACCCTGACAGCGAATACCCATATCGATTTTATTGAAAAAAAAATATCGCTTCTTTAATCGCTAACGAATAATTGTAATCGAAAACAGAGCGATTTTAACAAACAAAACGCGACACTAAATTCCCGAATCATGCTCTTTCTTAGGGTAAAGAAACCCCGTCATGCCACCGCGTTTTCATGAGCGCGGTTCCTAATGTAAGAAGGGTCTATCTAACGATCCCACTGCTGTCGTAGATCGTGTGCAACCTGCTGACGTACGCGCGCAACGTGCTGTGCGACAGCTCGGGGCGCGCGGTCGAGGCCCTGCCGGCCGACGGCGGCGCCGCGGGCCGCCTGCTGGGCCTGCTGCAGACCCTGGCGCGGGCGCACCCGCACCACGACAAGCTGCTGGCCACCAGCCTGCACCAGCTGCACAAGCTGCCCTCCGCCAGTCTCGACGGTGAGTAGCTACGTGCTGTGCGACAGCTCGGGCCGTGCGGTCGGACCGCACTGGGCCTGCTGCAGACCCTGGCGCGGGCGCACCCGCACCACGACAAGCTGCTGGCCACCAGCCTGCACCAGCTGCACAAGCTGCCCTCCGCCAGTCTCGACGGTGAGTAGCTACGTGCTGTGCGACAGCTCGGGCCGTGCGGTCGGACCGCACTGGGCCTGCTGCAGACCCTGGCGCGGGCGCACCCGCACCACGACAAGCTGCTGGCCACCAGCCTGCACCAGCTGCACAAGCTGCCCTCCGCCAGTCTCGACGGTGAGTAGCTACGTGCTGTGCGACAGCTCGGGCCGTGCGGTCGGACCGCACTGGGCCTGCTGCAGACCCTGGCGCGGGCGCACCCGCACCACGACAAGCTGCTGGCCACCAGCCTGCACCAGCTGCACAAGCTGCCCTCCGCCAGTCTCGACGGTGAGTAGCTACGTGCTGTGCGACAGCTCGGGCCGTGCGGTCGGACCGCACTGGGCCTGCTGCAGACCCTGGCGCGGGCGCACCCGCACCACGACAAGCTGCTGGCCACCAGCCTGCACCAGCTGCACAAGCTGCCCTCCGCCAGTCTCGACGGTGAGTAGCTACGTGCTGTGCGACAGCTCGGGCCGTGCGGTCGGACCGCACTGGGCCTGCTGCAGACCCTGGCGCGGGCGCACCCGCACCACGACAAGCTGCTGGCCACCAGCCTGCACCCGCTGCACACGGTGCCCTCCGCCAGTCTCGACGGTGAGTAGCTACGTGCTGTGCGACAGCTCGGGCCGTGCGGTCGGACCGCACTGGGCCTGCTGCAGACCCTGGCGCGGGTGCACCCGCACCACGACAAGCTGCTGGCCACCAGCCTGCACCAGCTGCACAAGCTGCCCTCCGCCAGTCTCGACGGTGAGTAGCTACGTGCTGTGCGACAGCTCGGGCCGTGCGGTCGGACCGCACTGGGCCTGCTGCAGACCCTGGCGCGGGCGCACCCGCACCACGACAAGCTGCTGGCCACCAGCCTGCACCAGCTGCACAAGCTGCCCTCCGCCAGTCTCGACGGTGAGTAGCTACGTGCTGTGCGACAGCTCGGGCCGTGCGGTCGGACCGCACTGGGCCTGCTGCAGACCCTGGCGCGGGCGCACCCGCACCACGACAAGCTGCTGGCCACCAGCCTGCACCAGCTGCACAAGCTGCCCTCCGCCAGTCTCGACGGTGAGTAGCTACGTGCTGTGCGACAGCTCGGGCCGTGCGGTCGGACCGCACTGGGCCTGCTGCAGACCCTGGCGCGGGCGCACCCGCACCACGACAAGCTGCTGGCCACCAGCCTGCACCAGCTGCACAAGCTGCCCTCCGCCAGTCTCGACGGTGAGTAGCTACGTGCTGTGCGACAGCTCGGGCCGTGCGGTCGGACCGCACTGGGCCTGCTGCAGACCCTGGCGCGGGCGCACCGCCGTTTATTTCGAGTTTTCAAGAGAAACTCGAAGTTTTTTAGGTTGTCGCCTTCTACGACACTTTTCGGATAAGTTGTCACACTTTTATTATTTTCCGTCACCACACGGAAAAAGTTACTTAGTTACATATTTTTTAACTCGTTCATTAACATTGAACTCATTAACCCCACAGACATGCGCAAACTGCTCCCCGCGGACGCGGGATCACTATCCCCAGTGGAGACCCGCGCCCGCGCCCTGTGCGTAGTGGGGTCACGCGCCCGCACTCGCCGCCAGGAGCTCGTCCGCGTGACCCACGCACTGTCCGCCGCCCTACACCTGGTGTGGGCTCACGCACGTCTCACCCTCCGCCCCACAGCCCCTAGCCACAATGGGAGTCTGGACCTCAGCGCGTGGCAACACCATAACGGGGACCTACCCGACCTGAGGAAAGATCTCATCGCTGTGTTTAATGATCGGTTTACTGAACAGCTGTTGGAAACTGCCAAAGTGAGTGTTTTTGTTATTGATGCTGTGGTGTTGGTGTTATGTCTTCTATTACAGTGCTCGCAATATAACTTTGCGTGCGGCCTAAATCGGAACTAATATGTTGTATTCAATTGTCTTAGAACAATAAATGATACAAACACTTTTGTACTTTGTACTTTTGTAACACACTAAAGTAAACAATTAGATATTTAAAACCAGAGAAATAAAATTTAATAGTCAAAGCAGTTACTATTTTATGTTGGGATGATTAAAAATAAATAAAAACTATAAAATAAGAACCGACGCAATTTTTAGCACTCTTTTACCATTCTTCATTTAATAAGCTTGGTTAGATAATTTATTTTAACTATACAATAGTACCAATTAAGATTTATCGTGCGAGCACTCTAATGTTATGAATGTGAATGTTTGGATGTTATTGCATTGCAAATTCCATCAGCTATTTGAGTGTGATAGACACTCAAATAGCTGATGGAATTTGCTTATAATTTGATATAGGTATAAATATAAAAAAGAACACAGGCCATATTTTATCTATGGAGTAGGTGGATAGTAGACCCAAGAAAGGCTGGATGGAATGCGTGAAATATTTGGAGGAGAATCCATACTAATATTATAAATGCGAAAGTAACACTGTCTGTTTGTTTGTCTGTCTATCTGTCTGTATGTTATACGCTTTGACGCCTAAACCACTGACCCGAATTTGATGAAATTTGGTATAGGGGTAGATTAGACCTTTAAGAAAGGACGTATACTATATATATATATATGTTTGGTCGCGATAACCGACATCCACACGGGCGTAACCGCGGGCAAAAGCTAGAAACATACAATTTGAACTAGTGCAGGCTGGATGCAAAACTCCACACGGTCGCAAGCTGGTTAACAATAAATTAACACTGAATGTCAAAATTGTAACTCACATTTGTATACATTCCAGAACGAACCCAGCTCACATCGAAGCTTCCTAGAGATCCTCGTGAAGGACATCAAAAGTCTGATCCAGTTCGCGCCGCTATGACCGGCGACCGGCGACCGGCGACCGTCTACTGATTATGTTATTATTACTTGTTCGTTACTATGTTACGTCATCATTGGAAACACTTACTATAAAATAAAATTAATTTTGTAAGAAAACGTCGTATCTTTTTTTTTATAAACGACACGTCGACTTCGACGGTAAGCTAAAGGCAAAGTCTCGGAAAGAGGGTCACCATCGCAAACATGTACCATGTTAACAGTGGTGGTACTCAGCTTGACGGCCTCATCAGATGCCTTTTCATGCCTCGCTTAAAGGACCCGGGATTGTAGGGAGAAAGAAACACGTGAGCTGGCAGTGAGTTCCAGGTCTTAGTGGTGCGGCGTAGGAATGAGTCACTGAAACGCTTGGTTCTAGAATTGTTTGCACCTGAAATCCATAGGATCTGTTCTTAACCCTAGCTGCTTATCATCTAGCGAAGTAGAGGTCATTGGAAGTTGGAAAGACTGAATATTTAAAAAATGCAGGTACACAGGATAGTGGGGTTTTCCTGGAGGATTATTCCCGTTGGCCACCACATAGTTGGCCACCACTGGTGGACATTGGGAAATTTTATCACTTTTTATCCCAATGGCCACCAGTGGTGGTCAGCGGGAATAAAATATTGGTCCCGTTGGCCCCCACATAGTTGGCCACCACTGGTGGACACTGGGAAATTTTGTTACCTTATGTCCTCAAGGCCACCACCAAGCACAAATAATACAACTATACTCCATTTGTTTAGGTACTTAAAAAAAGTTAAACAAGAAATATGGCGGATTTCAGAGATTGTCAACCTTCAATGAACAAGAAAGGGTAATTATCATGACGATTAAAAAATTGGGTTGTTTTTTATCGTAATACGTATTTACCACGCAATCCGTATATTGCAGCAATTTGTGTAACATTTTTTTAAATTTACGTACATTTATACTGTTGATGATGGCACTTGGTGGAATTCATTGATACACATATTAAGAACACTTGTAGTTATTCCACAGTATTTAGTATTTTTTTTTTTTTTTTTAGGCTTAAAGGCTTACATTTACCAAATGTTATTTACATATTGAGAACACTTATACTTTGCCACAGTATTTATTCACATCCAAGCCCTTTGGTAAATGTAAACGTTTGAGAATGCAGTAAGGCGAAACCGGTCAGGTTCAATATAATAAACCAAGTGCCATCAATCAACAGTATAAATAGTATTTAGTACAATATAATACAAGCATAGGCTATATGACTATTTTTTTTTTACTTTCGAAAAATGACCACTTTCTTATAATGAACTGTAAAAGTAAAATTTTCGTACTACAAATAGTTTTCAAGATATTTGATTTTGAAAAATTCAATTTGTTGCACCGACCGCCCGAAAACGCTCCATACAAAATCCCACGAAATTGTGACGTCACGTTTCGGTAGCGCGTAGTGCAAATGTATGGAGTGCAAGAGAATATCGCATTTATCTCGGTCTACGTTGCGTTTACACGTATATAGTTCATAATCAAAGTTATTTAAAATTTAATAAGGAATCTAAAAAGTTATATATTTGAATTGAATTAGATTGTTTATATTGTACATAAAAGTAATGAAAAATCATAGTTTCAGTTTAGATATGCAATATTTTATTTTGCAAGGCAAATTTTTTAAGAACAAGCTATCGTATTAAGCAGTATTGGGAAGAATCGACGACTTAGTCAAATAGCCCATTCTTACAATGTGTATGCAGTAGGTACACACCACAGAAATATTATTAGGCCATGTGAGCGGGCAACACGTGCCAAATTAAAAGACAATTTCTGTCCTATGCGACAGGAACTTTCGAACGTTTACTCAGTACTTTTAAGACTAGCTTGTAATAACATCGTTGAAAATAACGCCAATGTGCCATTTTGTGCTATTTATAACATAACTGTAGAATAAAGATGGAGAAATAATTTTGAAAAATAGAGGTATTTATTATCTCTCGTGATTATTATTTACGAACTTCATAATAATGGTATTTAAAATAAGAGCAAGGCCCAGTGTATGAGCTCACTTCCACTTCCGTGTATAAAATTGCTGCAATAGACAAAATATACTGAATTTTTTGTTGGTGGCTACAATTTCGCGCAAATGTAATTCGTGAAACTCTATTTAATATCACCTATTTGGTCTCTTGTTTGAATTTTAAAATAAGGACTATTAAATTTTGATTATATGTATTAAATTAAATATGCAAATAGTAACCTAGTTTATTACTACAGCTACATGACAATGATGAAACTAATGACGCGTGGTAGAATGTAAGCTATACTTTCGCACTCGATACTCAAGTTTCCGTGGTGTAGCGGTTATCACATCTGCCTAACACGCAGAAGGCCCCCGGTTCGATCCCGGGCGGAAACATAGCTTTTTGTTATTTTTTTATAACCATCAAGAAAAGTAGATCGCCTGCACGTTAATTTTTCATACCTGTGATGTATTAATTTTATAGAATGTGGTTATACTGGATAAAGATGGTGAATTGCATACAATTGTAGGCAGAAATTTATCCTTACATCTTCATCAGTTTTCTCTACTATTATCAAACCTTTCAAACAAACCCGCCAGATCCATGGAAATGCTTCTGTGTGTTCTACATGTTTGTGACCTGACTGGTGTGTTCGTGTAACCCTTTAGGACCCCGTGTAATAAAAAACAAAGTAAAATTCAACTTTTATTTCATAATATCCATTAGCACACAACATAATTATTCAATCTAAGTGCCCGAAGTCAAGCACCCATCCTATCGCCATAAGACTAAGGCATTTTAGTAAAGCGTCCATGGTGTCATGGGGTACGAACGCTAAGAAAATATCTTTAGTATATCTCAAAAACTAATAGATGGCACTAGTAGTATCATTTTAAGAAAAAAAAAGTTAAAACACTTATTTCCCCATTTAGAATCGCATAAAATATTTCAGAACCTTATAACATGATAATGTAAGCATTTAGGCATATAAAACTCGTTGGTAAGTATTTCCGATGTATACTTTCAAGACAGTCGTTATAGGTGTTATAAATCGGTTTTATAAATTTGTATAGTAAAAGTTCAGGACTTATCGCGATTGGAACACTCACTTTTGCCGAAGTCCCGAATTATTCTAGAAAACTATGAGTTTACCTTCAAATGCCTATTAACTTTTTCTACCATAGATAACATTCAAAATTGGTTGTAATATTTTGGAATTCGAAGTCCTGCAATGTATTTTGCATGTCTTATAAATAAATAAATAACAATTCAGGGCCCATTTTAAGTAAAGGGCCATAAAGAACGCTTACGATAAGCAATAAAGCTGTCTCTTAGGATGGGTGTAATGACATCGGGCATAAATCTAACAAAACATTTTTAAAATATTGCTAACACATCACATACACGCTCTTAGAGCGCTCGGATTCCGGTAAGCGGAATTCAACTTGTAAATTGATTGAAAATACCTAATTAGTGTTCGCCGGCGTATCGTAGAATAGAACGAAGAATGTATGAGATTTGACGAAACGCCTGATGGTAAGCGATCACCGCCGCCCATAGACACCCGCAACACCAGAGGAGTCACAAGTGCGTTGCCTTCCTTTCAATAGAGAGTACGTTCTTTTCTTGAAGGTTTGAAGGTAGTATTGGTTCGGAAATACCGCTGGCGGCAGTTCATTCCACAGTCGTCAACGCATATCATAAATCCTATACATTCGTCATAAAATCTACGATACGATACGCCGGCAAACTAATTGCCACTTGTCTAGATGGGGCAGAGCCTCAATAGTTTATAACGATTTTACATTAAAAAAAGTGAATTTTAAGTCGTAACACTACATTATTGTAAAACATTAACATGAAAAATTGATATGAAATAAAGGTCAAAATTCAATGTAACATATTTCTTACATTTTTTATAAATTTAAAACTATTGATAATTATATTAACGGTAATATAGTATTGACGATTGATAGCTAAAATTTCTTAAGTGACATGAACCCCACAATGGGATAGAAAACCTTATGGTAGACCCAGAAGTATTTACGTGTCCCCCTTTTCTTTGAGAGGTCAAAAGTTAAACAAAAAATAAACTTTATTTTTATTACGAAAAGTGTTTTTTTTTTCTCTTCTGGCAATTTCAATATTACCGCCAAACGACTTAGCACAGGATTGAATTCGGAGATTCGACTTGGAGGAATGTGACTTGGTGTAACCACGGATATGTGGTTTTGTAAGTGTACAAGAGAAGATATAGCAGACAATAAAGGCCGAAAGTCATGTGGCACGCTGGAGTACCTGAATCAAAGTATACGAAAATATTTTGTGACAATATGGTGTTTTTCCTTTCAAATGCAGATGTCGCTTAAGACATTTTACCTATTAACCGTTGACGTATAGAGTAATTTCTATCTTAGTACCTATTCATCATGATAAATGAATATTCATAGACTCTGGCCAACGAAAGATGGCGCAAAAAGTTGGCGCCAATTTTGAAAAAACCAACAGGTTGCAATACGTACTAGACTCTGGCCATGTACCATAATAGGCTAGCTTTCATGCATGCATAATAGGAAAAAGATTCTAGTATCGACTCCGTTATTTCGGTGTATATTCAGTGTTGCAAGTTGCAACGTGTTGATTTTTTTAATTTGGCGCCATCTTTTTACGAAATCTTTCGTTGGCCAGTGTCTTATATTGTTTGTCTACATTTGGCAAAGTACAAAAGTATTAAAAATATAATTGAATTATGCTGAACATGATGGCAGCATTGTGGTATACACATGTGGGATCATCTCTTGGTTTTCTATTTAAAAGAACAAAATTGTATTCGATAGCAGTAATTCGAGTTTGGGTTAAAAACTATCGATTAATTATGTTTGACATGCTAAAATTGAAATTCTTCAATACGTAATTCCATTACTATCAAAAATTATTATTATCAGAGGATTATGTAGAAGGTTTACAACAATTTTACAAAAACAACCAGCTGAGTCTGATAGACTCTTGCTGGATTTGGCGGGAGAATATATTAATATTGACTGTACATACATCTTATAACAGCAAAGGTTTATGAAAACGGTTTACAACTATGTAACTACAGCCGAGTCTGGTAGACTCTTACTGGATTTGGCGCGAGAATATATTAATATTGACTGTACATACATCTTATAACAGCAAAGGTTTATGAAAACGGTTCACAACTATGTAACTACAGCCGAGTCTGGTAGACTCTTACTGGATTCGGCTGGAAACTAATTTAATTGCTTATAGATACATTCTATTACATACAAGGCTTATGAAAATGATATTAGACTATGCAAATCCAGTCTGAGTCTAGTAGACCCTTACAAAATTATTGTTTGTTTTATATTGGTTCAACACTGCATTCTCGTACGACACAGAATAATTTTCATCTAACAAATAAAAATCAACCGTAATTCAATGGTAAATAGAATTGAAATTGAAATGACAGTCGATTGTTTGGCTTTGTATTTATGGCTACGATAATATTGTCATTGAAATTACAATTTTATGACATTGAAAATAAGGTATATTTTTATTTGACAGATAAAATTACAATGTCGTACCGTCAGCAACGGCATATCTTCAGGTACCTTATACCAATGATGCCTCAAGTTAGTCATTAGAGTCTTCGCTGTCTGCGTCTGCGGCGCTGTCCTCGTTCTTAGGATTCTTTTCTTTCTTCTTATGTGTACGCGGTTCGAACTTGGCAACATGGACTCTTTTCCCGCCAATTTTGGTCTCTTTGCTTAGAGCGCGGGCTACTGCCTCAGGGCCGTCAAATTCTATGAATGCTGTCGCTGTAAAATAAATATATGGAGTTGAGTTTTTATGTACTAACTAGCTTTTGCCAGCGGCTCCGCCCGCGTGGATGTCGGTTATCGCGACCAAACATAGCCTATGTCCTTTCTCAAGGTCTAATCTACCCCTATACCAAATTTCATCAAAATCGGTTCAGTGGTTCAGGCGTGAAAGCGTAACATACAGACAGACAGACAGACAGACAGACAGACAGACAGACAGACAGAGTTACTTTCGCATTTATAATATTAGTATGGATGAAAAATCTGATTTCGCATGACGTAACTGCTGTGAATGCAGAAAATGTGTTGCTGTGGCGAAGTTTTGGGCGAAGTAAATTAAAAAATCTTACCACTGACTCAAAGAAGAGTAAAAACACTTAAAAAATCTAAAAACTGGCAGTGTCCAATACTTCAAAAATTTTATTATTTCATAACCTTCAATGATACAGGAACAGTTCAATGGTACAAATAAATAAGTATTAGGTAAATGTTTAATTTTAATACTACATGCTCATGCTCCCTTGGATGTCGGTTATTGCAACTTTTGCTAGTATCTCCGGTTCTACTCAACCCATCTTAATCAAACAATCGGTGGATTTTCAGCTCGATCACGACCTTCCCAATTAAAAAAACCGTAGTAAAATACGTTAAGTAGTTTTTGGTGCACAAGAAACAGACACGAAGAGTTTAGTTCTCATAGAAACTATGTATCCGTTGCGTAGTTCTAAAGATTTAAGCATACACTGGGGTGTATGCTTAAATCTTTAAAACTACGCAACGGATTTTGAAGCGGTTTTTTTAATACATAGAGTGATTCAAGAGGAAGGTTTATAGTCCCATACATGCTTAATATAGTAGATGTTGCAGCGGCGACGGGATCTGACGCCACGTGCAGGAAAAAAAGCGCGGTACGAATTTCGCCAATTTTTTTCCTGCCGCATGGTCGATCAAGGTATTTATACTACTTAGAACTAAAACCTTACCCATAGCTTTCTTCCCCTTAACCAAATGCTTGATGCTCCGGATCTTGCCGAAGCCGAGGAATGCACTGCTGATGTTCTGGTCGGTGAGTTCGGCGTACGATCGCGCCACGACCGTCGTGGCTGTTGCCGGCAGAGGCCGCCTGACGCTGATGCGGCTGCCTTCAAACTTTGTGTTGTTCTCTTCAAGAGCCTGGAAAGTGAAGGTAGACATCATAATATAATTGATTGATTAAAATATTGATTACTACATTTTAAATGTTTTATTTTTCAAGGTGTATCACTTTTGTACGTGATTGTATTGTAACTTTTTCAAATGAAGATGTACAACTGTGGTTGAATGGAACTCGTTCGAGAGGGTCTAATGGGCACTAAAGTAAAAATAAAATCCTAGATTGAGGGTCCAATTCTAACATGGAGGTCCAATGGATCATATCTATAGATGAGGTCGAATTTTGAGGGTCCAGCAGGTATGTAGCCACTTACATATTGGTATTTCTAGGCTGGCTATGTTGGTAGCCAAGGCCGGTTGGGGTCTCTTGGGCCCACCAGATTCCACCGCCACATAGGCCGATATGCCAAAACACTATACTGTTTTAGTCGGTTCGAACCCGATACTGGGTACATCATCAGCCATTTTATGGCGTGCGGAAGCCCAAGGAGGTTCCGGCACGCAAAAAAAATAGTATTTTTTTTCTGCTCTCTATTTGAAATAGACCTGGACTCAATAATCAACGAAATTTGATAAGATTCCAAATTAAATTAGATTGATTACTGTGTAATGATTTTGTGAAGTAATATTTCATGCATCACTAGATTTAGTTTACGATATGTAAATGAGTTTATTGCCAAATAATTTACAGCATTGTGCGTTTCACTGTGGCCCCACACTAGGTAAGCCTGTCCTGTGGGTGCCAGATACAACTTAAACCTAAAGGTATTATACACATACAGCTCGGGCGACATTTTTTTTTCCGGCATACCTATTTTACATAAGAAGCTAGCTAGTTACACACTTCAAGAGGATAATTACTTTAAATTAAAAAGTAATAATTTTTAACATAATATTTTTAAACATGATTACCAGATCAGCAGCTCCGTCACTATTGAAGGTAATAGTTGTTGTGAATACTGGCTTAGACTCCTCAGTAGGGTACACCTCTGCAATGCTACAACAAAAAAATTACATTAATCTTTTAAATTTATTACTACCATATTCCTCTATTCAACAAACATGCCATTAAAAAGTACCTGATGGCAACTAGTTACACATCCAAGTCTCTTTATTATTTTTTTCGTGCGGAAATCCTCTCGGATACCCCCCTGCTGTCACATCCAAGTCTACATATGCAAATCTCTTCCTTTTGAATGAATTTTACAGCATTAAGTATGCTAACTACACAAATCGAATACATAGGGAAAAATTAATCTTCTCGGACGGAACTCGAAACCATGATCTTTCCTTTATAGGGACCTTGCCTTGCCCAACTAGGTTACTGAGATTCGGCAGCCTCATCAAGGTATTCCTCCTCTTCCTTTTGATTTAGTTTACACATCTTTTATGTGTGTGACTGCTGTCTGACTCTTCCAATCCCAAGTGAGCATTGGCATAGAGACAATATTCAAATTCAAAGTATTTATTCAAAATTGTGTAGCACTACTACAGCTTTTTGACATCAAATTCTGATTAAAACTAAGTTTACCATACCATAAGTTTGAACTAGCACATAGGCTGTTTGTAGACAGGCTTTTCATGCCGATACTTTGTTCCTGTAGGTCATGTGACCAATATCAGTATTCCATGAGCTATAACTAATAGTATAAATTTTAAAAAAAACAAGTCTTACCCAATTTTCTTGATCAATCCATACTTTATAAAGTGATCCGTTAACAACTTCTTATAATTCAACATGATTGTTATCGGTAGGTTCTCTACAATAATCGTCGTATCTAGAACTTCATCGTTCAAGTCTCCTTTTTTGTCTTTGTTCCATTTTCGTTTTTTCCATTTCACTTTCTCTTTAACTTCTTCTGAATTCTCCGTCTCTTCTTTATTGGAACCTTTTGGCCTTTTGTTCTTATTGAACTTGTGTTTCAATTTTTTCTTCTTATCTTTGTCAACTACTGCCATTTCGTCAAGCAAATTAGTCAATGTGTGGGCATTGTCACCGATACTTAAGTTTTCCAAGTCTTCCACAATGTCCGGTTTAGGTTCCTTTTTACGTGATTTTGAAACCGGTTCATCGTCACCATCACCACTTTCAATTTTATCTGTGGAAGTGGCTTTAACCTGCTTCTTCTTCTTGAACTTTTTCTTTATTTTTGTTTCTTTTGCCACCTCATTGCTGTTGTTCTCAGTTTCAATAGTCTCTAATTTAGTCTCAGACTTCTTTTTCTTTATTTTTTTTATTTTCTTTTTCTTTTCAACACCTGAGCTGTCAGCATTAGACACACTTGAACCAACTGTAGGCGCAGATGCCTTTTTAATTTTAGAATGCTTAGTAGCATTTGTTTCTACTGCATTAACTGTAGAGGTATCTTCAACATCCATTTTCTGCTTATTCACATCAGCTGCTGTGTTTTCTTTTTCTGCTTGCTGATTTTTTTTTCGCTTTTTGATTATCAGTCTTTTATCTTTATGGTGCGATTTAGCATTTTCAGTATTTTTGTTTATATTAATAGGATCATCAGATTTTGTTCTCTTGATTACAACTTCTTCATTATCATCTAACATGAAACTTACAGATTTGTTCCTCTTCTTAGATTTCCCGCTTGATACAGTAGATCTAGGACTCTCTTCTGGTTGATCACTAATAGAATGGTTCTTCATGATAGATTTTACTCTTCCCTCCTGGCTTTGACTGCTTCTATTCGTGTTAGATACGGTGTTAGGGCTGCTAAGTTGAGCCCGAGCACCCGCATTAGAGTTTAAACTCGATGCATCTATGTTAATTTGGGATATGTCTAAGGGTTCTTGTTTGTTGTTTTTCTTAGTTTTAGGCACCGAATGCTCAGCTTTAGGAGTCCCTAATTTATTCCTTGTGTTATCTTTATTCGATACAGCATCATCAGTTTTATATTTTTCGAGAATCTTACTAGTTTCAGCGGCAGTTTTGTAAAAACCAGCAAAATCGAAAGGCTTATTAAATTGAAGAAAATCGTAACTGTTACCAACTTTTTGCTTTGGAGCGCCAGTCGGCTTTAGTTGAGCAGATTTCGCCTTCATTTTCAGCACTGTCTATAATTTATATTTGTATCATTCGATCAAAACACATGTTTATATTGCAGCCCGTGTCGTGTATCGGGATTTTGAGGTTATGTTTTGTTGTAAAATTGCTGTTGACAAGACACAAGACTTCACATGTGACATGACGTGACGTAATGACATCAGGAATAACATTTTTTAAAGATTTTTAAATAAAAATGATGAAAACCATGAAATAATCATTTTAGAAAGATTTTGATTACAATAATACTTCACTTAAATTACTTATTTATGTAATTAATCTTCTTCCTAAGTTATTCCTATTTAAAAAGAAAAATATCTAGTCATGGGAAAAATCTATAGTCGTTTTTGAGATGGCAACATCTGTAACCAAACTTTTTTTAATTTATTTAATGGCGGATGCGCTTGCGTGATGCCGGTTTCGTGTTATTATTGCATATAGTTTGGCGTCTTTTTCTGTGAAATTGTGGTTTCATTGATTTTACCAGTTAACAGTAATTTGGTGAGTAAAACATATATCTCTTTTCTGAAACAATTGGTGTAACATATCTTTTGGGATTGTAACAAGTTACATGGGGTAACGCTACGCGTTCGTGAATTTTCCGCTTGCAAAAAGGCGTGCTTCATGGCGCGTATGGCTTGTTATGATGTATTTACCGTTATCTGTGATGTTACACATAGTTAAAATTAGCTCGTCTGCTATAAGTAATGTATATTTTGGAAGATTCTACGTAATGTAGTGTTTCGTAGGATAGAAACATTGCCCTTGATATCTGTGAATAGGCGCCAAGTGCTGTAGATAAGTTTTAACAAAAAATAGATGGCGGGAAACGCAGTAGCTGAGAGAGCGTGACGAATCGAACGCCTGATCGATCTAGTACGTCTTGTTAAATTTCGTGTACGTTTCAGCCGTGATATTACAATGGTGGCCCAAAAGAAAGGTCGCGGTGCTAAAAACCAAGCGGCAAAGGCAAAAGCCGCTACCCCAGCGGTGGAAGAGCCCGCTCCCGAGATGGAGACTTCGGAGCCGGTAGAGGCTGCAGAAGATAATAACGGCGATACTGAACAAGCTGAACTTGTCGATGACGGCGCAGGCGCTGAGGCCGGCGACTCTGAGCAACAGGAAGGTGAACAGAGCCAAGAGGGCGCTGAAGGCGGCGACGCCGCGGCCGCCGAGAAGGAGGCGAAGGTGGAATCTGGTAAAATTCTGGTTGAGAACCTGCCTACGAGCTACCTGTTCGACTACCAGGAGAAGCTCAAGGAGTTGTTCTCAAAGCACGGAGAAGTCATCAATGTCAAGTGAGTACACATCTGATCATCACCCCATTACTGTAACAA
The DNA here is from genome assembly GCA_914829495.1 of Eilema sororculum. Lineage (NCBI taxonomy): Eukaryota > Metazoa > Arthropoda > Insecta > Lepidoptera > Erebidae > Eilema > Eilema sororculum. The sequence continues at coordinate 27,390,403 of OU618534.1, forward strand.
TATTTGCCAACATTCAAATGTCAGTCCATGTACTGTCATACTTACAAACGAATCTTTATATGTACTTGTTCAAGTTTATTAGCCTAATATTATTATAATTGTGTAGTGCATTCTCGAGGAACTGCAAACAGCACTCAGAATGCCGACACAGCCTGAAACTGTACGGAGTATTAATGAGACACATTTTCTTTCTTTTTAGACGTGGTCCAATCATTGTAACAGAACTGACCACAACTCCGACATTATCGGCAATTGTCGAATTCAAAAACAAAGAGTCTCTGGAAAAGGTAAACAAAAGTTTATTCACATTTTTTATTTATAATGAAAAGTCATTTTTGTAGTTTTAGAATTTAATTAGCCTTGCTTCGAAATGAGGCTCTATGGCTAAGTAAATATATTATTTTTTTCCAAATTACATTTCTGAAATGTTGCCACTTTCCTCATATGCAGAATGAGTGACAATTTGAATGTTTAAACAGGCTGGTCTTCTACTGCTATCGCATATGTTTGGCAGCTTTTTGTGTTAAATGCATACTTAACTCTAAAATTATTCAAATGTAATAATCTGCTATGTAGTAGATCAGCTAATTAATATACCTGTGATAATTTGTGTACTTGCAGCAGGGGTAAGTGTAAGAGAACCTGTACAATGGCCTTCAAATTCATCCTCTGATATTAGCAAATATGTGCATAACTCTACTTGTATATAAAACAGATACATAGTCCTTTAAAAATGCTATATATTATGCTCAAGATATAGTATAGTTGTAACTTACATGAATTATTTTATTGTTTGAATATAGTTCTTTTTTGTACAGAGTATGTAGTATGTGTATTGCCAATTAATTGCCAAAGAATGGTAAACAAGGCAGATACATAAACTTTTCCCCATAATTGATATATAAAACATGCCTTTCTTTTAAAACTGGCAACTTTACAACCCTTTCAAGACCAAAGGATCATAATTATTATAAAAATGCTTTAAATTAGCACTTTTTTGGGTCAAAAATGTAACTGAAATACCAGTAGCAATATCCTCCCTTTTATCTTCCGATCTGCCAGTGATAATTCTATACCTAGAATAAAAATCTATGTATAAACAGGATGATTCATTCATGTATTGCATTCATAAAAGATTTTTAAGTTTTTCTTTGCATGAGCACAAAATAGTAATCATTATTTTTATATTTGTGTTGTATAATGATGTAAAATTTATAATTCAATTAAACTAAAATATAACATAATAACAAATAACCAACTCGACTGTGTATTACATTGGATGCGCAATTTTCGTCCACTGTAAAAAAGAAATGCACTATTCAGTCTTTTAACGTGTTAAAAGGAGTATAACTTCATTAAAATATATTGAAGTATGCACCTGTAGAGTACAACAAAAAGGATACAAACGTATTAAATGGTCGTGGCGACAGCTATTTGTCGCCCACGATCCACGAGTAGCGATTGCATGCACAGCAGTGCAGCGGCTTTCGCGCTCGATAAAACTAATCTTACATAACAAACTATCCGGACCTTGACCAACCATATCATTAATAGATTACGCGATATAATTACATGAATTGAACCACCCTGTATATACATACATTATCATCTGCTATAACAAGAGAGGTCATTGACATTGGTTAAAGAAAACTTGTAATTATCGTAGTTTTTTTTTATCGCAATAGCAACAAAGCAAGCGTAACTGTGGGGAAGAACTCGAGGTGTTCGACACTTATAGAATTTTTTTGCCCGATTTATAAATTTATACAGACGCACGCACGCAATCGTTATGTGATAGTGATGTTTTTTTCAATATCGTCATAGTAAAAGAATGATAAGATGCAATTTGTTGCGAAAATAAATAAATACTAGGATTTCGTAATGTCTTCTCAAATTTTGACATGGAAAGATCCCCCCAATTTATTTGGACCTCATGTTATCATGCATGATATACAGATTCCTTCAGGATCTATTGGGTTCACGTTTGCATTCAAAGGTTTTCACATACCTAACACAACCGGTAATCTGAAATCTCTTATTACTAAATTTCTTAGGTACAGGTAGAGCCCAAAAATTACACCCTGTATATGTGCAAATATTATTTTTATGTATAAAAAATTAACTTTGTAGAAACTAATTAACTTTAAATACTTTCTCAATTCGTGTTTAGGTATACAAGTTACTGTTTAGTCAAAAGTTGATCTCAGTCTAATTCTCAAGAAAAAAACATGACATATTTATACTAACGAATAAATTTATAGTCGTTTATTTTGTTTAGACTACGTTGAAGAGCCATCCTTCTATTAGATTAATGATATTTTCGGCCGTATATCATACAGATATTCGTACATGCTCTCATTTATGCCATTAAAATAAACTATTTCCACTACGTTATGTAAATTATCATCTATTTCGACGCTATCTTATATCATATAATTCGTACGAATTTACATATTTATAGTCCAGAAACAACAATAATTTAAAATATTTTTTAAGAACTGTGTATAATTAAATTTCAAAATTGCCGTACGAATATAACAAAATGGCGTCGCGTCCTTTTTTTGGAGCAGAAATGCCCACGGGTGTCGTGTCGCCGGCCATTGGGGGAGTTTATGTCGGACTCGAACCGCACATCATCTCGGGTCTCATGGGTGTAAGATGGCACCATAAGGGTCGGCGCAGACAAAGGAGTGCAGTGGAGAGGGTTGTATTAGGCACGCGAAAATCAACTTTATAGTTGTTGAAATAATGTGCATATTTGCTTGAATCTGACAAAAATGCTCAAGCTCCTCTTAAGGTACGCGGGAAGCCAATCACGATATCAATCATACAGATCCGTGAGAAAAAGTCCGAGACCGCGCGCAAATTATTCCAATCTGCTGGCTGAGCCTGGACCATCTAAAGCTTAGAGATGGTCCCCTAACCCCCCTAGTGTCTCGTTTCCTACTAAGGTTTATTATAATGGCATCCTTGAGAGTAGTTGTAGCGTTCTACGTGTGTGACTGTATGGTCTGCGCAGGCGTTGTCGGAGGAGGGCAAAGTCCTGGACGGCAGTACGATCACCGTGTCGGTGGAGTCGCGGGCGGAGACTGCCGTGCTGGTCGGCGTGCCGTACGAGGCGACTACGGACTACGTCAAACTGCTATTCACACAGTGCGGGGAAGTCACTCATATACATGAGTTCAGCAAGACTAAGTACAAAATATGTGAGTATACATGCCTTTTTTTATTATAATATTATTTGTGAATACAGGTACAGACGATTTACAGATTTAAGAGTATGATTATCCTAAAATTCTACCCAGTGGGCATGAAAATTTTCTATAATATACAGTAAAAATCAATTATCATGTATGACAGTCAATTATATTTTGCATATATTTCTGCAAATTTTCTGCACGAAATTAGTTGCACAAAAAAAAGGCACTTACACATTTACGAGGCAGTGGACAGCCTTAAAGTAGACTACATACTACGACTAGACGTTATTCATAAAATATGGAAGTTAATTACCAAGCGGAACATGTTTTATTCGGCTTTTTAAAGCTGTTTTTTAACCTTACATCGCGACCTTGACCTTGGCAGTGACATCGTTGAAGGCGAGGACGCGCCTTATATTTGTTCGAACTTGCTTGTGTGAGGTTAACCCACACATTAATTGCTATTACCCCTGCCCAGCAAGGGCAATTATCCACAAAAACAACCTCATTCTTTTTGTACTAAACCCGAAATTAATTCATAGTTTTCCATTCGGTGACTTTTTTCTTGCCACACGTGTTTCCTTCTTCACACAGTCCCGTTTCCTTGAAGCGGACCGTGGAAAAGCTACCGATGAGGTCATCAAGCTGAGGGCTGCTATTGTAATATTGTAATAGTAACCCTTTTCATGAGACTGCCTTCAGCTTACCATCAGACGAGGCCAAGTCATATTGACATGTCCTATATCAATTAAAAAAATATATGAAAGACTAGTCGGTGCTGAAAACGCCTACCTGGACGCGGGGGGTGGTGGCTGCGACTGTGGTGCACCTCTACAATCGATGGACCACCTCTTGTCGTGCCCACTGTGCCCCTACACCTGCACGATTGCCGACCTGAATGAAGCTACGGAAGATGCGGTCAAAGTCGCTGAGTTTTGGGCTGGGCGTATCTAAATATTTAAATTGTTGCCACTGACACGAAGAAGAAGAAGAAGAAGCTGTTGAAAACGCTAAGAAAGAAGGTCAAGTCATGAGAAAAGTAAAAGAGCGGGTCCGTCACGCCGGTTGTGTAAGTTGGCCCAAGATGCGCCAATATTATTCTCAGAACGATAAGTTTACTCAAACTTCAGTTCAATGTTCTGATAATAGCACATTGGTTCACGTTGGCCCAATGCGTAGCCAACATTACTACAATACGACACGTTGATATTGCCCTCGGCGGTATCGCTTACTCACAGCGCGTGTCATTTCATTCCACACTTGTTCGCGGTAACTGGTTTCAATGACCCACGTGTGTCGGCCAAGTACTATTAAAAGGTACGGTCACGGTATTTTTCGTACCTTTGCCGCCTTTAGCCAGTGGTAATATCACTCTAATTCTATTTAATATTCAATTTTGAAATAAGATTAATTGATGATGATATGATACTAGCTTTTGCTCGCGGTTCCGCCCGCGTGAATGTCAGTTATCGCTACCAAACATACCTTTCTCAAGGTTTACTCTACCCCTATACCAAGTTCATCAAATTCAGTTCAGTGGTTTAGGCGTGAAAGCGTAACACACAGAGTACTATCGCATTTAAAATACTTGTATGGATTGGGCACCTTACCCCGAGCCGATATGAGATCTGAAACGGCGTGCGGTTTTAATCTAATTGATATCGACGTATTACCCCCGCTGTTCGGCGGGGGATGTCCATTGGGATTACTACAGCACGAAAAAAAAAGGGTTCTTCATAATGGATTGGGTTGGTAATGCTTGCATTGCAAACGTTTATAGGTTATGGTGGCCGACTCCTATCAGGTGAACTCTATAATTAGTTTGCCTACCTAGTATACCGTTTTTGTATCATGCGAAAAATCCCCACGGATTTCACCCCCAACCGGGGCCGGTGGAGGTGATTATGTCGGACTCGAACCGACTAAAACGCACACCGTCTTTGGGTCTTTGGTTGCCGGAGGTGAGAATGCAGGGAACATATCTCTTGCACCCAGGCAGACATTAATTTATACCGTTGGACGCCGCTGATCACCTGTTATAATTCATTATAACATTATACAATATCGTATGATGCAAGTTGTCGTCGACGCGCGCCGTACGCAAGGGGATAAAAAGGTCACAGAGTTCAACTGTGTAGCTTAAATCTTTCTCTATTGAACCATTAGGAGGGGTGAAACGAGTTTTTGCTCAGTCTACATTGTTGGCAGTGATAATCGATATACTTACACTGGAACACTTGTTAACCGACTTTAAAAAAGAATGAGTTTCGTTTGGAAAACTAAAAAAACTGTCCTTACTAAATAAGACTCAATTCTAAGGATGTACTAGTGTCTATCTAGTAAGTAAACAATAGGGCATTCTCGTAACGAGGATCCTTTATTATTTCTAACGGGGTCGCCACAGGTGACCGTGCAGTTCATAAGGAAGGACAAATCCTTCTTTATGGACCATTAGCTTTGGCCCGCGGCTCCGCCCGCATGGATATCGGTTATCGCGACCAAACAAAGCCTATGTCCATTCTCAGCCTCCGTGGCGTGGCGGTAGTGCATGCGACTGCCACGCAGGAGGCGCGGGTTCGATTCCCGCTCAGTGCAAATATTTGTGTGCATGAATATGGCTATTTGCATTGGTCTGGGTGTTTCTATGTATAATATGTATGTATTTACAAAGAAAAAGGTATATAAGTATGTTTATCCGCATTCTAGATTTCATAACACAAGCTATAAAAGCTTACCATGGGTCTCGATAGCGTTGTGTGGAATGTTGTGGAATATTTATTATTATTTATTATTTATTATAGTCTAATCTAACCCCTATACCAAATTTCATCAAAATCGGTTTAGTGGTTTGGGCGTGAAAGCGTAACATACAGACAGAGTTACTTTCGCATTTATAATGTTAGTATGGATTCCTTTCCCCATTTGCCCTGGTCTTACTTCCCTTTGAGGAGGGAACGGGGGCCAGAGAAAATTATCAGACTCTTAAATTGACAAAAACTAATCGGCAAACAAAGTGATAGAATGGTTTCAGTTGACATTTTAGAAAATTACTTTCGTAAGAGGATCTAATAACAGCAAAACAAGATACCACGTGTCTAATTACGAAACAGTATCAAAAAAAGTCTTGTACTACTTGCTCTGTGTAAATAAAATCCACGTTACGCAATACATAGGCATAGGGCACGGTTGCATACGGATGGGGAGCGATTAGGGTTGTCACAAGCTTTAAAGAAAAATTTAAACCAAATCAATCGCTATAGAATTCTTCCTTTTTTGACAATGAGGGTGATATTCGCGTAAACTTCTGAGAGTATCCAAAAAATGTGAATCTTTTAAATAGAATATCTCTACCGATACATAAAAAAATCTGGAAAAGTGAGAACCTGGGCTTGCTAAAGCAAAACAACAGTGGTGCCACCGCCACTGCAAAAAAACGGCATTAAATAATAGACTTTAAAGCGATGTAGTATCGCTGTAAAGTTCAAAATTAAATGACTTTTAACCTAACGAAACCACTGTTTTCATTTCTATCAAATAAAGTCTTAAAATGTATGTCATTTTTTACAGTAACTATGGGACCACAGTGGTTTAGCTTTAGTAGAATCGAGGGCCTTTAGTCGCATTATGTCCAATATCTTAACAACAAATAGGTGCGCTTGATAATAAAGAGTATTTCTCCATTTTCGATGTTTCAACACGGTCACATAGAGTAATATGGGTGTAATTGATACCAATATATAGCTGATCGAAATAATAACTAGAAAATATTATCTCAAAATGAAACTAATGAATTCTTTTTGAGACTAGGGTAATCAGTACCGGAGTACTGATCTAAATATTTTGTAATTAGATAATAGTTTTGATACAAGTGACAACCCTAGCTGGAATACAAGAGGGTTGCTCCCCTACCATTCTGTGTAGTATAATGCGTTCTCTGTCCACTTTATTGGCTCTGTACCGCGCGGTCGATGACGTACTTTGTGCTCTAGAATTGCTATCGACACGGTCTCTATTGATTTAAAAATTGCTACAGTAGGCCGTAGGCTGGCTGGTGTGGCCGTAAGCGTACGTGTATGTATATGCAAATTAGTATCGTCAGCTGAATAAGCCCTGGCTTACTAATGGGACTTTGTAGCTATAATTGTGGGGACGTATTCGACGGAAAACATTAACGATTTATTGTTATTGAGTGCGAAAGTATCGAATGATGATTTTTTATAATTCGTGTTTATATATATTTTTTTATAACACTAGTTGTATTGGATCCCGTTGACGATAAAATAGGACAACCATGTCTCTTCTCGTGGGTGTCGTAGAAGACGACTAAGGGATAGGGCTGATCTCCATCCGACAGTAAACAGTAACATCTACTTGAGGTTAACATAATAAGCGCGGAGAGGGCCCGTAGTGAAAATAAACTGAAGCGTCGGGTATAGGTTCTTTTTTGTCGTGCGAAATATCCCCACGGATACCACCCCCAACCGGAGCCGGTGGAAGTGGTTATGTCGGACTCGAACCGACTAAAACGCACGCCGTCTTTGGGTCTTTGGTTGCCGGAGGTGAGAATGCAGGGAATATCTCACGCACCCTGGCAGACCCAGGACAATCTCTTTCGAGATGGCCCCCTTTGGGTGTCGGGTATAGGTTGGAATAAATAGCGATCTGTTAAACTATACGTAATTACATACCTAGGGAAAGGCATGTCTTTGCCACCTATAGAATCATTTATGATTTGAAACGTACATGTAATGTGATACACGAAATCTTAAGTCACGCGGTAAAAGTGCCGTGACATTCGAATACTATGCTTAGACACGCAACTTTGTATGTAATGCTAAATGTGTGAAATTAATTATTATCATTGAATTCGCTTTTGATGCTAACAACACCAAACGAATAATGGCTAGCGAACGCAAATGGTCGCTGTTTAGAAAATGAATAAGATTTGTCAATAAAGATCCCTTTCCGGATAGTATTCTGTAATTCTTCCAATCCTACTAATATTATAAATGTGAAAGTAACTCTGTCTGTCTGTCTGTATGTTAGCTTTCACGCCTAAACCACTGAACCGATTTTGACGAAATTTGGTATAGAGGTAGATCATACCATGAGAAAGGACATAGGCTATGTTTGGTCGCGATAACCGACATCCTCGCGGGCGGAACCGCGGGCAAAAGCTAGTGCTAAATATTAAGATGCATTTGCCGCGTAATTATGGGACTTTGTAGCTATAAGTGCGGGATAGGACAAAAATTAAGCTGTTTCAAATAAGTGCATTTAAATTGCAGCCATTTTGTAATCCAATACTATTCACATAAGTTCGGAAGTTAATGCAACAGTCAAGATAGATAGTTTTAATAGGGAAGCACAAGGTATTGATTTTTCACAGCTTAGTTGAATAGAGGTCAATATACGCGAACTTATAGGATAGCTTCGGATGAGACTGTGTTTAACGCTAAAATGAAGAAGATACAGGTCAATATAAGTGCATTTGCATTGTGCTTGCTACTTTGGTGTCTGGCCCCTTACTATTCTGGTTAGCCCGTGCAGTAGTGATGTGACGTCACGCCCCCACGCTTGATATACGCAGTACCGAGAGGCGACGGCTTGCCGGCACCAATACATTATCTATGTTTGCATTCTTGATTGGTGCAGTGACCCTAACTACGTGCTCTGTGTAGTAGTAGTGTACTGACACTTACGCAAAACGTTGCAAATCTTTTTTTATCCGCATTCTAGATTCCATAACACAAGCTATAAAAGCTTACCATGGGTCTAGATAGCGTTGTGTAGAATGTTGTGGAAAAAAAAATATAATAGGACACGTCAGACTTCACCTCGCCTGATGGTAAGCCAAAGGCAAAGTTTCGGAAAGAGGGTCACCATCTTAAACATGTACCATGTTAACAATGGTGGCACTCAGCTTGACGGCCTTATCAGATACCTTTTCACGTCCCGCTTAAAGGAACCGGGACTGTAGGAAGGAGGAAACATGTGAGCTGGCAGGGAGTTCCTGGTCTTAATCTAAAAACAGTCTACTGAAACTCGTTAGGGATGGAGATGTCATCATCATTGCCTTAGCGTTGTTCCCAGTTCAGGTGGTTTTCACTTTGGAACTGGAGTTCCAATTACTCCTTATTCTGTTTTCGCTTTTTATGTTGTTATTTATTTTTAAATAGTTTAATAGTTTTATTGTTACGTAATAACAACAATCTGTATCATATCTCATTATAAGTGAACTGTATTGTTTTTTATGATAAATAAATATCTTTAAACCGAAACCGATATGGCCAACCATGGTACAAACCATGGTTGGCTTGGCCACTTAGGTCTTCTTGTGGTCTCGTCAAGAACTACGGCATATATCCCCATATACCCTAGAACACACTCTGTAGTTCATGTTTTTGCAGCAATATACCCTGGGGACGAAAATATACAGTACTAGCTTTTGCTCGCGCCTCCGCCCGCGTGGATGTCGGTTATCGCAACCAAACATAGCCTATGTCCTTTCTCAAGGTCTAATCTACCTCTATTCTAAATTTCATCAAAATCGGTTCAGTGGTTTAGGTGTGAAAGCGTAACATAAAGACAGACAGACAGATTCCTATGCCACACCATTAAGACCTGGAACTCCCTGCCAGCTCACGTGTTTCCTTCTTCCTACAGTCCCGGGTCCCGGGTCCTTTAAGCGGGGCGTGAAAAGGCATCTAACGAGGCCGTCAAGCTGAGTGCCACCACTATTAACATGGTACATGTTTCCGATGGCGACCCTCTTTCCGAGACTTTGCCTTTGCTTAACATCAGGCGAGGTGAAGTCAAATTGACGTGTCCTATATAAAAAAAAAGTTACTTTCGCATCTATATTATTAGTATGAAAGTATACAGTATATACTTAGGTTAATATAGTTAATAACAATTAATGTTTGTTGTGCAGTGCGGGTGACATTCCAAGACAAGGACAGCGTTGACAAAGCGCTGAAGCTGGACCGTGAGTTACGCATCAATGGCTTCCTCGTCACTGTCTCCAAGTATCGGGATGAAGATGAGCAGAAGGCTCATAACGCCGCCAACGTCAACAAGGTATAGTACACTAGCCAATATTAATGTAAAAATCAGTGTGTCTAGTGTGAAAATTTCGCCCATTCACTTGCAAATTCGCCAGTGAATGGGATGGAAACTGTCATTTATGTGGAAATAGTTTGTTTTCAAATAAATCCTTAAAACACTAATATTACTTGCCCAAACATCGGTGGTTTGGTGGTTGAGGGTCAGGGCCTTACGATAACAGGTTCTGGGTTCGAAACTTAGCCATTACACAATCGACATACACCGACGAATACTAGTGATTTAGTATACACTTTGATTTCAAAAAAGCAATAGAGTTACTTGTCTAACATATTGTAATGTTTGTACAGAATAAGCGGCAGCACCCCAACCAGCAACAGAACCGCAACAACAACGCCAACGCGAACGCGAACGCGTCCAACAACACCAACCGCTCCAACAACTTCCGCGCACGCGGCGGAGCCTTCAACGCGAGGGGCAACTTCCGAGGTACGTGCATTAGAACATCTCTGCCTATGCCGGGTGTAATACACAGTTTTGTACCTTCGAGCCAGATTCAAATGTATTTTAGCTTTTATTATCGGGTGTTAAATACACTTTTGGTCCTTCGAGCCGGATTCAAATGTATTTTAGCTATTACTAGCTTTTGCCCGCGGCTCCGCTCGCGTGGATGTCGGTTCCCGGCAATTATTCGAATTTTTCTCAACGTACAAACCTTCCCTGGACTTCACGAATAATTCAAGACCAAAATTAGCCAAATCGGTTCGTGCGTTCTGGAGTTATAGCGTCAGGAAGGAAAACCCGACTTATTTTTATATAGTAGATTACCGAGTGTTATACACAGTTTTGGTCCTTCGAATGGAATTAGCGATTCTAAAACTTGACCAATGGAAACTAAATCGTGAAACTCGAGGGCCATTATACTTCTTATTAACCAATTTAGTACCGTGATAGCTAGGAACTAAATGGTACTTGAATGTTTCCAGGAGCCCGTGGTCGCGGCGGTTTCGGCGGGCGAGGCGGCGCCTTCCCGCGCGGCGGCTTCGCGCCCGTCAACACCTACATGCCGCCGCAGGGCTTCATGGGGCGCCCGGTAACTAGCGCACATTCTCACTCTACCAGCCTAAGTGTACACATTACGTCACGCGTACACTCACGCTAGCATTCTTTGTACACACATTACGTGACGCGTACACCTACTCTAGTATTCGTTGTATATACATTCCCATACACATTACATCATGCGTACACTCACCCTTGCAACTCTCGTACACACCATACGTCACGCCTACACCCACGCCAGCATCCCTTGCACACACATATCACGCGTACACTAACATCCCTCGCACATTGCGTCACGTGTACAACCACAGCATCTCTCGTACACACATTATGTCACTCGTACACCCACATTACATCACGCGTACACCCAGTCTAGCATTCCACGTATACACATTACGCTATGTGTACACTTACTCTTGCATCTCTCGTACACACGTTACGTCACACGTACACCCATTCTAGCACCCCTTGCTCACACGTATCACGCTCACACTAACTCTAGCATCTCTTGCACATTGTGTAACATGTACATCCACAGCATCCCACGTACACGCATTATATGACGCGTACACCCACTCTAGCATCCATTACGTCTCGCGTACACCTACCTAGTCACTAAGAATACTGAGATCCAGCATGTTAAAGACTGTTTTTTATTTCTAAACCGTACAACTTACTTGAAATATTTATGGACATGGCATACTAAAAATTGTGGTTGTTGGTTTAGGTATTTCTTTGATTGAGGATTTATACCTCGAACCAATATTAATGGCGGCTAGGAAGTTCGTATGAGTTCTTCTCTCAAACTCGCCTGAACTCGTACTCGTAGGAACTTCTGAGCCCCTATTAAGTTTGGTTCGAGATATTTTAATAGGCATGCTTTTACTAAATACTATTACTATTACTTTTACTAAATAAAAAAAATGGTGTATGTGTAAAAATATGTTATACTATTTCTCTTACGATTACCGCGCCCTAAAACAATGTCTCCTGATATATTTCAAACAAGTTGTACTAACTCAACACCGCTTTTTACCTAATTGCTTGAATCATTCTCAGTGTTGGTCACATGTAGATAATTTATTATTTTCGATGTTTGTTTCACATTATAAAATACTACCTAAAAATTTGTAGATTTTTATGCACTTTTGCAGGCATGCGCACAAGTTTTAAAATTGCGTGTATATTTTGTAGATAGATGTATTTTGTGAACATTTTTCTAATATTTTTCTACTTTGTCTTACTATCTGTATCCAAAAAGAGGATGCATTTACCTATTTTTTTGAGATGAAATTCGAGTACACATTTATACCTTTTTTTTGAAGTGCAGAAATCTCCTCGGATACACTCATATTCGACTTGGACCTATTAAAAACGCACGCCGTCTAGCGTTGAAATGCCGGGGCCTGAGATTGCCTAAGACATAATTATGCAGCTTTTACACTTGTACAACTAAAGTGGCAACTACCTTTGTCCTTTCCATTATGATAGCTGCTTCTAGTTAATGTTTTAGGGCTTCGCCAAGATTATGTGTACTAAAATATCGATAAAATAACCTTAATATCTGTCTAACGGCCTATTTTATGAATTACTATCTTTTGTCCGCGGCTGCCTGCGGTAGCCTAGTGGTATGGGTAATGGACTGCTGAGACGAGGTCTCGGGTTCGATCCCAGGTTTACCATGGCACACACCAATGACTTGTCGATGCTTTTCGAAGTTATGTGTGTATTTATCGCAGGTTTATAAGTGCCCGGTTAATGGCAATAGGCTCGCCACCTGCCGCCATTGGGACCTAAACATAAACTGGCGAAATGTGGGTGCTAGCACCTCTGCCTACCCCTTCGGGGAATACAGGCATGAGTTTATGTATGTTTATGTCCGCGGCTTCGCCCGCGTGGAAGTCGGTTATCGCGATCAAACAGCCTATGTCCTTTCTCAAGGTCTAATCTACCCATTAACCAAATTTCATCAAAATCGGTTCAGTGGTTTGGGCATGATAGCGTAACATACAGACAGACAGGCAGACAGACAGGCAGACAGACAGAGTTACTTTCGCATTTATAATATTAGTATGGATGTAAATAATTTTGCCGCACAGATTTTATAATGTGAAACAGTCTATAAATTCCTAATTTAACTTCTTATTTTTTCCATTCCCAAAATTAATTTTCCGTTCTCATTTCCGAACTGTATTTTTTTGCAATAAACTAAAGCTTGTCCGTTGCATGTTACCATTTATAGAAACGAGTGCATAGAAGGATGTGCAAAGAAATGCAGTACATGAGCACAGAGTACCACTGAGAACAGATCACACACCATCTCTGCGATCTCTTTGCATTAACTTGTTAGTCCATTGAAATCTTACAATTTTTTTGGGCTTAGCGTGCATTTGTGAATGGATGCAATTTTCTTCTTTAGATATCAACAGGGGTAATTAAAAAGTTAAATCCAAGTTGACTCGGGTCTTTTGCGCCCTCAATATGATAGCCGAAATAGTCGATATTTTCTCTAAGTGGGGATGCAAAAAACTCATGATGAACCCCTTTTTTAAGATGGCAACCTTTGTTCAAGGGTTGCAACCCATAAATTATTGATTTTAACTTAAAACTGATCCCCCCTTGATATTTAAAAAAGAAAATGGCATCCTGTGACGAACGCAAGCCCAAATGTAAGTTCTCATTGGACTATATTCTGTGCATTCTTTTCAGAATTACCTGTAGTTGAACGATACATATAGATGTACACACACTACCGTAAGTTGAAGGTAAATTCTGTACATTCTGATATAGTACCGCGTCCGTACAGACAACCAAAGGAATACTTGCTTTGTACTTTACAATTATTTCTTTACAACACAGCGTTTTTAATTTTGTCTTACACAAAACTTACAGTAACCTTTTGCTTGAAGTACGCGACCAAACATAGCTTATGTCCTATCTCATGGTCTAATCTACCCCTATACCAAATTTCATCAAAATTACAGACAGACAGGCAGAGTTACTGTCGCATTTATAATATTAGTATGGATTAGCGACAATGATACAAAAAAAATCTTAGAAATCTTTTTTTTTTAGAACTTTATGCCGAATAGAATTCTTTATAAAAATACAAAAAGAATATTGAAAAAATCTTAACGCTGAAAATACATTTTCTCGTAACATGGCAAGACTTGACTTTGGGGCCGAATCCACCTCGTGCAAGACAGTATCTGATTGATCGTCATGGTCCTAGCGCTGGCTTCCCTTTGAGGATAGTAGGTCAGATGGCAGTCGCTCCTATAAAAATAAGTATACTGCAGCGAAGAACCCGTGGACACAACTTAACCCGAAACGTGGGCAAAAGTAAATTTAAAATTTTTTTTTGCGTGAAAAAGTAAGTTTATCATTTTTTATCGCGTGAACAAGTCAGTTTATGAATTTTTATCCCGATTTCCATAAAATAACAATGAGTTCACACCGCGATACTTCAAAAATAACAATATAATATTCATCAAACGCGGGCCTATTCATTATATAAAAATTACTCTTATTCACTTAAACCGTGTATGTAGCAAGTCTATCCTTTTGGTTGTTTGTATAATATATTCGATTGCTTTCATTTGTATGTATATAATTGATTTAAGTTATTTTTTAGTCATCGCTTGTATAATATTTTGTACTCGTCACGGAACATGATTAACATAGTGATTACTATTGAGTATTTCAATGTATTTCCGTGTTAATCAATATATGTATACCTACTGAAGAACTCACTTTCGACTATGTATAGTTGAGTTCCGTTGCTTTATGTACAGTCTGCAAAGGATGAAAGTATACGGGGTGATTTTATAGCCGCTTCGGATAAAAAGAATTTGGGCAGTTTCGAAAGTAAAATCATCGAAAGTAAAATTAGGGCAGCGCGAGTGTAACGCCCCTGGTGTTGCATACTTCCATAGGCCGCGGTAACCACTTTCCATCAGGTGGGCCGTGTGCTTGTTTGCCACCTAAGTGGTATAAAAAAAAATAAAAAAAAAACAAAAATTTGGAAGTAGTAAAAATTTGGCAAAAGATTTTTTTTTAATTCGTATACATTTTTCCTTTCATAACATAAACTCACGCCTGTATTCCTCGAAGGGGTAGGCAGAGGTGCTAGCACCCACATTTCGCCAGTTTATGTTTAGGTCCCAATGTAATAGGTGGCCAGCCTATTCCTTTCACCTGAACATGAATCCCATACCATAAAAAAAAAAACATTTCTTTCGCCAATTAATACTTCCAGATAATTTTGCTATCAAAACTGGGCCAAACTCTTTTTTATCCGTAACGACTATTAAATCACCCAGTATAAAATGTATATACTTATCTCCTTTGACTACTGTATATAACACAAAACGCTGTCTGTAATAATATCTAATAAATTATGTATACCTCGGGACCTATATTATCTTTTGCCTTAAATGTGCTCTATACACGCAGTATATGTTTGGGTTGTCTTTTGAAGATAGCACTGGGTGCCACTGCGGTGGACGAGTTCAAATTCACCAAGCATAGATCATTACATGACAACTCGTGCCTCGCCACCTAGGTACAAAATATGTATCCCGAGGTATAAACATGCAAAAAAATAGGAATGAAATGTTAAATTGCAATGATTTCTATCACTTAAAGGGGGTCTCATACCTAAAAACTGGTGATGGGCTTTATAAAAAAATTACAGATAGCCGTAAATACATGCTAATCTCTGATGAGACCGTTAGGATGAGTGCCACCATTATCACATGGTACCATAGACTATAAACAAACTCTATAGACATCGCAAATCAGTCTTCAAAACGGCATAAAAATGTGTACTACTATGGTGTAATTTGACGTATATGTTACCGGCAATGTGTGTAATCCGGTATTCTAAACAATGCCGAGTGTGCAGCAGGCAATGTATGAGATAGTATCAAAGAGCATTGATGGTGGTTATTAAAATACAACCACGAAGGCTAACGCTGGAGCTCCGTTTCGTCCTAACCTATATATATCCAGGTTGTGCCGCAGTTTCCACACCGAGCAATTTGACTTGGATATATTAGGTTGAAGACTATTTAGACGAAGCTAATTTCCGCAAATCCATCCACAAATATAGACCATAACCTATTTATTTCACAAATTGCCGGTTGAACAGCAGGCATTCTATATATTCACCCATATTGCCTGAGTTTGTTGCGCCGTTTCTTCTCCACCAGCGCCTTGGAAGCGGTGCACAGTGGATCGACTCCATACATGAGGTTGGACATAGAAACAAAAAATTCAAAAGTATTTATTTTATATAATCTAAATATACAGTTGTATTCCTCTATTGAAGACCTACAATATTGGTACTACAGTTTTTTTATTCGACCAATACTTTAGGTGCCAAACGACAAAACTTTTTTTTTTGTATGAAAACGAACACAAATTTGTCTGTATCTGGCGATTCCCTCCTTGTTTCGATTTGCGGTCTTCAATACTGATAAGGACTTACTTTGTGCCACACTTTCTCCAAAGACACATGGTGCCCCCAGGGTGCGCCTTCGGAGATATGACGGAATTAAAATATTTTAACTAACTACTTTACATAACGACTAATATTGTTATTATATTACAAAAATAACACAATACTTCTCAGTATTATGTTATTTGTCAACATTAGGTAGTTAAATAAAGGACAGACTTATTAGTAAGTACTTTATTATATTAGATATTAATGCCTTTATTACAATATTAAGTGTTAAAAATAATTAAATAATACCTATCATTACTTGTTACTTGACTAATCTAATTACATATGTATGTATGTACAGTTATACATATAACTGTACATACATACATATTAGGTTTATTAGGCCTATAACATTATAGGCTTAATAATTTCCAATGTAATAATCAGAGCAGAACCAATAACGTCTCTTATTAATAACGCATCTTTTTATTTTCGTAATATAACACAGTTCTAAAATCTATTAAGAAAATACAGTAGAAACAAAGTAAATTAATTTATAACAATCATAAAATATTTTACAATAGATAATGTTTTCACTGTACACTAGAATTAAATATAAATTCAAACACAGCACAAATAGAAAAACAGAAACAACTAGTAGTCACATAATTTCGTATACCTTATAGCTAATAATAATAAAACATAAAAAGGCGTACAAGTTACTATACTATATGCATATTATACATATATATATATATTATATATAAAGAATATACCAATAAATTAATGTTATTAGCTTAATACAATAGATAAACAAAAAATATTATATTTATAGTATACATTAATCAGGTTGATCAATATAACTATCATCATAATTAACATCATGATCGTCATCATCTTCTTCGATGTCACTACAGTAAGCATTTGATTCAAGTAGTGATACATCGACAAACTCAAATTCACTCCCATCATAAACAAGCAAATCGTCGAGTTCTTTAAATGACACTTTCTTTGGGCGATTCATTTTCGGTCGTAGACGAGTAAGTATAGGATCTGACGAAAGTAGAAGATTATGAAGAATGTCTTCATTAGTCGAGATGCTGCTGTGCTTGCGTGTGTGATGTTCACGAAATTTACGAAAATCCTTGTTTCTTGCTTCTGATGCTTCTTCGGACAAAAATCCTATGGGTACATATCGACAGATGTTCTACTATCTGCGATCCATGAATTAATAATTTATGCATACTGGACGGCATGTTATACCATGGATAGAGTTCCACGTATAAATCTGCTATATCATCACAATATTTCTTAAATTTTCCTACCTCAATGCGTTCGCCCGATGAAATGCATTGCAAAATTACAGCGATCCTTCGAATAAAATTTTCGTTTAACCCTGTAATTTCTGCAGTTGTTTCTGGATCTGCAAAAAAGCGCCTGGCAGTATCTCCAGTGTTTGTATTGCCACTGCCCTGTTTCACAACATCCAGAAGCAGGCCAGTATTTATTCGAAAAGCTTCTTGTATAATTTCTTTCCTCTCCTTAACTTTTTGTTTCATGTCGTCACCTTTTGCTTGCCATGATTTTATGTCCATTCTATAGGCAATGTGTAATAGACATTCCATAGAACGAATCCAAGCATGCAGCGATCTGAATCCATGTTTATACAAATCTTCATTTACCGGTTTCGTTCTTATTTCTTCCAAACTGTTCATCTCGCTTGGACGCGCTTTGCAGAGATCACACACTGCTGCCGAAGTTCCCGATATTGTGGAATGTATTTTGCCGTCAATCATGGTTAACCACAGTTTGTGTGTAATGGTAGCATTTCCACAATCCGTTGATATGAGTGTATTGATTTCGGATTCAAATGCATCCAATTCCGCTCTCACATTTGCTTCTGTTTCTTTCATAAAAGTAAAAGAAATTGGACGACAATATGTGGTTGATGACGCTCGATCATTTTGCCACACTGTGTGCCCAGTCGAAGTCATCAACTTTAGCGGCACCAGACTCACCATAAAAACACATGACAAATCTACTTCACTTGTTGTCCTTTGATGGTAGATAGATTGATTTGAAGCGCCATCAAAACGCCATTTACTGTGAAGCACCAGTTGTTCACCTGCATCAAAATTCAATTCGAACGAATCGATCAGTCTTCTAACAGTAAGATCAAGTAGTTAATGCTTGCAGCCGTATCTTTGCAGAAGTATGATTAATAGCTATATCTTCTTTGGCAGGGTAACACTTAAGTTTTTCTTTTGCCAACAAGTAATAACTTGGGTATTTTGCATGGCCTTCCTTTATACTGAAGTCTCTAAGTGCAATGTAACGCCACTTAGATAATTGCATAGATACATACAAAGCAAGTGCTTTTTGGGCAGGAACTTCACATATTAAAGTCTTTTGGTCACCTTCAAGAACATTCAAAACTTTTGAGACCTCTTGAGGGTTGCCCAGCAAATGCTTCATTATTTTGGCCAAATCATTTTTTCCTGCAGACTTAAGTGCACTTTCTACAGTATGTAAAAGTTCATCTGGACGACTGCAACTTGCAATATTATCCTCGACGCGTCTTCTTTTTTGTTTATTGGATAGATCTTCAAAGGATTTGCGAAGAGTTTTATGGGTTGAGGTCGATGCGTCCGACTTTGATGGACTTATTATCTCCTCCATCAAATTTTCAGATGCTTCTTGATGCTCAAGATCTATCTGGACAACTGGAACAATATTTTCTTTAAAGCAATCCGGCCAAACGATATTAGAACTTAACCACGATGTGTTTTTTTTTCATGAATTTGTCCACTGTTCTCTTGGATTGCACCCATTTAGAGTAAATGCGATAGCAAAATCGACGACACCAATTCATCAAATCCGTCTCATTACTATAACTTAACTCCACACTACTAATCGACTTTAACTTATTACATAAATATTCATAGTCGCGAAGATCATTATTGTTACGAAGAGCAACATAAAGATCCAGGTAAGTAGAAAAACCACGGAAAGACATTATGACAACGCTCTGTAGAAATTGTAATTACAACTGCAACACAATTACACAACTCACAAATATATATGTTATGGTGGGTAGTTAGCGAAAAATCTGCTAATGGGCACATGGGTTAATCACAATACTTATTAGAAGGGTCATCAACGTTAATAATTAGTACCTAGAATAACTATTTAGATTAGTCAAGTAATTATAGTTATTTTTTAATTATTTTTTATACTTTTAATATTGTAACAAAAGCATTAATATCTAGAATAATTAAGTACTTACTCATTAGTCTGTCCTTTATTTAACTACATAATGTTGATAAATAACATAATACTGAGAAGTATTATGTTATTTTTGTAATATAATAACAATATTAGTTGTTATGTAAAGTAGTTAGTTAAAATATTTTAATTCCGTCATATCTCCGAAGGCGCACCCTGGGGGCACCATGTGTCTTTTGAGAAAGTGTGGCACAAAGTAAGTCCTTATCAGTATTGAAGACCGCAAATCGAAACAAGGAGGGAATCGCCAGATACAGACAAATTTGTGTTCGTTTTCATACAAAAAAAAAAGTTTTGTCGTTTGGCACCTAAAGTATTGGTCGAATAAAAAAACTGTAGTACCAAATTTTGTAGGTGTTCAATAGAGGAATACAACTGTATATTTAGATTATATAAAATAAATACTTTTAAAATTTTTGTTGCTATGTCCAACCTCATGTATGGAGTCGTTCCACTGTGCGGTGGTAAACTTAGATTAAGTAGAATTAAATTGACGTCAATAAGAAACAATTTTATTGTTCTATATTGAAAAATAAATGACTATGACTATTACACACATTGCCCATAACACATATACTACATCCCACCCATGACGTATATTATATCCCACCTATGACGTGCACGGATTGACAGTTTAAACTACAATATTAATATTAACTTACACAAAACTGATTATTCACGCCATTTTTTGCGACGAATTTAGCAAAGCTTTAGTCTAAACAGTAAATGATCTAAGTATGGTACATGTCTGTAATGGTGACCCTCTTTCCTAAAGTCAAATGACTAGTCCTACATTTAAAAAAAAATGACCATCCGCAGTCGTAGCTAGTGTAAGAAACAAAATAATCCAACCACAGTCTCTCTTCCAGCAGGGAGGCTTCATGAACGACGGCCAGCGGCCGAACAAGCGGCTGAGGCAAATGTAACCTTATGGACTATGAGATAAGAGCCGGTGTCGTGCGTCGTCCCCCTATGTTCGTGTGTGTGTGAAGAGCGCCCTATCAAAGACTACTACAGTGACATGATTTTGCAGTATCAGTAATAACAAATAAATCTAGCTAATTGTATTTACTAAGTACATGAAATAAAATAATTTTAAGCTATTGTCTTTTTGACAGGTAATAAATGTAATTACTAACATTTATTTGGTTGTTTTATTATTCGACAGTAAACACACAGCCCGAAGCAAAGAGCCCGCTAGACGGCAATAGGCTCGCCCCCTATTACGTGGGACAAAAATTATAGTTGGTGAAACGTAAGTTTAATACCCTACATCTCTGCCTACCCCTTAGGGGATTTACAGGTGTGAGTATAATATGTATGTATGTATTTGCGATGTAGGAATGATTGTAGTTTATAATGCTACTAACGTTATAAATTCGAAAGTCACCTAATAGTGCCAATTGATAGAGGATTCACTTGTAATGAGCATTCTTGAAAATGTTACATCACAGAAAAATTTACGTATGCATTGTAACGGACATTGTATCGAGCGTCCTAGCGAACATTCTCACGAAAGGACAGTTAACTAGAGCGTTTGCTAAAAAGGTAGAAAAGTTCATAGCTATGTATGACACTAAGCTTGGCAGATATATTCCCTTTATGTCGATTCCCGTTATGTCGAGCCAAAAACCTTATCTCGCTTCTATTACCTCTATGTCGAGTCTACGTTTTCTGTCCCATTTCTATTCCCTTTATGTCGAGCTTCTGTACCACGCTTCTATTACCTTTATGTCGAGTTTACAATATCAGTACAGTCAGATTAAAAATACCCTTTTTACTGAAAAGTTCATTTAATAAACGTCCCTACTAGACTTTAGATGATTAACTGAATTTTAATGACGTGCTGTTGTACCTACTGGTGTTTATAAATAATTCAACTACAGCAGTATTAAGACGTGTCGTCGGTGTATCTAAAATATTATAATATGTAATTTATCGTACATTCATTAGCAGAATTCAAGTTCGAAATCAGGCCGTATTCTCCTAACTAGTTTTTTTTAAATAAAGGATTCGTCAATCACGACAGCCTCCGGGCGTGGCGGTAGTGCACGCGACTGCTACGCATGGGGCGTGGGTTCTATCTCCGCTCAGTGCAAAAAGTTGTATGCATGAATATGGCTGTTTGCACTGGTCTGGTCGTGCCTCAGAGAGCACGTTAAGCCGTCCCGGTTGTCATATCAAACATCTATGGCAGTCGTTACGGGTAGTTAGAGCCCTCAAAAGTCCAACCAGTCTAACTTGGAACTTCGATATCGCCATTGGTCATCGGATAATTGGTTGTGGAGGTCGCTTCACGGAAAATATCGAAATTCAGTCGCATCACAGTTAGACTGGAAAGCCGACCCCAACTGAGTTGGGAAAAGGTTCAGAGAATGATGAAAGGATGCGTCAATTAGACTTCACCCCGTCTGATGGTAAGCTAAAGACAAAGTCTCAGAAAAGAGGGTCACTATTACAAACACGTACTATGTTAACAATAGTGGCCTCTCAGCGAGACGGCTTCATCAGATGCCTTTTCACGCCCCACTTAAAGGACCCGGGACTGTAGGAAGAAGGAAACACGTGAGCTGGCAGGGAGTTCCATGTCTTAGTGATGTGGCATAAGAATGAGTCACTTAAACGCTTTGTTCTAGCAGGTATATTTTGCACCGTATACGGATGGCATCTTAGCCCTGCACATGTCGTCCTGTGAAGGAAAGCAGACGGTGGGACTAATTGGAAGAGCTCATCAGAACATTCACCATGTAGAGATGGTAGAATTAAAAAAAAAACATCTCTACGCATCTGCAAAGGGTCGAGGGTGTTCGTGACCTCAGGATTCCCAATAATGCGGACCGAACGTCACTGCAACCTGTCGAGAGCATCAGTAAGTACTTCGCGGAGCCATCCCAGAGATGTGAGCAGTAATCTACTCAGGAACGAATTTGGTTCTTGTATAGAAGACACCGCTGCTCCGGCGTGAAAAAACGTCTCACTCTGTTCAGGACTCCAGAGTTTACGCGAGGCTGATTTGATGATGCTCTCGATGTAGTTTTTGTTATTCAGTTTGAAGTGAACATTTGAAGGATACTGAGGTGATCCTGCAGGGTCCGTGGCGTGGTCTGAAGAGTGGAAAGGGTAAGAAAAGGAGATACCTTTGCTGTAAACGTGCATGCGTGGCATTAAACTCGACCAGGTTCTCAGCGCCCCATTGAGAAATGTGGTCCACGATCCGGTCCAGCTCAGTGACAAGATGCTGCCTTTTTTCCGCGATATCAGACTGCTGACTGCAGACTCGCGTGTAAGGTGCTGTCGTACCGTTAGAAAGCATGTCATTGATATGCAGAAGAAAGAGAGTGGGAGATAAGACGGAACCCTGTGGCACGCGAGCATTTACCTGCAAGAACTTTGAAGCTCGTCCATCACAAAGGACGCGAATACGGCGCCTCTGCAGGAAGCTTGCAACCCAGTTGCACAGTCTGGAAGGCAGGCCAAAGGCTGGTAGCTTGGAAAAAAGCGATTTGTGCCATACCCTATGGAAAGCTTTGGCGATATCAAGACTAATTGCCAGTGACTCGCCGTGCTTTTCCACAGCCTCACGGTACGTGGTACGTGACCCACCTTTGGGGTGAGGCTGACCGTTTCGGTCTGAAACCGTATTGTCGGTCACTAAGCAAGAAGTTATCTTCTAGGTGGCGCATGAGCTGTGTGTTAATGATGTGCTCGAACACCTTGCACAGCACTGAGGTGACGGTTATGGGTCGATAGTTGGCTGGACATTCGCCTCCTTCCAAGCCGAAGGCATTCTACCCGAACTGTAGGACAGTTAGCATAGGAGACAACTCCACTGCACATTTTTTAAGTACAACCGCTGGAATACCATCAGGACCACTGGCTTTCCGGACATCGAGTGATTGCATTACTGCACGGACATCGCGTTGCGTGATACGGATATCACGCATTGCGTGGTCACCAGTGGGCAGTGTCCGTAGCTGCATACCACAATCATCGACTCGGGAGTTGGCCGCAAAGAGATTAACCAGCAAATTGGCTTTCTCTTGCGGCTCATGGGCCAGAGATCCATCGGGGTTGCTCAGCAGGGGCAGCGAGGGCTGGTAGAAGTTGGCTTGCACGGCTTTGGCCAGTCACCAGTAGCCACGGCTGCCCGTGGGATGCGCCACTAGCTCTTGGCCCAGCTGTACTATGCGTTGGGCATCCGCCCTGACGTAAGCCCTCTTGCAGACCTTTGTGGCTACAATGGGCATGGTGGAACGGACCCAGACAATGGTCGGAGTTACCTAAAGCAGCACTCACCGAGACACTGTACTGGTCCGGACGACTCGTCAACAGAAGGTCTTGTAGAAAAAACACCTCTTCCCAAAAAAATCATCTCAGAAGCATGGTTGCCATTATTATATTCAATGAATAAGTAAAATCGCAGTGGATTAAGAATAATATTGATTTTTTTTTTGGGGCATCTGAAGGAAATGAAGTTTTGGTCGTAAAACAACATGGACACGGCTTAAGAAATTATAGAAGCCAGAGACTCGTTAACTTTGCGTTCGAACAGAAGCTCACAGACAATAATAAATACCTGCTTTAAGAAAAAACCAAACCGAAACCACCTGGAAGACGCCGGACGAGCTTCACAAAAACGAAATTGACTACATCCTCACAAACCACCCAAAATTATTTTCAAACCTCGAAATTTTGAAGCTGAACTACCCGTCTGACCATCGTGCAGTCAGAGGAACACTAAAGCTCTCCAAACACAAACTAAGCAGAGCCCGATTTATCAGTAAAGGATGCCAACTTAAGAGTAAAGAAGAAATAGAAAAGTATAAGGACAACATTAAATTAAAACTATCTAAACCAGCAAACTGGCAAGTAAACAAAACTACAAATTTGTTATGATAAAATTAGCAATGCTATTTCTGAAAGCCTAAAATCCGCACAAATAAAAAAGAAAAATCAAAAACATAAAATACTAGAAGATAATACAGAAAAATTGCTACAAAGAAGAAAAGTACTACAGTCAACCAAAAACAAAACTCGTCCCATGAGAACTCTCTGCCTTATACGAAATCGTCCATATACCTACATAAAACAAGATTAAGACACTATAATGATACACCTACAGCTTTGCGGTAGCACGAAAAAACCATTTCAGGAACTTCGAAGAAACAACTGCTGGATAAAAGAATTGAAAAACCTGAATAAAGATATATACAAACGAAGCGACATTGTACATACGGCCACGGAGTTTTATAGAACAACAAGGAAGGCCAATTTAAAGATTTTATAGAGGTCAATGAAACCGAAGTCTTAGAAACTATAAAAAATCACAAACGAATCAATGCGCAGTTAATTCTAGCTGCACCGATGGCCAAACTGTTCAACTTGATAATCCAACACTCAGTAACACCCACTCAATGGTCGGAAGCAAACATTACATTATTATATCAAAAAGGAAACCCCAAAAATATTGGCAATTACAAACCAATCAGACTAATACCCAGCCTCTACAAATTGTTCTCTAAAATTATTAACAAAAGAATAAGCACAACACTAGAAACAAAGCAACCCGTAAAAGCGGGCTTCAGGAAAGGTTTCTCAACAACTGACCACATCCACACAATGGAGTTAATCATAGAAAAGTATCAAGAACAACAGAGGACTCTATATATAAGCTTTATCGACTACCAAAAAGCTTTCGACTCCGTTTCACACAACAGCATATGGGAAAGCTTGGCAGAGCAAGAAGTGGAAGAAGTATACAAAAAAACTATCCAAAGTATATACAATAACAATAAAGGAAGGATCAAACTCGGGTCTATCGGCCCCTGCTTTCCCATAAAAAAAGGAGTGAGACAGACCCCCTCTCTCCAACACCATTCATATCAATCCTGGAAAACATCTTTGGCAAGTTGGACTGGTGCAGACTAGGAATCTATATAAAAGGTGAATATCTAAGCCATCTTAGGTTCGCTGACGACCTAGTACTTCTATCAGAGACGGCCAGCTAGATGCAACGCATGAATGAGTCTCTGCATCATGCTAGTGTTAAGGTGGGTCTGGAGATGAACCTAACTAAAACCAAGATAATGACCAACACCAGCTGAAAAAATCCCATAATAATCAACGCAGAGCCACTAGAATATGTCGAAATATATATATATACTTGGGAAAATTGTTAAGTTTTCACAAAAACAACAACAAACTAGACATAAAAAGAAGGGTAAAATCAACATGGAACAAAACATATTGGAACCAAAAAGAAATTTTCAAGAGTAATATGCCGACAGATATCAAAACAAAAGTCATGAACTCCAAGTCTCTTACCATGCCTGACGTATGGGTTCCAGACGTGGAAGTTCACCTCTAAAGCCACAAATAAAATTAGGACCTGTCAACGGGGGCTAGGAAAATGCTCCTCCATTCTCAATATACGAAAGATAGACAAAGTGAGGCATAATAAGATAAGAAAAACTATCAAAGCGATCGACGCCCTAACGTATGCACTAAAACAAAAATGGAAATGGACTGGTCATGTCGCGAGATGTACAGACCAGAGATGGACCACGAGAGTAACTTCGTGTAGCGGCCCAACAGGAAAGAGAAGCCGAGGAAGACCACTAACCAGATGGGAAGATGACCTCAGAAGGACAGCTAGTCCAAACTGGAGAGACTTAGCCCAAGATAGAGACGCATGGGCATCTTTGGAGGAGGCCTTTACCCAATCAGGGGTTTTTGCTGGCAAAACCCACTAGTAATAACCATTTTTTTAAATATTAAAAAAAATGTAAAGAAAAAAGTGTAAGAAAATAAAAAAAATAAATGTATTATTATTACATTAATTTTTTTTATTTAGTTTTTTTTCAATACTTTACAGGGTAAAACACGAAACCTGGTAAAAGCAAGAAATAAATGGCTTATTTATTTATTTATTTCTTGTTACAACGAACGCCACAGGACCGCAAACCCAGTAAAAGGGTGTGGCATAAAAGCCTAAATAAAAAGCTCAATTAAAGACCACCTCTATATACTATAGAAAGAAAGAAAGAAAGAAAAATATTTTATTTAAGTACCTCACGGTGTGCATTTCGCTAAAGCACACTTAGAGATGAGGCTAAAAAAGCTAGGTTTAAGGTGGAGCAGGTAAACGTCTACAATGAGTTTAATGACGACAATCAGAAGCAAAGAAAAAAACAACTTGGCAAATTGACATGCGTATAAATAAAATAGTTGAAGATTTTACAAGTAAAAAAATTGTCTGATTTATCTTAATCGCCTATCCACTATAAGATTTGCTAAGTGATAATTTTTTTAATTTTAGTTTGATAACGTAAATAATTTGAAAAAAAAAATTACTGTAATACTTTATCCTGTACATTTACACTACTAGTGATTATAGGTAGGGGAGGCCGGGGCTTTAATTAACAGAGGTAAGTATTAACAAGCGAATTTCTACGAAACTATAAACAGCACGACACTAGTGATTCCTAGAATTCGTCCCTGTGCCAGTGGTCTACAGGTTGAGACTCGTCAGTCCAGCTCAGTGCGCCGCGAGAGTGAGTTATGTGATGTGCGTCTATTTTGGCCAGGTAACGCACTTTTTTCACTTTACGATATTTTGATTTACGCGTTGAATAATTGATTTCGGTGTAATATATTTTTTTTTGCAGTAGCTTGTTTTATGCTTAATAATGTTACATACCGTTACTAGCGCTAATGCACAATATTTCGTAATTATATTTTTTTTTATTGAAAAGCTACCCATGGGGCTAAATTTAACAAAACATACGGGGCTAGTATTAACATGTTAATTCTTACCCCGCATGTGGGGTTGGTAACACCACATTATTACACTAGGTACTAAGCCTACGCTGTCCGTTCGTCTGTCTGTCCACCTGTCCTAACTTTAAAGAGCTGTATATCCACCAGGGTCTAATAACATATTTATTTATTTATCTTAAACGTTACAGCATGAGGACTTACAAGCGGAAAACTACTCGAGGCATGACTTCGCTGGCGACCTACGAGTCAGCTGCTTTAGAAATAATGGACAAGAAAAGGAACTACAGAGAAGTAGCCACAGAATTTTAAATTTGTCACGTTTTGCTGTTCAATTTTGTAAAAAAGAAGAAAGCAGGAGTTCCAGTAGAAGTAGGTTACAAAAAGACCCGATTAGTATTCACTTCTGAGCAGGAGAAAGAAATTGCAGATTATTTATTAAAGTGCTCTAACATTTATTTCGGACTGCTACCTGCGGAAGTAAAAAATCTAGTCTACCAGTGTGCTGTTTTTTTCAAAATCCCGAACTTGCCCGTATCGGGGAAGGCTAAGGAAAAGGCGGGCGATAATTGGTTCACGAATTTCATGAAAATAAATACAAATTTGTCGATTAGAAGCCCTGAAGCGATAAGTTTAAGTAGGGCGACATCCTTCAATCGAAGAAATGTCCATGCATTTTTTGAAAAATACAGATCTGTAATAGAAAGATACAAACTTAGCCCATCCCGGATTTGGAACATGGATGAAACGGGCGTAACTACAGTGCAAAAGCCGAAAAAAGTTGTTGCTGGAAGGGGCATGAAGCAGGTCGGTGCTGTGACATCCGCCAAAAGGGGCGCTTCGTTTACATTGGCTGTAGCCATAAATGCAATTGGTAATGCGATTCCCTGTATGGTCGTCTTTCCCCGTATTCGTTACAACTATTTGTTTGTTAGAAACGGACCACCGGAATGTATAGGCGTTGGTAATAAATCTGGATGGATGACACAAACAGAGTTTTTAAAATTTCTGGATCATTTTTTGTTTCTATTCATTAATATAGCTGAAATATTGTTGTTTGACGGAGTGTTTCAACTTTTAAGCATAATGTTAATTATTATTCCACTAAGTGAATATTGTGATTATTGAAAACTAACGTTTCCTTCAATAATATAACAGTAAAAGTAACTGTTAATAATAAATGATTCAGATATTTGTTGAATTTTGTTATTATGTATGTATAGAGGTTTTGTTCGGGTTTCTTTCTCTATAAACATATATCGTTGTTGAAGGGACAAAGTGATATATGGTTTAAGCTTAATGTTAATTGTATTGCTTAATAAAAAAATGTCATTGTAATTTTGAGTTTTCTTTATTTATAGAGGAAAATACTTACAATGTTTATTGTTGCCCCTTTTGTTAATACTTACCTCGGAAGTGTTAATTATAGCCCCGATCGCGGGGTAAGTATTAATTTCTGACTTTTCTGAGTAAAATCGACTTTCTTAAAAAGGTATCCATTCCTTGTCAAATTAAAACCAACGACATGGTTATTGAATAGTTTAGACATCATTTGATACAAAAATAATTTCAAAATGTTTAGGTATCTTGAAGATACAACTGAAAATATAAATTTTGTTAAGTCGCGCCCCGGTCTCCCCTACTGTGATTCCTCGCAATTTTCTTCATTTTTTCATTCATAAGAACCTTCTCATAACAATAACGAACACAACAAAAAAAGAATAAGCGAAATCGGTCCAGTCGTTCAGGCGCTATCTCGTGACCAAGGGAAAAAGGGGTTAATTTTTATATAGATTGGCTTTTAATTTATATTCTGACTGTACTCGACATGACGGTAATAGGAAGCGTAAAATATTAATACTTTGGAGAACAATAGACTCCCAGACTCGACATAACGGGACTCGACATAAAGGGAACAAACGCAACACATTCAATAAATAAAGAAATATTCCACAACATTCTACACACAACGCTATCTAGACCCATGGTAAGCTTAACTTCCTTGTGTTATGGAATCTAGAATGCGGATAAAAATACTTATTTACTTTTTTTTTGTAAATATATACATATTATACATAGGAACACCCAGACCAATGCAAATAGCCATATTCATGTATACAAAAAATATTTGCACTGAGCGGGAATCGAACCCGCGCCTCCTGCGTGGCAGTCGCGTGCACTACCGCTACGCCACAGAGGCTGTCAAAACAAATAACGCCGAATGATCGATATTCTGAGTGAATGTTCAAGTCTTAACATTTTTGTGTCTTCGCAATACCGAGTCTTATATACATAAAGAATGGGATACTTTTTATATCTGAATATGGTAATTAACCTCAGTAAATTGAGTGAGTTTCACTTGTGGCTTCGTTGTTATCCTGAACACTATAGGGCACTAAATAGTGCCAGTTTTGCGTACATATCGAGGCGTCTTAGCCTTAGCGCGGTACGTAAACTGCAAGTCAGTATGAGCTACCGACCGCGATAGCGCAGTGGTTAAGACGTGCGATTTGCTATCGACAGGTCGCGTGTTCGAAAATATGCTACGAATAGGAAGCCACTCCAGACAACTAAATAGAGGCGTTAACGAGATTGAAGGATACTTATCTAATTCCGGCTAGGCACCTTTTTTTTTTTTTTTATAGAATATTAGAACCGAAGTTACTAATATTCCCTGTAACCCCTCCAACTAAGCTGAAATGCTTGTGCTAGGAGTGGGTTCACGCCGGTAGTGTAATGGCCAGGATCGAACCCGGGACCTCTCGATCGTAAGGCCGACTCCTTAACCACTAAGATACCGATGCTTGGGCTTTAAGTTCACCGTAAGTACCGTAGCTATGTCAGACTCGAACCGACTAATCGTCCTTCTATCTACAGTTGATGAGTAGAGTGACCCTAAACATTGGCAATTGTAGGTACTTTTTCGTGCGTAAATCCCTTCCGGACGGACCGTGGGGTTGACTCTTTTACCAAGCTTATTGGTCCGGATAGGAATACTACCACTGCACAGCACACCGAGGGACGTGAACCGACTTCCAAGGCTATAAAGAGCAATTTATTTTAACTAAAAAACTAATTTTTAATTCTCAAAAAAAAATACGCCATCTTTGATACATTACTACGACTGACTATTCATATTTATATTTATAATGTGTAAATGGCAACCTTTGGAATGCGAAGTATTTTGGTTCAACATACTATCTAGCACTTTGACCCAATATATAGCAATATTAAAGGCCAGAAGGTAGGCATTCAACCTAATAAATTAGTTCAGGAAATATTTCGCATCAATAAGAGCTTCCACTCGCAGCCTCCTACAGTGAGATCATTTGCAAATAACAATCTTGTTTGCAATCACGTAGGTATCAGGATGATTATTTTTAATAACATAACAGTTACTAATAGCTCTCTAAGTTATATTGATTAAAAGAGAAAGTAATAATTGGGCATCGGGAAATCAATCGGTGGGTTATCGAATACTTGGATGTTTGTAAAGGCAGATCAACGGGGTTCAACAAAGAAGTTCAACTGGGGTGCAAGGGAAATGTTTTATATGTGAGCCAGGAGCCACTTGACACCCAAGCATTTGAAGACCCGAGAAGGCGTGCGTCTTAATTCCGACAACCACCCCTTAGGCAGATGATGCGATTGGCAGGTTTAGGGTTAGTCGACAGTAAAAAGTTAAGTCGGTTCGAGTCCGACATATTATTTTGTGGTACGCTGAAAGCCCAAGAAATTAACTTCCTATTTGTAGTAGGTATATTTTCGAACACGCGACTTATCGATAGCAAGTCACGTCTTTTTTCTTTTTTTCGTGCGGAAATCCCCTCGGATACCCCCCTGCCGGGGCCGGAAGGGGAGGTTATGTCGGGCTCGAACCGACCAAAACCGCACGCCGACTGTGGGTCGTGGTGTCGTTGTCATCGACATATCCCTCGCACCCCGGCTGAGTCACACGTCTTAACCACTGCGCTCTCGCCGCTTATCTAGTAGTCCATGGTTGGTAATAGGTTCCTACTGATAATGTAAACCTGTCACATGGATAATCATCATGGTTCAATCTAATCCAACAACTGACGAATTGAGTCCCTGCCAGCTCACGTGTTTCCTTCTTCCTACAGTCCCGGGTCCTTTAAGTGGGGCGTGAAAAGGCATCTAATGAGGCCGTCAAGCTGAGTGCCACCACGGTTAACATGGTAAATGTTTACGATGGTGACCCTCTTTCCGAGACTTCTTTTAGCTTAACATCAGGCGAGGTGAAGTCAAATTGACGTGACCTGTATTAAAAAAAAAAACTATTTAGTATGTACCTACCTACCTAGCTTTAATTGTACCTAATCTGGATAAAATGAGGGTTTGACATGAATGCTATGAAAATATGAACTCAAAGAAAATAATACCTAAGTAGGTACTAGTTTATCAAATTGAATAAAAGTTTATCTCCGTTTCGCCCAGGGGCAGCGTCAGCGAATATAGGCCTACACGTTATAATTCTATGGGCCTACATAATATTATATTCAGAGTAGAATTAAATTTAATACATTTTAACGGGCACCTAATGCATCCGGAACCAAGGAAAGCGACGAAGCAAAACGAGAACATCAAATAAGTTGACTCGTTGACGAGGTGAAGTGGGTGCCGCTGCCTAGCGCCACTCCGTTCGTCCCTACGTCAGTCCGCACCACTCCGCTTATCCATTGAAGCAGTCAAAATATGAACACAACCGTGGTTCTGCTAGCGTAGCTTTTATTAGTCGGTTTACTGCGCTAGTAAACACAACGAAGACTCGTTGCAAACATTAGCTGGCGCGTGACTGTTGTGCACGCACGGTACTCAACAACAAAAGTGCGATAAAATATGTAACAAAATGTTGACAATGAAAGTGTTTTTGTTATTTTTCGTAATGGCGGCGGTCGGCGAGAAACCAATTTCGCGCCCAAACTCTAGTGTTTCAAAAAAAGAACCCTACGGTAGGGTTGGGAAAAGTTTTACTCGAAGCGAAGTGTTTGACAATTTGTTTAATGTTTACGATCCGTTGTTTTTGGCTGTGGTTTGGCCGAAAATTACTAACGGTTTGCATATTTTGGTCGACCATGCCTGCTGGGAAGAACTTGGAGTGTACTTCAGAGATTTGACGGACGGGAGAGCATGGGCGTACAGCGGTAAGTAATAAAAATTAACGACACTGTTAATTATATCTACATAAGTAAATTCTCGTTAGGGAGAACTTCCATATAAGTAAGTGGTAGGTAGGTACCTACTACTCTAACGAAATCGACTGTCCTAGTTTTAAATTCCCGCTTTGCTTAAATTGCCAGGCCTATTCTTCTATTAAAATAGTTTAAAGTTCTATCTGGTCTCTTACAAACGTCACTCGATTTGATAAACAACATACGAAAGCCCGGAAACTTTTCTGCGTACCTGATAAATTTGAACCTCATCTATTCTTCTTCATCCTAGCGTTAATTCCCATGGGGTCCGCTTTTACCAGTCTAACTGCGGATTTGGCTGCACTTCTATGTTTTCTGTGAAGCGACTATAATCTGACCTCCAACCCAAAGGCGATATCGAAGCATTGCAGTCCAGCCAGCCCGGAACCCCAAGTTGAGTACATTACTCAGCCGTCCGCTTATAGTGGCGTGTACCTACACTATAAGCGGACACGACTTTAACTTAGAGTAGTTTTTTTTTTGTAAAGCAGCACCTACGGAATAAAGTTGTTAGATCTCGTACCAGTCGTTTTCTTATTCTTGACCCCGTAGGGCCCCGTACCTATCACAATTTTAGGGCTCCAACTGCCCGTAGCAACTGTCATAGATTTTCGTGTGGCAATTGACCAACGGCTTAACGTGCTCTCCGAGGCACGACTAGACCAATGCAAATACCGATATTCATGCATACAAATATTTGCACTGAGCGGGGATCGAACCGCGAATCGCTACAGCCACGCCACAGAAGCTGTCCTCTATACATGATCCTATTAATATTACAAACGCGAAAGTATGTGAGTATGGATGGATTCATGTTTGGATGGATGTTTGTTACTGTTTCACGCAAAAACTAGTGAATGGATTTTCATGAAACTTTACAATAATATAGCTTATACATCAGAATAACACATAGGCTATATATCATCACGGTATTACTCAAGGGAACGGAGCAGTGATCATTAATGTCAACAAATTCGGCCGGCAGCGGCATAAACGCAGAAGTGACAGTGTGGTTATTTCTGTTGCTTTTTAGTTATCTATATCATTGTTTAAAAGGGTGCAGCGGGAACGGGATCAGACGTCATGCGGGTGGAAAATAATTGGCGGTACGAAGTTCGCCGGGTCAACTAGTTAATCATAATTAACCTGGTTTTCAATAAAATTCTACGAATATCATTGTATGTATATCTTACATCATACTCCAGGCATTAACAGCTAATGTTATAGGTACATATTATGAGGCTTTCATCAACTGAGGAAGTATAATATAAGTTAGGTTTCTAGTCTGAATGCTAGCCCACAGCAGGTGGCATTTTATTCGGCTAATGAAAAATTCACATGAGTATTTATCTACCTAGTTCCGTGGAACAATGGATACAAGAAGTAGGTGTCGTTCAGACACTGCTGAAATAACTAGGTTAGGTCATGTTATGTTACGAGTATCTATATATATAAATATATATCTATACATCTATACAAATAAATAAAATTGGAGTGTCTGTTTGTAATATTAAAATAACCGCTTTCTACTACATGCATATGAATGTATATACGGTACACATACCAGAATATATATTTTTAAATTTTTTGTCTGTCTGTCTGTCTGTCTGGCTGGACCGATTTGGACGGGACTTTCACTGGCAGATAGCTTATGTAATAAGGAGTAACTTAGGCTAAAAAAAAACAGTTTTTTTTTATTAAGTACATTCCACGCGGACGAAGTCGCGGGCACAGCTAGTTATAAATATAAATATATCTATATATATAAAAATCAATTGCTGTTCGTTAGTCTCGCTAAAACTCGAGAACGGCTGAACGGATTTATCTTATCTTGGTCTTGAAATGTTCGTGGAGATCTAGGGAAGGTTTAAAAGGTGAAAAAAATTCGAATAATTCCCGGGAACCGACATCCACGCGGGCAGAGCCGCGGGCACAAGCTAGTATAGATATAAAAATCAATGCCACTTTTCGTTGTAATGTTATAACTCAACAATGCCTTTTGGCTAATTTTGGTCTTGAATTATTCGTGGAAGTCCAGGGAAGGTTTGTACGTAGAGAAAAATTCGAATAATTAACGGGAACCGACATCCACGCGGGCGGAGCCGCGGGCAAAAGCTAGTTTATTATATAAATTACTAGCTGACCCGGCGAACTTCGTACCGTCAATTCTTTTCCGCGCGCGTAGCGTCCGAACCCGTTCCCGCTGCTCCCTCTACTATATTAAGCACTAGCTGTGCCCGCGACTTCGTCCGCGTGGAATGTACTTAAAAAAAAACTTTTCTAAAATAAAAGTAGCCTAAGTTACTCCTTATTACATAAGCTATCTGCCAGTGAAAGTCCCGTCCAAATCGGTCCAGCCGTTCCAGAGATTAGCCAAAACAAACAGACAGACAGACAGACAAAAAATTTAAAAATATATATTTTGGTATGTGTACCGTATATACATTCATATGCATGTAGTAGAAAGCGGTTATTTTAATATTACAAACAGACACTCCAATTTTATTTATTTGTATAGAAGATGTATAGATGTATTAAGTATACATATAAACATTCCTCTTGAATTACTCTATATAATAAAAAAAACCGCATCAAAATCTGTGGCGTAGTTTTGAAGATATAAGCATACATAGGGACGGACACACGCGAAAAGCGACTTTGCTTAAACTATGTAGTGATTACCTATGGATAAATCTATGGCCATATAATTATAACTTATTTAAAAGAACTGTTGCTTTTCAAAACGAAATTTTAATTTCTGTAATTATATTATCTTTCTATACAAAAGCGTCGGTAGCTTAGTGGTGAAGGAGCCGGCCTTGCGATCGAGAGGTCCCGGGTTCAAATACTGGGCCTCGATTCTACTAAAGCAAAACTATAGTCAAACCACAGAGATTGCAAAAAGCGGCAATAAATTATACACTTTAACGCGATCCATTTAAAGTTTAATTTTAAATACCTATTATCAGAGTGAATAAAAGAGTGTAATGAAACTTTTGTCATTTAATTTTGGACCTTAGTGTATAGAGATAAAGTCTTAAATTTAATGCCACTTTTTGCAATCTTTGTGGTTTGACTATAGTATTGCTTTAGTGGAATCGAGGCCCTGGCCATTACACTACCGACGTGAACCCACTCCTAGCACAAGCAATTTAGCATAGTTAGAGGGGTTAGAGGGAATATTAGTAATATCGGTTGCTAATATTTTTTTAAAGGGTAACCATGGTACCCTTAATGGGAAAATTTAGGTTTGACAGGCCTACCTGGGACCAATAGGATCCTCGAATTTATTTTTTTCCAAAAGTAAGCCTGATATCTTCCCAGCCTAAAGGAGACAACAGGACTGAAGAAATTCTGATGTCCCCTCTAGGGGGACACTTATCAGGGGAGATATTAGACCGAAACCTTGAGAACGGGGGTACCGCGACTAACCCCAAAAAGATGAGACTATATGAATTATTAATTCTCTTTTCCCTTTTGCTCGTAATAAATTCATATTTATGTACATCAGAATCATGTTCTAATAAAAATTGCACTTTCGATTATATCAATGTGAATGGTTTTTCAAGTTCAATGCACGTGCGTGCGCGCAGCTCGCTCGCTGCCACTTTATATCGTCGTAAAATCAATGATAATTCCAACTAATTTATATTAAAAACTGCGAAAGTGAGTTTATTTGTTTGTTTGTTCATCACGCAATGTTGTATGAGAATTTTAATTTTTAAATGTGATGTGCTCACACGAGCGCTAATCTAAAGCGTCCGTAGCTAATGGTTAAGGAGTTGGCTGTCCGATCGATATGTCCTTGGTTCGAATCCTGGCACTACCCATGTGAAACCACTCCTAACACAAGCAATTTAACTTAGCTGAAAGGGTTGCAATAGGGGTTAGTAATTTCGGTTACAAAATATTCTTTGAAAAAATCTCGAATGCATATTGCGCTTTCGTGTCTGGGGTCCGCTATCTTACTCATGATTGCCATAAGGATAGATTTAACTTTTCTTCTATCTATCTATCTTTCTGTGGTTCTATCTATCTGCGGTAGCCTAGTGGTATGGGTAATGGACTGCTGAGACGAGGTCTCGGGTTCGATCCCAGGTTTACCATGGCACACACCAATGACTTCTCGATGCTTTTCGAAGTTATGTGTGGATTTATCGCAGGTTTATAAGTGCCCGGTTAATGGCAATAGGCTCGCCACCTATTACATTGGGACCTAAACATAAACTGGCGAAATGTGGGTGCTAGCACCTCTGCCTACCCCTTGGGGGAATATAGGCGTGAGTTTATGTTAAAAAAAAAACTTTTTTTTTACGTGCGGAAAATCCCCGCGGATACTCCCCCGCCTGAGCCGGTGGGGGACATTATGTCGGACTCGAACCGACTAAATCGCACGCCGTCTGTGGGTCAAAGAGCTAGGCCGAAGGTGAGGTTGTTGGACATATCCCTCGCACCTCAGCGGACTCAGGGCCCTCCCTATCAGTCAGCCCTCTTCGGTAAGAGGGACCACGGAGTCCCCAACACGTCTCCGGA
Organism: Eilema sororculum; assembly: GCA_914829495.1. Classification (NCBI taxonomy): domain Eukaryota; kingdom Metazoa; phylum Arthropoda; class Insecta; order Lepidoptera; family Erebidae; genus Eilema; species Eilema sororculum. The sequence continues at coordinate 27,427,983 of OU618534.1, forward strand.
GACGGGGAGGCACGCCAAGCGCGCCGCCGCCGCCTCCTCAGCCCTAGGTACAAATCTGAAGCAATGGATGAGCTAGGTACCTACCAACATATTCTAATTTTATAATTATTAATTACTAGCTTGGATGTCGGTTATCGCGACCAAACATAGCCTATGTCCTTTCTCAAGGTCTAACCTATCCCTATACCAAATTTTATCAAAAACGGTTCAGTGGTTAAGCCGTGAAAGCGTAACATTCAGACATATGGACAGATAGACAGAGAGAGTTACTTTCGCATTTATAATATTAGTATGGATAATACTCTTTACGAATGACGGTTTGTGTATTATTTTATATAGTATATTATAAAAGGCACGTTACCAAGTTTGTTCAGCTAATTCAATGTTGTAGGTAAGTAGTCAACCATAAATAAATAAATAAGAAAACACTGTTTATATACAATTAGGTACCTATCTACAATATCTAGGTATAGCTCGGGACACGTATCTTGGACCTAAATCGCTAGACAAACGAAGATCTGGATGGCGCTTGCGAATTGTTTGGTTAATTTGAGATCGTGCACCGCAGTAGCACCCCGTGCTATCTTCAAAATACATCCAAGAAACGTGTAGGTACTGCGCGAATAGAGCACATTTTATGTCCAAGATAAATGTCTCGAGTTATAGGTACCTACGAAATACAGGCGCAAGCCTAGTTTGGGAACCAGTATCAGGTATGTTTGTAATTCCTACTGCGGTATAGTTTATGACATGTTGTAAATCCATTTGAGACCAATAAATATATTCATTCATTAAATATATTCATTCATTCATTCATTCATTCATCTTTGCACTCGTAACACAGCGTTATCTACTAAACTGTCTAGGTCTAGACTCAAAGCAAGCATAACTATATACCTTGTAATATGGGTCCCAAAATGCGGATAAACATTAGATAAGTAGGTATTTTATTTTATTTTTTATGAGATGCTTTTTTTTAAATTAAATTTGGTGGGAACGTCATAAAAATGATATAAGTGACACATATATTATGTAATCAGTTCCGTCTGAGAGCATCGCACTGCATGTCACAAAATTACGCGATATTTGGCAACTTTTACATCTAATTGAGATATAAATAATTAACACAATGACTTTTATACATTAAAATGAGGTAAGTAGATAAGTTATCTGTCTCGGCTAGTAATATAATAAGTAGATACTAAATAATATAAATATGTGAAAATAATTCTACCTCTCTGTCACGTTTTTACGCCTAAATCACTGAACCGATCTTGAGGAATTTTGGTATGGGGATAGATTAGATCTTAGGAACGCGATAGTGGTAGCGTCAGTAGCTTAGTGGTTAAAGAATCAGTCTCACGATCGAAAGGTCCCGGGATCGAATCCGTTCGAATACATTTATACACACACTTATAGTTTAAGTTTAGCATGTACTTAGTTTAAGCCTTGATATTTTTGAAATGTAATGTTAAATGTAGCTCCAACATAAGTATCTACATAACTTAATGGGGCTGCCTCAGATTTATAAGAAAATATAACTGGAGAATGAAATAAATACTTACTTACTTAGTCCACGTCACGCTAAAGAGCCTGTCAAACAGCGATATAATCTGTAAAACAGTTTAAAGGCACGTCTAAAAAAATTAGATCATTCTAAGAAGACTTCACGCGTTCGATGCCGTTGCACGTGTTAGATTTGGGGGGGTAAAATTTGATGTGACCATATATATAGCCTATAAATCACTATATATACCTATAAACAGGATGCCATCTGTAATTATGTATTTGAACCAAGGAAATTAAACAAATACAAATCTGTTTTATCACTCTTTTATTCTGTTATACTACGTCAGTTCCAAAGGCTGTTGTAGACAGGAAAGAACTGACAAGAAAACCTGTCTGCCTTCTAACCACAACATAATTAATATTTTACTTCATGTTACACCAGGCTCGTAGCCAAATATTACAATATAAGACAACCCTGGTTGCAGACCAGTTACAACAGTATAATAGCTAAAACTATAACACAGATACTTATCACATAGGAACCACATTGGAGTCGAACCACTTCTCATAATTATAGCCAAATATTACAATATAAGGCAACCCTGGTTGCAGACCAGGTACAACACTATAATAGCTAAAATTATAACACAGATACTTATCACATAGGAACCACATTGGAGTCGAACCACTTCTCATAATTATCAGTATGACAATACTTGCATAGTCACTAATATGGTATAATGATATTCAATCATCTGGTATATCAGTTAAACAGACTAATAGCCGACACTACGATACATAGGTAGTACATAAAACTTAGATACCACACTGGTATCGAACCAGCCCTTATAATCATTGGTATAGACATACTTTTACAGACATTATGATAGTTTATTATCCCCAAGGATTATCGCAAATACATCAAGTAATACTTTGAGTCGGTTACTTTACAAGTATATTTTAGTTACACAATATTTAGAACACCCAAAGAGGGTATTTAATTATAATTGCTAATTCAATTACTTATTAAATACCAATCCACTATTATATTATTCACTATAACAGTAGTTATTACTACATTCACTACATTCACTTTTATAACCCTGTAAGTACATATTATTATAACATTATAAATATAACAGAGGTATATCGTACCTCACACTTCGACGGCTCGGGATAGACTGTCCGAATGACATCTGACATTGTCTTTTTATAACATTTGAGACGTCGCATTGCATCGAATGATTTTCATCTACCTACTTATAAAAAATATTGTATAAAGTAGTTTCTTATTTACAAATACTTTAAAATATTCTTTATAGTAATATAAATACACTATAATACATCAAGCTACACCTCACCTGATCGCTGGCCACTCCATATTTTAACATGATTCTAACACACGCAGGACGTAGGCCAATACCTCCGATAGTTCACGCGCATGACGTGAGAGCACCGTGCATGACGCCAGTGAGAGTTTCTATTGAGATACATTACGTGATACCTACGTGTCTTCATGTTTGACAGTTACGTGCCGTCGATCAATCACCACTGAAGAAAATTATTACGAACGGTTTACACCTCGAACGAAATACCTATGATATATTATGAAGCATCAGAGGGCATTAAAATTTGTCCAAATGTGTCTAGTAGGTAGCTCGAGACAAATTTTTGATCTCATCTCAAACTATAGTTTCTCCTGAGAAACCAGAAAAAACCAGAAACCTTAAGCGCGCAAAAAATTTAAGCAACAGTGTAAGAAGACTACCCCGAAAAGTTGGGAATCGCCCCATATCTAGCAACATTACGCGAGCGGGAAATCTCGCAATTGAGCGAGACAGAGTATCGATTTTGGACATAACTCGGGATATGCAATTATTATTGAATGCAGCTTCATGGTCTGTTCTGTATTCTGAGAGTTTCCCAATGGCAAAGATCATCGCGATGATTCAGGCGTAGCTCAGAGGTTCATTGATCAGAGCATACGCACTGTAAGAGAAAGGGAAAGATCACAGGTTCGAGTCCCGTCTGAGCGATTAAATTTTTCCTATCTTAATCCATTAAAAATTGTTTGACGAGAATACCGTTCTTGACATTTAGGAGATTGAGATTAGGTCAAGACTAGATTTTTAACACATTTTTATTGAGAAGTAGTTTTTTTTAAGAATATTAGAACCGGATTTACTAAAATTCCTTTCCATCTAACCCCTCCAGCTAAGCTAAATTGCTTGTGCTAGGAGTGGGTTCACGTCGGTAGTGTAATGGCCAGGATTCGAACCCGGAACCTCTCGATCGCCGACTCCTAAAACACTAATCTACCGACACTTCTGATGTCTTCTGATGTGAGATTTCTCACGATAATATTGTATGATGTTCCAGCTCTCGATGCTTCAGGGCGATACGAGTCGGCGCTGTTCTCCGGCAACCGTTTCTGGCTGGGCTCCAAAGCTCAATGCTTGCGATTGGTATGACAAACATAAATAACATAATATATACAGTCAGCGTCATAAATATCTTGACGACCAAATCTGAAAATCAAACTGTTTATAGAGATCCGTGGTCTCTATGGGAAACAGATGTGATTTTATGTATTTAAGTATGTAATCAAACTGTTTTATTGATTTAAATGGTATTATTATCCAAACTGAAGGTGTGTACCATATCAGAACAATCGTTCAACTGAAAGGGGGTAAAAAAATGAAATTAAGATAATTTTGACTACTTTGTACGTACGTACGTACGTGGTATGGGTAATGGACTGCTGAGACGAGGTCACGGGTTCGATCCCAGGTTTACCATGGCACACACCAATGACTTATCGATGCTTTTCGAAGTTATGTGTGTATTTATCGCAGGTTTATAAGTGCCCGGTTAATGGCAATAGGCTCGCCACCTATTACATTGGGACCTAAACATAAACTGGCGAAATGTGGGTGCTAGCACCTCTGCCTACCCCTTCGGGGAATACAGGCGTGAGTTTATGTTATGATGTTATGTTATGTTGTACGTCAACATCTTTTTGATGCTGACTGTACTCGAAGAATATTAACTGATACATTTTCATAAGTGAAGCACATCAATTACTTTACCTCACCTGATAATCTAAAAAACTGTACTTAACTTTGTTATTTTTGTATATTCTAGGATGAAGAGGCAATTGAAAATAACGGCTCTCGCTACAATGACGGTAAGATTTGAATCTAGTAGGTACCCGTTAAGTTATTTGTCATTTAAATTGTTTATTTGTTAAATAAACATAAGTATCCTTTTTTTTCGTGCGGCAATCCCCACGAATACCTCCCCCGCCGAAGCCGGAAGGGGAGGTTATGTCGGACTCGAACCGACTAAAACCGCACGCTGACTGAGGGTCGTGTTGCTAGTCCGGAGGTGAGGTTGTTTTCGACATATCCCTCGCACCCCGGATGACCCAGGGCCATCCCTTACGGTCTGGCCCTCCTCGGGAATAAACATGCCCACAATACTCTTACTCGACAACCTCTGTAGCAGTAGTGAACGCGGCCGCCACGCAGGAGATGCGGGTTCGATTCCCGCTCAATTAAATAAAATATGTGGTGCCAAATAAAATCTAAAATTGTATGTATTTTTTTTGCAGTGACTGCGGCATCTCAGTTTAGCTTTAGTAGAAACGGGGGCCAGTATTCATATTAAAAAGTTATTCTTATCATGTGTTTGTTTATTTTATAGTAACAGATGTGCGTGAGTGGAGATGGGTCTTCCACGAGACGACCCCAAAGCCGGTGATGGTAGACCTATGGGCACCGTACAGGCTCGCCTACACCACTGTGCAGATCTTCTTGAACATTACGAAGACCAATATGGTTAATGTAAGTGCCTCATTTATCTAGGATCTTCTACTTCTTCCTACAGTCCCAGGTCCTTTAAGCGGGCCGTGAAGAGGCATCCGATAAGGCCACCAAGTCGAGTGCCACCACTGATAACATGGTACAACATGTTTACGATGGTGACCCTCTTTCCGAGACTTTGCCATTAGCTTACCATCAGGCGAGGTGAAGTTAAATTGACGTGTCCTTTATGAAAAAAATCTGATACCATGTCACATTCAAAGTTTGCACTTGGAGCCTGGAGACTTGTAAGAGTTTTTTTAGAGAGGATTTATCCTATAAAAACCAAGATACTGACTAACTGTATTCTGGCCTCCCAAACCCGAGAGGAAAGATGGCAGTCGCTTTCGTAAGGGTCATTTCCAACAACGCTCCACAGCCTTATACTAATGCTTACCATTTTCAGCCTTATCTGGATAGAATAAGGTTTATAGTTATTTAACACTAAAAAAGTGCTCGAGCATTTTTAATCTAATCTGAATGGACCCTTAAAGTCATGATAAACTAAATTATGTAAAGAGAGAATAGGAGAGCAGACCTGGCCCTCGATTCTACTGCTAAACCACTGTGATGCCGCAGTCACTGCAAAAATGTCATTCAATTTTAGTCTTTATTTTTATACAACTAAAGTTCAAAATGAAAACAAAACAGTTTCATTACACTTTTTCAATTACTCTGCAAATAGTCATTTAATTTTGAACTTCAATGGCATTGCTTTAAAGTCTATTATTTAATGCCGTCTTTTGCATTTTAGTGGCGGTGGCGCCACTGTGGTTTGGCTTTAGCAGAATCGAGGCCCAGGAGCTCTAAAGTGTAAGCTTTGAATACAATCAGAATTGACACTGATTATGATGATGATTGTTTGAACATTACGTAGACTTCTTTTGTGCCTGCCTCGTTAGCTCTGCACCACCCTATGGTTGACTGGTAGAGAATGTCTACGGCATTAACTCCGCCAATGTACTTTGTGCATGAAGTTAAATAAATTTTTCTTTTTTTTTCTTTTTCTAGTCTGCTTCTTGGCAATCTGTTTCAATAACAATAATCCAATCCGATGTCTGATACAATCCGAATATGGTTTTGATTGGAGAGATGTGTCCAGTGACCGATCTCTCAATTTTAAGGGTTAGCGAATCTTATCGCAAGGTTCGGGATGTCATGTCTCTTCAGTCTGGAGAAGCTGAGGCTACCAGTGCCATGTAATTGGGAGGCAAGGGCGTTTTTATGGTTGTCTAGTCTTGTCTGATATTTCCTGCTATAGGATTCAATTTCCTGCTTCACTGTATTCAGCTTGATATCCAGGTACATGAATTTATTGCTTACATGAGGTGATACATTTAGCATATTGCGGATAGTTTTGTTCTGGAATCTCTCCAGTATTTCTATGTTACTGTGGCTGGCAGAACCCCATAGCTGAATTCCGTAGGTCCATATCGGTTTGATGATACTTTTATAGACGATTATTTTGCTATTGTCCGTCGTTTGATCAACTGCTTTCACATTTTACGCATAACAAGCTACTTCATGATAAACAGTTTGGTTTCACTAAAGGTAGAAATACGACAGATGCAGGAATTGAACTCGTTAAACATATATTTGATGCATGGGAAAAAAAGCAGGATGCCATCGGTATCTTCTGTGATCTATCAAAAGCTTTTGATTGTGTTGATCATGAGACTTTGTTAATAAAATTAGGTCATTATGGTGTTTCGAACGGCTCACTTGGCTTGCTTAAGTCTTACCTCACTGGCAGAGTACAAAAAGTTAACATCAATGGCACCAATTCATCTGGAGCCCCTTTAGTCATGGGAGTACCCCAGGGCTCGATATTAGGACCCCTTTTGTTCTTGATATATGTTAATGATCTTCCTTACTTCAGTAAAGATCTTTGTGAAATAGTATTATTTGCTGATGACACATCATTAATTTTTAAACGTGATAGACAAACAGAAGTACTTGACGATGTAAATAATACCCTTTCTAAAATTTTGCATTGGTTTACAAGTAACAACTTGCTGCTCAATGCTAAGAAAACAAAATGTGTAAAGTTTACTATGCCTAATGTAAAACAGGTTGATACTAGTATTACAATGAACGATGAATCTGTTCAAATAGTTGATACCACAGTTTTTCTTGGAATAACTATAGATAATAAACTGCAATGGGGTTCTCATATCACAGCCTTAGCAGGAAGACTTAGCTCAGCTGCCTATGCGGTTAGAAAAATGAGGTCATTAACTGATGAGGAAACGGCACGATTAGTTTATTTTAGCTACTTTCATAGCGTTATGTCGTATGGTCTGATGCTGTGGGGCTCAGCTGCCGATATTGAGACTATTTTCATATTACAGAAACGCGCGATACGAGCAATCTATGGCCTCGGACCCCGTGACTCGCTGAGAGAAGTTTTTAAGGAAATTAATATTTTAACAGTTGCTTCCCAATACATTTATGATAATATCTTATATGTACGCAAGAATCTAGATCTCTTTAAAAAAAAAACTCTGACCAACACAATTATAATACCAGAAACAAAAATAAACTTGCAGTGCCAAAACTCAGGCTTCATAAGGTTGGTAATTCGTTTGTAGGCAATTGTATAAAATTGTTTAATAAAATGCCTCAGGATCTGATAGACATGCCACTTAATAAATTTAAAATTCAAGTGAGAAATTGCTTAATAAAAAAAGGTTACTATAAATTAGACGAATATTTAAATGATAAAGATGCATGGTCATCCTAATCTCATCTCTTGCTCGCACTGTACGCACTGTAAAAAATTGCTATAAATAAAACCATATTTAAAATAAAAAAAAAAGAAGGATAATCGAGTTCACTGAGTTTCTTGCTGGTCTCTTCTCAGTAGAACCACCTACCGAACCAGCGAAAGAATCATTTTCTAATGATTTATTTTATTTATTTTTTCTGTGATTGACATTACCTACTTGTAAAATTCTGACGTTCATATGTGCTCTTTATGTGCCTAAACTGAATAAATGAAATTGATTCTTTGATTCTTTGATTCTTGATTGGGATTTGCGTCCGATCAGCCAGTACATGCTGCGGATTTTGAGGTCCAGTTGCTTGCGCTTCGTCCAGATATGCTTTTGCCAGGTTAGACGCCGATCCAAGTGCATGCCAAGGTATTTGGCATCTTCCGATTGTGGAATCACTTCATTATAAAGTAAGACCGGAGGGCAAGAATCCTTTCGGAGAGTAAATGTGACGTGTGCAGACTTGTCTTTATTGGCTTTGATGCGCCATTTTCTGAACCATTCCTCTATTAGGCTTAGGTGGGTTTGAAGGTTCCTCGATGCAATGGCAGGGTTCGCATGCACAGAGAGCAAGGCTGTGTCGTCTGCGTATGTGGCGATGGTAGTAGTTTCGTCCACAGTTGGCAGATCATCCGTAAATATTAGGTAGAGGACTGGCCCCAGGATGCTACCCTGCGGTACACCTGATTGGATTTCATGCATTCTTGAGACCTCTTCATTGTATTTAACCTCAAAACATCTCTTCTCAAGGTAGGATTGCATAATCTGGAAAAATGAGTGTGGCAGTGTTTGCTTTATTTTGAAGAGAAGCCCACTATGCCAAACCTTGTCAAATGCCTGGCTGATGTCTAGGAATATTGCCGAGCAGTATTTATTTTCGAAGGCTCTATAGATAATGTCTACTAGACGATGTATTTGCTCAATGGTACCATGCCCCTGCCTAAAGCCGAACTGGTGTTTAGGTATAATGTCTTCTAAGTGGCCCTGCATTCTAGTCAGTATAATTTTTTCGAGCAGTTTTCCAGGTATAGGCAAAAGACTTATTGGTCTGTATGATGTCACGTCTTTTGGTGGTTTACCGGGCTTCGAGATCATAACGACTTGTGCCACTTTCCATTGGGCTGGAAAAACCGACAGCCTTAGGCATGCATTAAAGATTGCCAGCAGTAGCATTAACCCTTTCTTTGGTAGATTCTTGAGGAGTGTTGCATCGATTTGATCATAACCTGGGGCTTTACAATCTTGTAGGTTACGGATCTCTCTGAGGAGTTCTCTGGGTGAGACGCTTTTTAAAGGAAGACACATTTGGATGGGTGTTCTGAGGTATTCTTCGATTTCGAGATCATGGTTTTGGTTTGTACTAGGCAGTGGTTGGAACACATTTTTGAGATGTTTAGCAAAGGCATCAGCTTTTTCCGAATCAGAACGAGCCCAAAGCCCTGGTTGGATATTGATTGGCGTAATTTGATTTTTAGGGCGTTTAAGTTTTGAATAATGTTAAATAAATAAATAAATAAAATTCTTCTAATTAAATGATCTTATATTTCAGTCCTACAAAATACTCCTCGGCGTATGCCTACCACGTTCGTGCACAGCCCGAGACATACAATCAGTCATCAACTTCTCGATAATGATTAACGACAACCTCAAAACAAACAAAACCACATCACGTATAGCCAAGGTCACCAGCGTCAGACAAGTACCAGGCTCCTATGACATAGGAGAAGATGCTGGAGCGATATTCCTTATATGCATCACAGTACTACTAGCCACGTTAACACTAGCAGCTACTATCACCGAACTCAACCTGCTAAAATGTCTCCCATACGCAAAACAATCCATGAAATTTGATCTGGAAAAATATCATGATGCTAACAGAAATATCGAAAGACATCGGGTCAAAGATGATAGTTTAAGCTTGAAGAATGAAATAGATAAGTTGGGATTGGAACATGCGAATAAAAATTATATGGCAGTTGATAGCATGGTGAAGGGAACTCCCGCTGTTATGCTAGACGTAGCTGGCGTGGACCGATCACCTCTAAGTTGCCAACGATGTGGGAAATATCGGAAGCAGTGTAGCAACCCCCATCAACAGAAGAACTTGCCTCCCTGCCCACGACTGCAGTACAATTCGATAGTGAGTCTTACAACAGAGAGTGAGAAGGGAAATATCTTGCGGAGTCTTCTCTTGTGCTTCTCTGTGTCCTATTGTTGGAAAAGAGTTATAAACACGAATACGGCTAGCAAGGATCTGTCTTTGATACACGGAATGAGAATTTTGGCAACTTTTTGGATTATATTTTTGCATGTTGCGGTAGTTGTGGATTCAATTTCAGGTAAATGTTCTTGTTTTTCTACTTTATCACGCCATTTTGAACATTTGGTGATTATTTAAAGCTGGGAAAATTTCTGATACTTTCAAAAAGTCTTTCTGAAAGTATTTGGGAGACTGTTACTACAGTAATGGCTGTTACCGGGAAGTTTTGAGTCTTCTAGGTAATTTTTCATACGTACATATAATCACGTCTTTATCCCCAGGGTTAGGAAGACGAGAATTAACACCCACTTTTCACCAATCATTGTATTTGGTCCTACGTAATAGGGTGTGAGCCTCCGAAGCCTGTGAAACGATCCGAAACTTGGGTAGTTCTGATGAGCTCTTCCAATTAGTCCCACCCTCTCCTTTCGGTGCAGAATATAACTTCTAGAACCAAGTGTTTCAGTGACTCATACCTATGCCGCACCACTAAGACCTGGAACTCCCTGCCAGCTCACGTGTTTCCTTCTTCCTACAGTCCCGGGTCCTTTAAGCGGGGCGTGAAAAGGCATCAGATGAGTGCCATCACTGTTAACATGGTACAAGTTTGCGATGGTGACCCTCTTTCCGAGACTTTACCTTTAGTTTACTATCAGGCGAGGTGAAGTCCAATTGACGGGTCCTTCATAAAAAAAGTGGTATAAAATTTGTTCTGTTACAGATAACGCTGTGGATATTAATGAACGGAACAATATTTACTACATAATTTCTGTTGGAACTATTGCTTACGATACTTTATTCTTTGTGAGGTAAGTTTTTGAACACATATTCTAGCACTCCCTGCCTGCCTGCCTAGTGATGGTGTAGTCCACTTAGATCACCCAGCTGAATAGCACCTGAGCAGATAGCACCTAGCCATGTCCACGAAGGGCACCTATCAAAATTTTTGGCAGGTGCTATTCATGGATACGAATTTATTTTTGCAATATTGTCCACGAAGAGCACCTAGGCTATTGCTGGGATGTATAGGGTGCATGCTGACTCATAACACTTGTTGTTGTGACCCCGATTTAGAACATAACTGATATTACGCGCAGCTACCTATGGTGATCTTTAGTGCTCATTCTTTCTTTGTTTCTTTCTTTCATTTCCTACCACTAAAGTATTTATCCTTCGACACATATCCTGGCCTTCGATTCTGCTAAAACTTAACCACTGTGTGCAACAGTAACTGCAAAAAATGACATTAAATTTTAGACTTTATTTCTATTCATCTAAAGTTCAAAATGAAATGAAAGCAGTTTCATTATACTTTTTCAAATATTCTGCAAAAAGTCATTAAATTTTTTACTTTGACCGCAACGCTTTATAGTCTATTATTTAATGCCGTTTTTTGCAGTGGCGGGAACAATGTGATTTGGCTTTAGCTGAATCGAAGGCCTGGAAGATATCGTACGTAGTGATCACACACACTGCTTAGTCCTCTTTCAAGCCGGTCTGAATTCCTCTCATCAAAAACAATCATACTCCAACCACACACAATTTAAAAAAACGTTTACAGATTCCAAGTTCATGGAAGAAGTCACGCCATGTTTATGACCTCAATTAACGACAAAATTGTGGTAAAGCCCTCTAATTTGTACGAAAATATGCGCCGGTAAACTTTCACCGTTTACACATATAATTGATAATTTCAATAATTACCGGCAATTGTGATTATTTACTTTTAAATTTGTAAAAGAAATTGAGCTGAGGTATGCATAACGGGATTCAGAGTTCGGTTTTGCTGGGATAATCGCAACCTTTTAGCAAGCCTTGGTTAAACAATACTACGAGTATAATAGTGAAGTGTTGCTTGTTTTGGTAGAGATTTGGGTAGAGGTGGTAGAATGTAAACTTCGCCAAAAATATCTCTGGTTGTTGACGTCACTTGCGTCAGCCACGGTGGCTGACGCAAGTGACATTAAGCGACCACAGATAACAATTATTAGGTGTTATTTCCTTTGTGTGTTCTTTTATTTAATCTATATCTATACAATTAAAAATCAATTGCTGTTCATTAGCCTCGCTAAAATTCGAGAACGGCTGAACGGATCTTATCTTGGTCTTGAAATGTTCGTGGAGGTCTAGGGAAGGTTTAAAAGGTGAAAAAAAAATCGAATAATTTCCAGGAAACCCCTAAAACAGCCCTTTTCTTTTTCCCATTTAAACGTTTTCAGTGTTTCTGTTACTCTGGTACATTTGCATGAAGTACCAGGCTCACAGAAATTTTAAGGAACTTTATCTGGGTCGCGGGAGCAGTGTGTTCTAAACCTTTCTATTCCGAACTTAACGCGGACGAAGTCGCGGGCAATAGCTAGTATGTGTATATAATGTTTAGGGTGTGCGTTTTGTTTGTAAATGAATGTATTTTCTTTCTATCTTTTCTTTCTAATGTTGGTAATACCGTCAGTACCGATCCTCCCTATAAGTATATCAATACGACTCCGACTTCGTACAGTTGTTCGACAGCTATTTTATCATCATCCTCGTGCCCTTATCCCAAGTTTATTTAAGGTCGACGCAACATGTATGTTTCTTCCATTCATCTCTAGTTGCAGACATTTCAACTTTCATTCCCTTCTTAACCATATCATCCTTCACACAGTCCATCCACCTCCTTTTAGGTCTTTCTCTCCTGTTGTAGCCTGTCACTTCCATAGCTAATACCTTCCTTACGACATTACACGAACACGAACACCCTCGAGCCTTTGCAAATGCGTAGAGATGTTGCGTCTTTGGCAGTATTCAACTGTCTCTACCATGGTGAATGTTCTGACGAGTTCTTCCAATTAGTCCCACCCTCTCCTTTCCTTCACAGGACGACACGTGCAGGGCTAAGATGCCATCCATATACGGTGCAGAGTATACCAGCTAGAACCAAGCGTTACAGTGACTCATTCCTATGCCGCACCACTAAGACATGGAACTCCCTGCCAGCTCACGTGTTTCCTTCTTCCTACAGTCCCGGGTCCTATAAGCGGGGTGTGAAAAGGCATCTAATGAGGCCGTCTATCAATATCTATAATCTACTGTCCTTGTTGGGTATTCTACTGACTGACTACTCAAATTAGTTACTTTTTACTAAACGTCAAAACGATAAGTTATTAAAAAACTTGTATGTAAAAAGATTTAGTGACGTCATAAAATTTAATGACGTAATAAAATAGTCAAATCAGTTACTATTATAGTTTGGGTGGATGATTAAAAATACATAAAAACTATAAAATAAGAACCGACAGCCTATAGGCTGTACCAGGGCCTCGATTCTACTAAAGCAAAACTATAATCAAACCATAGAGAGGCCACACGGCAGCCTCTCGTACCGGCTGACGCAGGTGTTTACCGGACACGGGTGTTTCGGGAGTTACCTGTGTCGGATCCGGAAGGAGCCAACGTCCGAGTGCCATCACTGTGATGCGAGCGAGGACACAGAGCTGCACACGCTGACCGAGTGCCCGGCGTGGGACACGCCGAGGCGGGTCCTAGTGGCGGCTCTGGGGGTGGGAGTCCTCACACTCGCCACGTTGCTCACAGCGATGGTAAGATGCGCGAACGCTTGGGGTGCGGCTGTCTCCTTCTGCGAGCAAGTAATGCTCGAGAAGGAGGCGGCCGGTCGGGTCCGGACCAGACTCCGGGCCCGGGAAGCCCGTGCAGAGCGAAGGCGAACCGGACGTCGGAGGTCGCAGAACGACCTCCGTCCTCCATGAGCGCTGGCCTGGGGGTGACCGGTGGAGCCGCCTGTCACCCTAGCAGAAGCAGGCCGCGGCGGCGGCGCAAAGTGCGCCTCCCCGTAACCGGGGCTAGATGGGGACATTTTGGTCCCCACAACCCGAAGGGGGCCATCTCGAAAGAGATGGTCCTGGGTCTGCCGGGGTGCGAGAGATATGCTTTTGGCAATCTCACCTCCGGCAGCCAAGGACCCAAGACGGCGTGCGTTTTAGTCGGTTCGAGTCCGACATAACCGCCACCACCGGCTCCGTGGAGGTGGTATCCGTGGGGATTTTTCGCACGATAAAAAAAAAAAACCACAGAGATTGCAAAAAGCGGCAATACATTATAGACTTTAAAGCGATGCATTTAAAGTTCAATATTAAATAACTGTTAGCAGAGTGAATAAAAGAGTGTAATGAAACTTTTGTCATTTAATTTTGGACCTTAATGTATAGAAATAAAGTCTAAACTTTAATGCCGCTTTTTGCAATCTCTGTGGTTTGAAAATAGTTCTGCTTTAGTAGAATCGAGGCCCAGATCGTTTGAGGATAAAGTTTGCAGTAAAGTTTTAAAAGCAAAAACAAATTTAAAGTTTAAAAGACTGCAGCACCGCGGTGCGCTGCAATCGGTTTCGCTAAAGTATGAAAATTGTTTACAACCCCTAATTAACTGGTCGAAACTGACCCTCGATTCTACTAAAACTAAACCACTATGGTGCCGCAGTTACTGCAAAAAATGACATTAAACTTTAGACTTTATTTCTATAACGCTAAAGTTCAAAATGAAATGAAAACAGTTTCATTACACTTTTTCAATTACTCTGCTAAAAGTAATTGAATTTTGAACTTTAACTACATTGCTTTAAAGTCTATTATTTAATACCGTTTTTTTGCAGTGGTGGTGGCCCTGGTCGCAAGGTCAATTCGGTCATCAAATTTTATTCTTAATTCATTTGAAACGAAGTCATAGTCTCTCATTTAGAATGATGGTGTATATTTTCAGCGGTCTGTTCAGCGCGCACCATTTCTTCTACCTGAAGAGCCAGTACAGCGTGCAGGAGCTGGTGGGCTGGAACGGCGTTTGTGGCCAGTTCATGCAGTTCATCTGCTTCGTCACCAACAGAGTCATCAGGTATGATATGGGTAACGGGACTAGCAGAACTGCTCTATTATTAATTAATTCATTGGTTCCAACAGTTCGTAAGAAAGTTGGAAGATGGCTTCACCGTCGCCCTTAAAGACGGATATAAAAAGAAGGGAAATTTTGAAGTGATTCAGGTGTGACTCAATAGCTCAGTTGGAAGAGCATTCCCCCTGTAAGAGAAAGGTCGTGAGAAATAAAGAAAAGGTTTAAACATAGTACAGGAATCTCTTGAGGTATTTAGGTTAGAAAATAATGGTAAGTTTAGTCCCTGCCTACCTCCAAGGGAGAGGACTTTGAGTTGGACGGCTGCTAAGTCATAGGTCGCCGGTTTCATTCCCATACAATGCAAATATTTATATGCATGAATGTGTAATTTGCATTGGAATGAGTGTTCAATGTGTTAAAAGAAAAATATGTATCTTGTCTATACGTTTTTTAGAATGCATATCACTAGTTAGTAAAGTTGTAGAGTGCTTTGGATCTAGAAACGTTTAGGTATCTACCTACTTTACTACCTGTATGAATAGGCTTCGAAAAATGACCTCCATCGGTAATCGGTGTTCATATTCATGTGTGAATATTGGTCATTTAGCAAAATACTGCGTGGAAGCTCATCAAATTGTTAATTACTCCAATCAGATGTGAAAGTGGAGCTGTACGAAGTACTATAGCGGTTGCTTTGATGTGTGGCTGCTTAGGATGACTGATTGCATGTTCCAGAGACGTTTGGTGATTTTGTATAGACATTTTGACATGTTTACGAACATTTTTTAAAGATAACATTGCCTTTTTTTGGCTCAGCGGTCGTACTCTTAACCATATTAGGAATAGGCAGTAATGTAAATATGACATGGTGGTCCGGTCGAGTACAACTTATTCCCAAAATGCGTATATTGGTTATATATGATCGGTTGTTACTCAGTCATAGAAACAGCTAAAAGGATTTCTACGATCGGGTATCAGCCAAATTTTAATCCGGCATTTTTTTGCTGTATATCCAATAGAGCCAAAAGGTGCAGGCTTGTTTTTAAAAACTTCCTCAATGATTTGATTACATATGAGTTTCTTGTTATAATCCATAATTGGAACTTGCTGCCGGAGGACGTTGTTTCTGCCACCTCAATAAACCCATTTAAAAATAGACTTGATAACTGGCTACGACTAGACAATTCAGTGCTTAAAAAAATGACGGACAATTAAATAAAAATAAAAAAATCTATAGACTATTATATTTTATCACTAGAAGTGAACACAACAGCTTGTAGCTGCTTGTTCATAATTATATAAATAAATAAATAAATAAAATAAATAATCTTAGCATTTTACGGCAATTTAATGGATGTCTAATTTAGTGAATTTAGTAAAAACCAAATAGTTAGTTAGGTCTTGTTAATTTGATTGGTTTCAATTAAGTTTTTAACCACTTCAGAGCCATTCTTGCTGAGACTGACTGCCTCGTTGATTCCGTGGCAACATTTTGCACGTTTGATATGATAGTATATAAGTAAGTTGCGTTCTTAGGACTTTGTTATTAGGTTTCTTTTTTTGAAATCTGGAAACTTATCTGGTAACCTTTTTGGAAGCTCATCGCTATATAAGGCTGTAATATCAAGCTGTACGTTTAATAATATCAAGTTTTGGAGATTGCTTTCAACTCTATCCAAAGTAATTCCAAACTAGCTGTCGATGGAGAAGAGCCCTAACTTTATAACTTTGGACGACATCTACGAAACCATATTTATGGGTGGTGAATACAAAGTCAAAGTAAAAAATCGTTTATTTATTCTGCATAGACCATTAAATCGGAACTTACAAAACACTACTACTACAAGTTTAGCAAATGGACTACTCGTTCGAAACGTGGCCCAGACCTGAGAAGACTCCGGCAAAAATCTCAGCGGGCATTTTTTTTGGTCTATTTCCAAACATTTACTTAGCCTAAAAGCCTGGTGTAGTCTGCTTTGCTTGAGTAGCATGGCTGAGCGAACAGCTCATTTCCAAGCTGGTTTATCATCTAAATATTCTTGGATTTTAAAATAGCCTATAATACCTACTGGGGAGTTACTAAATAGAAGTTCTTTCCAGATTACTTCCCTCCTACGCGTACGTGGTTCTCCTCTCGACAGTGGTGGCGCGGTGGGCGCGGGCCGTCACCACGCTGGCGCTGCCGGACCAAGACCACAGCAGCTGCAACTACTACTGGTGGCGGAACTTGCTGTACGTCTCCAACATATTCCCAGTGGATGAACAGGTTTGTAGTTTTTTATAACCTTTATGGTTCAGTAATTGTGGATACTACAGCAGTGCATTAATTATATTTCAGGATTTCAATGAATCAAATTACCCATCGCATCGATACTAAAACACTCGCCGGGATATTTACCATGGTTTTTTATGAGGATCCGATATTTCGGCGCTGTTTTAGACGCGTGTTATAAACGAGTGCGGAAGAGTGTAGACCGATACGGTCTGCCTAATAAGAACTCGGCGGTCACCAGTGCATCCGTGATCCTCAAAAACTTTAAAAACATTAACATACATACATTAACACTTTGATTATTTATATGTCTAGATGGAGTGTCAAATGCGTACAAACGTCTCAAAAAATATCAGCTTGTTCAATCTCATAATACTTACGCGCAGCTCAGTGACGTTCGCGTCGGCTCGGTGTCACAACGTAAAACCCGCGAAAAACATTAAATAAAAACTGTCGAAATATGGCGACTAGCACTATCAAAGTTTGCCGGAATTAAAAAGGACGCCTAAATACTACTACACACATTACCTTTTATGAATAAAGTAACCAAAATACAAGTTAAATTAATAATTTTTTTCATCACAACAATATGTCATTTATCACGCGCCATATTTGTAAGTGTTGTCAGTTTTTGAAATTCATGGTTTGGTTCGATTGGGGGAGCCTTGTACCGATTGGGGGAGCCAATGTCCGTCCTTTTTATTGATTTGGATTAGAACATTATTTCCGAAATCCGAAATCCGAAATCCGAAATCCGAAATCCGAAATCCGAAATCCGAAATCCGAAATCCGAAATCCGAAATCCGAAATCCGAAATCCGAAATCCGAAATCCGAAATCCGAAATCCGAAATCCGAAACCGAAACCGAAACCGAAACCGAAACCGAAACCGAAACCGAAACCGAAACCGAAACCGAAACCGAAACCGAAACCGAAACCGAAACCGAAACCGAAACCGAAACCGAAACCGAAACCGAAACCGAAATCGAAATTAGTCATATGTACACAAACAAATATATGCACTAAGCGAGAATCGAACCCGTGCCCCTTGCATACCATTCTCATTTACTACTGTCACGTTACAGAGGCTGTCAAAAAAAACAATTTAATTATACCTAGGTGATTTTTTTGGGAAATTTTCCTTGTAGCTTGTATCATATTTACGCACACAGAAGCACGAATGCAACGTGTAAAACACGGGCCGCACGCACACATGTTTGCACAGGTTGACTCGTTTTATTTCCGTTGACAGTAGGACGAGGCTCTATCTAGACATTATATAATCAAAGCATTAACATAAACTCACGCCTGTATTCCCCGAAGTTCGAGAATCGCCAGTTTATGTTTATGTCCCAATGTAATAGGTGGCGAGCCTATTGCCATTAACCGGGCACTTATAAACCTGTAATAAATACATACATAACTTCGAAAAGCATCGAAAAGTCATTGGTGTGTGCCATGGTAAACCTGGGATCGAACCCGAGACCTCGTCTCAGCAGTCCATTACCGATACCACTAGGCTACCAGAAACTTGAAACTTTAAAAAACATGGTAAATATCCCGGCTGGTGTTTTACTATGGATGTGAATGACCATGTCAATCTCAAATCATACATTAACCATCGCAGTCCGTTGCTGGACATAGGTCTCTCCCAATGTTGGGAAGCTTTGGCCAACTGTTTCCAACTTGGTCAGACGGGATTTATTTCAAGTTTACCATCTCTCGCAGTGATATCGTCTGCGTATTTTGTACGTTTCTATGAGGTCTCCTCTATTCCGCCTTTGCTCCAGTGTTGTCAAGTTGAGTTCTAGGAGGCATTCTTCGTAGGACTTCTTTTTAAGGGATGCTACCATTTTTGTTGCTCTCCTTTGGACCTTCTCCAACATTTCGATGTCTTTTTTAAAATAAGGAGACCAAATTTGAAATGCCTATTCCAGCAATGGACGAATGTATGTCTTGTACATTTTGATGAATAACTCTTTGGTGGTGGTATAGAATGCCTTTCTGATCATGTACAGCATGGAATTTGCCCGTTTCGTAATATTTGTGATGTGTACGTCCCATTTTAAATTATTGGGGTTTTCTGGGTGTCACTTTATATCAGGGTATGCATGATTAGAATAATATCCACGTGGGGGTGCGACGTGTTAACATGTCTGGTTTTTTTATAAGAGCGCGTGATTTGATCCCTAACAACACGTCGGGTTCACCACAATTCTGTAAAGATTTTAGTGATTTCCTATCTAGAATACAGTAGATTCCCTGTACTATATGGCTAACTTGATAGTTTCCAGTTCAAGCCAAACATTCCCTGCCCAGCCCTGATGTGAGGAATATCTGCTCGTAAAAAAGAAAAATGAGCAATTAAGTCCTGGAATTATGTCACACTAGCTTTTGCCCGCGGCTCCACCCGCGTGGATGTTGGTTATCGCGACCAAACATAGCCTATCACCTTTTTTAAGTTCTACTCTACCCTTATACCAAATTTCATCAAATCGGTTCAGTGGTTTAAGCGTGAAAGCGTAACATACAGACAAACAGACTGAGTTACTTTCGCATAATTCTCCGTTTGTCACGTACAGTGTATGCAAGTATCCTGGTAC
Source organism: Eilema sororculum (assembly GCA_914829495.1). Taxonomy (NCBI): domain Eukaryota; kingdom Metazoa; phylum Arthropoda; class Insecta; order Lepidoptera; family Erebidae; genus Eilema; species Eilema sororculum. The sequence goes on from OU618534.1 coordinate 27,448,144, forward strand.
CTGTCTACGGAGACACAAGTCCACATGCTAGGCGCACTGCTCTGTGCGGTGAGTGTGACGTCACACTTGCGTGCGCGTGTGTGCGTGGCGTTAGCGCTCATCGCCGCGCTGGCCGCCACGGTGACCGACGCGAGCGCAGCGTACTACGAGTTTGTGCAGAGGTGGGATCATTTTGTTTTATATTATTTTTTTAAACCCATGGAGGTAGCAAACGCCTACGTTGGTATGTCAACCTGACTACGTGGGTAATAAAAAGGTAAAAGCCTAGCCAAGACCAGAGATGACAAAATCCGATAATCATTAAAACCATCGACATCATGATGTCGATGATGGAGATAACAAAATCCGATAAGCTGGACAGTGGACCTACGCTGGAGGCATCCGAATTCCCGATTCAACGCTGAAATAATGATGGTGATCTACCTAATAGTATTATGTTCCCTGTGCAGGCAGAGAAGAACAAATCAGACCTACCTATAGTGTATGGCTGACAGCCTGACTGACACTGACATTCAGATAACTTGTCAGACTTCTTGTCAGCATACGTCACTTAGTCCTTTTAGTCTTTTTCTTTCTCTGTCGTAAATAGTTTTTTTGTGTAGGTATTTCGTGTGCTATTTTGTGCTGATTCTCAATAAACGAGATTTCTTTCTTTCTCACTAATGGTAAACATGATCTATGAACGTTAGTAACACTCAACGCGTCGTTAAAATAAGTGATATAATATAGTACCATCCATAACCGATCGATAATGGTGATAAAAATATAGTGAAATGTGATTCTAGCTACTTGGATATACAGTCGTGATTATATAATTGACGTAACTACCAGCTTTCTAATTTTAACAAAATAGGCGTAAAGGTTCAGTAATGCATATATTCCAATCCAATGTTTCAGGTTCTCCAGTGGTTTCCATCTATATGCCACAATAATCGATCGTCCGTGGGCCCGAGTAGCTCCATACTTCTTTGGAGTGTTTACTGGGTGGTTGGTGCACATCTTACAAGGAAAGCTCAAAGTTTCCAAGGTTAGATATTTTTACTTAGGTGGACTCAAAATGACGCCCTGGAGTACCCCTTAAATTCGAACAACGTTGTTTGTTAATTTTTCTTCCACTTTACCATAAAATTATTAACTAAGTATATGGGATGTTTAGAATATATTACTACATTTCTAGTCACTATACCTACTACCCATTGCCCTATTCTTTGTCGTATCTTCTAACTTAGGTATCTTTTAACTAAAATGAAATTTGTTTATTGACAGACATGACTAAGAAATATCTACTTCTCAATTATTATGTTAGTGTAATACTTCAAATTACAAAAAAAAAAACTATCAACACTATCAAACGCTTACCGGAAATCTACGATAATAATTCACTCATAACGGCTCACGTTGCTTCCAGGTGACGTCATCTCTTCTGTGGATGTCCTCTCTATCGTTTATATTGGCGTCAGTGGCTGTATCTGTGATAGGCCTGCCGTGGTTGGCGGCCTGGCTCCACTTGCTGTGGCCTATAGCGTTGCTCTGGCCTGTGGTAATGGGGACCACCAATTTAGCTGGTATGTACCTACTATAGAAATATATGATCGAGAAGCTGTACTGTTTATGAATCGTGATCACATTATCAAAGACAAATTCTCGGAAAGAGGGTCACCATCGTAAACATGTACCACGTTAAAAATGGTGACACTCAGCTTGACGGCCTCATCAGATGCCTTTTCACGCCCCGCCTAGAAGGTATATTCTGCACCGTATGCGGCCGAACAATACATGATTAAATATTTGATTAAAAAGACCAAAGTCTTTGACCATTATGACACCGTTGAGTCGGACACCTTAACGAATATTGGAGGACATCAAGGCATGTCTCTTACTGACAGGAGTAGTGGCAGAAAATGACAAGATATTTTGCTCTTTTGCAGACCCAAAATTAGTAATTACGATCGAGTACACTGAGTATCGAGTAACGAGTACACTACCGACGTGAAACTACTCCTAAATTAACACAAGCAGTTTAGCTTAGTTGAAGAGATTAGAACGAATGCTTACTTAATCCACTAGTAATTTTGTTGTTCATTTCATTTTCAAGACCCACCGGTGTGTTCTGTAGCTGTTTTCAAGAGACATCTTAGATCAAAGGTTGTATTTGTTTTAGGTGTATTCCGGCGGATTCTATCCAAGTCTCCGGTGGCGGCGCTGAGTCGCCTGTGCTACGGAATGATATTACTACACTCGACAGTAGCTCGGGCAGTGCTATTGTCTGTTGATACGACGCTGTGTTCACAAACGATATGCATCGTAAGTTCTTGTTCAAGTTTTACTTACTACTTAGAGCCCCACCCAGCAACGAATGTAGCTTAACATTTTCTAATTTACAGATACGCTTTCCTCGAATTAAAGAGAATTACGAAAATACTTTTTCCTCCTTTTTTTTTATTTGAGCGCCATTTCTAGTTGCACTTAAAACCTAGAAGTCTTCTCCTACATCTCGTCACAACTCCAGGTGTTACGTGCGTCTGGGTCAGCCGGGGTGCGAGGGATATGTGGAAGACAACCTCACTTCCAGCCTAGCACCACGACCCTCAGTCGGCGTGTGGTTTTAGTCGGTTCGAGTCCGACATAACCTCCCCTTCCGGCTCCAGCAGGGGGGGTATCCGAGGGGATTTCCGCATGGAAAGAAAAAAGGTGTTACGTGCGTATAGTTTATGGTAGGTTTCGTTCTTGCAGTCGGTCCCTATTTTTAACCTACTCGGACTTTTTGTAGCAAATGATTTGTGGATAACGTCTGTATTTATTGTTGCAGTGGGTGTACTTTGCCGGAACGACAATATTGACTCTACTTGCAGCTCTCCTACTATCTCTGTTAATAGAGATACCATTTTGCAGTCTGCTCAGACGACTTTCAGATTGCGCAACATGACCACCACAAAATAAAACAGTCGTTCTTTTTATGTTTTGTATTTAAAAATATCATAATTGTCTATGATTGGTAAAAAACTTACAACTAGTTATATTTACAGTCTATTTACATTAAGTTTACAAATAATTGTACATACATTGCGATTTAAATATAAGTGGAACACGTTCGTTATAACTTATAGTAAAAAAATAAAGGTATACATCACGATAATGGTGGTAATATTTTAAAATTAATTACTTAAATCTGAAAGCAAAAATGGTAATGTTGGCATTACCTGTTTAAGAAGCTTAACTTCTTTGGCGGGAATAAAACTACTTTTTTACACATTCAAATACGTTTGAACACAAAAAGTATGTAACAATCATATATTTTAAAGTTTTTATAACAATCGATTACACATAAAAAACTTGTAAAATAACGCGCCAAAAGAAGGAACTTTATCTGCGACAATATTATTTTTACCACAGATGAAGTTTTGTTAATATTGAAAATATTTCCTCTGTGGTTCGAAGTTTTAGAATCGATTTAGTTAGAATCGATATCATAATGAATATTGGAACAGTTCTAATTTTAAATATTATGTAGATCACTAATTTGATTGTATGTTACATTGGCGTCTTAAAAATATGAATTTATTTTTGCAATTCAAGATATTTCAATTATTTTCTTGTAGATAAATGAAGAGATCCTGAAAAAAAATAACTTCAATTTTTTCATTTTCGAAATTAAAATGTAACTGCATTATGTTATTTTCTTAAATATTAATATTTTTTTTACGAAGTGTTCCATTTCATTATATTTTTATCAAATTAACTTATTGTACTTAAATTTAGTTAAAGTTACTGAATAGATGAGGAGTGAAAGCTAAGCGAAGACTGAGACTATATATAATTATATCACGAATTATAAACCTAACAGACATTTAGATCTTGCATATATGTATCCATTTATATACGTAGATACAAGTCTATACAAGCAAAAATGTTTATTTAAAGAGAAGTGTGGATCGTCCTGAAATAAAATCATTGATCGTTTGATATTTTTGTTTCAGTTTTTCAAGAATTAAATACTAGTTTTTGTTAATCGACTTTAATCGATTAAAATTTGAAAAGTGTTCAATTCGATGTGGTCCTATTTGGTAGATCTGTGACAATTTAGTGTAAATAAAATAATTATTGAATGACGTCGTCTTTTGAGACAATTTTTTACTGTATTTGTAAAATATTAAACAAAATAATTAGTAAATACACATTTTTATGTACTCTTGTTCTCATATTTGTCATGTTATAATTTAAATAGAATTAAATCTATTCGATGCATCAATCATTTCTTCACACGTTAAATCAATCACATTAAATGCCTTTTGTAAGCAAATTCAAATCAAAATTAATCAACGACTTAATTGGTAATGTACAGTAATATCTCTCTCTTTAATATCTTAACAATTACTTTTATAAGTGACCGGCAAATTTCGTGACAATATACTCAGGCAGCGTGAGCGTTCGCGCCCACCCAACTATAATTTACTCAAGCACTTTTAAGTGTTAGTTAAATATCAACCTTATGCATGTAAAATACATTGCTAAATTGACTATACGTCTAGATTATATATTAGTCTATGCTCGCAGCAGCTTCAATTCAATTTTGCAATGTATTATACACACATAAGGTTCATATTTAACTAATTCTTAAAAAGTGCGCGGGCAAATTGCAGGTTTGTGTGCTCCAACGCTAAAGCGTGTTTTAAGATCTCTTTGGTGGAAAGCGCGGGGCGCGGGGGGCGGAGGCGCGCCGAACAACCAATCATAGTTCAGTTTTAAGTAACCATGGGCTCATAGGGCTCGCGTCATTGATGAAGTCCTTTTATTGGTTTTTTTAGTTGGCCATGTTGATATGCTCAATTTTGACGTTGGCTCACGAAGTTTGCCGGTAACTATAACACATTAACACTATTCAGGCATAATATGAAGACCGCCATGAATTCATGAAGGCCGCCATAGGTAACAAAGTTTTAATTCAACTATTTTGGCAACAAGACCGCAATAGGCATATTTTTTCCTTTTACACTTTTATACAAAATTTTATAAAATCTTATTGACTCTATAATAGTAGGGGAGACCTAGAAGAGATTTTGGGATTTAATCGAGCGCGGGGAAACTTGGCACCCCTTCAAATAACCCCACCAAACATGACTGCATTATAGAGTGGCGCGTCTAGAACAGACGATCAGAAGTTAAAAAGCCATCACTCGGTTGACACGAGCGCGTCTAATTAAGCCAAGGCACAGCCAAGGTGAGTTAGATACACACACAAAAGTGTGCGTTTCAATCTGTTGATTTGCGCGTGATATAAAGTCATGAGTTCAAATCACCAGTCTTTTGAACAGGAGTTCTTTTAGAATTTCATTAAGTAACATCCGTTCTGAATATCTGACGCGCTCGAGAATATCCAGCCAACCGTTTTTTTCCTTTTCTGAAACCTTTCATGCTGAAATCATTATCCATTTTTCGTTTTTAGCATCGATTCTTTAAGTGACATTCCCCATGACGCTCGAGTACCACATTCATATATATGGGCTCCCCTACTATAACATTGTAAAATGATAATAATTACCTTTTTCAGCTACGCACTTGCCTTAAAAGGCTCAGTTCTGAAGCAGTCTTTGAACTTATGTCATTTTTGTACAATGGTAACTTTATACTCTGTGGGGTTTTCTCGTTGGCGACACTATCTTGAGCATGGTGACTATGGGCGCTTCGAAAGCCACAGATATCACGAAGGCGAATACGTACGAAATAATTGTTAGACCCAGGAACAAGATGAACTGTGAAAAAAAAATTGTTTAGTTAGTGTTGTCATAAAAATAATGCTACATTTTGTCACGTGACTGCTGAAAATGGGGATTTTTAGAAGTGCCATGTCAGCAAAATGTACATAGGTATCTATAGAAAAACAAATATTCATTTCCGTAAAATAAATTTCCACAGCCATAAAACAAATGTCTACATTCATAAAACAAAATGTCCGAATCCATAAAACAAATGCCCACATTCATGAAACAAATGTCCACAGCCACTGAAGTGTGGTGGTAGTGAACGCGACTGCCACGCAGGACGTTTGATCTCTGCTCAGTGCCAATATTTGTATGCATGAATATGGCTATTTGCATTGGTCTGGGTGTTTTATGTTTAATATGTATGTATTTACAAAAAAAAAGTATATAAGTGTGTTCATCCGCATTCTAGATTCCCTAACATGTAGATAGCGTTGTGTATAATGTTGTGGAATATTAAAAAAAATGTCCACATTCATAAAATGTCCATAAGGGTACTCACCACGAGCAGCTCGCCCATGTGGATGGGGTGCGTGAAGTGCATGGCGACGTAGCGCAGCACCACCGGGTGCACCAGGTACGCGCAGTACGTCACGCGCGAGAACGGGTACAGCACCGGCGCCGACAGCAGCTTCGTCACCCAGCCTGGGGGACGAGGTGGAAAATTGGCATTAGTTAGCATACTTAATGCTGTATGTATTGTAAAAATTGTATGTATTGTATGCACAGCCTCTGTGACGTGGTGGTAGTGAACGCGACTGCCACGCAGGAGTCGTGGGTTCCATCCTCGCTCAGTGCAAATATTTGTATTCATGAATATGGTTATTTGCATTGGTCTGGGTGTTTCTATGTATAACATGTATGTATTTACAAAAAAAAGTATCTTAGTATGTTTATCCGCATTCTTGATTCCATAACACAAGCTAGTTAAGCTTACCATGGGTCTAGATAGCGTTGTGTAGATGTTGTGGAATATTTAAGTTTACGCGAATGTCACTCATTGAAATAAAACCACTTTTTACGGTCTACAAAATAGACTGTGACTGTGGGCTCTCATATATTGGTCAAACCAAGCGAAGCATTGGCACTCGGGTCAAAGAACACATAGCTGATATAAAACACCAACGCTCAACAAAGTCAGCTGTATGTGAACACGCGCAAAAAGGCACCAACCATTAGGTTTGATAAACCACAGATACTCGCCAAAGTACACCGATATATTCCTAGTATGATCCGCGAGGCTATTGAAATTAAAAAACATCCAAATTTTAATAGAGAGGATGGATGGACCGTACCACCAGCTTGGGACCCAGTCATCCACTTAATCAAACCCAGTAAGCAGCAAAATCCAGCAATTAACAACACAGTGAGCTCATCCTGCGTAAATACGAACACCAATAATTCACCATGATTCGGGTATTTTGAGATAACTTATACTTCAAACTATGTGACAACTACCATCGTGAGTCACACCGCGAAAATGGCTGCTGCAAAGCAGCCGAAACGTCGGGTTTAAAAGTAATAATAACAAATATATCGCGATAGAATCCGTAAAAAGTGGTTTTATTTCAATTTATTTATTTATTATTTATCTATGTAAGATGTTACTACGAGGGAAGGAAAACTCTCTTCATCCTAGCATTAATTACAGTCGCATCCGAAGCTGTCTGGGGGCCGCGTTTTTAATTTTCTGTCTGTCAAAATCTTTTTGTATACATACCTCCGTGGCCTGTAGAGCACGCTATAATGATCCAGCCGATGCAGGCGGCCCACAGCGAGTGCGAGACAGCGCTGTACACGGCGGCGGTCCACACACCCAGCTCCGTGCGGTACAGCCCGAAGATCAGGAACAGGAGGGTCGCGGCGCACACTGACCAGCCGACTGCGGCCCATATCTGGGGAGGTGAGGATACAGATTAGGCTAGAGGAACTTTGTTGTATGCCACGGAGCCTGATGGATTGAGACTTTGGTTAGTGTTTAGGGCATATTATAAATAGTTTAGTTAATGATCTTTTGAAACTGATTAATAAAAATTCTGCAAAGGATAGAGGTTAGTTTAGTTTAGAGGCACCTTGTTGTAGGCCACGCAGCATAATGGATTGAGACTTTGAGTAGTGTTTAGGGCATATTATAAATAGTTTGGTTAATGACCTTTTGAAAGTTTTTCCTAAATATTCAAATCTGAAAAATCTATATTTTGAACGAGACTTGGAACCGATACTAAACCCTAGGGGGAGTACTTGTACTTTGATCATCCGAGGTACCTGGACACAGCAAGGACTAATATAAACTATTCGGAATTTAAAAAACGTCAACAGAAGTAATCGATTTTTTGTTTGCCATGTGGACTATTTAGGCATAATGCTGGTGGTAAACAGAATGATTTCGTTAATTTGACTGTCGGAATTTTCATATTGGCTTTAAAACTCAGTCAGTTATGGTCTTATTTAGGTATAGGTGGAATGCAATGCAGTCAACTCAAGTAAAACTGAAAAAAAAACCAACATACCCTGTTCATCCTAATCTTCAAGCTAGTTTTGAAAAGAATCCAGCCAGTCAGCATCCCCATGAGGTAGGGCCCCAGCCTGGTCCAGGGTTTCTCGTACACCTTGTCGAACTGCGTGAACGGGTCCTCAGGGTTCGGGATGTGGTTGCTGGACCAGGAGACGTAGCCTGTCGTCATCAGCGACGAGATGAATAAGACGCCGGTAAGACCCGCGGAGACTTTGAAGTGACTGTAAGTAAATAAGTTTATGAACATCGGTAACTTAAAAAGTCTTACGTCCCGGATTTGATTCCTGGTCATTACACCAGCGCTGTGATGTCACTCCTAACACAAGCAATTTAGCTTAGTTGGAGGAGGTTTAAGGGGTTTTACTACTGCCGCTCCCAAAAATTCAAAATACTCCTATCCATAGGTACCTACTATTATATGATTGTAAATTGGAAATGTTTGTTCGCGATGGACGCAAAAACTACTGAACGGATTTTGATGTGTTTTTTTATTAGAAAGGTCTTGATCAGACTCAAAATCTTACATTTGTTTGATTGCAATTAAACAAACGTAAGATAAAGATTGCTGCGGGTTGCGGTCACGTGATCAGTATTTCTGTGACCCTGGTACATTGGCACAGGAGCAGTGTGTCCTAAACCTTTCTATTTCGAACTTAACACGGATGAAGTCGCGAGCTAAAGCTAGTTATCTATTCTATCTATTATATCTATTTGTATTTATATATATGTCTATATATATAAATACAAATAGAAATACATTTTGCCGCTGGTTTTTCTTAAACCCCTCCAAAATCATAAATCCTCTTAAAACTAAAATCTGGTTACGCCCGTGATATCCAGTGTATGGTTTAGGGCTCGTTATAACAAAATAAAAGAGCCCAAACTCGATGGGGTACCTAATAGCCGTTAAAGAGTACTATCAACTACCTCCTGGCTCCATCATCAGATAATACTTACTGCGCAAGAATAAATGTGTAACAATACGCACCTTGTGGCCAAAATCAGTAGTATAGCGCTGACAGCATAGAACTGGGTGTCGTCTGAGAGGTACCAACTCCACAGCATGCACTGGAATAGTAAGCTTGAAGGTCAGATACAGTTCTGGTGGCGATGATCGATGCAGCCACCAAACGCAGAGTCACCGATACGAGACAGTGTCGATGTTATATCGATGGATTATATTATCGATATCGTCGTATTAAACTCGACCGATTCGGGCTGTAACTGTCCTACACAATCATACATAATAAGAAAAACATTAATATATTTTTATAAATTATATGAGTAACGGTCTTCGCTGGCGAATGTCCTACTTCCTCCGTGGTTATGTCGGACTTGAACCGACTAAAACTGAATACTACCTTGGTTCATTTGTTGCCGGATGTGTGGTAGCCATTGACATATTCCTCGCATCCCAGCTGGCCCAGGGCTATCGAGATGCCCCCTTCAGGTGTGGGACCACAGTCTCCTAATCTTGCCCTGGATCGGTGGATGTGCGCATCGTGCCACCGCCTCGACCTTTTTCTGCAAGGATGACAGGTGGCTCCACCTCTTCCGCACTCATGGAGGACGAAGGTCGTTCAGCAGCCTGACATACTTATTGGATACAAGATTACGTATTTTATAAATTGCCTAGTATGCTTGAAACCGCAATTTTCCCCCTGATTACGTCATGACATTGTCAAAATAGTTCCTTTTAAAAATCATTTGTCCAGTTCTCACCATCTGGTCGACCGGGAACAGGGTGTTGATGTACAGCAGGTTCCTCCACCAGTACTTGGGGCAGGTTTCGTGGTCCATCGCCGGCGGCTCGAACACCGAGTTGTACGCGAACCACTTCATCGTTACCTCCACTACGCCCAGGATGAATAGGTACGGAGCTGTCAGTCTGCAAAATGTGAAAAATGCATGGTACAAATGTGTTAAGATTGCATATATTAAAGGTACTGTTTCCATTTGATCTTTTATTTAGTGACCTTTCACTTGAGCTTTTATTGGCTAAGTGGTTATGGAATCGACTTAAGGGTTTGACTAACTAGTAAGTAAGTATTTTTTATTTCACTCTCCAGTAATTTTTACATGTATAAATCTGAGGCAGCCCCATTAAGTTATGTAGATACTTGTGTTGGAGCTGACTAACTGCTATGACGTTTCCGACGTGAACCCACTCGTAACATAAGCAATTTAGATGGAGGGGTTAACGGAAACATGGTTGACGGTGAGGTGGTTCTACGGTTTCTAAAAAACTAGAACTGCCATCTTACTGCGTTGCCTGGGTAACCTAAAGAAAATCCGCAAAGATATCTTTGCTTTGGTTACTAGCACTGGCAATCTCAACACGTAGTTTGCAGTTTGTCACCCCTCCCCTGGACAGGGGCGCTCCTTTTCTTGTATAAAATATCAAACTACCCAAAGTCGTCGGCAAAAGTAAGTTTTCCAAAATATATATACGCCGCGATACTTTGAAAATAACATACCCAAAGATAAATTCCAATATTTTTTGACTGGTGCACATACCTGGCAAATCTGTATCCGATGAGTCCGATGAACTGTAGGAACCCTGAGGTGAGCTTCCTGTGTCCCTTTACCAGAAGGTCCAGCTTGCCCTTCGACTTCTGACGGAAGTACAGGAACGTCACCAACATACCACTGGAAATATAACGTAAAATAATTAGAGATGATAATTACAAAGTTTAAGGAGGAGACAGATAGGAAAGAGGTGTAGGGCAAAATATCCCTGAGGCCCAAGGTTCACCTGCAAGTCGGTGCAGCTGTTTAAATACGGACGAGGCTCTGGCACAGGCTTTTATCTCCAGATTGGGAGGTTAGACAGCACTTACTCTCATAAAAGTTAACAGACCAATCCTATGAGCGGACTCCGGTCACTAAAGTTCAAACTTGAAACGAAAATGGGAAATCGAAATGAGGATGATGAACATTACGCAATATTCAGAGGTTGATAGTGTTTACCCGAGACAGAAGAACGTATCCACGCTGTAGACCGCGCTGATGATGAGCTGGAACCAGAAGCCCTTCTCCAAGACTGCCCGCAGTGCCGTGTTGTCCGCGTACTGGAAAAATCATAACTTATGTTATTAATAAATGGTGACAGACTCGAACTTCTTCTATACAGTAGAAGTACAGTTACTAGCGAAATTGGAGAATTTTAAAAAGGGTCGGCTCGTGGTTAGTCTATAAAAGTAGAACAGTTAGCACATTTTAAGGTTAAATAACACTCATGGGAGATGGGTGGCCATTCATAATAAATAATTTATTATTTTGCAGAAAACACTGTTGTGTGCACAGTGATGTTGTCAAGTCAATCATTCTCATCTCATCGACAGGAGTCCTTATAAATCACGTTAAGCTGTCGGTAAGTCGGTCTTATATTACGGGTAGTTGGAGCCCTAAAAAGTTCGACAACTGGTTTTCTACAGAACTTTAGTCACGATGATGTGGCTGTTTTTCCGTGCGGAAATCCCCACGGATACCTCCCCCGCCGGAGCCAGGAGGGGAGGTTATGTCAGACTCGAACCGACTAAAACCGCACGCCGACTGGGGGTCGTAGTGTTAAGCCGGAGGTGAGGTTGTCTTCGACATATCCCTCGCAGCCCGGTTGACCCAGGGCCATCCCTACAGGTCTGGCCCTCCTCGGGTCTGATGTGGCAGTCGTTTCACCGAATATTTTGAAGTTTCATAGCTATTCTGAAAAACTGATCCAGACTGAGTTCAGGAAGGCTCAGATGCGGAGTAGACTCAACCCGGGATGTACCTATCTCCTACTGTTCAAGAACGAGAGCCTTCTTACAAGCTCTACTTACAAAATGGTAACTTACTTTGAAGATGACGATACAGGTGTGTCCGAAGATGACCCAGACCATGGACATGGTCCGCAGGCCGTGCACCACGGGCACCGTGTCGGGGCCCACGGACTGGTCGAAGATCTGCAGCACGTTCGCCTTCATAGAGAACGACAGCAGCAGCTCCGACCACACACCTGAGGAGGAGCACATCATGATCATAAATACAGATTTTTTGAACCCTACAGGGGAATTACTCTAAATACTGAAGATAGCGAATTTCACTCAAAGGAAACATTCCCTTCAGTAATCGAACTGTTTAAAAACCTAAAATATTTTGAACTTCATGATTGACCCGACCCTATCGATTCATGCTATAAAAGTACGGGATTTCAGTCGGTTTGATTACCGGGAATAATAAGTTGATTAGTTTCTTTTTAAAAGTAAAGAGATATGCCTTTCAGGAAATTTTCCTATCTTCGGTATTTATGTAGAGTGCTTTCCCTGCAGGAAGAAATAGGAGCCCCGCCAAGCCCCGCAAAGCGGGGCTCTGTCAGCATCATATCGGTGTTGCTGTGTAGGTTGTTTTTCACGTTGTCAGCGCACTTACTGAGTTTGAGTTCATCAGTGGAGGCGCTGTCGGCGGTGAGGCTCTCCTCGGAGGTGTTGCTGTTGATAGCCAGATTATTGTTCACGTTGTACATCGACTTGCCTGCAGACGGTACAGAAAATGAAATAAAACACCCCGTATATTAGTTTACGTCTGAAACGTTTCTGTAACAAAAATGTAACTTACCGTTAGCTGCAGTAATATCGTCGAGTCCATTCAGGTCTAACTTCAGATCGGTGCGTGCGCCATTGTTGGAGGTGATGTTGGCGTTGCGTTGCCTGCGTCGGCGCACATCACGGGCGATTTTCACGTCGTATATCGTAGCCGTGATTAGGAGGATCCCGACTAGGATGGATACGGCACTGGAAGAGAAAATAGAATATTTGTTTATGAAGTAGAATAAGTAATAGGGTTGACTATATATTATACTCGCTGACCCGTCCGGGCATCGCCTGGGAAAATTTCGTATTCCATATTTGATAGTGACCTAAATAATGAACTTTCCATACAAACGTTTATCACCTATTTTACCCTCTTAGTAGTTAAATTTTGAAAAACGCTGATACACGTGTTCATTTATTTCTAAAAGACACAGGTTTATGAAATTTAGTGAATTTAGCTTTGAAAATTTTCATAAAAACTTCCATCCCTCTTTAGTAGCAAAATTTCCAAAAATCCTCTCTTAGTGGATGCTTACATCATAAAATGCATCTACTGTCAAAATTTCAAGTTTGTAGGTCCAGTGGTTTAGGCTCTGCGTTGATGAATCAGTCAGGCAATCAGTCGGGACAAGTAATTTTATATGTAGATAGGCACAGTATTGCTAAAAAAATGTATCGCATCGCAAGAGGGCTCGAAATACGCTTAATGTGTGAGTAAGGTTATGTCAATTTTGCCAAACTGCCAAAGTGTGCATATTATGGAATTTAGGTTTAAGTCAATTTATGCCAAAATATGTAGTACTTAGATCTTTTTTACGCCGCGTTGTACTGCAACTTACTGTGTCTAGAGTTTGTAAATACCTGTCTACGTTTGCAAATAATATTGAAATGACTTATAGCTTGCAAACGTGTTTAGAAACGTTGCTTGTAAGATTCATCATTATTACGCAGTAGCAACTAACAAATTATATTACCTATATATAATATAATTTGATAATTGTACCGTAACCCGTATTATAGAAGGACACTCAGCCTGAATCTCGATTTATCTGAGGATAGATTGTATAGGCAATATGTCAAACTATCAATCTTTCTATACAATCTATCCTCAGATAAATTGCGATTCAGGGTAATTGTCATTTTTGAATACGGGCCTTCGTGTGTATTCGCCTACTTTTATAGTAGGTATGTATCCGACCTTACGCATTGCAGATTCGCGTGCGTTTTATCTCATTGCAAAACGTCAGTTGCACCAGATTATTAACTTGGGCAAGTAGTTCTATATAGTGACAGGTTTTCGTAACTAGGCGCCAATTGACGGCTAGAAGCACGTGCGTAAGTATAGACCAAGCAGTATTCGGTATTTTGTAAGCACTGTTGCATGCTTGTAATTGAATTTTAGAGGAAATTATAGGTATTTTAGGGATTTTTAAGAGATAAAATAAATAAAATGAATATTTCACAACATTCTAAATATTACTATTTACTTAGACCCATGTAAAGCTTAACTAAGCTAGTTAGTAGTGTTATGGAATCTAGAATGTGGATAAACATACTTAGATACTTTTTTTTTCTAAATATATACAATTATACATGGAAACACCCAGACCAATGCAAATAGCCATATTCATGCATACAAATATTTGCACTGAGCGGAGATTGAACCCGAGCCTCCTGAGTGGCAGTTGCATTCACTACCGTCAAGCCACAGACGCTTTCAAAACTCTTTACTATCGCTTGTTACCTAAATGGCCGATTAACGGGACCGACGGGAAAATAACTACAGAGGCATATTAAGTATTCTGTTTGGTAACGAGTCTGCACAGTTACACAGTCTTTACATACACCAGGCGCCGCGAAGCTTGTATGCAGCGTCGCGAGCGCGATGCTATATACCGCTCCGTCAACAGAGTTATATTGTTTTGTATTATGTCTTTCGTTCTACCCTAAACACGGGGTGCTGCTGCAGAGGAGCTTAAATGCGCCAATCCTAGATTATAATTTAAGCCAATTGCCTCAAGCTCCAAGACTCGGGTCTTGGGTCAGAGATATGTGTCTCGAAGTATAATATAGCAAGCATGGTTCGCCATGTGCTTCCGATCTTACCCACTTCATTATGTGTTGTAATTTTTTTTTACCAGTCTTTTTCTTGCATTTATTTTCTTTCTTTCTATTTACTATGATATAAAGATACTATAACAATAACTGTAACAATATTTTCATTTAGTTACTAGCTTTTGCCCACGGCTTCGCCCGCGTGGATGTCGGTTCCCGGCAATTATTCGAATTTTTCTGGCCGTAAAAACAATCCTTGAACTTCGACGAACATATTGGCCAAATTGGTCCAGGCGTTGTTGAGTTATGCGCTTACCAACATATTTAGCGGTTTTTATATTATAGATAATATGTTTCATGGCTACCACAGGTGTAAAACAGTAGTAAAACAGGGTCATTGTTCCGCACAGTTTACATTTGATATTTTGGAAAATTCACTACTAAGAGAGTAAAGTAGGCGTTAGAAATGTATACGAGTCCGTCAGTCTAGAAAAATACTCACCAACTACCACGCAGGTGGAGCTGCGGGCGAAAAGCTAGTATAAATATAAAATTATGGAAATGAATCTCAGTTCCAAATTATTTTTTGCATAACTTGCAAATATTATATAAAGGCTCGTACCACATTCAAAAGGTCTCCGGTCAGCGTCAGACCAGACTAGACCATAACAGTGACGTCACTTGACACGCAAACCCCGTTTAGAAAGCGGACCAGCCCCGCGTCACTTGGACTCATGTTGAGAAATATCTGAACGTCGGTATTTCATAATTATGTAAACAGTTTAATGATTCGTCATCACTTTATTGCACATTACTTGTGGAATTATTTCAAACTGCTTGCGCCCCTAGGCTTGGCACAGGTGAGAGATAGAAGGTTATTGCCTTGCAGCTATAGGTCGAGTTCCTATCCAACACTATCTTCCTAAATTTGGGATAGTTTGAAAACACTACCTAATTCCTTTTTTTCTTCCTTTTACTCGAATACATCGGGAAAAATTAAATGCTCAAGTGGGACTTAAACCCACGACCTTTTCACGAATTCACTTCAAATTTCCCTTCTCTTTATATCCGTCTATAAGGGCGTCTTTTATGTCCTCCCCTCGGATATCAAAACCACGGTGTCCCCATCTTTACCCCAGCTACCGAAAACCCACTCACACAGATACAGACATACTTGCACGCCTCCTTGCATCTTTCTAAGCAGCTTTCTTTCAGCTAATGATTTGTGTGACCCTGAGAACCTACAGCAGGAGTTAGACCACGTTCAGGAGGTGTTTAAAGTGAATGGATATGTTAAGGGTTCTAGAAAGCCGCGACGTGCACCGAGGACGATGCTGCCCGGTGTTGACCGCCAACCGGCGTTCATGCCGTATGTGAAAGGGATAACGGATAAGATCGGATCATGTTTACGGAAGCTTTCCATCAAGACCATATTCAAGCCGTCCGCCAAAGTAGCGAAGTACGCGAGAACACCGAAGGACGTCATACCTCTGCAAACACCGAGTGTCTACAAAGTGGATTGCAGCTGCGGTAGTTCCTACATAGGCCGAACCAAGCGTATCTACCATTGCGGAGAGAGTCAAAGAACATATCGTAGCTGTGAAAAACCGTCAGTTCAACAAATCGGCAGTTGCAGAACACCTCGAATCGGGTGCCAATCACTTGATTGAACTTCATCAACCCAAAGTCCTCTCCAATGATTGCCATTACTATCCACGGATTGTGCGTGAAGCTATTGAAATATAAAAAATTCAATAGGGAAGATGGATTCAAATTATCCGGGACCTGGAATCCAGTGATCAAATTGTGAAACCCAAAAACACAGTGGCGATGCCGTCTAAAACTGACATAGTGAGTGTGGTGTGTCGCCAGCCTTACATTCAATATGAAATGGAAAATGGAAATAGGGGCACGAAAAATGTTTCCTGCACACCGCGCGACGCTCGCATGCCAGTCAAGTCGTGCGTGACCACGGGTGTTGTAACGCACCCGGAACGTCGGTAAAAGTAAGTTTTTCCAAAATATATCGCGTGAAGTCCCCAACATTATAAACTATGAGGAATTTTTCACATAAAATTGTTAAAACATACTCACAGTAAAACTCTGAAAGTTGGGTCTCCGAAGTAAGTGTAGCCCCCGTGCTGTGGTGACCTCACGGCTGTGACTTTGTGGGACAAGAGCGGCGCGCGCGCATCGCCTACTAACGATGCGACTGCTGCGCGCGAGCAAGTTCGGGGTAAGCAGATGCCGAGATGCAGGGTTCGACGCTGGATAAAAAAAGTTAGTCGTTAATTTCTTTACACTAAGTAGTCAAAGTTCATTGAAAGAGTAAGGGCCAACCGGGGGGCTTTTTGAGTAAAGTTCACAAACCAAATGATGGTGGCAATACAATAATAATAACAGGAATTAACGCGATCTTGGTATAGGTACATACGTACTTTTGATTTGGCTGACGTTTTGACCAGGTTACACCGGCCGTGGTCACAGGCTGTCTGGTCGAAACGTCAGACAAACGTTTTGCATTGACAGTAGGTAGTAGAATCGAGGGCCAGAAGAGGAGTAGCAACTCACAGTTTTAACGATCTCGGTGATGTTGGTGCTGATGACGACCTTGGCCACATAGAAGGCGGTCTCGAAGGGGGGGCCCAGCCCAGCCATTGACAGGTCCTGGCGCCAGTCGTTGAAGATGGAGTTCGTGCTGCTCTCTGAAATATAAAACAGCTTTTTTAGATATACATACATGAATATAATCACGCCTTTATCCCCGGAGGTTTAAGCAGAGGTGAATTAACACCCACATTTCACCAATAATTGTAGTCGATCCATGTAATAGGGGGTGTGCTTATTGCCATTATATTCCGGGCACTATTGTTGACTCGAGCCTGTATCTGGGGCTGAGTCTGGGCTGTATATATCTGTCTGATGTTAAACAGCCCTTTTGGAGACATACGGCAGATTTTAGCACTTTTTGAAGAGGATTATCTTGCAAAACTACGAAGCTTAAGTAGTCGGTTTTGCGATTGAGAGGTCCCGAGTTCACGTTTTGTCACCCTCCTTGCGTTAATCTCAGTCTCATCTGAGACCTTCATCTCGTAATCTGGGGTTCAAAAAAGCGGAAGATGAATGCCAGGATGTAACAATTTGAAATAAATTAATGTAGACTCTGCCATACTCTGCCTACCTCAATGGATTAGAGAAGTGATTGTATGTATGAATTAACGCCTCAGTGGCGTGGCGGCAGTGAATGCGACAGTCACGCAGAAGGCGCGGGTTGGATCCTCGCTTAGTGCAAATATTTGTATGCATGAATATGGCTATTTGCGTTGGTCTGGGTGTTTCAATGTGTAATATGTACTTACGTATGTATTTACAAAATAAATAGTATCTAAGTAAGTATGTTTATCCGCATTCTAGATTCATACCACAAGCTAGTTAAGCTTACCATGGTTCTAGATAGCGTTGTGTAGAATGTTGTGGAATATTGTGGAATAGCGCCCTTAACACGAACAGTCTTTCTCGTGGAAAAACCGCATTCGTGTGTGACAGAGCGCGCATTTAAAGACGTCGTGCGTTCTAATAGAGTAAGTATGACCGCGCGATTGTATGATCGTATAAAAGGGGCTATTGTATGTGACAAAGACATTACAATACTACCATTGTCGTAATTTCGTCACACATCTTCTCTCAACCGCTTACAGAATAATTACTATATTTTAATATAAGTTACACAATAATAATTAAGTATGTAGGTACTATGGTTTGAATTACGCAATGAAAACAATATGGTTGTAATATATTCATTGTATTGTAAGATCCTCAGTTTCATTTTTGTCATTAAACTTGTCGTTGTTGACGAAACTTTTTTTTTATCTCAACTCTCAAGATCTTTAAGTATTCTTTGTAATATATGTGTCGTAATATCAGTATTTGAGCAGTGTGGAGAAATAACTGGTTCCTTTTTACTTTTTAAATGATTCATTGTGAAGTTTTGCCATGCAACTTACTTCTAAATAACGCTATTGCCAACGGCTAACAACATATTACCATAATGAGTAACGTTTCTATTGCGTTTAAGCAACAATTTGATACTCTAACAAGCTTTTATTGACGTCATTTGTGACTAAGTATGTGTACAAGTTCCCTCCGGCCGCTTTGGCAACTAAGTTTCTCAACCAGTGGAAGTCGAGTCATATGTATCGATTTGAAATTTTATAGGTAAAAGTGACATTCTGATGACAATAAGTTCATTCATTTTCATGATATTTGATTATGATTATGAATTTGGGGAGTTCGAGATTGGATTTTAAACATAATTTTATTACGGGAATAGACTCTCTGATTAGAACTCTGCAAAACTTCAACAATTTGGGGGCTAATTCGTTTTGCAGTTAGGTAGTATAGAAGTTCGTTTTTTATGCGCGACTAAGTGTAAGGACTATTTTCATCGGGCAGAAAATATAGAACCTATAATAAAGTGCCTGGTTGACGACAAAGGTCTCACTCTATAAGGGACAACAATCAATAATTATTCAACCCCTATCAGCCTCTCTTTGCCTCCCCCAGATTAATACGACCCCATCGGAGGCCCCAATGTAACTTTTATGAAAGTCGAAGTTCCCGTTGATGTGTAACATGTTATTGTTATACCTCTGGCTACCTCCTCCGGTACTGGCGTGAGTGTTTCTAAGTAAAGATTGTGAATGATATTGCCGTGAGTGATAGTGAAAGGATGCAGGTTGTGGAATAGGTGGTGTAATTAAGTAGCACCGCTCTCCGAACTGTGACGGATACTAATCCGATAGACTTTTGCTTTCCTAGAATGGGTTGATTCGACCTAGGAGGTCAGTCATGTTGTAGGTAATGCATAGCCACGGCGGCGGCGCGCTGAATCGCGCGCCTCCCCATTCCGGGGGCGAGTTGGGGACACCGTTGTCCCCCCTCCTGAGGAGGGCCAGACCGTAAGGGATGGCCCTGGGTCAGCCGGGGTGCGAGGGATATGTCGATGACAACCTCACTTCCGGCCTAGCACCACGACCCGCAGTCGGCGTGCGGTTTTAGTCGGTTCGAGTCCGACATAACCTCCCCTTCCGGCTCCGGAAGGGGGGGTATCCGAGGGGATTTCCGCACGAAACAAAAAAGGTTATGCATAGAGGTAGTTTGATTCGTTGCGTTAGTGTAAATATTTGTATACATGTATTGTATATGCTTATATGAACGTTCCGGTGGAGTAGAATAGAGCCACCCCATTTATTCTCATGAGTGTTATAGAATAAATAGGGTTGTTTACATCCGACAGTAAATATAACAAGCTACAATCCAGCGAGTTCACATCCAATTTGAATTATCCTAATTACTTACACCGTGTAAATTACACGCTCCTCGTTAGCTTTTAATCTCACCGACGATATGATATATTATAAACGTAGCTGACTGATTCAGGTTTGGTTGAGGTCAGTCAGCCTGCGACCACGGCCGGTGTAACCTGGTCGAAACGTCAGGCAAATCAAACGTACGTATGTAGGTACCTATACCATGATCGCATTAATTCCCGTTATTATTATTGTATATCATGAAACGTGAGAGTATAAAAGTTAAATATAATATATTGTTGGTATATCCATGTTAGCAGCTCATGAACTAGACCAGTGTCAACAAAGCTTAAGGCCTGATTCTCTAACTACGTGGTAGAGTCACGTCAGAGGTGGCTCTACTGCCAACACTCTTACACATACACGTCCACACACAGTCTTAGTAATTAGTAGCACTCTAGCCTCAATTTAACAGTTTCTTAATTTAAAAAAAAAAGCAATTATCCAACTCATTTCGGCGTTACCGTAAGCACTGGGTCAAGGGGTGTTTACTTACGTCACTTTCTACAGGCAGCGCTCGGCCTTGCCCAATGCGCAAGCGCACCTCTCAACAAACTATTTATTTAAAAAGGAACGAAAAATTGAAGTCTTACTCTGTCTTTTGTTTCTTTTAAAAATCTTCAAAGTTCAGTGTCGTTTTAATTTGAAAAAATGATCACAATGTCAATTTTCGTTCCTGAAATTTCAAAGAATTTGACGTTAAGGGGATAGAAATCCACCTTTTCTCGTAAAGATGGATTTACACCAAATAGGTGCATACTCGTTCTATCCCCTTTACGTCAAAATTGATGACAAAACTTTATAAATGAACACAATGTCAATTTTCAAGAAAGAAATTAATTTGCGGAATTAATGGAGCATTCACCTATTTGTTGGAAATCCACCTTTACGAGAATACTGTTTTTGATATTTCGAAAATTGAAATTAGAGCTTATCCGAACTTTGATCTAATTTGTCCTCAGGTTTTCCATTTTCAATATGTTTTTTTTTAAGAATTCATTTTTACAGAATTCATTTATTAATTTTTCCCGAAGTATTCGATTTTTAAAGATAGCATAATAAATGCTATAAAAAAATCTTTCAATTTACTTAGTCACTGAAATTATAGCTTGATTCATTATATCTTGGACCTAAATCGCAAGATATAAATCGCCTGCCGCGCGCTGATTGTTTCGTAATAATCTTCTAGCTGTCCCGGCAAACTTCGTTTCGCCTTAGAAATAAGAATCAATTAGCTGTATCAAATTCCCGACACTAATAGGTCACAGGGGCCCATACTTACACCTACGGGCCTATATACCTATGGGACCCATACAACCATATACCTCTACGCTCAAGGGCGTTCATACTACCATAAACCATCAATTTTCGACCTAAATAGAAAAATAGCCACCATAAATATTTTCGCGGCCCAACCAATGGGCATTTTGTTAATTCAGAAGAATGTCTACTAATCACCCTCTGACGATATTTGCACGTATTATGTCAATTCTATATCAAATGTCAGTCCACATAGAAGAATATCATACAGCAGTATTAGAATAATAAACATATTTTTTTCCAATTCGTATTCCAAATTCAAAATTTAGACATGGCGTATGTCGGATCAGCTATCATCGCGTTCAGCGTTCAGGTGTGGCGATAGCGTAACTTTAGTATTATGTTATCTGTGGCGTAGCGTTCATACCGTTAATATTCTTAAAAAAATCACTTCAGCAAAACTAAATTGTTTTTGTTAAGAGCCGGTTCACGTCGATAGCAATGGTCAGGATTCGAACCCGGGACCATTCGATCGTAAGACCGATTTCTTAACAACAAAGCTGCCTATACTTTTCATTTTATTTGTCAATGACAACGATCAGATTTTTATACTTCAGTACCTACCTGTTATGGCTGTATATGGAAGGTAGAAACTTGTTTATTTATATCTACTAGTTGTTGCCCGCGACTGCGTTCGCGTTAAATTCGGAATAAGTCAAGGTAGAGGTGTCTGCAATTAATCCTTTTTAATTTTATGATCAGTATGGGTAAGTGGTTAATAGTTGACTGCTAAGTGAGAGGTCGTGGGTTAGATTCCAGCTCAGTGTAGGTATGTAATAGTAGGTATGTACATGGGCATTGAACTAGGTTTTTCTGTCGCCTTCGTATTTCATCAAGAGAATATTTTATAACTAGCTGACCCGGCCAACTTTGTATCTCCAATTATTTTTCACCCGCATGACTTCCGATCCCGTTCCCGCTGCACCCTCTTATACAATGATATAGTCATCTGAACAGCAACAGAAATAACCACACTGTCACTTCTGTGTACCTATATGCCGATGCCGGCCGAATTTGTTGATATTAATGATCACTGCTCAGTGCTCCGTTCCATTGAGTAGTAGCGCGTTGATAAGCCTATGTATTATTCTGATGGATAAGCTATAATATTGTAATATTTCATGAAAATCTATTCAGTAGTTTTTACATGAAAGAGTAACAAACATCCATTCATACTCACAAATTTTCGCGTTTATAATATTAGTAGAATTCATTTTTTTGTTTGTTTGAAAGGTCTTCAGCTTAAAATCTTACGTTTATTGATTACAATCGATTGAGTAGAAGATATGTGTGTAAAAGATAATGTTACGTTAACCAATATCCGCGCGGGTAGAGCCGCAGGCGGAGGGCTAGTACCTAGTAGATACACAAAAATAAAATAATGATAATCAATTAGTTGCTCTACTGTCTCCGAATATTTGCGTCCATTTATCGTAATGGCGGCTATAATGACACAGCGACGCAAATACTTATTATCCACCATGGCGGTGGACACGGCTTCGATACCGGGTGATGTAATCGTAGAAATGTACGCACGCAACCGTGGTAATATTACCTGTTACGTTGGTTCGCAATCGTGCGTATGGTTATAATTTCATATCGATTGTTATTTAATATTTTCGATGAGGATATTATTGCTAGAATGCATGATATGTGCAATTACCAAAGCCGACAGCCTCTGTGGTATCCAACGGAGAGTGACTCGAATCGTCAGCTGCCAAGATGTTCCTTACCTACCTATGGATGTGATAGGATTAGGAGTCGTAGGCAAACTTTTTTTTTATTCAGAACACGTCAATTTGACTTCGCCTCGCCTGATGTTAAGCGAAAGGCAAAGTCTCGGAAAGAGGTTCACCATCGTAAACATGTACCATGTTAACAGTGGTGGCACTCAGCTTGACGGCCTCATTAGGTGCCTTTTCACGCTCCGCTTAAAGGACCCGGGACTGTAGGCAGAAGGAAACACAGAAAGCTGGCAGGGAGTTCCAGGTCTTAGTGGTGCGGCATAGGAATGACTGAGACGCTTGGTTCTAGCAGGTATACTCTGCACCGTATATGGATGGCATCTTAGCTCTATTAGCTCTTAGCCCTGCACGTGTCGTCCTGTGAAGGAAAGGAGAGGGCACTGCGTAGAGATGTGGCTTCGCTCTACATCTTCTATCGCTTGTACTACGGGGAGTGCTCCGAGGAATTGTTCGGATTGATCCCCGCCGCCTCTTTCCGCCATCGTTC
Organism: Eilema sororculum; assembly: GCA_914829495.1. Classification (NCBI taxonomy): domain Eukaryota; kingdom Metazoa; phylum Arthropoda; class Insecta; order Lepidoptera; family Erebidae; genus Eilema; species Eilema sororculum. The sequence goes on from OU618534.1 coordinate 27,471,965, forward strand.
CACGCGACAGCAGTTCCACACCTCACATCTGGACGGTTGGCGGTCCACAACTGTGCGTTTCTTGAGAAACTTTCTGCCTCGCACAACTAAACGGTGGAATGGACTGTCGCCACCGGTATTTCCGAACCAATACGACCTTCAAACATTCAAGAAAAGAGCGTACTCTCTTTTAAAAAGAAAGCAACGCACTTGTGACTCCTCTGGTGTTGCGGGTGTCCGTGGCGGCGTTGACCGCTTACCGTCAGGCGCGAGGCGGTCCGACTGCTCGTTTGCCTCACTATTCCATGTAAAAAATGGTGGTAGTGACCGCGACTACCATGCAGAAGGCGCAGGTTCGTCGTGCCTCGGAGAGCACGTTAAGCTAACCTCTCTAAATCTTGCCCCCGGACATCAACTGCGTGCCCCCATGAGACCTCTATGTGATGGGTTCTACCGTCGCTCTGCACCTACTACCGCCACCTGCCACTTTAGTACATAACAGTCAGTATAATTACCTACTATTCACCATGCTCATATACTTGAACTAACTAGTGTCGAACCCACTATTAGTGATGTACACTTCCTATGATCTACCGATTGATACTTTGGTCAGTGCACATGTAAAAACTTCCTGCTGAGCTAGGGTTGCCACTTGCCAGCTTTATGAATAAATCTAATAGATGTATCATTATGTTTGCTGTTCATTATTTTACTATTAAAACGTACTAAATAGACGCTTCGAGAACCTACCTCGACAAATCTCTGCATCACCCTAAGGTCTGGCTTTTTTTTTGTGCGGAAATCCCCACGGATACCTCTCCCGTCGGAGCCGGAAGGGGAGGTTATGTGGGACTAGAACCGACTAAAGCCGCACACCGACTGAAGGTCGTGGTGCTAGGCCGGAGGTGAGGATGTCATCGACATATCTCTCGCATCCCTGCTGACCCAGGGCCATCCCTTACGGTCTGGCCCTCCTGTAAGGTTGACTGGCAGAAAATGCCCATGACATTAAGTCCACCTTCGTACATTTATTTTATAAAAAAGATTATATAAATAAATAAATGTAGCACACAAATATTCCCACATTTCCCACTAAACGGGAATGGTACCCGCTACCCCTGATGTAACAATCGAACGTCTACAGCCTGCAGCTTACGGTACACAGGACAATCAATCCTAATATTATAAAATGCGAAAGTGTGTTTGTTTATTTGTTTGTCACGCTTTCACGCCTTAACTACTGGGCCGATAATAATGGCGTTGTAACACGTTGTTAGGAGTATGAGGAAGGATATATGATGGTTTCTTTCATTGACAAGTAGTTTTAATAAAGGGCAAGGGTATTGCTTACTTCCACTAGATTTTCGGCGGCTTGGCTAGATTAACTACATGGTGACTTGGTGACCCACTTTCCTGACACTTTGCATTCAGCTTACCATCAAGCAAAGTGAAGTCTCAAGTGTCCTATAATCTAATATATAAAATTCTCGTGTCACAGTTTTCGTTGCCATACTCCTCCGAAACGGCTTGACCGATTTTGATGAAATTTTGTGAGCATATTGAGTAGGTCTGAGAATCGGTCAACATCTATTTTTCATCCCCCTAAATGGTGCAGCGGGAACGGGATCTAAAAAATTGGCGGTACGAAGTTCGCCGGGACAGCTAGTAATATATAAAAAAGAGCTACGGGGCATGTATTAGCTTGTCAGAAAACTAATAATCGCAGTTACGAAAAAACACTGTATGTGACTTCACAGTGTTATGGTTTTACACGATATTCCAGGCGCGCGCGGATCGTTTTGTATTAATCTATGAATGCTGAATTTTCCCTCGTCCACCACCGTAGTAAAATATCCCGTGCTATCCTCAAAATACACCCAAAAAACGTGTACACATTTTAGGTCCAAATCGTTATTTTTATACCAATGTGCTATAGGTACTTGGAGTACTACTAGGGGTTTTCAGCTTGCGGAGCGTTCCCTTACACCCGTTAAGTCAAAAAGAGCTCGAAATACATCGGGAAAAAGAAGCGCTCAAGTGGGACAACCCACGACCTTTCCCTTACAGCTATTGAGCCACACTTCAAGTTTCCCTTCTCTTTATATCCGTATTTAAGGGCGACGGTGGAGCCATCTACCAACTTTCTTACGAACTGTTGGAACCAATGAATGATTTTTCAACCATTTTTAAACATTGATTTTTGATTTCGTTCATAAAAAAAGAGCTTCTGGTGCGCGCGGATCATTTTGAATATTCAGCTCGTCCACAGCCGTAGTACCCCGTGCTACCTTCAATTTCTTAAAATATACCCAAGAAACGTGTACTCTGCGTATTGAAAACGTAGGTCCAAGATATATGTTCCAAGGTATACTCACTGTTGTCAGGTCGCGAGGGCTCGTGCTCGTCGTTGAGTATCGCGCAGAGCTCGGCCGAGCCCGTCCAGTAGTTGTTGCCCCAGTAGAACATCGACGTGTAGCGACCGCTGGCATCTTCCACTGGAAACATGATGATGATTAGTTACACGTTTGAGATGAAGTATTGGACAAACTAATAGATTTTACAGCTTGGGATTTTTATTGATCGAGAGCATGAGAATTCTTCCAAATAGTGCAAGATAAATAAATAAATATTCCACAACATTCTACACAACGCTATCTAGACCCATGGTAAGCTTAACTAGCTTTAACTAGTTTGTGTTTTGGAATACATACTTAGATACTTTTTTGTAAATACATAGAAACACCCAGACTAATGTAAATAGCCATATTCACGCATATAAAAATTTGCACTGAGCGGGGATCGAAGCCGCGCTTTGCGTGTCAAACGCGTTCACTACTTACTACCACGCCACAGAGGCTACTGTATAAGTCACCCGCTTTTCTGGGGCAGATGGTGATGGTTCCCACAGACCAGAGATAGTAGGAATATAATAGTAAGTACATTCTGTTACTAATATTCTTTAAAAAAAAAGAAAAAAAAAAGAAGAGATGACTCTGGGTCAACATCTCACCCCATATTTACCGTATACCTATGTATAGCAAGAGATTTCCTCAAAACATGAAAATACCTCAGAATAAAAGAATAATACTTATTAGTCTGAGGACATTACTTGTTGAATGCTCTAAAATTGCCGATAGATCCGGGTACTGAACTGCCTACACTTCGAACACGTTGACCGTCAACATAATTGTACATAAATACTTAATAATATAATCCGAACTCAACATTCGTAATTGAACCAGATAAAACCTAAATAACGGCTACAAATTTTAAAAGCAATATGGTAATAGGAAGCAAAATAAAAGTATTGCCGAGACGAAACAACTTCCTATTTGTCGGCAAAATATTCTTCGGCGTCTTCAAACGACCGCGAGGTTCATTTTTCAAGTTGAAATTTCCAGAACGGAAGCGAGCAAACCAATAAAAGGTGGTGCGTTGGTTTGTAGTGTTAAACTGTTAAACTCCGTAAACGTCGTTGATGTTGCGTGCCGCTTGCCACGTTGCTGCAACGACTACTCATATTCCATAATTTCTCGATTTTTTAACGTAGCCATGATGACGAAAAAGGTTGAAATGCGATGAAAATGTAACACTAATCAATAAAAAAATTACTACTTTTGGAAAAATAATTCCATGTTTTTAAAATAAAATTAATTTGAAATTAGAATTCTTAGCCAAACAAAAATTATTTTGATTTCAAATGGCCAGTACTGCATAACGGCAATTTCATAGGTACAGACCGATTATTATTATAGGCACCTCGGGACATATCTTGGTCTAAGTCATGAGACAAACGAGGCCCTAGTGAGCTGATTGCTTCGTAATAATGTCCTTTAAGCGGGGTGTGAAAAGGCATCTAATGAGGCCGTTAAGCTGAGTGCCACCACTGTTAACATGGTATATGTTTACGATGGTGACCCTCTTTCCGAGACTTTGCCTTTAGCTCAACATCAGGCGAGGTGAAGTTAAATTGACGCGTCCTTTATAAAAAAATATGCTTGCTGAATTTCAGCTCGTCCATTTGCTAAACTAGTCTTTAAAATTTTCTTTTTATATTGACGTTTTGTAAGTACATATTTAATGGTTTACTATGCAGAATAAATGATTTTTAACTTTTGACGTGCTATCCTCAAAGGAGATCCAAGAAATATGTGCTGCGCGTAGGTATAGGGTACATTTTAGGTCCAAGATGTATGTCCTCACTTATCAATAAATGACACATCGCCTGTCAAAGCGGCGTAATGATATATGAGAGCCGTCATTTTATTTATGACCCGCATGATTACGTATGACCTGGGTTCACGGAGACAATGACAAAATGTCACTTCCTACTTCGATTTGTAAAGTTCAGGGAACTTGTATTCTGTAAGTTCAAGGGATAAAGGTGGCCAACTGGGAATGTAGGATCGGCTCACGTCGATATTCCTATGAAGGGATTGGTTTTATTACCCACGATGGAACGGAGACGATATATGCGTTTGGGGTGAGAGGATGTTTGTGTGTTTGTTTGTGCAAATTTTCTCCGAAACTACCAATCAAATTTTGTTACAGTATTCAGTTTTGGGTTCGGCTTTAATTGGAGCATGTTCTTAGATAGTTGTTACAATGACAACACAACAGGGGGCACTACAGCAAGCATTTCAAATCATTGTTGGCAATTTTCTCCAAAACTAGTAGTCCGATTTTGATGCAGTTTTCAATTATTGGTTTGGGTTTGATTGGTGCATGTTCTTAGATAGGTGTTACGGTGACAACCCACTAGGGGGCGCTGCAGTAAACATTTTTTGAATGATATTTTATACGTTGTGGGTTTTTCAAAATTTTAATTTTATTACTTGTATACCCACGTGTTACTGGGTAGATAAGTGTACTTTTGTTAGCACAATATTTATTAGTTTAATTCAAGTAGGTAGTTTAAAGTAATACATTATTATAATTGATATTTTTATTTTTAACTTATACATACGTACTTGTTGATTTATTAATATATCTTCCTGCTAAGAAGGATGCTAGGCTTGTCTACAAGTAACAACATACACAAACTTGCAGGAATTTTTACAGCATTAAGTATGCTAACTATACAAATCGAATACATATGGAAAAAGAATCTTCTCGGGCGGGACTCGAACCCGCAGTCTTTCCCTTACAGGGGGAATGCCTGACCAATTCGGCTACCGAGACACGCCCGATATGATTCAAATTTCCCATCTCATACGTCTTTAAGCCGACGTGGCGTCATCTACCGATTTTCCTACGAACTATCGGAATCAATGAATGATGTTACAATCATTTTTAAACATTGATTTTTGATAACTGCGCCCAAACAATTGCAGGAATTTTTACAGCATTAAGTATGCTAACTATACAAATCGAATACATAGGGAAAAAGAATCTTCTCGGGCGGGAATTTGAATCATATCGGGCGTGTCTCGGTAGCCGAATTGGTCAGGCATTCCCCCTGTAAGGGAAAGACTGCGGGTTCGAGTCCCGCCCGAGAAGATTCTTTTTCCCTATGTATTCGATTTGTATAGTTAGCATACTTAATGCTGTAAAAATTCCTGCAATTGTTTAGGCGCAGTTATCAATAATCAATGTTTAAAAATGATTGTAACATCATTCATTGATTCCGATAGTTCGTAGGAAAATCGGTAGATGACGCCACGTCGCCTTAAAGACGTATGAGATGGGAAATTTGAATCATATCGGGCGTGTCTCGGTAGCCGAATTGGTCAGGCATTCCCCCTGTAAGGGAAAGACTGCGGGTTCGAGTCCCGCCCGAGAAGATTCTTTTTCCCTATGTATTCGAACATACACAAACGTTTGTCGCACTAGAGTAATGTCGACCTACAGTGTGTCGCACTAGCGTGCATTCGAACTAAGGTGAGTCGCAGTACAGTTTTGTCACACAAACGTTAATCGCACTTCCATTTGTCGAACTCACGTAGTACACTCACGGTCTGAGGTGACCGATTGAAAGAATCCGTTCGGATTCCAAACAACCCCGAGAGAAATGCCTAATCAGCAAGGTTTCGTGTCTGGGTTGAGAGAACAGGTGGCAGTCGCTATATAAGCACAGATATAAGCTATATCAAAAGGAGAAGAAGTAAACGTACTTCAGGCTCCGGTACAATGCAATTTTTTTTTTTATAAAAGAATATTAGAACCGAAGTTATTAATATTCCCTCTAACCCCTCCAGCTAAGCTAAATTGCTTGTGTTAGGAGTGGGTTCACGTCGGTAGTGTAATGGCCAGGATTCGAACCTGGGACCTTTCGATCGTAAGGCCGACTCCTTATCAAATAGACTACCAACGCTTTGTTTCATTGCTCCACATAAATTATGATGACAACCATTATATGCTTGACAATGCAGTTGTCACAACTCCCAACTCTTTGCATAAGCAATTCATTTGAAAAGTCACATTGTTTTAAAATGCTTAATTCATAATTACCAAATATTAAAATAATTATGTACAAAGATTATATGGTTTACGAAATGATTGTCAAAAATTATCGCTTTTTTTTGTTAAAATTGTTGTTTTTTTTAATATTACAAATAGACGTTTTAATTTTTATTTATTTGTATAGATAACGATTGTCACAATTAAATGTTTGATGGATAGATAGATTGTGAATTTAATTTAATGTACAATTTTCATAATTCAGGTCATGGACAACATGCCCACTATGTAATCATAGTCTAGAAATCTAGATTAGTATAGTTTTAATTTTTTAAGAATGACTAAGGTAACAAGTATTTTATTTAAAATAGAGACTACCTAGATACTTCAGAACAAGGTTTATATAAAAGATAAATAAATAAAAAAACGCCGTAGCGGGTGGGAGCGGGATCTGTATACCTACTTACTACGAGGGCGGGGCCGATCAAAAGGCAAATCAATACAAATATTCGCTACTTTCGCTAGTTATAGAATAATTTTCTGAAATGGACCACCGCGCCGATTCGAAACGCGTCTCAGATCTGAGAAGACTCCGGCAAGAAACTGAAAATTGATATAAATGATGAAATGAAATTTGGTATAGGGGTAGATTAGACCATGAGAAAGGACATGGGCTATGTTTGGTTGCGATAACCGACATCCACGCGGGCGGAGCCGCGGGTAAAAGCTAGTAGGCTATATTTGGTCGCAAAATGGTGTTTCTATGTATAATATGTATGTCATACGAAAAGAAAAGGATTTAAGTATGTTTATCCGCATTCTAGAATCCATAACACAAGCTATAAAAGCTTACCATGGGTCTAGATAGCGTGTAGAATGTTGTGAAATATTTATTTATTTATTTACTAGCTTTTTCCCACGGCTCCGCCCGCCTGGATGTCGGTTATCGCGACTAAACATAGCCTATGTCCTTTCTCAAGGTCTTATCTACCCCTATTCCAAATTTCATCAAAATCGGTTCAGTGGTTTAGGCGTGAAAGCGTAACATACAGACAGACAGACATAAAGAAAGACAGACAGACAGACAGAGTTACTTTCGCATTTATAATATTAGTATGGAAGTATGGTTATTCGGTTGCAATAACCGACATCCACGCGGGCGGAGCCGCGGGCAAAACCTAGTAAGATATACAGTGCATCGGTCTGCCGCACCCGTCGCTGACCGGACAGTTCAGTTTAATCGTACCTAAGTCGAGTACAATCGAATATAATCGAGATCTATGTCAAGGTGGCGAGTAGCGAGTAGCGAGTCGACGAACTTTTAAAAGTTCATTTCCATTCAACGCCACTGTGCGCTTATAAAAACGAATGGCGTCTGTATGGTAACATAATTTATATCTTTCTTGTTCACTTCTTATGCCTCGTCGGCAAAAAACACTTGGGTTTTCTACTGACTAGTCTTTTTTTAAAATTATTATTTACTACAATATAATACAATCAATCTTATAATGTGTACACACCGTAAACCACTGTGGGTTTGTCTGGTACGCCATTAAACATGCTGATCAATATTGAGCTGCTGCTTGAGACATAACATAACATAACATAAACTCACGCCTGTATTCCTAGAAGAGGTAGGCAGAGGTGCTAGCACCCACATTTCGCCAGTTTATGTTTAGGTCCCAATGTAATAGGTGGCGAGCCTATTGCCATTAACCGGGCACTTATAAACCTGCGATAAATACACACATAATTTCGAAAAGCATCGAACAGTCATTGGTGTGTGCCATGGTAAACCTGGGATCGAACCCGAGACCTCGTCTCAGCAGTCCATCACCCATACCACTAGACTACCGCAGGTGTTTATTATTACAAAAATATAACAAATACAAAAATATATTAATTTAAATAGTCAACTTATGTACTTAATGTTTTAGTTACTCTTTATTAAACGTCAAAACGACAAGGTTTATGGTAACTTGTATGAATTATTTTAGTGACGTCACAAAATTTAATAGTCAAATCATTTATTAATATAGGTTGGGTGGATTGTTAAAAATAAATATAAACGATAAATAATGTGCCAACGCAACTTTTAACACTCTTTTACAATTCTTAATTTAATGAGCTCGGGTACATAATTTATTTTAACTACAGGAGAATACCCGACTCTCACTACGAAGTGTTTTTTTTTTAATGTAAAAGAGCACGTTAATTTGATTCCACCTCATCTGATGGTACGCTTAAGGCAATGTCTCGGAAAGAGGGCCACCATTACAAACACGTAGGTACAATGCTAACAATGACACTCAGCTTAACGGCCTCATCAGATGCCATTTCACGCTCCACTTAAAAGACCCGGTACGGTAGGAAGAAGGAAACACGTGAGCTTGCAGGGAGTTCCAGGTCTAATGTTAAGTGCGTGTGGGTAATAAAATAATAATAACGGGAATTAACGCGATCATGGTATAGTTACGTACCTTTGATTTGCCAATCATTTGCATGCCGTGTGGTTGAATATGGTGATACTTCCACAATAACAATGAACATCAATGTACAATACCCATACTTCGCAAATTATGAATAAATGAAATGAAATGAAATGAAACGTTTCGACCAGGTTACACCGACCGTGGTCGTGTGTGGGTAATGCTTAGTGTATGTTGGAGAATTATAGCCATTATACCATGGTATAAATCGTTTAATTGCCTAATCGTTGGTGCAACACGAGACGATCAGTAAGATAATCTCGTGTACAACTCGTTTTATACAAAACTGGTAAGATAACTTGTATGATATTATATTGCATAAAACTTGATATGTACAACACCGGTCTGAACAAAAGAGAAAACATAATACATAGAAAAGCAATCTGGTATTTTAACACAATTTTAAGACAAGTTGTGTTTTTGGTTACCAAATTGTTTCGTTTCGTTTGTTCGGACAATATCACCATATATACAATATTATAAATGCGAAAGTAACTCTGTCTGTCTGTATATTTCGCTTTCACGCCTAAACCACTGAACCGATTTTGATGAAATTTGGTATAGGGGTAGATTAGACCTTGAGAAAGGATATAGGCTATGTTTGGTTGCGATAACCGACATCCACGCGGGCGGAGCCGCGGGAAAAAGCTAGTAAATTAATAAAACAGTTTGGTTTGTTCTTAATACGAGAGTTTTAAGATCAAGAAGATACTTTTTCGTCAAGATATTTATGACGCTGACTGTATCTCACCGGAATCACTACTTTTCAGTTTTCAAACTTTTTTTATTATTGGTTACATAACTCATTCATAGGCTGACAAAACAATAACAGTTTACATACAAAAATAACTACAAACATTTTATTCAACTGAGATCTACCATCTGTTTTGACATCAATTACGAAAGTTTAAAATGCGACCGAAAAAACCCAAACGAAATCCTCCATCTCACATCACATCACATCATACCATCCATCACTCCTAATCTGTATATAAGTGTGCTGTTTCACAACCCGCGTGCAGTTGCATCGCATCTTGCTTGCGATGCAGTCCGTCACGTTTGGTCCTCTGACCTCTGCTTCTGTTGCAACACTTGCAACTGATGACTGCGTATTTCCTCACTTAGTTCCTCAGTGGTGGCAACTAGTGCAATGGTTGTGTGTGCACATAGATGTAGAGGCTAGATACTATACGCAATATGATTAACGGATATTTTACCGACCGTGCGTGGTATTTTTAGGCTGATATCTAGGTAAGGCTTCACGTCCGGCATTGAGTGATAATACTTTTATACGGAAATGTTAATCAATCAAGAACTGCTAGACATCAGGCCTCTCCCAATATGCGCCATTGCTCCCGTTCCTTCCGCATCCAGTTTGTCGCAATCAGCGTTTCAGGATGTCAGTTTATCTTGCTAGGGGGCGGCCCACCATATGCAATGTTATGTACTGAGTGATACTTTTGGGATACAATATTACCTCCACAAAATCTTCGAAGGCTCCAGTCACAAGCCAAATTAACCAATACATGGAAAGGATGATTAAGAGAGTGGATTAGCGCTTGGTTGAAGAGAAGAGTCGACATAATTCCAGATTGTCACGTTGACAACCGATCGGCAAGTCGAGAAAAGCTCATTATTTGTTGATACCGGGACATGCTGGCTTGCAGATCTAGCATATTCTCAATCTATGACAAGTGCAAACCATCAACAAAGAGTAGAACCTAATCGCGTTGTAAGATTTCTCGGAAGACTTTAGCAGTGTTGCTGCTTGTTCTAAGCTCGCTTGCGTAATGAACACAATTTAAGCTGGGACGGACATAAACTGCACATTGCGTCAATAGAATGTCCGTTATATTGGAATGTGTTGCATCCTAAGGGGTCTTTGCATCATTACTCAGCAATGAGTAAAATTATGGCTTTTCATTATTAACATCAACCTCGGTTTCATCCTAAGTTAGCATATTGGAGCTTAAGTATAATAAAATTTATAGCATTTATTATGCTTACTTTTTAAGTTCGAAATACATCGGTAAATAGAAGCGCTCGGGTGGGACTTGAACCCACGACTTTCCCCTTACATGGGGAATGCTCTTCCAACTAGCTATTGAGTCACACCTGAATCAAATGAATCACGAAATTTGAAGTGATTCAGGCGTGGCTCAATAGCTCAGTTGGAAGTGCATTCCCCCTGTAAGTCATAGTCATAGTCATTTATTTTTCAATATAGAATAATAAAACTGTTTCTTATTGACGTCAATTTTAATTTTAATTCTACTTAATCTAAGTTTACCACCGCTTCCAAGGCGCTGGTGGAGAAGAAACGGCACAACAAACTCCACTGCGGCATTTTTTGGACGCCAATTTACAATATTTATTTTCTTAAAGCTAAATGTGGACGAATTATACATTAGGGAAAGGTCGTGGGTTCAAGTCCCACTTGAGCGCTTCTTTTTCCCGATGTATTTCGACCTGTGATCCATTATTATACCCAGGGATCCGCTCTCTTCTTTTCCATGTTTGATTTAGTGTGGCTTTACGGAAGCGACTGTCGACTAACCCTCCAAAAGTAGAGAGAAAACCCAGCGCCTCAGCTCTGCCATTTAGCACGTATACCTATTGGTTTGCAATTGGTTGGTTTGAACCCTGAAGATCATGATGGGACCCAATCATTAATAAGCATAATTGACCCAGTGTACTCTGTATACGAAACGCCCGCTCAACGCAACGGACGGTTTTACAAACAGGTGTATCAACAATAAAAGACGTCAAAGAATGCGTTCTGAATTTAATGCGTTTGTTGTGCCGTGTGACGCAATGCGTCTTGCAAATAATGTCTCTTGTCGGTCAGCTGAATAGACGAACATACTGACACACATGCGTGGTCATTAAGGTTAAGTTCTAACACCTGGTGGTGATATACTGTGTGTAGGACACTGACAGTCTCTGTGGTGTGGCGGTAGTGCATTCATTGCGCGGCCGCGGGTTCGATCCCCGGTCAGACCCTCTAGATAAGTGAAGTGGTGATTTGCTGGCTGGCGTTTGGTAGAATATGGTATGATATTTGACGTTTATGACATGCTATGTATGACAGTCGTTAACGCATGTCATTAACTGATCTTACATTCGTCATTCTTTTCTCCGCAGGTTTCATTCCGGCTCCGGTGGGGGAGGGCCGACGTCGTAGCCGTAGGGGGAGGTTATGTTGGACTCGAACCGACTAAAACCGTACGCCGTCTGTGGGTCATCGTGCTAGGTGAGGTTTTCTTCGAGATATCCCACGCACCCCGGCTGACCCTGGGCCAGCACTTGCGGTCTGGCCCTCCTCGGGAACCAAACTGTCCAAACTCGCCCCCAGAATGGGGAGGCGTGCCTACGCGCACCACCGCCACCGTGGCGTGCTTCTGGTAGAGAGACAGGCGGCTCGACCCGTCACCCCCAGGCCCGCGCTCATGGGGGACCTGTGAGTCGCCTAGGCACGCGGGCAGCGCGGTCAGCGAGTCTGTCTCGCTCACGCCCGCTGCTCCGTTCACTGATGAAATCTGTGCTGATGATTAGAATTATAAGCCGTTAGAGAATATTCATAAGTTGAAATTATTCTCAAACGGCTTACACAACGACCAGAGTTGTCGGTCGTTGGGCTTACACTAACACTTTACGAATACCTTTGCAATATCGGCGCTGTCAGATTACAGGCCTCCATGTTTTAGAAAACATTAACCCTATCTAAGTTATCTAACACGGCGTTATCTTTCGTTTTGCTAAAAGAGAAATGTAGGTTGTTAAATTATTTTGGTTTTTAAATGTGAAAGTTTGTGTTCGCGGATTTTGAAAGTACACACACAAATGTCACGCAATCCTTTTACTCTATTAATATTTATTATGTAGGTAGAATGGGCAATGTTGTTTTAGTTTCATAATACTGTTTTTTTGGCCTCACCTTTACACAGAACAGTGGGACTAAGAAGGGCCGTTCGTAATGTCAGCAGAATCACAACAATTCATTTAAGTACTAAGCAGTTAATCTGTAGCTTTTGCCCGCGGCTTCGCACGCATGGATATTGGTTATGACGAACAAACATAGCCTATGCCCTTCCTCAAGGTCTAATCTACCTTTATATCAAATTTCATCAAAATCGATTCAGTGGTTTAGGCGTGAAATCGTAACATACAGACAGACAGAGTTACTTTCGCATTTATAATGGAAGTATGGATTAAAATCATGAAGTGACTCATTTTTGGCAGATTTGCCCAAAATGGCCATTTTAGACCCGCAGACGATAGTTGTTTCTTTAAACGAACCATACTATGCTGGTACTTACATACTGTGACCAAACTATATCATAAAAATAAGTAGATAGTGGCTGTAAACTATTGATCACTTTAAAATACTTTGAATGCAACCGAGATTAGCGCTAAAGATGAGAGGGAAGGGGCAATGTTTGTTACGGTTACGGATGTTGACTTTTGTTGATGTATATGCATAGGAATAGATTAAACTGTCCATTCTGTCCATCCCAAGATGGCCTGGAAGAAATCGCTACCCGCGATAAGGGGGCCCATAGCGTACATTATACTAACTAGTTATATACTATAGATGCGCATTAAGTATTTACATGACCTACAGTAAATCTATTGGTTCATTATTCTACAATCGCTACCCACTTGCCAAAGAATCTATGAAACAACGCTGCACAATATTTAATAATGTAGAATGGGCAATGTTGTTTCAGGGCCTCATTATGCTCCAATCTCGATCCACCATAATACTAATATCTACTAACAAAAATACCCAACTGCGAAAAAATCTAAGTTTAACTCTTAACATAAAATACATGCAATCAACAATGTAACATAACATACAATAATATTGCATAAATTGTAAATAACCTTTTATAATATAACTTATTGCAGCTATAAGTCATAGCGCCGCAGTAAAAGTGAACAATAAACATGATAACGGCTGCGCGGGAGTTCATAACAGGTGCTAATAAGTTTCACTGTTCGCCATAAGCTGCGCGTGCGTCGCGGCGTGCTTGTTAGCGGGACCGCAGTGACGCACGAGTGGTACAAGTCACAGAAATGTGCGATGCACACATGTGCGATATGGGTGGGCAAAGTTGTGCAATGTTATGATTTTCAAGAGTGTTGGCAATGTTATTTATATGTTTACGTCTGTAAAGGAGCCGACGGCGACGCCTCGTAATGGAATAAGGCGAGGCCAAAGAAAAAAAAGAACCTTGGTCTTTTTTATTTTTTATTGATCAAACGTGTACACCACTAAGGCAGTTAAGGCTTTCAAGTTTATAAAGAAACTAATGTGTTTATTTTAATTTGGGTTTGAAACTTAATTTATTTAGTGTTGATGGTGATAGACCACTTTGGGCGGAGTCCTCAAAAATCAATGATTAAAAATGGTTGAAAAATAATTCATTAGTTCCAACAGTTCGTAAGAAAGTTGGTAGATGGCTACACCGTCGCCCCTAAAGACGGATATAAAGAGAAGGAAAATGTGGCTCAATAGCTCGGTTGGAAGAGTATACCCCCTGTAAGGGAAAGGGTGTGGGTTCAAGTCCCACTTGAGCATTTTATTTTGCCCGATGTATTTCACTTTGGGTAGGTGAGATTAGTAGCACAATAGTGTGCTTGATGTTAGGAGCAGTAAAACTACCAATAATCGTTTCAATTCAGACAGGCTAATTACTTGAACTATGATATCTTCATATCTAGAAATGCGCCTTTGCTGCTTATATGACAGCCTCCGTGGCGTGGCGGTAGTGAATGCGACTGTCACGCAGGAGGCGCGGGTTCGATTCCCACTTGCATTGGTCTGGGTTTTTCTATGTATAATATGTATGTATTTACAAAAAAAATATGTATTTAAGTATGTTTATCCGCGTTCTAGATTCCATAACACAAGCTAGTTAAGCTATGCTTATCATGGGTCTAGATAGCGTTGCGTTGTGTTGTAGAATGTTGGGAAATATTTATTTATTATTATATAAATATTTATATATTATAGAGTTGTGCCATCTTTGCGAACAGTGTAAGTAGTCGTAAATATACTGCAAGTAAACTCTACTTGTGACACTGCGGAGTTATTGCAAGTGTTTAGCGCCATATTTATTACAACTCACGCAAGTACAAACAAAGCATGTAAAAGCAAACACGTCTGCATATTGCTTGCAAGTGTTGGAGGGCTGGTGTGAGAAAAGATCACATTATTATAATCACTGCACGGTTCGCGTGTCTTTTGTAAATCGCAATCGTCTGCTGTGTACATACCCTTAATATCCACTAATCTAAAGTAATGCCAACGAAGCGAGACAAAAAAGGTAAACAATGTTTCAGCTGTTCCAAACATTTTTATTTGAAAATAATTACGTATCACTTCAAGCGCGTTCCAGACTGGTATCAAATTGCTCATAAGATGGCGAACCTGACAGTTTAGAACCGCTGTACTGACAGTTTTCCTGTACTGTGAAACACGCAACGACAGCTGTCGCTTGCCCATTGTCGCGTACGTGTTATATGTGCGACAAGGACAGAGAAAATAATCGCTAGTTATCGCAACGTAACTCAGTAATGGTCGCTTTGTTTACCTTTTTTCTCTCGTCTCGTTGGCTTTACTTTAACATAATTTTTGAGCTTATGTAACAGTACTCTTTAGTTGCTGTGATTGTGCTGTGATGTGTGTAATGTGTCAGCCATGAACTTGCCCTTTAAAGGAAACAATAATCCTACTAATCATCATCACTATCCATATTAATATTATAAATGCGAAAGTAACTCTGTCTGTCTGTCTGTCTATCTGTCTGTCTGTCTGTCTGTCTGTCTGTCTGTCTGTCTGTCTGTCTGTCTGTATGTTACGCTTTCACGCCTAAGCCACTGAACCGATTTTGATGAAATTTGGTATAGGGGTAGATTAGACCATGAGAAAGGACATAGGCTATGTTTGGTCGCGATAACCGACCTCCACGCGGGCGGAGCCGCGGGCAAAAGCTGGTATAGTATAAAGCAAAGTCGCTTTCCGCGTCCCTATGTCCCTATGTATGCTTATATATCTTCAAAACTACGCTACAGATTTTGATACGGTTTATTTTAATAGATAGAGTAATTCAAGAGGAAGGTTTATATGTATATTACATGCTTAATATAGTAGAGGGTGTAGTAGGAAGGGGATCGAACGCCACGCGGGTGGAACAAATTGGCAGTACGACGTTCGCCGGGTCAGCTAGTACTTATTATAAACGCGAAAGTTAATAAGTATGGGTAGATGGATGGATGTTTGTTCACGATTACTATCTATATATTACTTTCACGATTAAACGGCTGGAGCGAATAGAATAAAATTTGGTATGGAGTTAGCTGACACTATGTTTGGTGGTGATAACCGACATCCACGCGGGCGGAGCACCGTGCAAAAGCTAGGGTATAGATATTTTTTATAACCATACTTATGCTGTTTTTTTAATAAATGTGCAATAAACTCATATTTTGTGATATTGGTCGTTTATTTAGATAACGCTTACGTCGCCTGGCACATTACATGTGAACCTAAATGAAAATTTCAATAATAAGCTTGATAATTAACAGTCTTCTTTATAGCAGACGAAACTGGTAACCTAATAGAAAATCAAATCACTAAACCAAGAATGTGATATAATCCCCTAAGTTAGTTTTTTTTATATCTCAAGAACCATGTTAGATGTTTTTTATAATTTGAATTAATCATGAGTATTAAATCAAATTAATCCTTTTTAGGCAGATCATTTTAAACTATGGGAGATTTTCCTTGTTTGCTAAAATCAAGGTTAGCAACTGCCCTTTAATACGAGTAAATGTATGACTTTGCAGTTTTTATATAATATAATATTTATTACCATAAGAAACCTGTCTAGACATCCTTTTATAACGATTTTATGATATTTTATGAAATTTATGAGTTTATTACCTGCTAGCTGATCTTGAGAACCCGGTAATATAATAACATGGTGTCTGTAATTTTTTTTATCGTGTGAAAAATTCCCACGGATACCACTCCCACGGAGCCGGTGGAGGCGGTTATGTCGGACTCGAACCGACCAAAACGCACGCCGTCTTGGGTCCTTGATTGCCGGAGTTAAGATTGCCGAAAGCATATCTCTCGCACCCCGGCAGACCCAGGACCATCTCTTTGGAGATGGTCCCCTTCGGGTTGTGGGGACCACAGTGTCCCCATCTAGCCCCGGGTACGGGGAGGCGCACTTTGCGCCACCGCCGCGGTGCGCCGCCACCGCCGATGGTGTCTGTCTATCTAATAGATTCCCGACCGCTAGGGATGGCCCTGGGTCAGCCGGGGTGCGAGGGATATGTCGAAGACAACCTCACCTCTATCCTTCGACCCTCAGTTGGCGTGCGGTTTTAGTCGGTTTGAGTCCGACATAACCTCCCCTTTCGGCTCCGGCGGGGACGGTATCAGAGGGGATTTCCGCACGAAAAAAGTCTATGGATTAAATTTGACATATTTTTTGTGTCTTATAGTTTTCTTTTCTCATTGTAAAACACTTATAACCTTAAAAACTTAATCATAGTAGGAAATTCTTGATATATGTCGTACTAGCTTTTGCCCGCGGCTCCGCCCGCGTGGATGTCGGTTATCGCGACCAAACATAGTCTATGTCCCTTCTCATGGTCTAATCTACCTCCATACCAAATTTCATCAAAATCGGTTCAGTGGTTTAGGCGTGAAAGCGTAACATACAGACAGACAGACAGAGTTACTTTCGCATTTATAATATTAGTATGGATTTTTAAAGATTTTCAGCTATCTAAATCACTAATATTCCCGTCTGTTAACCCATTCCGCTAAGCCAAATTACTATGTAACGAGTTGATTTACTTTATCTCTGGCCAGAATTCGAACCCGAGACTTCTCATTCATAAAACCGACCTCTTAATCACTAAGCTACCGACGCTTCAAAGTCGAAGATTAAAAAAGGGCTTTATAACATCTCGTTATGTGGGCAATTGCATAATAAGGCGTGAACTTGACCCGCGTGCGCGCGTGGCTTGCGCCGGCGCCGCGGCAATGTCATAACGTGCGTTTGCGCAACTCAACTGTACTGGGACGCACTTTCTCTGCGCCTTCGACACCCGGCCGGTCAGGTGTGCTATGTGCTATGTATGCGAGATGGACAGTCAACTAGTTCATTGCGAACTCATTACAATGATTAACACTTTTTTTGTATGTTAACCGACTTTAAAAAAGAGGTTATTAATTTGAATTTTTAATTGTGTTTTAATGTTATTAAGTGCAAAGTCGGAGTGGTGGGTGGATATTCAAATCTAGTTAAGTAAATATAGTTAATATTCTTTTGAATAATTTATCAAAAACAAAACATTCATTGGTTCCGACAGTTCGTAAGAAAGTTGGTAGATGGCTCCACCGTTACCCTTAAAGACGGATATAGAGAGAAGGGAAATTTGAAGTCCTCAGTTGGAAGAGCACTCCCCCTGTAAGGGAAAGGTCGTGAGTTCAAGGTTCAAGTCCCACTTGAGCATTTCTTTTTTCCTGATTTATAAAAAAATCATGGAAGTATATTAACGCCAGCAAATTCTATTCTTCGAATCTTTTGCCTGGCCATTGATATTTTCCCTAAATTTTACTCTGTTTACTACTAAGTAATAGTTACTACATTTAGTTTTTACTAAGTACCTATAAGGGCGGCGTTAAGGTGAAAAGGCATCCGATAAGCCCGTCAAGCTAAGTGCCGCCACTGTTAACATGGTACATGTTTATAATGGTGACCTTCTTTCCAAGACTTTACCTTTAGCTTACCATCAGGCGAGATAAAGTCAAATTGACATGTCCTTTATAAAAAGAAATCCTACCAAATAAAAAGCAATAAAATTACCCGCCCCGGTAATCGAACTCACAACTCTTAAACTCAACAATCGCACTGCCAACATTGCCTGCATTGCACTACAGAAACCATCAAAAGTATACCGAACAATAATGATATAACCACGTGGTTACTCCATTCCCAAATAGTGCAAGAGCAATTAATGTTGCCAGCATTAACTTTCACTTGATAATTGTGTTATTCGCGTCAGCGTTACTTGGTTGCCATTCATCGGAATTGCTTCTTCGTAAACATGCTTACGTAGAAATGACGTTCGGGGTTACAACATCTTCAGATTGGTGCAGTTGATGGGTGTGGTGCAATAATCAGTCAGTCTTTCAATCAATCAATTAGTCTAATGCATAGGCTAACCGATTGATTGATTGATAAGCTAAATTGATTGAAATATTATATGATGAATAGGTTAATAGAAAGAGGTTTATTCATTGAATATTATGCAAAATTACTACTAGATACGACAGCTATTTGACATACCTACAGTCTTACACAAAACTTGTAGTTATTTTTTTCTTTATCTTTTAGAGAAATGATTGTTTTAATTGAATATTTATTTCTGAAATTTCATGACGCATTTTAATAATATTTCGCTTTAATTTGTAAATAGGTATTTTAGTTTTAGTTTTATTTTAATTCTGAATATAAATATGAATGTTTTCTTTTTCTGTAATCGATATGAATATATTTTAGAACCCAAATATATAATGTAATACTAATTACTTAAATACACATGTCTTAGAATCACTCATGAATTGAATACATATTTAGAGCGTTATAAAGTATTAAATAGGTATGTGCAGCATCGCACCATTAAAGCATTCGATCCTCTGAGTGCAATGGTGACTTTACCCAGTCTAATTTGCCCGGTCATTCTTCTTTGCTTGGTCGTTCATAGAGAACTAGTCAAATACTTTCGTATTATGTTAAGTGTGCCTGAGCTATATTCGTATACCTAGTGTGTTTCACGAAGGAGGTGTTATCAATCATCCATACTAATATTATAAATGCGAAAGTAAGTCTGTCTGTCTGTCTGCCTGTCTGTATGTTACGCTTTCACGCCTAATCCACTGAACCGATTTTGATGAAATTTGGTATAGGGACATACAGGGGGGCATACAGACAGACAGACAGACAGACAGACAGACAGAGTTACTTTTGCATTTATAATATTAGTATGGAAGTATGGATTTATGGAATATTAAACAAATAAGTGATAGAGGCTTGCTTTGCGGCTTGTTTTCTGTTGAATTGAATACCAATTAGGTAGGTACATCACTGTTTTGTATGACGTCACGGACGCACCTTGAGATCCTGAAGACAGAAGTGTCTGAATCTGAAGTAGGTACTAGAAATTTCGTGACGTTACTTCGAATTCGAACTTGAACTTTGGACTTTATGCCTTAAGAGCAATGATACACTTGAAGTCTATTTATGATAATGTCATAATTTCTTAAGTATTTTTATAGTTATACCTACCACTTTATCTAGCCGGTCGGCTCCGGCTTCACCCATAGGTAGTTTGAAATCCCCTGTACTGTCGAATTTGTTCACATTTAGGTTAACTGCTGCACTCCGTTGAGAAGCAGAGTGATGATATGTCGTCATATGGAGACTGCATAGAACTTGCCAGCAAAATACTAAATCTAGTGCCAAAATATTTTTTTAAAGTCTATTATTTTGGCGACACCTTGACGCGGTCGAGTTTTCGCGGGTCGCGGATTTCCCTCTACGCGGTCGCGTGCCCTACTACGCGTAGAGGGAAATCCGGTTTAACTCAACCGCGTCAGATTAGGGTAGGGTAAGATCATCATCATAAACGAATTTGAGATCATTTTGATTACTTTGGACGTCAACATCTTTCTGATACTGACTGTACTTGTACCTGCTTACCTATATTAACATACCTACCTATGACATCAGTATAAATAGTACTCTACTTACCTATCTTTTAAATTAGTTGAAAATGGAAATCGCACCCGCAATCATACGCAAATCTCCACTCCATTTAATAATCGGTTGATTATATTTAATCGAGTTATTTATTTAAATTTATAACTTCCTTATTATTAAACATTATGAACTACATATTTTGAATATTTCAACATATAGAGGAAAAAAATCGGATTATGAATCATAATTTCATAAGTTACCTACCTATTATATATTTTTTGATACAAGATGTTATTTTATTAATCGAAATCCTTTGTGTTTTGTAAATTTAAAGTTAATCTAGTATTTTATGAACAGTCAACTACAAAAGTAGCTGAACAAATTCTAATTTATTGAACACTGTGGCCCCTAAACCTTACATAAAATTGTGAAAAAAAAACTTTGAATATGTTAATTAAGTTTGTCTTCTGGGAATCATAATACCACATTTACTATAGAAAGATGCATTCCAATATAAAAAAGATTTGTAAAATATTTTAGTGTTAATCAACTTATGGCGTTGACTGTACCTAAGTATTTCAATTTACATGTTTTTTTATATTTTTAAAATATAATTTGAATGTTTTTGCGTAATCCACAGTAAGTAAATCATAGTTCTAACTTAATTCAAGGCTAAATACTTAAGAACCCGGCCTTAGAACATATTGTATCGTCTTCTACATTCTAGCGTTAATCCTGTCCTGAAATTAGCTTTACTAACACGATGGAGAGTAAATAATCCATATCCATACTAATATTATAAATGCGAAAGTAACTCTGTCTGTCTGTATGTCTGTCTGTATGTTACGCTTTCACGCCTAAACCACTGAACCGATTTTGATGAAATTTGGTATAGGGGTAGATTAGACCTGGAGAAAGGACAGAGGGTATATTTTGTCACGATAACCGAAATCCACGCGGGCGGAGCCGCGGGCAAAAGCTAGTGCAAAATAAAAAACAAAAAAAAAGCTAAAGAAAATCGAAAAAAAAAAAGATTTTTTTGAGGCACTTTGTTATGTACCTGTAGTGCTACTAGGAGTTTTCGGTTTCAGGAGCGTTCCCCTTACACCCGGTATAGCTCGAGCAATACCTACTTATAGTGAACCAGTTCGTTTCTCTTCTTCCGATATATCAAGTGGTTGTAATTTTACAAAAAAAAAGAAATAAAGAATTATATAATCTCTTTCATGCGTCATCATGCTCGTGAAAGGATGCTACTTTTGTTGACTCATAGGGCTTGACATGATTCTCGTACAAGTGTAATAGAGGCATTAATCGCAGCTTTCAACTGATCCACAATCAGATCACGTAGAGCCTACTGTTCATGCTCTCTTTTTTTCTCTACATGAAGTGGATAGTTTTCTTCAGCTCAGCAGCGAAGGGGTAGGCAGAGGAGTATTACCCACGTTTCGCCAATTATGATGGCAAAAGTGTTATCAATCACAATAAATCGCATAGCTACTTATTTAATTGCTTATGTGTGTCACGTTAACGGAGCACACGCAGAGAGGGGGCGGCTTGTAGCTATGCACTCTGATTCTGAGCCACAAAATGTTAAGTATAGTTAGTGGTCGGTTTGTGGTATTTCACTATATCAATATTTGTGTTCCTTATAGATTAATGACGATAGTTATAATGGCGGACGTTAGGACAGTTGGGTTCGAAAGGTCGTAGGTCCAAGCCCCGGCTATAAAATTTACTAGTACTAATAGAAGTGTTTTAATTTATCTCCGGTTAAGAAGATCATTAGGAATTTTGATTTCTTGTGCACAATTAGATTTTTCTGGGATGGATATTCCAATTCCAAAGTTTTTTGAAATTGGACCTTATTACTCAAAGTTTAGAACCCAAAATAACGAATAATAAGGGGCTAGCAAAAAGAAAGTGTCCTATGAAACACGGTACTAAATCAATGCTAATGAGAAGTAAGACCATATTGTAGTATGCGATTTTCACCTTTAACTATATGGCAAAAAGAGCTAGTATACCATAAAAGGTTTAAGCTCAAGACCTCACCCTTGACACTTTCACTTTATAGGTACATAAGAGCTATTACGCAGAAAAGGATTACAAAAAAATATTTGTGACATTTTTCTGTTTAAGGTTAAAAAAATTGACGATGAATTTTTGGCTTAAATTTTCAACGACATGTTTGGCATTAAAAGCAAGGCAATTGACTTGACTTGACTTAAGGTCCTTTGGGCCTTAGCTGGGGCAGAGAGCTTCCACAGTGAGTTTCCATCCCGTACGGTCTTGAGCTTCGCGTTTGACTTCGCTGCAGGTTTTTCCAATGGCTTCCACTTCGCCAATGATAGTCTCCCGCCAGGAATGTTTTGGACGACCACGTTTGCGCTTTCCTTGGGGATTCCAGTCTAGGGCTTGCCTCGGTATGTGGTTTGGATCCCTTCGGAGAGTATGGCCTATCTAAATCCATTTACGGCGTTTGATCTGCGGGTCCAACGATCCCATTGCTGCTCGTTGGAAATTTTCTCTGGCCAAGGCAATTGGCACGCTATTATTATCAAGCAGATTAGAAATTCGAATTTCGTACCTATCTATATCATCGGGCCGGATGTTGAGTGTTGCAATAACCAAAATTATATTTATTTCCTTATTCTTTTAAAAAATAGATTAATCGACCTCAACCTACTTCAATGTTTTTACTATCAAGTGCAACGTGAATTTCTATATAGTGTCGCCCTTATCCATACCCCTTTTTTTCGTGCGGAAATCCCCTTGGATACCTCCCCTGCCGGAGCCGGAAGGGGAGGTTATGTCGGACTCGAACCGACTAAAACCGCACGCCGACTGTGGGTCGTGGTGCTAGGCCGGAGGTGAGTTTGGTCTGGCCCGACTCGCCCCCGGAATGGGGAGGCGCGCTGACAGGCGGCTCCACCCGTCTCACTCAGGCCCGCCCTTATCATACCTTAGAGTTTACAGTAAATTCAGTAGTTATATTTCACAGACCTTTACGGGTATTTGGGGGGCGGGGGAGTATATGGAGAACCGTCTTAGCTATAGGAAAATAGGGAATTTGACCCAGAGCAACGAGGTCAAAGCTTGAGATGCAATCCCAATAATGATGACCCCTGGTAATACTCAAAATGCTCTATGACAAAAATAAAATAATAACGAAATTCATAATCATTAAAGAAATCCTTTAAATAAATAGGTCGGTAATAACAACCTTCCATTTTTGAGCTACATCAACATGAAGGTTCTCCATTCGCCTTAAACTCTCGAGCAAGGCAACACCGGCCACACACCCGCTGGCCTTAAAAAAAACCAATTACTTTTGTTTCCTTACATCCTTAATATTATTTGCTTATAAAGGAACTGTATAATAGTTGCCATTATAAGGTAAGAGAAATTCAATATCGTCATTAATGTAACACCTTATAAGTCAATTTGTAATCAAATGACTGTTACACACCAACGGAAAGTGGGCGAACGAACACCACACGCGGTCAATGCTATCAAGTTAGCAGACTCATTTATATCTACCATCTACATCTACATAATCAATACTATGATGTTAATTAATTGTTAATTTCTGTACCTATATGTTGATATCGTTATAGGGTAAAGTAAAAAATTAACAGGTGCCAAGGATAGGATACTTCAGCCAGCATAATGTTATCTATACTAATCTAAGCCATTCACATAATCGATTTCATTATTAGCTGTTTCATAATACTTATTATGCACGCTGCTTACAATAAGAAGCGCTGGAATGAAACATGCCAAATAGTTGTAGGTAGTAAACAAATTATAATAATCTTACCGATCGTTATAGTTTGTTTAATATTAAAAAACTGGTTAACCATTTCGTTGGCCAGTCACCTTTCGTCCCCGGTTTAACTAGAAATCCTTGCGATTTCACTACTTCCGATCTACCTTTAAGCATCGGCCTTATTAAAATGTAGATAATCATTTCTTCATTGATAATAATTTACGTAATTGCAAGTCATTTTAATTTGAATATTTTTAATAGTGACTTGTTATAAGTATTGATTTTGGAAAGCTGTGAGTTCTATATGATCACTCTAATGAAAATGTTAATCGCGTTTAAACAACTTCAAATGATGATAATTTAAACAAGTGGAGATGAGAGAATTTGCCTGCAAGTTTCAAGACAACTTTAAGTAGTTCAAGATGGAATTATATAGAGCCGCAATGATGATATAGGAAGTACTTTTGCTGTGACGTCAATACTATTGTAGTCAGACATTCGCTCGCCATTGTTCGCTTGGTGTTTACCAGGCCTTACTTCAAATTCAGACCCAGACATAGGCTTATTTCAGAACATTACTTATTTTAATAGCCGGTAGTGGACTCGCATACATATTATCACGGTTCAAAAATAATTTATATAATTAATGTTTCTCAACGGACGGTATTTAGCGCCATTTAGAAAGGACACAGTGTGCCAACCATGGCGGTTTGGCAATTAGCTCTAAGGAAGCTTGATATTATTGTACTTACGTATGTATCTACGTGTTTTGCAATTCTTTTTGGCGTGACAACGTCTTATAATTTGATGGAGCCGGCTGCACGCACGAAAAGGTATGACGTCATGCGGCGTTACCTCGCTCTGAGGCGTTCCATTTAAGGCTTGAAGTGCAAGCGAGAGCGTGGAGCGAGCGACAAATCAAACAAATAAAATTAAAATGTTCTTTTGAAAAATTTAACAATTCCATCAGTATTTTCTTATGAAGTTGTCACGTCACGTTCAACTGTCGTCAGTAAACCAACTTTACAGACAACCGATTTTATTCGACATTTATAATGAGATCATTTCAGAACCTGAAATTAATTTCCATCTCACGTGTTTCCTTCTTCCTACAGTCCCGGGTCCTTTAAGCGGGGCGTGAAAAAGCATCTGATGAGGCCGTCAAGCTGAATGCTACCATTGTCACATGGTACGTGTCTGTAATGGTGACCCTCTTTGCTGAGACTTTACCTTCAATTTACCATCAGACGAGTGGAAATCAAGTTGCCATGCCGTACATAAAAAATAGGTGGGTAGGTTACAACTTCCGTAATAGCAAAACCAACCAAATGAATATTAGCAACAAAAATTACTAATATTCTTTCTAAGCCTCACGCGTCCGCGCGTTTTCCGCGGTTGCGGGTAAAAACCGCTCCGTGAGTTTTTAGCCTTACTGACCGCTCCAGCTAAGCTAAATTGCTTGTGTTAGGAGTGGGTTCACGTCGTGGTTGGTAACGTAATGGCAAAAATTAGAACCCGGGTCATCTCGATCATAAAGCTGACTCCTTAACCACTTGTGTAAAGAATGAAATAAAATGAATTTTCTATCTTTCACTCATACCTAAATCGTAACTTTCAAAACAAATAATATATAGAAACTAAACGTTTTACTTTCAACATTAAATGCTTTTAGTCTATGATAACCCCAGACTAATATATTCGAGTAGGTATGTGGTGATAACGCGCGGGTATTGTACAAAACTGGTTTTTATTGAGCACAAATGCATTAAAATAATCAAACAAAAGCAATATAATGAAGAAATGTATACCAAACTATGCTTATCAGCTTGTGAAAATGGTAGGTAAAGATAATATTCTAGAAGTCCAGGACATTGCACCGCGCTATCAGAACCTACATTGAAAATACCCGTAGCTACAAAATAGCTAGATTAGTTTGTAATTAATTAATTATGGCTTCTTTCTACAATACTGATACATTTTTTAGGTTATTATCCTGGTTATATATTACCGATCTACCGACGACGTCGCTCCTCACAGTAAGTAATTTAGCTTAGCTGAAGGAGTTTCGAGGAATATCAAGTATTTCGGTTACAAATATAAATAAATATAAATATTCCACAACAATCCACACAACGCTATCTAGACCCATG
Organism: Eilema sororculum; assembly: GCA_914829495.1. Classification (NCBI taxonomy): domain Eukaryota; kingdom Metazoa; phylum Arthropoda; class Insecta; order Lepidoptera; family Erebidae; genus Eilema; species Eilema sororculum. The sequence continues at coordinate 27,498,543 of OU618534.1, forward strand.
GTAAGCATAACTTAACTGGCTTGCGTCATGAATCCAGAATGCGGATAAACATACATACGCAGAAGGTACTGGACCCTAAAAACGAATTTTAATAGGTATTATCGAACGATCCTGTGTGGCGTAGGCTTAACTCTCTACTCAAAACAAACATTACCTATTAAAACAGTTAAGCAATCCACAACTAATTTGGCCAAATTAACCAAATTGATTGGAATTAAATGAGAAAGTTCGCGAAACGAACTGAGTAGGTCAGGTCGTGCGACAAGGACCACCTTATTTGTCGAAGGAGGGGTGTGAGCAAGATGACAACAACCGCATAACAGGGTTACGTAACGTGAGCTATCAGGTTCGATTCTCGCGAATGTTTAATCGTTCTTTTTGCGCAGATAATATGCGTTGAGAAATATTTTTATTTTTTAGTTATGAAACTATAATTTGAATACCTTGGAATGTCTATAAAAACTGTTAATTTATGCTCTTCAATTATTGTTTGTTATTGTTATTTAGCCAAGTAAAAAAATTCGGCCAAGTTCCGTACCGTTTCGCTTTTAAGTGTTTGATGTTAGTGGCAACAAAAATACATAATTAGCTGTAAAAATTCAGACAGACAAATCTTAGTAATAGAGTTCCGTTTTTATCCTTTGGGTATGGAACCTTAAGAATCTTCCTATTTAGAAGTCGGTAAAACTTTTGTAGGAGTTCTAGGACATATTCAGTGCGACCTCTGTAGCGTAGCGGTAGTGCATACGATTGCTAAATCCGAGGTCGTGGGTTCAAAAACTTCGAAACTAAAAATTAGTCTGAGTGTTTCGATGTATTATAACTACACTGACGGACTCATAAACTGCATCAAAGTTCAGGTTTACTCTAAAAGGATTTTTTATAATAAGTATGCAAACTTTTTAGATTAAATTATATAAATATGGAAAGACTGGCTCTTAATCTTAAAAAAAAAATTAAATTTAAAAATAGAACTGCAATAAAACAAATGAATATAGCCGGGAAAAGAAAATTTACTTGTAGTATCAGATTTGCGTGTTATTTATAGCAAAGTTTTAAATTGATTCTCATTGATTTTTTTTGTTTTGTCAATTGAATTATTGTTACCAGCATAATTGTTGGGTTAGTTTTTTAACACATCGAGAGTTTTTGAACCATAATATGGATACTTCGTCCGAACAAGCGGCACAAATTGTAGCATTGGTGCGGGAGGGCTTGGATCAACGAACGATTGGTAGAAATTTAAATTTAAACCAGTCTACGGTTTCTAGAATATACAGAAGGTTTGTAGAGACAGGTTCTTACAGGAGGAGACGTGGTACAGGCAGAACTCGAGCAACCACAGGTCGTGATGACCGATTTATTGTTATAACTTCCCTGCGAAATCGTTTCCTCACGTCAGTTAACATCAAAACCGAGCTTAATGAAGTGCGTGGAGTAAACGTGTCTGCACAAACAATAAGAAGAAGGTTAAAGGAAGCGGATATCACCCCTTTTAGACCAGCAAATGGTCCAAAGTTGTCTACAGCTCACAGACAAGCTCGCTTAAGATTTACGCGTCATCACCTGAATTGGACAGAAGAGCAGTGGGCCTCTGTATTGTTCACGGACGAGTGTAGGACATGTTTATATGGTGCAGATGGTCGCAGAAGAGTCTATCGTCGACGTGGGGAGCGATATGCTCAAAGTTGCATTGAGGAGCGTGTTCCTTTTGGAGGCGGTTCATGTATGGTCTGGGGTGGCATATCGATGAACGGGCGAACAGAACTTGTGTTCATAGACATGGTCCGTCAAAACGGTAATAGAGGGGGTTTGACAGCACATCGCTACTTATCAGAGATATTAGAAGATCACGTGGTGCCTTACATGGGATTCATAGGCGAAAACTTTACTTTAATGCAGGATAATGCCCGGCCGCATGCAGCTGCACAAGTTCAACATTATTGCGAAGAGGTTGGGATACGTACAATGAATTGGCCAGCACGCAGCCCGGATCTTAATCCCATCGAGCATGTTTGGGACAATTTAAAAAGAGCTGTATATGCGAGAAACCCTTCGCCCACGACAGTGGCAGCACTAAGAACAGCACTTTCAGAAGAATGGGACAATATTCCGCAAGATCTTTTAAAAACCCTTATAAAATCTATGCGGAACCGATTAGAATCCGTAATAAGGGCACGTGGGGGTAATACACCTTATTAATACACAAATAAACCCTTGCATAAAGTTTGTGTCTATTGTTAAAACCAATTTTTTAATTAAACCAATTTTTCTTAAATTTCTGTTTTTTCTTCAAAAAAAGTCTTAAGGTCCTTTCCAGTACATAAACTTAAACTTAAAGATATGACCCTACGCTGTTTTAAAGTTCACGAACCAATCTAGAGGTTTCAATTTAAATCTGTATAGAAAGTATGCATACTTGGTTAAAATATTTATTTCAAAGTCGTCTATTACTTTGATGCAGTTTATGAGTCCGTCAGTGTATATTATTAAGCAGGTATCTAAGTATTTGCCAAATATGTGCAAAAATGTGTAAATAAGCAAGTTAAGCTATGCTTACTTAAGGTCTAGACAGCACTGTATAAAATGTTCTAGATTTATTTTTAAAATAACGTGAAGAAAGAATTAGACTGACCACCGCCCGTTTCAAAACGCGTTATGAGAAGACTCCGGCTTTTTGTGGTCTAGTTATTTACTTACAAACATACTTAAACCTCAATATGCTTATTGGGAGAGGTTATATAGCTCTTGATCCTCCGCATTCCGTCCACCCAAACCACCTTTTTCAGAAAGTAAGTCTTGTTTACTGCGAGTACTAAGTAAACCCTAGCCGATTCGACCAAACGGGAGTAGAGTTTATTCCTAGAATAAACAGCCAACATGTTGGTGATATTGCCTGATTATTCTAGGAATAAACTTTACTCGCGTTTCGTCGAATGTACCAGTCGAATATACCATTGAACTAGTTTCAATGTTTCAGTTTGAGTGGTCTAATATGCATTCATAACACCTAAGCAGTTAATTTTCAAACTTGTTTGCCATTCAAATATTCATAAATTTTATACTTAACGTTTTTAGCAAGTTTCGATTTTAATTAGACTTTTAAATTTATGTATCCATGGGTAGATTTCTAATTTTATTCAGGAACTTGTATAGCAGTTAAATACCCTAAAATGAATGACTAATCCTGTGGGGTTTTCGTTTTTCTATAGAAGGATTATATGTACGAGTATACATATTCCACAACATTCTACACAACGTTATCTAGACCCATGGTAGGTAAGCTTTTATAGCTTGTGTTATGGAATCTAGAATACGGATAAACATATTTTTATACTTTTTTTTCTAAATACATACATATTATACATAGAAACACCCAGACCAATGCAAATAGCCATGTTCATGCATACAAATATTTGCACGGAGCGGGGATCGAACCCGCGCCTCCTGCGAAGCAGTCGCGTTTACTACCGCCACTCCACAGAGGCTGTAAAGTCATACCACATAACTTTAGAAGAATGGGTCTATAGGACCCTACTAACATCTTCAGGGTCTAAACACTCCAAGCCTAGCTCACCAGCAAGGTGGCGCCACCTGCTGACTAACAGACGAGGTTCTGGCGGCGGTTTTCCTCTCGGGGTTAGGACTTCAGGCAGCAGTCGCTCCCATAAATAAAAAAATTAAAAAAATCGATTTTATTTTTGTGCCAATGTGTTATGTACCTGGAGTACTACTAGGGGTTTTCTGCTTCGGGAGTGTTCCCCTTACACCCGGTATATAGCCGTGTTATAGGAACCCCTCACCACTACCGTACGAACCTCCCATGGGAAGTCCCGCGTTCAAACAACCTCCTACTGGAAGTCAAGTCGCCTAGAAGTCGTAAAACTAAAGTGAGGCATAAACGAAGTCAGTTAGGTAACTGTCACTGACCCACTAGCCGACTGGCGACCAGGCGGTTACAGAGCTGGCGAGAGACAAGAGTGGAATGTATAAACGAGCTCAACTTAATATCGGTTGAGTAAACGGTACTTTGAAGCTGTACCATTCTCGTGGGACGTTTAATGCGTATTTAGGATCGCGATTAATGGCTTTAAACTATATAATCACACCTATTTCCGATTGGAGTAGGCAGACAATTTCATTTGCTACGCCTCTGTTACTTAATTGACAACTTCTGTTGTGAGGTGGTAGTGAACGCGGTCGCTATGCAGGAGGCTTGGTTTCGATCCCCGCTCAGTGCAAATATTTGTCTGCATGAATATGGATATTTGCATTGGTCTGGGAGTTTCTATGTATAATATGTATGTATTTACAAAAAAAAGATTCCTATTTAATAAATCCTATTTTATAAATTTAAAAGTATATTTGAGACATGAGATGTTGTCAATTTGGGAAGTGGACGATTTGAGATGTGGTCGAAGTGGGACGGAGCGAATACTTCTTCATCTTCGTCATTCTTCGTGATTACGTGGTGTACGATAGAACGTTTGCCTACAAGGAAGCTTCCAGGTTGTAGTTATTCGGAGATACAATCTCAGGCAGGAAGTTCCAAGTTGCAAAAGCATACAGTGCGTCGGTTCGTTCGTTAATAGAAAGTGCAATTTAAGCGCAAATACGTCGCAAATATTGTGCAATTTTCACTATCCAACCAGTTTCTCCTACACACTATGACAATATCTTAATAATTACGTCATTACCCAATTCACTGACATACTATACTCTATCTTATATCAGCACAAATATGGCGAATCTAAATATCTCTTCTTTACATGTTCCGCGTGCGCTATTATGCAACCATTATGTATCTATATTTAAGATTCAAACATTACAAGTGACAGCTGTTTAGTAAAGAGAAAAGGTTCTACACGAACTTACTATTGTGGTGATATTCGTTTCAAAGAACGATGGTACTTAAAGCCTTTTGAAGTTTAGCTGTATATAATGATAGTAATTTCGTGAATGCTACAGCTATTACGAGTTCAAATTGGATACTTTTCTATAATTAAATAAAATTATTTAACTGAGCTTATTATAATAGTAAAAGGGCGGTAAAATATTACGAAAGGGCAATTTTAGTCATTGACTTTCCTATGCCAATGAACAAGCAAAAAAAACAAGCAAACAAAAATATATTGAGTCGAGTGGGAGTCAATTTTGACTTTTTTCTTTTTTTATATAGGGCACGTCAATTTGACTTCACCTCGCTGATGTTAAGCAAAGGCAAAGTCTCGGAAAAAAGGTCACGATAATGCCCATTTGTTTTTTGGGGCCCCAAAAACTTCCAAATTTCGTATTCCAGTTTAGCAAGTTATATTCCAGTGTGTGCAAAAACAACTTCGGTCTGCTCCAAACCCACTAGCACACAAACCCAGATACTTACGGACTACTTATTTCGTAATACCGACAAAGTAATACAAGTTTCGGCGGATCACTGACCACATTTCATATCTAACGAGAGGCACTTATTCTTAAGCCTCGTTTAGACCAGGAGAGTTTATCGCCTCGAGTAAACGATTCTCGAAAGTAATGAAAAAAGTTGTATTTTTTTATGGAATATGGAGGCAAATGAGCAGACGGATCGCCTGATGGTGGTAAGCGATCACCGCCGCCCATGGACATGTCACAAGTGCGTTGCCTTCCTTTTAAAAGAGAGTACGCTCTTTTCTTGAAGGTTTGAAGGTCGTATTGGTTCGGAAATACCGCTGGTGACAGTTCATTCCACAGTTTAGTTGTGCGAGGCAGAAAGTTTCTCGAGAAACGCACAGTTGTGGACCGCCAGCTGTCCAGATGATGAGTGTGGAACTGCTGTCGCGTGGAACGATGGCGGAAAGAGGCGGCGGGGATCAATCCGAACATGCATCGTTTGAACACTCGCAGAAGCAATAGTCTCTCGCTCGTCCTCGCCTGGCGAGAATCGCCTCGCAATTGAATATTGATAGTGTCGGTCAAAACAGAATTTTAAGGCAATGCCATAAGGCATAAGTTGAAATTTCACTTGCGAAACTCGTATGATTTAATCGTATACGAGAATTGAGCGTGTAAACACTTTGACAGGGCGATTATTGTTGGTGAATCATACGACTTTATCGACTCGAACGTGCGAGAAACTTGCACTATCCAAATGACGCCTTAATGTAGCTCACCGGTCCCTTGATGTCTAAGGTTCGACTCTTAGGTGTGGCAAAGAGCTTTTGTTAATAGATACATGACAGCCTCTGTGGTGTGGCGGTAGTGCATTAGACTGCTACACAGAGGCCGCGGGTTTGATCCCGCTCAATGTTAATATTTGTGTGCCTGAATATGAAAATGTCGTAACGAAGGTATTAACTATGGAAGTGGAAGGCTACAAGGGGAGAGGAAGACCTAAAAGGAGGTGGATGGACTGTGTGTTAGATTATATGGTTAAGAAGCGAGTGAATGTTGAAATGACTGCAACTAGAGATGAATGGAAGAAACATACCATGTTGCGTCGACTCCAAATAAACTTGAGATAATGGCAGGGGGATGATGACTTAGAAATCGCGAATTGGTTGTGGAGGATCAGATGGCAGTCGCTTGACGGAAAAGCCGACCCCAAATGAGTTGAAAAGTATATAAATAAATAATAAACAATATTCCACAACATTCTACACAACGCTATCTAGATCCATGGTAAGCATAGCTTAACTAGCTTGTGTTATGGAATCTACATCATAAACTCACGCCTGTATTCCCCGAAGGGGTAGGCAGAGGTACTAGCACCCACATTTCGCCAGTTTATGCTTAGGTTCCAATGTAATAGGTGGCGAGCCTATTGCCATTAACCAGGCACTTATAAACCTGCGATAAATACACACATAACTTCGAAAAGCATCGAAAAGTCATTGGTGTGTGCCATGGTAAACCTGGGATCGAACCCGAGACCTCGTCTCAGCAGTCCATTACCCATACCACTAGGCTACCGCAGATTTATGGAATCTAGAATGCGGATAAACATACTTTTTGTTTGTAAATACATACATATTATACATAGAAACACCCAGACCAATGCAAATAGCCATATTCATGCATGCAAATTTTTGCAGTAAGCGGATCAAACCCGCGCCTCCTGCGTAGCAGTCGTGTTCACTACCACCACGCCACGGAGGCTGTCGAGGATGATGATGATTAAAGATCCAAACTAACACAGGATGTCCTTGTTATACGAATTAAACAATGCTAGGTTCCCACGTGTCTTCGCTTGTGCCTAAGTATGTGGTGGCTAAGGGGTGAAGGTTGCCGCTAAGCGCACACGCATTTATAAATAATTTTCTTAACTAATTACCTATCATTGATATGCAGGTAGCCTTTTCATACAACCAAGGTAGAAAATAATCACTATAGTCTGTCGTAACCTATGGGATTGCCGAAATGAATCCCCCATCCACCAATAGGTCAAACATAGAACATGAATTTGAATGAGATTTTTGTAGCATTTATTATGCTAACTTTTTGAATTCGAAATACATCGGGAAAAAGAAACGCTTAAGTGGGACTTGAACCCACGACCTTTCCCTTACAGGGGGAATGCTCTTCCAACTGAGTTATTGAGCCACACCTGAATCACTTCAAATTTCCCTTCTCTTTATATCCGTCTTTAAGGGCGACGGTGGAGCCATCTACCAACTTTCTTACGAACTTTATTAATTTATTTATTTATACACCTACTACCATCCTTACAGGTCATCTCATCACCCAATACAATGGTAGTAGACCACAATAATTAATCCTATAAAATTACAATTCAGATAATAAGGTATTACAATAAATAATTAGAGCACATAATCAGAATTAGAATAAATATTTCATCAAAACCACACACTCAATGTGAAGTTCCTATTTAGGTATCTAATGTCCAAGCGAACTGTTAGAACCAATGAGGTCGTGGGTACAAGTCCCACTTGAGCGCTTCTTTTTCCCGATGTATTTCGCGTAGAAAATGAAGCTCGATTGGCCATAGGCTCCGTAGAGACAATAGTCATATACCGAAGCAAGCGCTAGACTGGGACCCCCCAAGAATATTTTGTACGCATGAATATGGCTATCTGCATTGGTCTGGGTGTTTCTATGTATAATATGTATGTATTTACAAAAAAAAGTATCTGAGTATGTTTATGCGGTGTAGAACGTTGTGGAATATTTATTTATTTACTAGCTTTTGCCCACGACTCCGCCCGCGTAGATGTCGGTTATCCCGACTAAACAGAGTTAATCCACTTTGTTCAACTGTTTGTACAACGAATTGAACAAATTCAACAATAGCCTATGTTCTTTCTCGTGGTCTAATAAACCTACACCTATACAAAATTTCATCAAAATCCGTTCAGTGGTTTAGGCGTGAAAGCGTAACATACAGACAGACAGACAGGGTTACTTTCGCATTTAGAATATTAGTATGGATTTTATTAAATGAAGCGTCGTCAGGGGCTTAGTGCTTAAGGAGTCGACGGGATTCGAATCCTGGCCATTACACTGCAGACGCGAACCATTCCTAACACAAGCAATTTACCTGAGCTTAGTTAGAGAGAATGCTAGTAATTTTTATTACTAATACTCTTTGTAAACAAAAAAATACATTCTTCGTGTTCAATTTTAACGTAAGCATTTTTTGAGCTCGAAAAGTCTGAATATTGTGTAAACTATTAAGAAATGTTATCGCTCCAGTATCATACTATACATACAAACTCGCGATTCATTATAATATATAGTTAAATGTTTCAGCAATAAGTTGCAACACATGGGCGTCGCACGCGCATGTACGACGCCATACTCCTTAATTAAGTGTTGCAAGTTGCAATATTTGTATTCTGTTCTAATACAATGCAATATTTGTAAATAATTATTACAATTTTATATAAGTTAAATATCTTGGTTGAAACTGTAGGTTGAAATTATTGAAATAATTTTAAAATAACGATATTTCTATCTAGCAGTCTCTGTGATGGCGGTTTGTAGAGGTCGCCAGTTCGTTGCCCGATCTGTGCCAATATTTGTATGCATGAACATGTATATTTGCAATGATTAGTGTTATAATGTTTAGTTACTTAATACGTAGTTATGTATTGAAAAATAAAAGTATATTTAATTGCATTCTCGAACCCATATTATGTACTTACAAACCTCTTCAAAAAGTAAATATAATTGAAAACAAAAAATGTACTCAATAAAAAGTCAAAAGGTCAGAAAGAGAGTTAGCAAAGGTATAGTTACGTAGTACGAAGTCTTAAAATGTTCTAAAACTCTAGTAATAAGAGTAAATCAAACAGTTTAATTGATGTATATGATATTATTGTCAGAATTAAAGTTGTATACCAAATATGAAAACAATCGGTCAACTGGAAGGTGGTCAAAAAACTAAATTAAGATCATTTTGAGTACTCTGTTCGTCAACATCTTTATGATGCTGTCTTTAGATACTATTATTTATTCTGTGGTAGTTCGTTTCTTTTAGTTCATCATCACCTTCACATCCGAAGCCTCGGATTCCGGGGTCCACTTTCCGCCTTCACTACTTACACATGGTCTTGAACAATTAATTCCTTTAACATTAACATAACATAAACTCACGCCTATATTCCCCGAAGGGGTAGGCAAAGGTGCTAGCACCCACATTTCGCCAGTTTATGTTTAGGTCCCAATGTAATAGGTGGCGAACCTATTGCCATTAACCGGGCACTTGTAAACCTGCGATAAATACACACATAACTTCGAAAAGCATCGAAAAGTCATTGGTGTGTGCCATGGTAAACCTGGGATCGAACCCGAGACCTCGTCTCAGCAGTCCATTACCCATACCACTAGGCTAGCGCAGATATTTTCCTTTAAAAATGCCTAAATAATTAGAAAACCAATACTTACGCTTATAACTAGTTAAACTTTGCTTTTTAACGATATGTTTATATTTATTTATATTTCAAAAAATCCTGTAATTAACAACACCTTGACATTTTATTTTTTTACTGAGCAATATTGTCTACCAAATTGAATGCTGTGAGTTATGACATACCTTACGACCGGTAGACGCACCTCTTTTTGACATGGTTCAATATTTAAGCTGTGTTAATGTAGAAAAAACGACAATCAAGTTTCACTAAAGCGGAGATGACCATCGCAAGAAAAATTTCGAGCTATTATGGTGAATGGATTTATCAGGCCCTTAGACCCTGCGTTACTGGGTCTGGCTGCTTCCTTCCTCCTTGTAAGGGAATTTTATGAGCCTTTGACTCGATGAAGAAGACTAAAATGATTATAGAGCAAGGGTGGGAAAGAGGAGGGGGCAGGTGGCAAACAAGCATAAGGTCCTAGTACTGGGAAGCGGTTATCGCGACCTAAGGACGTAAGCAAGACCAAGCCCTCGATTCTACTAAAGATAAAACATAGTGGTGCCGCCGCAGTCACTGCAAAAATGACATTAAACTTAAGACTTTATTTCTATAAGTCTAAAGTCCAAAATTAAATGAAATCAGTTCCATTACACTTTTTCAACACTCTGCAAAAAGTAATTTAATTCTGAACTTTAAGCTCATCGCTTTAAAGTCCATTATTAAATGCCGTTTTTTGCAGTTGGCACCACAATGGTTTGGCTTTAGCTGGTTCGAGGCCCAGGAGCGACACACTCGCGCTGCCATCCTTTAAAAAGCTTCTGAAGAACAATGTACAGCAATCGCTTAAAAACCGCTTAGGAAAAACAGTGAGGATACTTATCATTGTGAAAATAGAGTTAGGTTGCCTAGCTTAGTAACGCGTCGTACGTAATGATAGCTTTAAATTTCTAGATAATTTCTATCGCTCATTGCCATGAACATGTCTTTAAATATAAGTTTACTAGCTATTGCCCGCGGCTCCGCCCGCGTGGATGTCGGTTATCGCGACCAAACATAGCCTATGTCCTTCCTCATGGTCTGATTTACCCCTATACGAAATTTCATCAAAATCCGTTTAGTGGTTTAGGCGTGAAAGCGTATAATATGTATTTACAAAAAAAAAGTATGTTTATCCGCATTCTAGATTCCATAACACAAGCTAGTTAAGCTTACCTTGGGTCTAGATAGCGTTGTGTAGAATGTTGTGGAATATTTATTATTATTAATAATAAAGGCTGCTGGCTCTTGTCCGCCAGATTCGTGTCTTCGTTGTCGTGTGGTAAAATAATCAGTAGGTACACAAATTCTAAGACATTATCGTAACAATGCCGAGAAGGGTTTAGCAATTGTAAGCAAATATAACTCGCTCAGAAACACGAACGGGGAAGTGAACCGGGGACCTTACGCAACGCAAGCGTTATGATTGTTCTCAGAGATGAAAGTCGTTGATCTGGCGACCTCTCACGAACATTAACAGTACTTAAAATTGTTTATGTACACTCACGCTTACATATAAAGGGTAGGCTGACTTTTATTTAACACCTATACTTCACCAGTATGTAAAATTCCTGGGTCAGCCGGGGTGCGTTATGGGTCAGCTGGGGTGCGAGGGATATGTCGATGACAACCTCACCTCCGGGCTAGCACCACGACCCACAGTCGGCGTGCGGTTTTAGTCGATTCGAGTCCGACATAACCTCCCCCTCCGGCTCCGGTAGGGGGGGTATCCGAGGGGATTACCGCACGAAAAAAAAAGTATGTAAAATTCAAAAGTAATTACAAGTACAGTCAACTACAAAAGTAGCTTAACAAAATCTAATTTATTGAACACTGTGGCCCCTAAACCTTCCATAAAATTGTGAAAAAAAGACATAGAATATGTAAATTAAGTTTGTCTTCTGGGAATCATAACACTACATTTACTATAGACAGATGCATTCCATTATAAGAAAGATTTGTAAAAATATTTTAGTGTTAATAACTTATGGCGTTGACTGTACCTACCAAAGGCACCGAGGCTACGAACCATTATGAACTCCTATTTTGGACACTGGCACAAGACACCCGTACCTACGACCCTCATTTTAAGACATTTTAAGGCCCATTCTTAGAGGGCGACCGAAATTTCAGTTAGCGTCAGAAATATCTTGACTCCAAATTGTCATAATGTTTTTTTTAACAGTTGGTGAGAAATTTGGTAGATGGCTCCACCGTCGCCCTTGAAGACGGATATAAAGAGAAGGGAAATTTGAAGTGATTCAGGTGTGACTCGATAGCTCAGTTGGAAGAGCATTCCCCTGTAAGGGAAAAGTCGTGGATTCAAGTCCCACTTCTTTTCCCGATGTATTTCGAATCTCAAAATGATATTAAAATTAAGTTACTAGAAGCAAATCAAACGGTGTTATTGATTTAAATTGTATTATTGTTCGAACTAAAGGTACTCGTATATAAAATCCCAACAATCCGTCAACAGAAAGGAGCGAAAAACTTTGTCCATGAACATCTATCTTTCTCGATTTTCTCGATTCGATGCTCACTGTACATGGTGGTGTTACAGCGACTTCAGAATAAAGCGTTCGACTGCATCACTAATATGTGACTTTTTCAAGAAATGAAATCAAATCAATTAGTCTATTGTGTCTACTTGACTCTTCCAGTGACCATAGGGCTGGCCTTTACCTCGCTCAAAGAATTGCTATCGCTGTTCAGCGGGGTAATGCCGCCAGCCTTTTGGGCACAGTACCGGTAGAGGTCGATATGGGGAGGAATTCTACGATGCCTAAAGTTACAGTCTCTTCCACCCTTGTTTTTTTCTCATTTTTGTATATATTGTACACTAGCTTTTGCCCGCGGCTCCGCCCGCGTGGATGTCGGTTATCGCGACCAAACATAGCTTATGTCCTTTCTCATGATCTAATCTACCCTTATACCAAATTTCATTAAAATCGGTTCAGTAGTTATGGCGTGAAAGCTTAACATACAGACAGACAAACAGACAGACAGACAGAGTTACTTTCGCATTTATAATATTATAATATGGATTTAGTTATAATACTGTAATTAATTAGTCAGATGATTTCAATAAAATACGTCTATTGCCTCTCCCCACTTGCCCCAATTGCCTAAACCACTGAACCGATGTTGAAGCAATTTGGTATAGAGACAGATTAGAACTTAGGAAATGACATAAACTATGTTTGGTCGCGACAACTGACATCCACGCGGGCGGTACCACGGTCATCCGCTAGTATAAACATAAATGCGAAAATAATTGTGTCTGCCCGTCAGTATAATGCAGCGCAGTCTAAACCGCTGAACCGATTTTGATGCAATTTGATACAGAGCCGGATTAGACCTTAAGACAGTACAATATGGGATTAGCCGTGTGCTTAAACTAGTATGTATATAAAGAATCAAACGTCTATAAACTCGTCGAGCGTCGATCGTTCCGGCCATCTTACATAACGTAGCAGTGTTGCCAAATGAAACGATGGCAATTGAGAAACTAGTAGAAAATGGCTGAAGGTCGCCGGTGGTGTAACATTATGTGGCATCGGCACATGGCTTTACGTCATTCATGAGCAATGCCATAGGAATTTGACAAGGGTGTTGGCTACTTTGTCATAGAACTCACTCCACTGGTATTCCCAAGTGACTGCAATATGGGGTTCTTCGAAAAGGCATTAGAAGGTTGCTTCAGGGTCAGTACGACGACGAGTAACCACTTTTCATTAAGGGGTTGTGGGCTTTTCTGTCACGAAGTGGTATAAAAAATAGAGGTTTGGATTCGAAATATATCAGGGAAAAAGAAGCGCTCAAGTGGCACTTAAACCCACGACCTTTCCCTTACAGGGGTTCAAGTTTTTCTCAATGTATTTCGAATTTAAAAAGTTAGCATAATAAATGCTATAAAAATTTTATTCACACGGCTCAATAGCTCGTTGGAAGAGCATTCCCCCTGTAAAGGAAAGGGCATGGGTTCAGGTTTCAGGTCCCACTTAAACGCTTCTTTTTCCCGATGTATTTGGAACTTAAAAAGTTAGCATAATAAATGCTATAAAACTTTCATTCAAGTACCTAGTAGTAGTAGCCTACCTTATCTGTTAGTCCGTAACTACCACAGCTAATACACCCTTAGCTCTGACACTGGTTTCCTTTCAGGGTGGGGGAAGAAAGATTAAGTGGAACCCTGGACTTCGAAGTAAAAGTCTCAGATGTATTTTGGAATATCTTTGGAAGGATATTCAGGACCTTAATCTGATTTGTAAACCCTTAGCAATTTAATATATCCTTATAGATAAGTTTCAAAATTCATTCACTCTTTGGGGGAAAATCAGAAAAAATCCATTGTAACTTCAAAATTCAAAGTTCATTCCCACTACGCCTGACACATTAAGTTATCACCTGAATCTCGTGGGGGGCGGACACAAGGAAACAAATTTACTGGTGTGGCTACCTTGGCTCTGGTAGATTTTCTCGAAAAACTTGACATTGGAGTTTCACCATTCATGATTTTTTATTACATTTTACTTGACATTGGTAAAATTGTGGCGATATTCTGCAGAAGCCATTAAGAAGAAGAAGACATTAAGTTTTTGTTCTAAACAATTTCGTAGTCACCTCAGATATCTGGCCATCCTGGTCTAGAGCTAGTCGGCCTTTCGAGAAATTAATAGAACCTGCACATTGTGACCCACATCCATACTTAATATTATAAATGCGAAAGTAATTCTGTCTATCTCTCGTTCTGTCTGTATGTCTATCTGTCTGTCTGTCTGTCTGTCTGTCTGTCTGTCTGTCTGTCTGTATGTTACGCTTTCACGCCTAAACCACTGAACCGATTTTGATGAAATTTGGTTTAGGGGTAGATTAGACCATGAGTAAGGACATAGGCTATGTTTCGTCCGACATCCAGGTGGGTGGAGCCGCGGGCAAAAGCTAGTGTCTAAATAATTTCATTTCAAACTATTTGGTAACACGTAAATCATTGTCTGTTATTGCTTATGACGTTTATTTGAACATAAAATTATTGTTGAAGGGCTCTCGACTAGTGTTTATCTTGAGTCGAATAGTAGAAATAACAATTGCTAAGGCTGCGTTCAAACTACCGTCAGTATCTTAGGAGTACCAGGATTTTTTAGCAAGCGTAAGAATTTGCGCGTGATTTTCAGTTTTACCAAGACCTAAGTAACTGTACGCTCCGGCCATCAAGGAAACCAGAAAGAGAGTTTTATACAAATGCCAAGCCCCCAGAGAAGATATTGTAATAAAAATATATACATCAACATTTTTAAACTAACTAAGGGCCGGCTCGACCAAAAGCGAGTGAAGTTTATTCCTAGATTTTTTTTTAATAGAATATTAGAACCGTAGGTACTAATATTCCCTCTAACCCCTCCAGCTAAGCTAAATTGCTTGTGTTAGGAGTGGGTTCACGTCGGTAGTGTAATGGCCAGGATCGAACCCGGGACCTCTCGATCGTAAGGTCGACTCCTTAACCACTAAGCTATGTGTATAGCCAGTATGTGGGTGATATTGCCTGGTTATTCTAGAAATAAACTTTACTAGCGTTTGGTTGAATATACCATTAGTGAACTAAAATATTTACAAGAATATAAAAGAAGTCGAAAATGGGGTTCAGGCGCCGAAAAATTCCTTCCAAAATAAAAAAAAGATCTAATAGATATACGTGGCTCTTCGATGTTTTACATCGACTGTACACATGTGAATTATTGCACTTACTTTTTAAGTTATATAGGTATCTAAGTTCGATTACATACACGATCTTTCCCTTACAGGGGGAATGCTCTTCTAACTGAGCTACTTTACCTTAATTTCCTTCTCTATATATCCGTCTTTAAGGCGACTGACGGTTGAATCATCTACTAACACTTACGAACTGTTGGAATCAATAAATGATTTTTCTACATTTTTTTTACATTGATTATTGATTACTCCGCCAAAATATTTGAATTCAATTTTGTAGCATAACTATACAATTCAATTACATCAGGTATAGTTAGCATAATACATACTATAAAAAAGGTATCTATGTCAAGTACTACAAAAGAGACAAACCATAAATAGGTACCAAAGTTACTAAGAAAGTTGAAGCACGAGAAAAATCGCGCTTCCATGAACGCAGCCTTATTGAAAATGTCGTTGCCTACGCCATCTATCATAAAAAAACCAATCACCCACTCACTCAGATTAAGATAAATAAACTTAAATTTTTATAAGTGCTTTATGAGTAATATTTTATTGCTATTTGATGATCGAATAATTATATAACCACAGGTATAATTGTGAGATTATATTGTAAGTAAAGGCCTCAGTTGAACGACACTCAAGTACTTCAAAATTTTAGGTAATCCTTTCAAAGTTGAAGTGAGGAAGCAAAAACTATGAACTATACATGCACGTACCCAGATCCGGCTCATTCCGGAAGGGGACTACCTACTAGCCATCAAGTACCTATGTCTTTTCAGTGTCATTATAGTATCGACTATGGGCGCGCGCAGGCAACTCGGGCGTCGGAGGGCACTGACTGACCTCCGTCCCCCATGAGCGCGGGCCTGGGGGTGACGGGTGGAGCCGCCGGTCACCTCAGCAGAAGCAGGCCACGGCGGCGGCGCGCTAAATAGCGCGCCTCCCCCTTCCGGAGGCGAGTTGGGGACACCGTTGTCCCCCCTCCTGAGGAGGGCCAGACCGTAAGGGATGGCCCTGGGTCAACCGGGGTGCGAGGGATATGTCTATGACAACCTCACCTCCGGCCTAGCACCAAGACCCACAGTCGGCGTGCGGTTTTAGTCGGTTCGAGTCCGACATAACCTCCCCTTCCGGCTCCGGCAGGGGATGCCCAATCCCTTAGTCGCCTTGTACGACACCGCATGGGCAGAGGGCACCGAACCAATTCGATGAAAAGGATGAAAGGGAAAGAGGGGTTCTCATCTCTTGCTCGCACTGTATAAATTTGTTATAAATAAAACCATATTTAAAAAAAGAAGGATAATCCAGTTCACTGAGTTTCTTGCTGGTATCTTCTCAGTAGGACCAACCTACCGAACCAGCGAAAGAATAATTTTCCAATGATTTATTTTATTTATTTTTAATATGACTGACATTGTACAATTCTGACGTTCATATGTGCTCTTTATGTGCCTAAACTGAATAAATGAAATTGATTCTTTGATTCTTCATATTATAGGCTAGTTTTCATGCATGCCTAATATGAAAAAGACATTCTTGTATCGACTGCGTTATTTCGGTGTATATTCAGTGTTGCAACGTGTTGATTTTTTCGCCATCTTTTGTTGGCCAGTGTCTAGGCGGTAGGTTGGCTAGGTGGGGCCATAACACCACTATTAATAATATTGACCCCCTCTATATTCGTTACAAGTATGATAAACGATTGCAGCCTTGACCGCAATCTCTCATACATCAAACTGATTTACCAAGAAGCGGGTAGGTAGTTCTGTCAGTGGTGAATATACGATACAATATAATAAAATTGTGCAATGGTGCCTCCATTGTGCGCCTCGAGGTACCAATATACTTAATTGTTATTTAATGTCGTGTTGGTAATTCTGTATTCATGAAGTAGGCCATATAAATATAACTGAATTGAAAGAAAAACATTTTTTTTTTGTAGGTTACAAAAGAACATGTTTTTGTATATTTATAGCAGTGAATGAGCTTGTGGGAAATTAATTTAGGTATTGATAAAAATTCGTGAATAATATATAATATTCATATGATTCTCCTATTTTCCATAAAAATAGATTGGTAAAAATGTCCTAGACTTAACCTTTTTCTAGTTTTAGGAATATAAAGTAATAAGCTACCGTGGTGTAGTGTGTAGTGGTTAAAGAGTCGGCCTTACGATCGAGAGGTCCTGGGTTGGAATCGTGGCCATTACACTACCGACGTGAACCGACTCTTAGCACAAGAAATTTAGCTTAGTTGGAGGGGTTAGAGGGGATATTAGTAACTTCAGTTCTAATATTCTTTAATAAAAAACCGAAATCTGAAATGCAGCCCCGCACGAACCAAAGACGTGAATTCCTTTCGGTTGGGTTTAGGCCGAACGAAGTGTCACGTACCATATTTGGGCCAGATAATGAAATAAATGCGTTTCAGGGCACCAGTTGCCCGAATTTTCGGTCCGCAACTGCGGATGTAAATTTCATCGTGGATTTACTGATACAGCGCCACCCAATGATATCTTTTTTGTATGTATCTAATATCATTGGCGCCACCTATCAAATCCAATTTTAAATGTAAATTAAGAAGCTAAACGTGTAGGGTGGGGTTAGAACCTGTGACCTGTCGATCGCAAGTTCAATGCCTCAGCCAGTACCGACTCAATCATGTCTAATGAACCATTGATAAAGAAACATTGCAAGAAAGTTGTTATTCCATAACAGATATCTTAGCGAAACCACTTTATCTGGGGTATGATTCTACTTGACGTGTTGGTTCGGGTGGAGTAGAATAAGGTCACACTATCTCTTCCCGTGGTTGTCGTAGAAGGCGACTAAGGGAGAGGGCTGGTCTCTATCCTGTTTGATGACAAAGGGCAAAGTGTCCGCTAGACGGCAATACGCTCGCCCCCCTTTTTTCCGTGCGGAAATCCCCTCGGATACCCCCCCTGCCGGAGCCGGAAGGGGAGGTTATGTCGGACTCGAACCGACTAAAACCGCACGCCGACTGTGGGTCGTGGTGCTAGGCCGGAGGTGAGGTTGTCATCGACATATCCCTCGCACCCCGGCTGACCCAGGGCCATCCCTTACGGTTTGGCCCTCCTCGGGAGGGGGGAGAATGGGGAGGCGCGCTTCTGAGGGAGGGCCGCTTCTCAGCGCGCCGCCGCGGTGGCCTGCTTCTGCTGGGTAACGCTCGCCCCCTAGTACATGGGTACTACTGTTACGTCGCGAGGTGTTAGTGGGAGTTAAAGTGGGAGTTAATGTGAATACACCTTTGTGTACCTTTGGGGATTTCCCAGCGTGAATACATATATGTATGTATTGACAATAACTTCCAAACGAAGTTCTAATTTGAGCAGACGGTGAATTCAATTGGTTAACATAGAATTTAATGACATTTTAAAGTAAAACTTTATCGATCGAAAAAAATAAGGGACTGATCGTAATTTCCAGTCCCGTCTTGGACGTTCCCATAATCCAATCTAAAAAGAAGTTACCTTAAGAGATATATATTTATTGGTTAACACAAACGCGTGTAGTTAAGTATGTTACGGGTGGTCAAGCCTAATAAAGGCCCTGGTATCTATAAAATGCTGTCATATCTACAATTTCTCTGCTAAGCGATTGCATTCTGATATTTGAATACAGGTTTCCGAGCTTTCCATATAGCCTGGTGCACGCGATGAAATGTGTACATTTATTGTAGTTTTCAATAATTAAATTGCATTAAAATGTTAACGGGAATTTACGCGATCACGGTATACTTAAGTACATACATAACTTTGATTTGCCTGACGTTTTGACCAGGTTACACCGGCCGTGGTCAAAGGCAACATTATTCTATCATAGACTGTACTTCCTGATTTTTGATGATTTTGTAATATTTCGTAGGTATTTTGTAAGATTTATTTTGTAAGATTTAAATCGCATTTTATGATGTTTGATAAATATATCGGAGTAGCAGTCTCATATAGCAGTCCTAGGGTCGGCAGCACGAGTGTGGTGTTGCACACGCCCATAGGTCACGGCAACCACTTCCCATCAGGTGGGTCGTGTGCTTATCTGCCGCCTAAGTGGTATAAATAAATGTGGATTTTTTCACGTATTGATAAATAATCATCATCATTTTAAATATTTAAATCGCATTACCAGATTTTTGAAAGGTAAGGTACCTATATCTCAAATATAATAAATTATTTCACATATATTTGTGAATTTTTACAGATAGCAGATGTTAGCCTAGTACTACGTGTATTAAGTTGATGCCCTTCAATCTAAGCGGAAGTGGTACGGCAGAGACGTCCACATAGAACTGTGCAAACAAATGTATTCTACGTGATATTAACGTAGGTACAGTCAGCGACAAAAGTTGATGATCATAACAGGTGTACTGGGTGTAGATAAGGCCCAGTAAACCTTTTATAATCATCTACTATTACCTCACTTTAGGGTATAACCAACTTCACCTGGTAGCCGGTACTAAACAACATACGAGGCTTTCCTTTCGGGGTTGAAAGGTCCCAGAAATGGCGATATATTAATCAAAAACAAAAAGCCTACTGCGACAATGGCCGAGCGACAGCTGTCGTTGCGTGTTTCGTAGTACAGGAAAGCTGTCAGCACAGCGGTTCTAAACTGTCACATCCGCCATATTAGGAAAATTTCATTCCTGTCTGGAATGCACTTGAAGTGATACGTAATAATTTTCAAATAAAAATGTTTGGAACCGCTGAAACTCTCGCTTCGTTGGCTTTACTTTGCATAGTGAGCTATTAATGTATGGTTTAAACTTTCATTCAGAGTTTTCATTATTAATATAAAATCTAAAAACATCATCTACTTTTGACGCTGACTGTACCTCTAAGAGCTTTATTGTGTTTGATGTTTTAGGTAAACAGTTGTGGAGGAATGTGCGTGTAAAGACCGCCTCTATTTATTATTAATTATTTTTAACCGATTTATAAATACAAATGGGACTATATACAAATGGGACTCGAACCCACGACTTTTCCCTTACAAGGGGAATGCTCTTCCAACTGAGCCATACCTGAATCACTTCAAATTTCCCTTCGCTTTATATTCGTCTTTCAGGTTTAAAAGTTCGCATAATAATGCTATAAACAAATTATTCAAATAAAAACATTCCGTGGAACATTAAGAACGCACGAAAAAAAATTATGGAAATGAAAAGTTCGCGAATTTTGCACTTAGTAACTACCATTTTTATTTATTAACACGGTTTTATTAACTTCACTTGTAACTGTGTACTCGTATGTAAGAAAATCTTGGAATCTTAATTTGACCCACTTTCCGGTCTTCGATTAGGATGAAATTTTGCACACGCTCTGAGTTCTGATGACAATACTTGACTAGCTAAGAAACATCATTACAAATCCAATATGGCGGCCTCCCCAAGATGGTGGACTGGATGTTTGAAATCCACCCCATGATATGGGTATCAAATGAAAGTGTTTTGCTGTCAGGAAAACGAAAAAAAATAATTTTTAGTGCTCGCCAAAAGCGTGTTTTTTTAGTTTTTTTAACTATTATAAATTATATATGAGATTTATGTAGAGCATGTTAATATGCCTTCGCCTTACCTGATGGTAAGTTGTAAGTGAGATCTGAAGAAAGAAGGTCACCATTATAGATGCCAACGATGCTAATTGGAGGTCTCCAGTTTGACGGCCTCGATAGATGTTCTTCACGCCCTACTTAAAGGACCCAGGCTTGTATGTGAACGGATTTATGTGTGTTAGTTTATTAGTAAGACAAATATATCCAAACAAGCTTTTGCCCGCGGCTCCGCATGGACGCGGGACGGGAACCCGAGCCTGAAGAAATTCGGGCCCAGCTCCACCAGCTAATAGTGCAATGAACTAAAGAAGCGCTGAACCGTTTAGTTCAAAAAGGACCTAACTATCTATTACAACACTTAAGTAACATTCATTTTCCAACTCAACCATTTTCATTCGTAACTTAAAAAGTTACGTTACAATACACGTGATACTTCCTCATTGTTTACAATCGAAATTGATACCAGTGTTGTACGGTACAAGATCTATTACAGCTTGTAGATAATAGCGATGATCTCGATATAGCCATAAGCGGTTATTTAGTAAAAAGAAAAAGAAATCAGTTGTGCAAGTAAACAGAATGTTTTGGACTTGTTGAGTGGTGGTGGCCTAGAAAGAGCTGCTATAGAATGAATTACGTAATGGTATTGTACGTGAAAGAGATGATTGTCTTAGCACGATTTTGGGGAAGTCTTATCCTTTTTAGGATTCCTTACCCTAAAACGAAACTCTATTTTGTACACTATATGACTGGCATAAGGACGTGTGCAATAAAATTTCGTGTTGCCGACTCTGTAGAAAATAATTGGATGCCATCTAATGAGGCCGTCAAGCTGAGTGCCACCACTGTTAACATGGTAAATGTTTACGATGGTGACCCTCTTTCCGAGACTTTGCCTTTAGCTTAACATCAGGCGAGGTGAAGTCAAATTGTCGTGCCATGTATAAAAAAAAAAATTCACCAACCATTGTACATATTTGGTTCCACGTAATAGGGGGTGAGCCTATTGCCGTACTCCGGGCGCTCTTTACTCGAGCCATGCATCTGAGGCTGAATCTGGGCTGTATATTCTATCATTCTGTCCATGTTCGCGCCTCCTTGGTAAGACACCGCGAACATGGCTGCTGAAAAGTCGATGAAACTGCTGAAACGTCGGTTTAAAACTAAATAATAACAAACCACGTTAAAAAATAACACTTTTTTTACAATCTATAAAAAGTGGTTTTATTTCAATGAGTAAAATTCGCGTTAACTTCAGAAAATTTCATATTACTAGGTACCTACATATAAATAGCTAATTTATAGATAGTGGTATGGGTAAAGGACTGCTGAGACGAGGTCTCGGGTTCGATCCCAGGTTTACCATGGCACACACCAATGACTATACGATGCTTTTCGAAGTTATGTGTGTATTTATCGCAGGTTTATAAGTGCCCGGTTGGTGGCAATAGGCTCGCCACCTATTACATTGGGACCTAAACATAAACTGGCGAAATGTGGGTGCTAGCACCTCTGCCTACCCCTTCGGGGAATACAGGCGTGAGTTTATGTTATGTTATGTTATGCTATATAACTTCGATATTCTTCGACCAATTTGATAAGTTTATTGCTTTTTAAAGATATTTTTTGGGTCGGGGGTTTTTAATATTTTTTTAATCTTTGATACTACAATATTGGTATAATACTCTAACGTAGACTTGGCTAAAATGAACATAATATTAACTTTTTTTACCACTTGAGAGAGGCCAAAATAGCAATTATATAATTTTATTTGATATTGAAGATTATCACAAATGGCGCGGAGAATTAATTACTTAGTTAATAATCTATCATTAAAAGTAACCAATTTGCAAAATTATCTTTTTTTTTTTACTAATAAATCAGGAATATCCGGAAAATATTTTTTCACAGATAATATTCTAATGAATAGTGATAATGGTCGCAAAATAAACGATTTTGAAATCAATTATTTTTTAAGTTCTTGTCTGTTTATCTGTTTGTTCGCCATCGAGGAAAATGTATCGATCGGATATTGAATGCGGTTTTTTTAATAAAAAAAATATTTTAGACAATTTAAAAATAAACAAAGAGCCGGCTAGACGACAAGAGGCTTGGGTAATTACGTCATGGGACCGAAATCATAATTGGTAAAATAAATGTGGGTGCTAATACACCTCTGCCTACACCTTCGGGGTCTTACAGACGTGATTATATGGATGGATGGACAAATTTCAAATATTGCGTTTGTTTAATCATAATTGGTTGAGTAGAACCGAAGATTGACAGCCTCTGTGGCGTGACGGTAGTGAACGCGACTGCTACGCAGGAGGCGCGGGTTCGATTCCCGCTCAGTGCAAATATTTGTATGCATGAATATGGCTATTTTCATTGGTCTGGGTGTTTCTATGTATAATATGTATGTATTTACAAAAGTTATGCTTACCATGGGTCTAGATAGCGTTGTGTAGGTTCTATTAGGTGGGTTGTGTGCTTGTTTACCTACCATCTAAGTGTTTAAAACAGGTAATTCTTAAAACGGAATCAGATCTACTTACTCTCTGTGACGTTGGACTAAATTATAGTGTATTGCTCGATTTTTATATCTTGAACCTAAATTGGGTATTCTACTGACTAGTCAAATTAAGCCTCACGCGCGAGTTCAACTCGCACTTGACCGAATTTTCCCCGTAGATATACTTTTGGTTGAAAATAGTGACTAATTAGTTACTTCTTACTAAACGTCAAAATGATAAGTTTAAGGTAACTGTACGAAAAAAGATTTAGTGACGTCATAAAATTTAATAGTCAAATCAGTTACTATTATAGGTTGGGTGGATGATTAGAAATAAATAAAAACTATAAAATAAGAGCCGACGCATTTTTACCGCTCTTTTACCATTCTTAATTTAATAAGCTGGGTTATATAATTTATTACCCGACTACGGCGAAGCCAAAAGGAAGGTTATGATTTTGACAGGCTATGTATGTATGTATGTATGTATGTATGTTCATTTGTTCCCTCATAGCTCCTCAACTACTCGTTAGAACTAGACAAATGTGGTATCGTTACAAGCGGCTTTATCGTCCGATGGTTATAGGCTATATGACGTGTCACTCAATCTTGTGTGGCGCCCTCTAGCGCTCATAAGGTACTGTGTAAAAAAATAAATTTGCGATAAATATGCTGTGTTTGGTATCAAATGAAAGGGCTTAAGAAGCACATTTCAAGTATGTATAAATTTTTAGCTTTACCTTGCCCCAAAATAATGTAAATAAAAAATAAAGTTTAAAACTAAAACCCGACTACCGAAAAATCACACTATAAAATGTGACAAACAAGAAAATATCAAGGATAGCCGTGGTCGTATGCCACTTACTCTAACAAAACAATATATTCTAGGGAAAAGTGGCATACGCCCGCGCGCGCAGGCAACTCGGGCGTCGGAGAGCACTGACTGACCTCCGTCCCCCATGAGCGCGGGCCTGGGGGTGACGGGTGGAGCCGCCTGTCACCCCAGCAGAAGCAGGCAACGGCGGCGGCGCGCTGAACAGCGCGCCTTCCCATTCCGGGGGCGAGTTGGGGACACCGTTGTCCCCCCTCCTGAGGAGGGCCAGACCGTAAGGGATGGCCCTGGGTCAGCCGGGGTGCGAGGGATATGTCTTTGACAACCTCACCTCCGGCCTAGCACCAAGACCCACAGTCGGCGTGCGGCTTTAGTCGGTTCGAGTCCGACATAACCTCCCCTTCCGGCTCCGGCAGGGGGGGTATCCGAGGGGATTTCCGCACGAAAAAAAAAATAAAAAATAAAAGGGTAAAGTGGCATACGACCACGGCTATCCTTGATATTTTCTTGTTTGTTACATTTTAGAGTGTGATTTTTCGGTAGTCGGGTTTTAGTTTTAAACTTTATTTTTTATTTAAATATAGGATAATACCCAATTGCGAGATATAAAAGGTCACATGGTATTAATCATTACATAGTATAAAGGAAAGTCGCTTTCGGTGTCAGTCCGTCCCTATGTATGCTTATATCTTTAAAACTAGGGATTTTGATACAGTTTATTTTAATAGATAGAGTAATTCAAGAGGATGGTTTATATGTATAACTCGCTTTTGCCCGCGTGGATGTCGGTTATCGCGACCGAACATAGCCTATGTCCTTTCTCATGGTCTAATCTACCCCTATACCAAATTTCATCAAAATCGGTTCAGTGGTTTAGACGTGAAACCGTAACATACAGACAGACAGACAGCCAGACAGACAGACAGAGTTACTTTCGCATTTATAATATTAGTATGGATACAAATGCTTAATATGGTAGAGGGTGCAGCGGGAACAGGATTTGATGACACGCGGGCGGAAAAAAATTAGCGGTATGAAGTTCGCCTGGTCAACTAGTAGTTTATACTTGGTGAATTTGAGATCGTCTACCGCAGTAGCACCCCGAGCTATCTTCAAAATACATCCAAGAAACGTGAACTTAGCGTATAGGGTATATTTTGAGTACATTTTAGGTCCAAGATATATGAATCGAGCTAGTGAACGAAATCCATACTCATCATCATCATTTCGTATGGCCTCTGCTCGAGTCCTCATATATCGACGTCCAGTTGAAGCCAGTCTATTGCTGCCGGTGTGAGGTCATGAAGCTCACGCATTCCTCCAGGGAAACGACGGAGTGGACACTCCTCTGCTATATGCATCGTTGTCTACTTTGGAGCTCCACAATCACAGTCTGTACACAGTCTGTACACAGTGGGGACTTAAAGATGCGTCATCTTTAAGTCCCCACTTGTGAAGATGGTAGTTGCAATGCGAAAGTAACTCTGTCTGTCTATGTTACTCTTTCACGCCTAAACCACTAAACCGATTTTGATGAAATTTAGTATAGCGGTAGATTAGATCTTGAGAAAGGACATAGGCTATGCTTGGTCGCGATAACCGACATCCACGCGGGCGGAGCCGCGGGCAAAGGCTAGTAATATTATAAATGCGAAAGTAACTCTGTCTGTCTGTCTATATGTTACGCTTTCACGCCTAAACCACTGAACCGATTGTGATGAAATTTGGTATAAAGGTAGATTAGACCTTGAGAAAGGACATAGGGTATGTTTGGTCGCGATAACTTACATCCACGCGGGCGGAGCCGCGGGCAAAAGCTAGTTGTATATACACGATTATGTTGCCACATAACAAAGTGAAAAGCGAATATCATTAAAGTATTAAAAACTAAATACTTTATAAGCGTTATCGTTACCTCTTTATGTAACGATACGTAACGATGTTATAATATTTGCACAATTTCGAGTAAAAGTTTTGAATATATTATTTTACATCGAAATAAACATCGAGAATTATATCATTATTGCAAAAATATATTTATACTAGCTTTTGCCCGCGGCTCCGCCCGCGTGGATGTCGGTTATCGCGACCAAACATAGCCTATGTCCTTTCTCATGGTCTAATCTACCCCTGTACCAAATTTCATCAAAATCGGTTCAGTGGTTAAGGCGTGAAAGCGTAACATACAGACAGACAGACAGACAGACAGACAGACAGACAGACAGAGTTACTTTCGCATTTATAATATTAGTATTTAAGTAAGTATAGTATTTATATAGAAACTACTTAAGAAACCGTCGGTAGCTTAGTGGTTAAGGAGTCGGCCTTACGATCGAGAGGTCACGGGTTCGATCCTGGCCATTAAACACAAGCAATTTAGCTTAGCTGGAGGGGTTAAAGGGAATATTAGTAACTTCAACTAAACTAAACTAGCTAAGCTCCGTCCGCGTGTATGTCGGTTATTGCGACAAAACATCGCCTAATCCTTTCTCATAGTCTAATCTACCCCTATACTAAAATTCATCAAAAGCGGTTCAGTGGTTTAGGTGTGAAAGCTAACATAGGTACAGACAGATAGAAAGACAGACAGATAGAGTTACTTTCGCATTTATAATATTACTAGCTTTTGCCCGCGGCTCCACCCGCGTGGATATCGGTTATCGCGACCAAACATAGCCTATATCCTTTCTCAAGATCTAATCTACCCTTATACCAAATTTCATCAAAATCGGTTCAGTGGTTTAGGCGTGAAAGCGTAACATACAGACAGACAGAGTTACTTTCGTATTTATAATATTAGTATGGATTTTAGTACGCTTGCAATTCGGTTGGTTCCCTGTGGACTCAAAAATGTCCACCCCATCTCTTCCTGGGGGTGCCGTAGAAGTAGACTATGGCTTCATCCGACAGTAAACATACAGCCCTTGACTAATTGCCTATTGGACGGCAATAGGCTTGTCCTATTACGTGTGCGGGTCCTAAAATCATATTTAGCGAAATGCGGGTGTTAGTACACCTCTGCCTAGTGCCTACCCCTTCGGGGATTCACAGGCGAGAGTATATGTATGTTTATAAAATAGTAATGGACTCTGGGCATGCCTACATAAGTGATAATAGTCTGTATAAATAGTATTTATGTCTATCATCTAGTTAACAAAAAAGAATTTACAAAACTGCGAGTACGATATTGACGAGGTTTTCACTGGCAGATAGATGATATTATACGGATTTTTTTTATCGTGCGATAAATCCCCACGGATGCCACCCCCTCGGAGCCGGTGGAGGTGGTTATGTCGGACTCGAACCGACTAAACCGCACGCCGTCTTGGGTCCTTGGTTGCCGGAGGTGAGATTGCCAAAAGCATATCTCTCGCACCCCGACAGGCCCAGGACCATCTCTTTCGAGATGGCCCCCTTCGGGTTGTGGAGACCACAGGGTCCCCATCTAGCCCCGGTTACGGGGAGGCGCACTTTGCGCCGCCGCCGCGGCCTGCTTCTGCTAGGGTGACAGGCGGCTCCACCGGTCACCCCCAGGCCAGCGCTCATGGAGGACGGAAGTCGTTCTGCGACCTCCGACGTCCGGTTCGCCTTCGTTATACGCAATAACTTATGCAAGCCGCGTGGTTGCCGGCAGAGAAGAATTTTGGCCACTCCATCTCTTCCCATGCGGTGTCGTACAAAGCAACTAAGGGATAGCGCTGTTTAACATCAGACAGATACATACAGCCCAGACTCAGCCTCAGGCTCGAGTCAACAATAATGCCCGGAATATTATGGCAATAGGCTCACCCCTTATTACATGGGGCCGACTACAATTATTGGTGAAATGTGGGTGTTAATTCACCTCAACCTAACCCTCCGGGGATAAAGGCGTGATTATATATATGTATGTATGTAGCTTAGGCAACTTTTCTTCAGAAAAAGTTCTCAAGCAATACAAATTTCGATCTAAGTCCACGCGTGTGAAGTCGCAGGCAAAACTAGTATTATTATGAAGTAAAGGAAAAACAAATCCATTGCGATATCGCGGTATCGACTTGCCAAGAATTTGCAGGTCCGAGCCCCACCTTACAACATTTGGCAACACAAACCCACTCCTAACGCAAGTTTAGACATAGCACACACACACACACACTCATAACAAACACACTCACTCACTTTGCATAATTTTCTAAGTTGATATTGTCAGAAGTTCACGCCAATGTTACGCAATGAAATTATGTGCATGTGCTTATAGTAGGCTGTAATGTATGTTTACAAAAGAAAATGTATCTAGAATGTATATCCGCATTCTAGAACCCATAACACAAGCTAGTAAGCTATGCTTTTGGTACTTTGGGTATAGTTATCTTTGTGTATAGATTGTCAGATATTTATTTAATTAAAACTAGCTTTGGCCCGCCATCTTTAATTTGCCCGTGACCATAGCTACTGAAAGGCAACTGAAATGTGTTGTATCGCAATGTTTAACTGAAACATCGACTTTTCACACTGAAACATCGAATTCTATGGTGCAGCGCTAGCGAGTGCGACTACTGTTTGGTACGATTCCCGATTTTTTTTATACAGGACACGTCAATTTGACTTCACCTCGCCTTATGTTAAGCTAAAGGCAAAGTCTCGGAAAGAGGGTCACCATCGCAAACATGTACCATGTTAACAGTGGTGGCACTCAGCTTGACGGCCTCATCAGGTGCCTTTTCACGCGTATTTTACACTTAGGGCAGACAAGTTAATAAATGTAAGAAAAAAGATTCCGACTCCGTTCGACTATTACAAACCTACTTTATACCTACCAAAAATAAAATATTTTACTTGTAAAAAAATTAAATTTTGTAATAAACTTACAAAATTTCATAAAATTACTGAAGTTTTGTAATAAACTTACAAAAATTTACAAAAAACTATGAAATTATTGTAAATTGCTGAAAGAGTTGGCTAACAAAATTTCATATTTTTATAGATACGAATATTTTAACTACACGCTATAAGTTTATAATTTCATAGTTTTTTTAACTCTTTCGGAACTTATCGCGTTAAGATTTTTTTTTATAGATTGCTTTCGCACTTGCAATCCTACAAATAATCCTAATAATTAAAAAAAAATACAGTTTAAAATTAGAAGCTTATCATAATGTACTCACTCTTCAGCGCCCAGAGCTTCCTGCCAAGCAGTCCGTCCACATAAGTCTGTATATCGTTCCGGCATTCTCCACTCACACTATTTTGCAATTCAGGCCACTGTTTCACCAAGATCTCGGCGTCGAACAGCCTCAATATGCTCTCTATACCAAGAAGTTCGGTCGTATTCATACTCTTCTCTTTCCTCAAAGCACTTCTGGATTCGTTCACAGTCGTACGTATCGAGTCACTCAGCTTGGTGAGAACATCTTTGATGGACTTCGATGTGGTCTGCTCCACCAGTTTCGTCGTCTTCACGATGTGCTGCACGTTGTGAGACTTCTCCGTGGTCGTCGTTTTCGCTTCGTGTTCGATGTTGCTGAAGTCAGCGAATGATAGACCGTCGTCATCCGCGAAGAGATCGAATGCGTCTTCAGTAGTCGGTCTGTCACTTCTCCTGGGCAGGATAGGCGCTGTTATCAAAGACCCAATAAGATCAGCTGAATCGTCGTTACCGCCTTTAGCGGAAGCTTTTTTAATATTCTGAAAAGCGTCTATTAAAGCACTACGTAATTTCTCTTCCCGGGCACTTTCCTTGTTGTCATTTTGTTCTACGGAATTTACTAAAACTAATGCACTCAAAAAAACTATCACAAGTGGCGACATTTTGGAAAAAAAAATTTTTTTTTGTTAATTTTTACACGCACATACTTGGAGGGATTCACTTTGTTGGGTACGGTTTGGGTGTGTGTGACAAAGGTGCGCGCGCGTCGGCGGCGTGTCGCGACTGGCTGCGCGGGCGCAGGCTATGACATAACGCCGTTACGAAGTTACAGCGCACTTTCACTGTCGGCCCGCTCGTGAGCGCAGGTGATCGCTGCATCCTTGTAGGGCAGCCGATGGTGGCCGCTGGCCGCGCCACTTATTGTGTTGAGTAATGTGTTAGTTAACATGTTGTAATTAAATTGGGACGTTTCGCTTTTGGCATAAAGTTTATAATTACGTGTAGGATTATCAGCAAACTCCCATAGTCGTGGGGTTTGCCGCACAATTAAAAAGTCATGTAACGGGGAAAAAGGTATAATACCAAGCGTTTCAGTGACTCATTCTTATGCCGCACCACTAAGACCTGGAACTCCGAGTCACGTGTTTCCTTCTTCATACAGTCCCGGATCCTATAAGCGGGGCGTGAAAAGGCATCTGATGAGGCCGTCAGGCTGAGTGCCACCACTGTTAACATGGTACATGTATACGATGGTGACCCTCTTTCAGAGACTTTGCCTTTTTTTTATAATAATAACTAGCTCTCCCGGCAAACTTCGTTTCGCCTTAGAAATAAGAATCAATTAGCTGTATCAAATTCTCCTAATTATTTTGACAACGGAAAGCATTTCGATTCGGGCCCCATACGCCCACGGCGGAGCTCCCGACACTAATAGGTCACCGGGGCCCATACTTACACCTACGGAGCCTATATACCTATGGGACCCATACAACCATATACCTCTAAGCTCAAGGGCGTTCATACTACCATAAATCATCAATTTTTCGACCTAAATAAAAAAATAGCCACCATACCTAAATATTTTCGCGGCCCAAGCAACGGGCATTTGTTAATTCAGAAGAATGTCTACTAATCACCCTCTGACGATATTTGCACGCACTATGTCAATTCTATATCAAACGTCAGATAACATAGAAGAATATCATACAGCAGTATTAGAATAATAAACACATTTTTTTCCAATTCGTATTCCAAATTCAAAATTTAGACATGGCGTATGTCGGATCAGCTATTTTATATGGTGGTTATGTATTCTTAAATTTTCTAATTTTCCGCGCAATTTTCTTCATTTTTTCTTTCATAAGAACCTTCTCCTAACAATAACGAACACAACAAAAAAAGAATTAGCGAAATCAGTTCAGCCGTTCACGCGTGATGTCGTGACCAAGGGAAATAGGGGTTCATTTTTATATATATAGATTTATTTATTTATCAAAAAAGGGCTGTACATTGTATTATTACTAGTTTTACAAATGAGGTCAAATATAACTACTTTACTGCTAATAATGTCTACATTAAGAGTTCATGTGCAATAAAAACACTGTATATTATACGTTAAAGAAATGGAATTTAAAATATATATCACTAATATTTACAATTTGCGACCTACCTGATCTAGGTTTTTGAAAAACCTGTGTTTAGCTTAACATCAGGCGAGGTGAAATCAAATTGACGTGTCCTGTCCTAACTTAAAAAAAAATTAAAAAGTCGCTTATTGAGTTAGGCATGGTTGTTCATGAGCGAGTTCGTAGTCCGACTCGCACTTGGCCGATTTTCGGGTAGCTGTGATCTCAACCTAGAACCGGGCCAGCCATCGGAGGCTTTTATCTTATCCAGGGTCCGCTTTGCCGGTCTAACTGCGAATATCCATATTTCTATACTGCAGGAAAACCATAACCAGGAGAGCCGGTGACGCCTAGACGCACACTCCTACTTAGAGCCAATTAATGTCAAAATTAGGTAGTTGTATTGAAATAAAACAGATTCTATAGCGATTTATTTCATACTAGTTTTTGCTCCGCCCGCGTGGATGTCGGTTATCGCGACCAAACATAGCCTATGTCCATTCTCAAGGTATCTACCCCTATACCAACTTTCATCAAAATCTGTTCAGTGGTTTAGACGCGAGAAAGTGTAACATAAAGACAGACAGGGTTACTTTCGCATTTATTATATTAGTATGGGGTATGGATTATTTTCCAACGTTTCGCCTATTTTTCAGCAGCCTATATTTCGCGGAATAAAATCAAATAACAAGTGATATTATTTCAATGAATGATATTGGCGTAAACTTCAGATGGTTAGGTGCAGTATAATTTGACCCTCTCGGGAGGGGACCTTTAGAATACGGATATTCTAACGGTGATCAGCCATCTCAACAGCCGGTGGGTGGGTGTTACAGTTAAAACACACATGGTGACAAGAATGTTAATAATATTTTAATTGTAACATAATTGTTTAATTTTTTTAAACGAATCAATTAGTTAATTGATATAATTCATCAGTGTCGATACGTCGGGCCCATGAGACATTAGGTAGTTTATAGGGGACAAAAAAACTTAATTTGACTGTACAATTATTTCTTTTCCCTTCGTTTGTATTTCATTTTACCTTATTTAGTTATTAAAAGGGCAATCCTTTCTACTCCTTTTTATTTCTTTTGTATTAGATAATTTTGTTTTAAGATTTTGTTGTACCTATACCTAAGCAAAATATGTAAAAAATGTGCGCTGTGTTTTGAAATAAAACATATTTTCTTTCTTCTTTCTAATAAAACAACTTATAGCGGATTCAATCGCGTTTAGTTATAGCTATTATTGTTACTTCCACGAGTGATATTTTCGTACATAGTGCCTGAAATAGTATTACTAAAAGGGACTTTACATGTGTCCAGCTCAAGGCACTACCAACATTCTTGAGGTCCAAGCACACCTCACCTACAAGATAATGCAACTGCTAAACAACTGACGAAGCTCTGGCTCTCAGGGTTAAGAGGTAATACGGAAGTACCACGATCTAGAAAGCCGACATACCAATCAAAAACAATAAAATGACCTCGCATAGTGCAAACTTGAAAATGAGAAATCGTCTTGATAATTCAGAGATATACAAGTGCTACTGTATAATATATGTATATTTGAATATTATACACAATTTATACATATACGTAGTAACAAATAATCCGCGGTTATATAATAATTCGGTCGCTGTTTACCGCGAAATCAAGATAGCCCGAATACAGGCAACCAGTCCGGCGCGCGCGCATTCGCGTAACCTTACGATTGGGCAAGGCGCGGGATTTATTACGTGATCATACCGCTTGACACCATGCAACCGTTCTTATAGTGGAGGAGCTGGCGGCATTATAGCGTGTGCTAGAACATGAGGGAAGAACCAGACAATTAGTATTTAAGAAGAAACTTCAAAAATCTATATCTATCTTTAAATATATATAACTCAAAGGTGACTGACTGACTGACTGACTGATATAGTGATCTATCAACGCACAGCCCAAACCACTGGACGGATCGGACTGAAATTTGACATGCAGGTAGATGTTATGACGTAGGCATCCGCTAAGAAAGGATTTTTGGAAATTCTGCTACTAAAGGAGTAAAATAAGGGATGGAAGTTTGTATGAAAGTTCGTCATTTTCAGAGCTAGATGCACTAAATTTCATAAACCTGTGTCTTTTAAGAAATAAATGAACATGTTTATCAGCGTTTTTCAAAGTTTTACTACTAAGAGGGTATAATAGGTGATAAACTTTTGTATGGAAAGTTCGTCATTTTCAAAGCTATCTCGTCTTTTGAGAAATGTTTTGTCGCGATAACCGACATTCACGCGGGCGAAGCCGCGAGCAAAAGCTAGTATTTTATAAACTAACTATAATAGTTACATTCTGTTATCATAACGATGGTAGAATATAGTTATTATAGTTTTGAGTAGTTAGTTCTGTAGGTAATTGTACGGAGAGTAGATCCCCAGTGAAACCATTATGCTCGGTTTTGGGGGACAAAGTATGTATCCAATCCAAAATCCATATCCAAAAATATATAATGTAGCGGCGTCGCGTCACAGACGCGATGTCAGCAAATTCCTTGTCGGGCGGCGACGGAGCGCTCGCGCTCTGGGAAGCCAGTTCATACTGGAGGCTTGCTACAGTCAGCCACATATAAACTCGCTCCACTTATAGATATTCCTAGTTAGTATCAAGTGTTCTAGTGACTCTTATATAAGTTATATATTGTGAGACAATTTGTGTGACCGGCAATAAACGTTATAAGTGTACGCCATCTTTTATTGTGACACTCCCACGTAACCCTATAGGAATAGCCTCCAAAGTGGTGACCCCGACGTGAACGTGGGAGTTGTTATAGGTTATATAACCTATAACTTCGTGTACTTTTATGAATGTTATGTATAAGAACTTTGCTCTATCCGCATTCTAGATTCCATAACACAAGCTATAAAAGCTTACCATGGGTCTAGATAGCGTTGTGTAGAATGTTGAAAATAAAAAATATTAATACAAATACAAATACAAATACAAATCATTTATTTGCATAATACATGTGAGAATCAGATGGTCATAAAAACATAGCAGTGGTACATTGTATTATCACCAGTCATGGCATGCAAAATTTATTATTTGGGATTAGTACATAAATATAGATAATTCAAATGTTAACAATTCGAGAATGTGCAAATTCAACTATTAATAACAATAATATAATTTATCTGAGATTCATCGGCAATAGATCATTTCATGTCAATATTAGCAGGTAGATAATGTCATAATGTCAAAATATATAGGTAATGTCAAATACACACTGTCCAGCCAACAGCAATGTCC
Source organism: Eilema sororculum (assembly GCA_914829495.1). Taxonomy (NCBI): domain Eukaryota; kingdom Metazoa; phylum Arthropoda; class Insecta; order Lepidoptera; family Erebidae; genus Eilema; species Eilema sororculum. Next base: position 27,533,588 of record OU618534.1, read on the forward strand.
AACAAATCATCAAGAGAAACAGACTCCACAATCAATCATCTAAGGTTTTGTCATTTAAAAATTCAGATATAGAATAATAGCATTTCCGTATAAGCATCTCCTGTAGGCTCTTCTTGAACAGACGCACATTTTTTGCATATTTTATATGTTTAGGCAATTTATTATATATATGAGGCGCCATGCAGAGTATACTTTGGTGCTTCAGGGCCGTTTTACTGGGAACCAAACACAGCTTATCAGCGTGACGAGCTCTTTGTTTTTTGTGAAACAGTTGCATATTCTGTTCGACAAACATGGCACACTCCTGTATGTAAATGCAGGGCAAAGTCATTAATTTATTGACTATGAAGTATGGTTTACAAGTGTCCATTTGTTTAATATTGAACATGGCTCTAATGCACCGCTTCTGTGCTATAAATGCACGAGACCAGTCAGTAGAATTGCCCCAAAAAATTATCCCATAGCGCAATATAGATGTAACCATACCATGATATGCTGTAATAACAGTGCTTAAATTTGCTGTATTTCTTAGTTTATACAGTCCATATGCATGCTGGGATACCTTGGTGCAAACATGTTCTATATGTTCTTTCCAATTAAGTTTGCTGTCTATAGTGAGCCCTAAAAATTTTGTGGTTACAACTTCTTCGATTTGTTGCCCTTGGAAATTAACATTCAAGCTTCTAGAATTATTATTTTGTCTTTGTTGAAAGTGTACTAATTTTGTTTTCGCAAGGTTCATTATTAAATTATTATTCTGTAGCCAAGATATGATGGTGGTTAAAGAGTTGTTAATATTGGATTCCAGTGAGGTTAAATCTTTATTCATATGTAACACAGTGCTATCATCAGCGAACAGTGTCATATTATATTTTGTGGTCAAAGGTAAGTCATTAATGTACACTATAAACAGAAGAGGGCCCAGCACACTACCCTGAGGAACGCCAAACTTAACTGTTCTAGTCTCAGAATGATGCAGAACCTCCCTCTTCGTCTGCAAACATACGTTAGATATTTCTGTTACTTGTGTTCTATCAGATAGGTAAGATTTTATAAGATCATTTGGAGTGCCCCTAATACCATAACGGTATAATTTATCCAGAAGAATGTCATGTCTAACGCGGTCAAATGCCTTTGACATATCCATAAATACTCCCACAGTTGGTTGACTTTTGTCCATTCCTTCAATTACAAGATTCAGGAAATTGTAAATGGCCATGTTAATATTTTTAAATCTTCTGAAACCGTATTGTTCAGGTGCTAATATGTTTTCTTTTTCCAAAAAAATATATATACTATTAAAAATTACCCTCTCAAATATTAATTTAAATTTAAAAATTTAAAATTTAAAAAAAATTTAAAAATTAATACCAGGGGAACTTGTAAAATCCAATATCCTTGAACCTCATTATTGAAATTACTTGGGAATCAAATATCGCAGGACAGGTGCAGGGCTAAGATGCCATCCGTATACGGTGCAGAGTATACATGCTCGAACCAAGCGTTTCAGTCCCTCATTCCTATGCCGCACCATTAAGACCTGGCACTCCCTGCCAGCTCACGTGTTTCCTTCTTCCTACAGTCCCGGGTCCTTTAAGCGGGGCGTGAAAAGGCATCTGATGAGGCCGTCAAGCTGAGTGCCACCACTGTTAACATGGTACATGTTTGCATGGTGACGCTCTTTCCGAGACTTTGCCTTATCAGACGAAGTGAAGTCAAATTGAAGTGTCCTTAAGAAAAAAAAAACTAGCAGTAAGTAATTCTACCAAGACGCCTCATCCACCAAGTCTTTGGTTATCTCAGTGGAAACTGAACTCGATACTGAGATCTCAACTAAGACATCGATACCGAACGATCAGGCTTCACTTCCGTGACGTAAGCGTGAGACATCTGCAACCGTCCGGTGATCATTCACTGTAGTCTAGGAGCCAGCGACTAACGAACTTGCAGTATTTTGTCAAGGACTTTTATAATACACGTGACAAGCTGTTTAAGATACTGTGCTCTTAAAATTATGTGTCACGGTTTCGGAGCGAGACAAAAATGAATTTGAATTTCGATTAAGGAACGTGACCCAGAAAATAAATGAGAAAATGAATCTTGACAATCATCGGTATTAAAATCATGCAGAATCCAATTGACACCATACAATATCGTGATATAAAGATATTTACTTACCCATTATAATATTATATTAGTTAGAGTTCATTGTCCTTGTTGATATATTAATTTAATTAAATAGATTCTTCACTATAAATACATAATTGCCAAACATATTAATCTATATCTATCTATACTACTATTACAAATGCGAAAGTAACTCTGTCTATATGTTACGCTTTCACGCCTAAACCACTGAACGGATTTTGATGAAATTTGGTATAGGGGTAGATTAGACCTTGAGAAAGGACATAGGCTATGTTTAGCCGCAATAACCGACACCCACGCGAGCGGAGACGCAGGCAACAGCTCGTTAATAATAAATTAGAAATCTTTGCATCGATGCCGCCAGCTCCTCGACTACAGTCATTGGTAACCGTTGTATTACTTTCGCATTCGTATCTATAACGTTGATGATACTCTTTTCCTCATTACGATGTATAACTTCGTAAGATTATGACATATCTAGGCGATTTTTACACGAGTGTGCCAGCCAGGGTATGTGTTATGCGCGCATGCATATAGATATATGTAGTTTTCTTTGTTCCCCTCTACCGGCTTAATGGCTGGACAGATTTCGATGAGTGGGGTCTCAAATGAAAGGTATACGCCTCTCGAGTGTCATAGGATACATAAAATGTGTGCAAAACCTAGACAGCCTCTGTGGCGTGGCAGTAGTGAACGCGACTGCTACCCAGGAGACGCGGGTTCGATCCCCGCTCAGTGCAAATATTTTGTATGCATGAATATGACTATTTGCGTGGGTCTGGGTGTTTCTATGAATAATATGTATTTATTTACAAAAAAAGTATCTAAGTATGTTTATCCGCATTCTAGATTCCATAACACAAGCTAGTTAAGCTTACTATGGGTCTAGATAGCGTTGTGTAGAATGTAAAAAAAAGACATTGGATTTTGGGCGCTAAACTATATGCTCTCAAAAAAAGATTCGTCAAACTTATCGAGCAGGGTATCAACATGAAGGGAATCAGAAGGCGATTACAAAAATAATTATATATACATAACATAACATAAATTCACGCCTGTATTCCCCGAAGGGATAGGCAGAGGTGCTAGCACCCACATTTCACCAGTTTATGTTTAGGTCCCAATGTAATAGGTGGCGAGCCTATTGCCATTAACCGGGCACTTATAAACCTGCGATAAATACACACATAACTTCGCAAAGCATCGAAAAGTCGTTGGTGTGTGCCATGGTAAACCTGGGATCGAACCCGAGACCTCGTCTCAGCATACCTATATGTCATGATATCGTAACCAAAAAATTTTTTTTAAAAATTAAATTATTATGGAGTTTTGGCGGGAAAGCGTAGAGGACTCATCACGGTATTATTTTATTTTTCGAAATTGATGTGACTTCGAGTTTTATGTATAAAAATGGTGGATTTTTAGACATAACGTCTTGGACAACGCAGACGCATGTAGGAAAGTGGCATATTACAGTGAATTGTGACTCTACGTGTTCAATCCGAATCTCCCCAGGGAGCTTTTAGCAAAGTCCCCAGAACTTTACTGAGGCAGCAATCATCTCATTCATCGTCATTATCAACATCATTAACCCATTATCATCATCGTCATCAATCATTCTATATAACTAAAGTTATACCTAACTTGACATTGGCTAAATGCGCTGCAAGAAGCCAGATTTTTTTTATTAAAAAAATTAAAAGACCCGAGTGCTGCTTAAAATGACCAAAGAAGTTTGATAGCAGGCGGTATGATTATTATGTTTGGCAAATGGGTACCGCCTGCTATCACAGCAGTTTCGATCTTTTACACAGCAGTCGGGTCTTTTTAATCCATACTAATATTGGCTGGTTTTATCGTTACGCGTTTCGGCAGCGCCGTTGGAGCGCGTGCGTTCAGAGATATATGGGAGTAGAAGTTGCGTTTTTGTGTCGCGCGCTTGGGCAGCGCCGTTTAATAAACGCGTGATATTCGACAGCGCTGTCCAAACGCGCGCTGCTGATTCGCTTCTACGGCCAGTGTGCGTTTTAGTGTGACGCTGTTGAGACGCGCCGTAGGTATAATTGTGTAAGAAATGAATTACATCGATACGGGACGAGTAATCGAGGAAGTTCGATCCAGAAGGTCTTTATGGGACCCGGCCGATGAATTATACGAAAAATAAGGATGCAAAAAATAAAGCCTGGGAAGAAATTGGAACTACTCTTTTTCGCCGTTGCCTTCTTTTCCATAAAAAGTGAATAGCCAGTACTCGACTCGCATTAACCTTCATACTATTGTACACGACTGTCTCACAGCAGCGGAACGCGTGCTACAAATCTCGTTTTATAGTGCACCGCTGTTCAAACGCGTGCTGTGTGTGTTACTAAATGTCAAAACGATAAGTTTTATGGTAACTTGTATGAAAAAAGATTTAGTGACATCATAAAATTTAATAGTCAAATCAGTTACTTATAAAGTTTAGGTGGATGATTAAAAATAAATAAAAGCTATAAAAAATAAGAACCGACGCAATTTTACCGCTCTTTTACCATTCCGAAAGAAAATTGACACTAGGAATTATGTTTTTTTCAAAGCCATATTGGAGTATGTACCTATAAGTACCTATTGTATAGAGGGTTTATAAGAGTTCAACAAACAAGCAAGCACTATGATTAGATTTAGTTACGGTGCCGCAACTAGATGGCGCTGGTCGATTAAAATGCAAGCTATCGTTTGTTTCTGTCTAGCCACATAAATAAGATCAGATGCGGAAACAACACCCTCCTCTTCTTCTCAAACTGACTCAGATGACGGATTCACCGTCGTGGGTCAAAAGAGGAAGATGGGCCCCAAAGCCGCAAAGGCGGCGCCCCCGGCGAAAGCGCCGAAAACATCAATCTCCGGGTGGTGCAACGATGCCCACATTCAGTTCACCTCCGCCCGCTCTACCCCTCAGGGAATTAAAGTATCGGTTCCCTCTTCCAGGGACCACCGTGCGCTCACCACCCTCCTGAAGGAACGGAACATTCAGTTCCATTCCTTCACCTTACAGGAGGATAAGCTTCTCCGCGCAGTAGTGCGCGGAATCCCCAAGGAGGTCTCCGTGGAGGAGGTCTCCAAGTCTCTAAAGGAGGAGCACAACCTCCCAGTTCATAGCGTGCACAGAATGATACGAGGTAGGTCCAACACGGCCTACGATATGGTCCTGGTCACACTGGACCGTTCCAGTGAGGGCAAGGCCATATTTAAGGTCCGATCGGTGTGCCAGTTGTCTGGCATAACGGTCGAAGCGCCACACCACAAGGGGATTATATCCCAATGCCACCGTTGCCAGCAGTACGGGCACTCTGCCCGTAACTGCTTTGCCCGCCCTAGGTGCGTCAGGTGCCTAGAGGACCACACAACAGCAGAGTGTAGCCGTCCGAAGGATAGGGCACTCTGCTCAACACCACCGGCGTGTGTCCTATGCGGTGAAACGGGCCACCCCACGAACTACCGCGGGTGCCCGAAGGCACCTAAACAGCCTCAGCGCCCTTCCAGGCTCCCTCAACCTCAGATAGGACTAGCACAGTCGCAGCCCACCACCATTCCAGCTTCGGCTCCACCGAAGCCCTGCTCATGGGGACCCAACGCAGCCTCCTCAAGGCCAGCGTTCCCCCCCCCTACGTACCCCAGCTAGGGAAACCACAACTTCGGGGATTCCCACGCTCATGAGCGTCCATGTCCCCCCGCCATCTGTCTCCCAGCCTCTGCCGCGCCCACCTCCTCCGCGGCAGCCGCGCCCCCAGAACCTTCCGCGGTCGCAGGCTGATAGGGACCATCGACCACCAACCGATACAAACACCAACACGGCGAGCCAGCCAACGACCGGGGAGTCGGACCTCGATGTCGTGGCTCGCTTTGCCAGCATCCTCGACTTCACGGAACTGCGCGACATGGCCGCGCGGATCCGTGAAAACGAGGGCAACCCCATGGCACTCCTGGGTGTCGTGATTAAATACTCGACCGTCTTCGAGGCCCTCGCGAACTTTAGAGTTAACCCATAATGGATTTACACCCCACTGGCAGAGTCAAACCACGATCACTCAAGTTAGGGTTTTTCAACGTAAACGGTATAGCCGGCAAAAAGGTAGAGCTAGGAGACTTTCTTAGGAGACACCAACCGGACATATTCCTCATGCAAGAGACCTTCTTGAAGCCCTCCCAGAGGAACCCTAACATTGCGAACTATAACATGGTTCGGAATGATAGGCTAAACTCAACCTTGGGCGGGACTCTCATTTACTACAAGAGGTCTCTGCACTGCTCACCTATGGATCCGCCAACGCTGACGAACGTTGAGGTATCGGTCTGTCGGCTAGGGATGACCGGCCACCAGTCAATAGTATTAGTGTCAGCTTATCTGTCACCTACCAAACACCTGATCGAGGGCGATCTCAGGGCCCTATTCAGCCTCGGGCCGTCGGTCATAGTGGCCGGCGACCTCAACGCCAAACATGTATCGTGGAACTGTCTTGTTAACAACAGCAGAGGCCTGGTCCTGGAATCGCACTCGAACCGGTTCCATTACGACGTCATAGCACCGCTCGAAGTTACGCACTATCCGGATATAGTGACCCAGAGGCCAGAAATATTAGACATAATGCTTCTAAAGAACGTAAGCTTACGCTTGGGTTCTATGGAAGTATTACACGAGCTTACCTCATACCATAGGGCAGTCATGGTAGAATTCGCTAGCAGAATAGGTACCATTGATACAGGTCAGCCCCCCCCCGAATAGGTGGATTACGGATTGGGCGCGGCTCGAGAGAGAACTCGAGTCGACCGAATCCGTACATCTGAACAGTATACCAGATCACATCGACAGCTTAGAGGAAGTCACGGCGGCGATCGACTCCTTCACGGATCACGTCCAATCGTTAATTAACGGTTGCTCTCGGAGAGCCCCGGTGGCGGAAGACCGCCGCTGGAAGCTCCCTGACGACGTGCGCGATCTGTTGAGGAGGAAGAACGCCGCCGTGCGCGCCTATGACAGGATCCCCTGCGAAGGCAACAGGGTTAGTCTCCGCCGTTTAGAACGGGAAGTTAAGGTACACATACAGGAGATGCGTCAGACTCGATGGGACGCTACACTGAGCGAGCTTGAGCCGTCTCATCTCGTTTTTTGGCAGTTGTCTCGATCTTTGAAAAAGGACATAGTCACCCCTATGCCTCCCTTAACTAGACCAGATCAGTCAGTAGCTTTCGAAGACTTAGAAAAGGCGGAATGTCTGGCCGAAAGTCTCGAGCTTCAATGTTCGCCCAGCACCCTACACCCCGACTTAGAACACATACGCGAGGTAGACTCAGAAGTGGAACGGCGAGCCTCACTCCCGTTACCACCGGACAGTGACAGCCAAATCGAGGCTGTCACCCCCGAAGAAGTTGAGGAGATCATCAAGGGCTTGCACACGCGCAAAGCACCCGGCTCGGACGGAATCACAAACAAAGTCATTAAACTATTCCCAGCTAGGCTACTCGTCCTTCTGACATACATTTTTAACGCAGCGCTCAAAAACAACATCTTTCCACAGCAATGGAAAGATGCCGTGGTCATTGGGATACCCAAGCCCGGCAAAAACAAGTCCGAGCCGTCCAGTTATAGACCCATCAGTCTGCTTAAAGGCTTAGGGTAAATCTATGAGCGATTAGTATGCAATAGGCTGAACACATACGCGGAAGCACACGGTCTCATACCACACGAGCAGTTTGGCTTTCGCGCCGAACACTCATGCGTACATCAGGTCCACCGCATCGTTGAGTTCATCAGCGGGCGGCTCGTACGAGGACTACTCACAGGGGTTCTCTTCTTCGACGTGGCCAAAGCATTCTACAAAGTGTGGCACAACGGCTTGATCTACAAGCTGTTCGCTATGGGCGTGCCACACAGACTCGTACTCATCATACGAGACTACTTGTCGAACAGATGCTATCGCTACCGAGTGGAAGGGACCCTCTCTAGCTCACACCCCATCCGCGCCGGTGTACCGCAGGGGTCGGTACTTTCACCTTTGCTATTCACTCTGTTCACATCGGACATCCCCTTGCTTCCGGGTGTGCAGACAGCACTTTTCGCAGACGACACAGCCATATACACATCGGCACGCAGCCCAGACATGATAGCTAGGAAACTCCAATCCGCAGCCAACGCCCTAGGTGAGTGGTTTCGGAAATGGAGAATAGAGGTCAATCCAGACAAGAGCCAGGCCGTTCTCTTTCATAAGAGAAGGAGCAACTATTATCCTTTAGATTAGCTCAGACAGGTTAGGATGTTTGACAGGCCTATCCCTTGGGCTAGGCAGGCCAAATACTTAGGCATCATCCTCGATGATAACCTCAACTTCAAAGCACACCTTAAAGCGGTCCGCGATCGGGCCGCCTTCGTACTAGGTAGACTCCACTGTTTAGTGAACTCTCGTTCTAGGTTATCTCTTAGGAGTAAAGTCAGACTTTACACTACGTGTGTTAGGCCAATTATGACATACGGATGTCCCGTTTTCGCACAAGTTAGTAACCAAAGGATCCATAGGCTACAAAATATTACAAAATAGTTTCATGCGCCGGGCTACGGGAGCACCGTGGTTTATGCGTAATGTCGAGCTCCACATCGACTTGGAGCTGCCCACGATCAGGCAGTACATAAAGCAGTGCTCCCTTAGTCACTTTGACTCTGCTTCAACTCACCCTTACCCCCTGGTGGTTGCGGCTGTAAACTACACACCCATCCAAATGTCACGCACGCGGAGACCTAGACACGCTCTCGGAGAGCCAGATGATGCAATAACACTCGCTCAACGAAGAGCCTACACAGCTCGCGCAGCTAACACAAATCAACCGCGGTTCCGCCTTCGCCGACGAGGGCGGAACACGCGCCGCGCCTTGTTCGTAAATGTGGGCCCAGGTCGCCCCAGTATTAATTCAGCAGCAGACCAAGCCGAGGCCGCCCCTCTCGGGGACCCTTGAGCCTGTTGCTTAAAATCAACTTTGGCTGAGAGCCCTATGCGCTCGCCACACTGCCCGCGTAAGGTTGTAGAGGCCTGTCGGCCAACAACCCACACCCCAACAAAAAAAAAAAAATGTCATTATTATAAACATCAAACATTATTGTATTATATATTTATAAACAAATATTATTTTTGGAAGTGTGTAAACGTCTCGATTACGAGATCACACTGGAAATTCAAAATTCTAAACTTTACTATACTACTAGCTTTTGCCCGCGGCTCCGCCCGCGTGGATGTCGGTTCCCGGCAATTATTTGATTTTTTCTCGCCGTAAAAACCTTCCCTGGACTTCCACGAATAATTCAAGACCAAAATTAGCCAAATCGGTAAAGGCGTTCTGGAGTTATATCGTCAGGAAGGAAAACCCGACTTATTTTTATATAGTAGATTTAATATTACTGAGAATTGGTGCTGATTATACTTAGTCAAAATATTAGGTCCTTACATATGAAATTGGCGTTTTTCGTACTGGCCACTTTAATCACGATTTTCTCCTCTTTGGCAAGGAATTCCAAATTCAAATTTGTACAGCTATTTACTCATGTATTTGTGCTTCGATGTCCGTCATTCATTTGTTTTTTTTCTTCTGTTTTTTTCTGTTTGCGTCACTCATTTTACAAAATGGAAAACTTAAAATATCGCATTATTTACGAATACGAGTTCCGCCGTGGCACTAGTGCTGCGGAAACGACTCGAAGGGTGAATGATGTTTATGACGGTCATGTTGCAAAAGAAAACACAGTTCGTTTTTGGTTCCAACGTTTTCGTTCTGGAAATTTCGACCTGCAGAACAAGCCCCGTGGATGGCCTGAGACCCAAGTTGATAATGAAGTATTGAAGGCTATTGTGGAAGCGGATCCATCGCAAACCACGTCCGAGTTAGCTGCAGGCTGCCGTGTTAGTGATAAAACTGTTTTAATTCACTTGAAGCAAATTGGGAAGATTAAAAAGCTTGAAAGGTGGGTACCTCACGAATTGACTGAAGCAAACCGGCAAACGCGCGTCGACTGCTGCGTTACATTACTGAACCGGCACAATAATGAAGGTATTTTAAACCGAATCATTACCTGTGATGAAAAATAGATTCTTTGCGATAATCGGAAGCGCTCAGCGCAATGGTTGGATCCTGGCCAGCCAGCCAAATCCTGCCCCAAGCGAAAATTATCCCCAAAAAAGTTACTTGTGAGCGTTTGGTGGACTAGTGCCGGTATTGTTCATTACAGTTTTCTCAAATCTGGCCAGACTATTACGGCTGATGTCTATTGTCAGCAATTGCAAACAATGATGGAAAAGCTAGCGGCTAAACAACCTAGGCTGGTCAATCGCTCCACGCCACTGCTGCTTCACGACAACGCTAGCTAGATCACACACCGCACAACAGACGGCTACCAAATTAGAAGAGCTTCAATTGAAATGTCTAAGACATCCTCCGTACTCCCCGGACCTTGCTCCAACAGATTACCATTTTTTTCGAAAGGAGAATGCCAATGTTCGTTTCGTTTTTGAAAAACCTAAATAAAAAGTGTATGGCCACATAAGTAACTTGATAAATCATGAAATATTTTTTTAACAATCTTTTAATTCACTCAAACAAAATCGTATGTGGGGTTTAAACTTTGGTATAATTAGTGGTGTAATCGATTTCAAATGGAGTAGGAATAATATTGTTGAGATGGAAGTAGTTACCTACCCATGTAAATACTGACGATAAAAAATAATTTTATCAGGGACTTTTTAGCACGTTTATCAAAGATTTTATATATAAGAAAATCAGTAAATGGTAATTATTTTAACTCGCAAAATACAATGTCTTTAGCGTTTCGAATCATGAAGTATGCTATCCAAATCAAAATATATCTATGCAATTATGACAATGAGGGTGGTTCGTAGAGTACGCTTTTAGAGCTATTTTGTTGTAAGATGCGAGACCATGTCGTTTGTGAATTTGTGAAAAATGATAAAAACTAACTCTATGAACGAAATACAAACTGTTAAAAGTTGAAAACTGTCGTGTCATGTCTATGGTCATGGTAGAACTCCTTTCAAACAAAACGTCTTTTTATTAACGAATGTGCGGTTTTGTTTTCACTTTTTATTGATAGTGTTATTAATGATTGGATCAAAAACATACAGCTCAAGAAAAAGGAGCCGCTGGGCGGTAATATCATAATTGGCGAAACGTGGGTGCTAATACACCTCTGCCTACCCCTTCGGGGATTTACAGATGGGAGTACATGGATGGGTGGATGTTATTATTGAGTGTCGTGTTGAGTGTTGTGTTAATAGCATATTATTGATTATTGTATTGAGTACGTGTACAGTCGAGTCTTGGTATTACTGCACGTTCTAGAACCTTTTTGAGGACTTGTGCTGTGCCCACATTAAGACTATATTGTGGTGCCTAAGTTGGGCTCTATTTGGATCCGTTCAGCCGCCAACTGCATTTTTGCTCAACATTTTTCATAATATGAGGATGATGAGATCATAGATGAATAAAACTTGCTTAAAATATTCTAGCAATTTCATTTTATACTTCCTAAACAAACCTGTAGGTATATTTAGCATAACCTAGTAGGTAAGTAACTAGCTGACCCACCCCGACTTCGCTCGGCACAGTCCTATAACCAACCTACCGGGTCCAAATTATGTCTATGACTTTCACGCAAGTGCAAGCTATAGGTTGACAAAGATTTATCGTAACTATATGAACGGTGGCGCGACCATACATTACCTAAATAGAGTTATAATATAAACATTGGTGTATAGGTATCAGGGTAAAAAAAAAAGGTATCAGGGTTATTTATAAGTGTGTTGAACTATTACTTCTATCTTATTTAAATTAATTCCATGTTCATCCATGTAACGACTAGCACTTTCTGGACAAAATTGATTTGACGGATTGATGGATATTTGCTTCAAAACTTAACCCTAATTTGAACAGCAAAACGAAGAATGAGAGAAAACCCCACAAAACAACAGAATATTTTTTATTTCCTATGAAAGTACAATATCAATCCAATTTAATATCCGAGTTTCACCGTCATACAAAATTATTTGTTATGAACCGGCGGTCCATTGAAAAGTGGGCAATCTCCTTTGGACAACTTCTTGCAAGGGAAAAAATTCAACTCAGATGGGGCAGTCCAAATTGTAAAGGGATCAATGAACTACCTATGAGATGGCAAAAGTGCATAGAAAACAATGGTTCATACTTTGATTAATTAAATATATTATATTTAAAAATATTCGACTTTTTGTTCCTCCCATACAAAACGCCAATTTCATATGTAAGGACCTAATATTATATCATAAATATAATGTCACAGGTCTGAGTAGGATGCGGATACCCCTTAATAGTGCGTAATCGTTCATGAATCCATTCGATTCTCGTTTCTATATTATTTTAAATCAATATCGTTACAAAAACCTTATTTTTTTTATTTTTTCGTGATTAATTGTTATAAACTTAAACTACCTATTAGATCCTTACATAATATGAAGTGGTTATACTCAGCACTTTGATCTGAAATTTCTCCTCTTTGGTTAAGAATTTCAAATTCAAATTTATAAATTCACTAGCTTTTGCCCGCGGCTCCGCCCGCGTGGATGTCGGTTATCGCGACCAAACATAGCCTATGTTTCTCATGGCCTAATCTACCCCTATACCAAATTTCAGCAAAATCGGTACAGTGGTTCAGGCGTGAAAGCGTAACATACAGACAGACCGACAGACAGACAGACAGACAGACAGACAGAGTTACTTTCGCATTTATAATATTAAGTATGGATATGGATTTAGCTGGTACATTTGAGTTTTGGTAACAGTCATTAGGTAATTTGTTTTTACCCCAGTACATTGTGACGAAGTTGAAGAACATTATCTTTTTTTTTTAATAGCCCGGTTATCGAGGAAGGCATAGGCTATTATATATAGGCCAATAACGTGAAAATGAAGAATATACTATATATTCTTCATTTTCACGTTATTGGCCTATAAGCTTCCTAAGCTATTCAAAACTGAAAGAATTTTTGAAATCAGACCAGTATTTCCTGAGATTTTTGGTGAAACGTAAGGCAGCGCCACGGAGGACAGAATATGATTAAGTAACGGAGATGCCCCATTGATAATTTTCCTAATAAAAACGCGCGCCGAATGCGGGTGGGAAGAGAGACGCGCGGGGTGTCAAAAGTCGAAGGACTTCATAGGTATAACGTTCCTACCGAATGAGTCCATTTTGACGTTTGGATGGCACGCGACTCGATTGTCTTGCAACAACTCCGCTATCTTTTCCTTCTCCATGGGCAGCGCCAACTAAAGCTGTTAAGCCTACATAAAAATACGTCACACGTATCTAGTGCAAGCCGGTCCGGACTCAATAATATTTGAGAACTTTGAATGCCTGTAAAATCATAACTACTTGGTATTTTTGAATGAAACCAAAACAAGTATATATATATTAGGCTTTATTTTAACTAACTTTCAAGTGATTTTGCATACCTACATTCCAGTGTCAACAGTGTTATATTAGGATGGCATAATAACCCCCTACCATGTGTTATATAACGATTGTGTGTGTGAACCTTCGATTTAGAAACTCCTAGATATAATAGAGTGTGGGAACCAGAGATAATAGTTCTCCCATCCATAGACAATGTGTTGTTTTGTTTTGTGTGATGAATGTGGCGATAAACGTGTGCTAATTCGCTTCTTGTACACTTTCGCTTGAGAGAAGCACCGATTTTATGAGCACTTCTGCCATATATTCTCTTAACTAGCTGTGCCTGCGACTACGTTCGAGTAGACTCTTTTTCCCTGTGATTCAATTTGTACAGTTAGCATACTTAATGCTGTAAAATTTATTCAAAAAAAAGGGTTAGTAAGTTATACGGCAGTCGCTTCCATAGAAGCATTATTGGATAAAAAGAAGAAAATGGAGTAAAGGAAAACCAAGTTCTAGGTAATCAGCAGCTTGAGTGTGACGCCCCTGATATAGCACACGTCCAAAGGCCACGATAACCATAAGGTGGATTGTGACGTGAGCTTATCTGGCTTCTAGTAAAAAAAAAGAAAAATTGGCCCTTCGAACGAGTCTTCAGTTTCCCTTCCTACATCATAGGTACGATTATTTTTCCTCTCTGCAGGTAGTTAGAAAAATACGAGGAGGAGGGCATTTATTTGTTTGCCACCACAGTATTATACAAAAATTAATTTATTTTTTATTTATTCTTTATTGTACACTTACATAGTATTCTTACAAAATAAGTGATATATTATGTACAAAGGCGAGCTTAACTCAAGGTTGAGTTCTCTTCCAGCAAACCCGGGAGTGCACAGAGGAATAGCAATAGAAAAGGAGGCAGTCTTGAGTACCTTAATATAAAGTTATAATAATGTGAGATAGGTAAAACCCCTAACAAATGGCATTACGTATGTATACATTTATACATACATATTACATCATGGTTGTGAACGATATTGTTTAGGAACAATCGAAGTACACGACACACAATAGAACATACCATAGACTTAATGCTCTTATGTCACTTGTCAGTGCTGTCAGAACTGTCACCTGTGACATTATAAAAAAAAAAACTTTCGTTTTATTCAAATCCGAGAGAGTTTGCGAAAGCAATGGGAACAGTAGTTTTTTATCGCCGGAGACTGCCCAAAAGGGTTGCCAGATATAGCTTTTTATTCCGATATAGCCGGGTATGTTGGTGCCCTGTCGGTTCCCGGTGAGGTAGAATAGGGCCACTCCATCTCTTCCTGTGCGTGTCGTAGTAGAAGGTGACCTAGGGATAGGACTGCTTTCCATCCGACAGCAAAATAATTATTATGTTTGTCTGGCTTTTTACAGTCCCGGGTCCTTTAAGCGGGACTTGAAAAAGCATCTGATGAGGCCATAGCAATATGTGGTGAACGCCGTCGAACTGTGGGCCACTATTGTAACGTTGTACGGTCTGTAATCGTGACCCTCTTTCCTAAGACTTTGCCATCAAAATTTATTGTCAGGCTAGGTGAAGTATAGTTGAAATATTCTTTAAATAGGTAAGTATATTTAAAAAGTTTGCGTCTGGTTAATCCAGTTTAGCCAACTCATTTTGCGAAAAGATACCGAAGGAAAGACCACGCATGAACCGCAATAGAAGCAGAGTGGGTCCTATATGAATAACAGTAGGTATACAGTTACAAATAAAAATGTCAACAGCGCCCCGCCACTGAGAGAGCTGGCTTGACGGCGTAGAGTGTGACATGCGTGCTAATGGTTTCCTACCACGAGTGTCCAGGACCGTGGTAAGTGGAAGAGGAAAAGCCGGAAGGCGCCGATGTTTCAATCAGGAGACAACGTCTTTATGATAAGGACGACGGTAATGATTGTCTTTCAGAAACTATCTTGTACTTTTTAACAGACTTTCAAAAGGAGGAAGGTTCTCAATTCGTAGTGTCTAATTGCCAGCTAAAAATAAATCCATGTCCGGTTTTTCTTTTTGGGCCTGGCAACCCTAGCAGCCACAACGGACCAAACAGCAACTATTGCAATGAATGCGAAATGCGAATCCCTTGTGAACGATTGGTATCATCCTTTGTGTGGGTAGGTATATGTAATTTCGTTTGTAATTTAATACCAGGTAAAAATCAACGAAACTCTGCTTTCTATTATAACTAGGGGTCTTTCGTCGATTCACACCACAAGCTGTTCGCACCATGGTGTGAATCGCACAACGCCGCTTTTTGAAGTGGTCGATTCGAACCAATGGTGTGAATCGCACCACGCCATTTTTTGAAGTGGTCGTTTCGCACCACGGTAAGAAAATCCAATGCGATCTTTGGACTTATTATACTAAAGAGAACCATTTGGTATCATTCATTTAAAAAACTAGAACATTTTATGATACTGACTGGTAGAAAATAGTTATTGAAACAAACCTTGCCATTTAAAATATAAAATAATATAGGCAATGCTAATACCTATACTATACATACAAAATATACCTAGATTTCAACAAATCAAAATATAAATATTACACAGTTTACCTATTTCATAAATTTCAAAGTCAGAGTACCTAAGTATTTTAAATATCTATGTAAAAAGTATAAATAAAAAAATATAAGAGATAAAAAATAAACAAAATCACAGATTGTACTGACGGGTAGAAAATAGATTTTATAGAGGAAATCGTGAATTAAAATATAAAAATATTTATATTTAATTTACAATTTCAAATTAAATAAATAATATTAACAAGTTAAAAAATAAAATGTAGTCAATTAAAACGTGTCAGTAAAGTTATGAAAGAGTTGCTTTTTCCCGAGAACTAAAAATGATTCAGGTTACAGCAACCCTTTTGCTAAACGAGCCAATCAGCGATAGTTTGAACAAACCAATCAAGAGCGGTGCTCCTGGCTGGAAGTATACGCTTATTGTTATTTGACATCTACTTGAATTATCTTAAGTTCATAATAGTATAGTAAGGTGCCCCTGTGCTAAGTTGTGTTGTGCTTGTTCATTGTATCTGGTACCTAAGTAAAATCTCAAATTACTTTAGTTAGTAATGTGTGATATCTAATTATATTAATTAGGTATTATTTATTTTCACCACGTATAATAATAAAAACAACTATCAATTTAATGAAGTACATTTACAATTACCATGTTATCTGTTCCTTAACTAGCAAAATACCTACACAAGTAAGTATAAAATACACAATACCTTAAAATAATAAAAAGATATTGATATAAATGCCTGTTTCTAATGGAATATTGGAATTATTAATATTAATCTTAATACTACTACAATTTTAGCGATAATATCCGATAGTAAATCTAAGTATCTCATAAATTAATACCAATATTAATACCACTTTGAATGAACTTGAATCATTTCGTATGTAATTAGTAAAACTGTTACAATCAAAATGAGCAAAACAAAATGGCGGTTCATGTATGTGTTGAGAGTTATAGCAAAATTTTGACAAATAGCTAAGTAGTTTTCTCACAAATACTCGTCATTTATCGAATAAATTAAACATGTCCATGTTTAATTTATTCAATGTTATGTTATGTTTATTTAATATTGTTTAATGTAACACATTGTGTTATATTTCAATAATTTTATTAAGTATTAGTTCCAGTGTTTAAAAATATGTATAAGTTTATGATACTGTCACATAATAAGGGATCTTAAAATACGAGTGTATGAAACACACAATTTGGTCTAAAAACATTCAACAAATAATGATCGTTTTTTTAATTCACCCTCGTATTTTAAGACCACTTATTATGTAACAGTATCATCAACTACTATTATCTGTGAAGATGAGTTATTAATAAAAGAGTTATAATTAAATTTAGACAAATAAATGGGTTTTAAACACTGGAATTTAACCCTAGAAAGCTAACTCTACATCAAAATCACACAGTGTGTTTCGAAATATTCGCGATTCCTGCGATTCCTGTCATCAGTTACCGGGCGGAGGTATCGAGCGGCGGCGGTCGTGACATAGAAGTTAGTATTCCCGTTTTCGCAATACAAAAGGTGTTGGAGTCTAAATGACGTATGATTATCTTTTAAAAACAAGTGCCTAAGCTACACATAATCGATCTCCGTAGATTTATTTAAGTGTTAAAAATTTAAACTCAAACTAAGAGTAAATGACTGATTAGACTAAAATGTGATTTCTTCTATCTCTCTCTATCTTCTATTCTTCTTCTTCTATCTTCTTCAATTACTTACCCGTATTAAAGTGCACTTTTTGGTTTTGACAAGGTTTGAATATGTTTAGCTTGAGAACCTGAATTTCAATACATTTACTTATTTTATAGGTATCGGTTTTGCAATATTAAAATGTTTGAAGAACTGTCAACTTCACATGGTGCTGAGTTCCAAAGAACCAAGAGAGGTCGCCGTATGCTGTGTCGAGATGGCTACAATTACATCTGGAAATGGAATAACAAGGACGGTTCTGAGGTATGGCGGAGTGTCAAAAAAAATTCAAACAAGTGTAATGCAATACTCAAAGTCACCCCATCCCCATTTGCAATAGTACATGAGACTGTACATAGTCATTCTTCTAAAGATCAAGCAGTGATTGATATAGATAGGCAGATGCATTTGCTTACTGTAAATGTTGAAAACAACGTCAATAAGCCAGTAATGCAAGTTTTCGAAGAGTCGAGGGTAGTTCTTGCCGATAAAGGAATAAATTTATTAAATTCATTACCACAATTTAAAAATGTGAAGAACCGACTATACCGTCAAGGGAACAAAGCACTAGGTGCTAACAGACTGATTTTTAATAAAGCCAAGGATTTCGAAATACCGAAAAAATATGAAGATTTGATTTTTGCTGATTATGCATATAAAAACAAGCGCATCATCATTTTTGGAAAAAAAGAAATGAGACACTATTTAAAAACATCGAAACATTTTTTTGTCGACGGCACATTTAAGATATGTCCCAAAGGTTTTCACCAATTATCTCTGCATGCGGATATAGGCAGTCACGAAGAATTCATCAACGTAGTTCCTGGACTATATGCTCTGCTTCCGGATAGAAAACGGGACACGTACGACATTTTCTTCCAGCTAGTAAAAAGTCAAATCAACGAATGGGATCCTACGCACTTTTCAATGGACTTCGAAATAACTGCAATTTCAGCAATAAAAGACCTGTTTTCTGAATGATACCAAATGGTTCTCTTTAGTATAATAAGTCCAAAGATCGCATTGGATTTTCTTACCGAGGTGCGAAACGACCACTTCAAAAAATGGCGTGGTGCGATTCACACCACTGGTTCGAATCGACCACTTCAAAAAGCGGCGTTGTGCGATTCACACCATGGTGCGAACAGCTTGTGGTGTGAATCGACGAAAGACCCATAACTAGCTGACCCTCCTCGGATTCGCTTGTGGCTTACTTCACAGCATAAAGCATAAACTCAAACTCAAACTCAAGGTATTTATTCAAAATTGTGTAGCACTACTACAGCTTTTTGACGTCAAATTCTGCTTAAAACTAAGTTTACCACCGCTTCCTAGGCACCAGTGGAGAAGAAACGGCGCAACAAACTCCACTGTAGCATTTTCTGGACGTCAATTTACAAAAAAAAAAAAAAAAAGTAAGTTCTTAAGACTAAATATGGACGAATGTACATATGTCTCGTGTCAAGATAATTAAAGTATATAAAAAAAAAACTTATAATAAAATAATTAACCTAAGTTAACAAAAATAAATAAAAAAAGAAGTTCGCGTTCCTATTTAAACATTATGCCGTAGTTACAGCAAAGCAATTTAGGAGGGGCCTGCACCATGCTCAAGCCAGACATTTTTGTCTTTAAGGTAATCATCTGTCCTATAGTATGCTTTTTTACATAAGGTGGTCTTCACAAAGGTTTTAAATTTATTGTCAGGCATACCAAGGACTGATTCAGGCAATTTATTATAAAAACGTATACAATCCCCCCTAAAAGAATCACTAACTCTGCAAAGCCGATAGCATGGAAGGAGCAGTTTATTTTTATTGCGCAGATTTCTGTCTGTAATGTCACTTACTTTTGTAAAATTAGATATATTTTTTCTGACATACAGTATATTTTCTAGTATATATTGGGAAGCTACAGTTAAAATGTTCATATCTTTAAATCGTTCCCTAAGAGAATCTCTCTTACCTAAACAGTAAATGGCACGTACTGCCCTTTTTTGTAATATAAAGATAGTTTCTAAGTCTGCGGCATTCCCCCAAAGTAGTATTCCATAGGACATCAAGCTATGAAAGTAACTAAAGTACACCAGCCTAGCAGTATCTACGTCAGTCAACTGCCTGATCCGTCTGACAGCAAAAGCAGCAGAGCTGAGTTTATTGGCCAAAGCAGTGATATGGTGATCCCATTGCAATTTCGAATCTATTGTGATTCCCAGAAAAGTAGTGCTATTTACAAATTCTAACCTTTGCGCCCCCAGCACGATATCAATCTGAGCTTGCCTCACATTAGGCAGTGTAAACTTAATGCATTTGGTTTTTTCTGTATTCAACAATAGGTTGTTTGCAGAAAACCAATTTGAAATTACGTATAAGATATTATTTACATTATTCGCATCTGTACTATTACGATCTACTTTGAATATCAGCGATGTATCATCTGCAAACAATACTATTCCGGCGTGTGCCTCGATCATATAAGGTAGGTCATTGACATAAACCAAAAAGAGAAAAGGTCCTAAGATTGATCCTTGGGGTACGCCTATCTTGACGTTTGACCCATTTGACTTAACGTTATTTACATCAACAGTCTGCAGCCTATCTGTTAAGTAAGATTCTAATAGTTCTATAGATTTGTTGCCAAAACCGTACCGACGTAACTTGAGCAAAAGTGTCTGATGGTCAACGCAATCAAATGCTTTAGATAGATCACAGAATACCCCAATAGCATCCCAAGCGTCGTAGATTAGGTTAACTAGGCTAACTCCCGCATCAGTGGTAGATTTTCCACCAGTAAAGCCATATTGTTGGCTATGGAAAAGATTGTTGGTATTGAAGTATAGTTGCATTTGATTGAGCATCACTTTCTCAAACACCTTACTCAGAGCCGGCAAAATAGAGATGGGGCGATAGTTTCCAAGTTCTGACTTAGATCCCTTCTTAAATAATGGTATAATTTTACTGTGTTTCATTAAGGTAGGAAACGTGCCTTCATCTACACATTCATTAAATATTAGTGCTAAATCAGGTGCAATGATATTAATTACATGACTAATTAAACTAACTGACATGCCCCAGTAATCTTTAGACATTTTGATTTTGAGATTTTTAAATGCTTTTAATATGTCATTAGGATCAATGTGTTGGAAGTTAAATTTAGAAGAACTAATATTACTCTCAACTAGGGCAACAGCACTGTGAGCGCTTGAATTAATAGAGGAAGTGAGTTGAACTGGAATATTGGTGAAATAGTCTTCAAAAGCATTTACGACATCTTTTGGGGAGGTTATATCCTTGTTTCCTACTTTAATTTTAGGAACACTATCCCTCAATTTACATCTACCAGACTCTTTGTGAATAACTTTCCAAGTTTCTTTCATTTTGTTAGGAGCCTCAATTATCTTTCTTTTAATGTGAATGGCCTTTGCTTGTCTACATACCTTTTTGAATAACTTTGAGTAATTTTTAACATATTCAGTGAAACTATTGTCGAATCTGTACTGTTTTTGGGCGTATAAATCAAATAGCGTTCGTCTACTTTTATATATACCTACAGTAGCCCATTCACAGAATTTAGATTTCGTACTAAGTTTTTGAATTTTTTGTTTAAATGTGTGTGAAAAGGCGTCTGTTAATTTATTAAATAAACTATTATAATGAACCTCAGGATTATTACCTAAGTAAGCTATTGAATTGAGCTTATTCTCTAACAAGTCCTTGAATTCTTTAATCTTATTAAAAGTTATGGGCCTACACATAATTTTCTCTTTAGGTCTACTATTATTACCTATAGGAAAGGATACTATTTGACCCCGGTGATCTGAGGGCAACTTACTAATTACAGACTTATTTGAGTATACACAATCACAAAAAAAATTATCTAGACAACTGCCAGTCTCAGCAGTGATTCTGGTTGGTTCACAGAAAATATTTTCAAGATTATAGCTCTTGAACATGTTTAAAAATTGAGTACTTCTCTTACAATGTTCCAAGATGTTTACATTGAAGTCGCCGCATACAATTATATTCTTATTATTACTTGATGCTATCCCAAGAACTTTGTCCATGACCCCAATTAAAGTTCCAAAGTCACTCCTTGGTGGACTGTATACGCATACTACTACACAATTATCAAGCTCGGCACAGGCCACCTCAGCACAGCGCTCAACAGAAAGTCTAACAATGTCAATCCGCTCTTTACTGCGGAGACCATTTTTTATTAAGACCATGGAGCCACCTCTTTCAGCAGACTTCCTGTTAAAGCAACTTACAATTGTATAATTATCTATACTGAACATCATCTCAGTCTCCTTTAGCCAGTGCTCAGTTAAACACAAAATATCTACATTTAATTCCTGTAGGAATAACTCAACTACTAATTCTTTGCCAGGAAGGCCTTGCAAGTTTTGATGAACTATCTTTAGCTCTGGCATTCCTGTTGTCTGATTATTTAGTTTAAATCAGTACAACTATCTGGTAAACATACAGAATTACTACTACAAGTACCTGGCAAATCTGTATGTATTGGGTCGTTCACTTGTTTACAATGTAAACTCGTCCAAAAGTTAATATTATTTGCCACCAATGTAGCAATTTTATGTTTGTCATATTTTGTAAGATAAATATTATCTTTGGTCTTAAAACAATAACTACTAATAAAATTATTAGTGTCAAAAAATATAAAAGTGTCACTATGACGACAAGTCAAGGTATGAATAAAATTATTCATGTAATGTATATTTCTATTGTAACATGCAGACTGGCACGACACATATGGGAATGCACATAATATTATTTTAAATACTTTTAATTTACTCAGGCAGTCTATACCGTACATTAATTCTTTCTTGCCTACTCCATTACCTTCACCCACCAGCAACACAATAGTGGAACTACTGTTATATTTAGAAGACACAATTTTGTCTATAATTTGAGAGTAGGTCGCATTGGGCATGCAATGATGCATACAGTTCTTCAAATGACGACTAAACATTGAGCCCATATTGCGACCCACACTGTCAGAAAATACCATTGTATTACTAGGCGGCTTAATGTTGACATTAAAATCACATGCAGAGTCTGGAGTACTGGTACAAGTAGAGAGAACCCGTATGGTGTCACTGACAGGGGGGGTGGAGCATGGCAAGGATTTGTCACAGTCATCAAATTTTTGCCTATACAGGTTTTCCAGTGAATGAAATCTTGCTTCATTACTATGACATGAGTCCACTAGGCTATTTAATGCCTCAATGTACTCACCTATCTCCTTTTGAGCAGTTTGGTATTTTAGTGTAACAGAATTTAAGGAGTCATTTAAATGTGAGATTTCTAGCTGGAGTTCATATAAATCAGACTCATATTGGTCTGTCTGTGTTTTACCTACCTCTATTAACTGCCTCAATTCTACATTAGACCTACAGGCTCTACGACATTTGTTAATGCCCATTTTGAGGTACCTGATCTGTTTCTGTGACTATCTGATATGGGAATCTGCCGGATTACTTATATAACATTGTTTCCTAGGATAGTAGCGTGATGTTAAATAGTCTTCCTCGATAAATGGACTATTCAGCAATAATATATTTTTACCCACGACGGAACGGAGACGGTATTTGCGTTTGGGGTGAGAGGATGTTTGTGTGTTTGTTTGTTGCCATTTTCTCCGAAACTACCAATCCAATTTTGATTCAGTTTTCAGTTATGGGGTTGGCTTTAATTGGAGCATGTTCTTAGATAGGTGTTGCAATGACAATTCAACAGGGGCCGCTACAGCAAGTATTTTTAATGCAAATCAATATTGCCAATTTTCTTCAAAACTACTAGACCGATTTTGATGCAGTTTTCAATTATTGATTTGGGTTTGATTGGTGCATGTTTTTAGACAGGTGTTACGGTAACAGCCCACTAGGCGGCGCTGCAGTGAACATTTTTAGCGTAAATCCATGTTGTCAGTTATGGGTTCAGGTGTGATTGGTGCCTGTTCTTAGATAGGTGTTAGGGTGACTATTCACCAGGGGGCACTGCAACAAACATTGATTTTCCAGATCCATCCATCCAGATCCAGATCCAGAAATGGAAACATGTTGGTCTGGAGGTCATGGCGGTCTGGAGGAAATTTTTGAATTTTTAATTTACTTTTTTCAATAATTTAATGCTTTTTAAATTACTTTTTAAACGTCAATTTTTTTCAATTTTTTTTAATTTTTGTCTTGTATGCCAATGTGTTAGTACCTGGAGTACTACTAGGGGCTTTCGGCTTCGGGCGCGTTCCCCTTACACCCGGTATACATATAATAGGTCTTTACCTATGAAATTGCCGTTCTGCAGTACAGGCCATTTCCAATCAAAATAATTTTTGTTTAGGTAAGAATTCTAATTTCAAATTAATTAATTTCAACATCTTGAGGTTAGCGCTGCAACGAAACCAACAAACTCTTCATCTTTTTTTTTTTTTTTTTTTGAATGAATTTTTTATAGCATTTATTATGCTAACTTTTAAGTTCGAAAAACATTGGAAAAAATGAAATGCTCAAGTGAGACTCGAACTCACGACCTTTCCCTTACAGGGGGACAGGGGGAGGTGCTCAATAGCTCAGTTGGTAGAGCAGTCCCCCTGTAAGGGAAAGGTCGTGAGTTCGAGTCTCACTTGAGCATTTCATTTTTTCCAATGTTTTTCAAACTCTT
This sequence comes from Eilema sororculum, assembly GCA_914829495.1. Classification (NCBI taxonomy): domain Eukaryota; kingdom Metazoa; phylum Arthropoda; class Insecta; order Lepidoptera; family Erebidae; genus Eilema; species Eilema sororculum. The sequence continues at coordinate 27,558,147 of OU618534.1, forward strand.
CATCTTTATATTACTTAGTTATTGCTTGAACTATATATCTTGGCCCTAAATCGCGAAAGGCCCTGGGGTGCACGGATTGTTTTGTAATAATCTATGCTTGGTGAATTTGAGCTCGTCCACCGCAGTAGCGCCCCGTGCTATCCTTTGACTACATCCAGGAAACGTTAACTGCGCAATGGCCTCCGCCTAGCCGGACTATGGCTCAGCTGACTACTGACCGAGTTTCAGCCCAGCTGGTTTGGGGTCAGCGGTTAGTGGGGTCACAGACCCGTGAGGTAGGTACTGCCTAATACTTGTACCAGATGCCCCTAGACCGGCCAGGTTCACTACTGAACCCTTGTACCGTCGCTAGGGTGCTCTGACTACTTGGACCGCATGGTTACCGTATCCAAGGTAGATAAGACAGAGTAGAGTATTATAGAGCGCATTTGGAACATATTTTAGACATAAAATATTATATAGTTTAAGCAATACTACGTCGAACGACTATCGTTACTGACCTTTAGCACTGAAAACAGTCTCTCGTAAACTGAGAATAGGTACCTATAGGTAGGTACTATGTAGGTAGGTAGGTACCTACTCAGTTTTCAGAGCCTATAAGCCCGTATTCTAAGAGTACCAATTTGCGATTTATCTGAGAACAGATTGTATAGACAGGGTGATTATTAGACATTATTGCCTATACAATCTGTCCTCAGATAAATCGAGATTCAAGCTAAGTGTCATTCTAGAATATGAGCCTAGGTCTAGCTAAGATCTAGATTATTCTAGATGGCTGATGGTTTCTCGTTCAGCATTTCAGTTTTCGATAGGACCCGACAACGGATGAAGAGAATATACCTATCTAGTATTAAAATTTTGTAACTTTGAAATTCCAAGTCATTAGCGTTGTGTACTGCAGTTCAATTTTATCTAGCGAACGACATTATAATGTCAACAATAAATCATACTGTCAGAATTGCAGACCGCGTGTTCAAAATTCTTGCGAGACCTACTACAATCATCGTTATCCAGTTGCACCTTGCACTTTGGAGCCTGAGCACAGATACCTAAAGAGTTGAATTGGGGTCCGCTCACGGAGGACAGAATATGATTAAGTAACGGAGATGCCCCATTGATATTTCTCCTATTAAAAACGCGCGCCGAAAGCGGGTGGGAAGAGAGACGCGCGGGGTGTCAAAAGTCAAAGGACTTCATAGGTATAACGTTCCTGCCGAATGAGTCCATTTGACGTTTGGATGGCACGCGACTCGATTGCCTTGCAATAACTCCGCTATCATTTCCTTCTCCACGGGTCCGCTCCTTTCCATGGTTAGTTTATTTATCTTTAAAAAAAAAGGATAATCGAGTTCACTGAGTTTCTTGCTGGTATCTTCTCAGCAGAACCAACCTACCGAACCAGCGAAGAAACATTTTCCAATGATTTATTTTATTTACTAGCTTTTGCCCGCGGCTCCGCCCGCGTGGATGTCGGTTATCGCGACCAAACATAGTCTATGTCCTTCCTCATGGTCTAATCTACCCCTATACCAAATTTCATCCAAATCGGTTCAGTGGTTGAGGCGTGAAAGCGTAACATACAGACAGACAGACAGACAGACAGACAGACAGACAGACAGAGTTACTTTCGCATTTATAATATTAGTATGGATTTTTCTGTGATTGACATTATTGTAAAATTCTGACGTTCATATGTGCTCTTTATGTGCCTAAACTGAATAAATGAAATTGATTCTTTGATTCTATCTCTCACGGTAGTGACTACGATTCTACGGTCAACATATTAAGTCAATTTCATACATTGATCGATCGTTCTATTCTACAAACATATTGCCACATTTGCCACTAGTTTAGAGGGGAAGATCTCTATGGTGGGGCACGCGGGGAGCGGGATCGGGTCACGGGCTTTATGCCTGGCCAAACACGCACGGTTTTTCGGTCCGAATATAAATTGTGGAAAATGTAAATAGTAAAGCATTCGGGTTTCCGAATCTTATCTAAACTGAATCAGAATACCGTGCGTGTGTGGCCAGCCTAAATGCTCTCGTCATTGGTCAGTCAGTCCTTTTATTGGGTATTTATTTTTAAATACCACTTAGGTGGCAGATCAGCACACGGTCTACTTGATGGAAAGTGGTTACCGTGGCCTATGAATGTATGCAACTCTGTGACGTTTGTTCACAAAGTTTGCCGCTCACTCTTTACTATACAAGCGGTTCTCCTCCAGAGCAAGCATGTGGTTCAGTAGATACATTTTCCTCGTGTTACGTTAGCGAAAGAGGCCTGCGCCGCCGGCGCATAGCGGCCTGACGTCACACGCTCCCAATCTTGCGCACGCGGTTAAGAAATTCGCAACGGCAGCGTTGTGTTGTTAGCATATAATGTGGGTTTTATTAATTACATATTGTGCAGTTTCGTAATTATATAACAAGCCGTACGCATTATGTCTTTTTGTTTTTTTTTACCATTAAAACAAAACAATACAAGAACAATAGTAATAGCACAAAAAACCACTAAGGTTTAGACCTGTGCCTGTGCCTGTGCTATTGATAGTTACTTACTATCACTAATTAACATAGTCTGCTTACTACATTGTACTAGGATCAAAATACCTACTCAACATTCGCCAATATGTAAAGGACTATTAAAATTACACGCAGACTTCTCTCCGAATACTGGAAAAAACATTTTGCTAGTGCATGTTAAGGTGATATGATATCCTTAAAGTGGAGATAGATGCGGTGGAGACAGACGAATAATAATAATAATCGTTTATTCGCTATTAAACATTTTCAGTTTACATTTCACTTAAAGATAATTGAAATTTGCCTATCAACCCCACACTAGGTCTAGCCTGTCTCGTGGAGTTTCTATATATAAATTTTCAGCAGTATTATGCCCATCTGCGTACAGCTCAGGGTATATCGTTCGTAACTAACCTATTTCATATTAGTTATATATAATTAACTGTAGTACAAATAAAAAAAAAAATAAGTAAAAACAGAAAAATTAAAAAGAAAAGAGGCCGTTCAGATGTCACTCAATATCATTACAACGCGCGCGCGCGTGTGTTTGTGTGTGTGTGTGTGTGTGTATGTGTGAGTGTGTGTGTGTGAGTGAGTGTGTGTGAGTGTGTGTGTGTGTGTGTGTGTGTGTGTGTGTGTGTGTGTGTGTGTGTGTGTGTGTGTGTGTGTGTGTGTGTGTGTGTGTGTGTGTGTGCGTGTGTGTTTGTACGAACCCTAGATAGATGGACTGACGACCTGAAAAAGGTGGCTGGGACAGGCCGGATGCGGAAGGTGGGAAATCGGGAGCGATGACGCACATCGGGAGAGGCCTACGTCCAGCAGTCGAATGCAGATACTGCAATATACGCTAATTGATTGATTTACAACAACATCTTTAGGTAAAGTTCAAAAGGTGAAGCATCTGTAGCTTAGTGGTTAAGGAATTGGCCTTACGATCGAAAGATCCCGGGTTCAAATCCTGGCCATTACACTACCGATTACCGATGTGAACCCACTCCTAACATTAGCAATTTAGCTTAGCTAGAGGAGTTAGAGGGAATATTAGTGATTTCGGTTCTAATTTTTTTTTTAAAGACCACCTGTCCTGCAAGTTGGTCATTGATTTACCTATTTCATTCAATTCTGCACTCTTTGACTCATATTACTTACAAGTTAGTTAAGTTAACCTAACTTACTTCGTGTGTTCTGAAACTTGAACGCTTAGCCACCTAGTCATTCTGCTCCCTAGACTTTACGCCATATCGACATTTTGCAACTTATGCATTTTGTTATCATTTTGCAATCAAAAAGTTTTAAGACAAGTGGGTTTTTTTATCGTGCGATAAATCCCCATGGAGCCGGTGGAGGTGGTTATGTTATGTCGGACTCGAATCGACTAAAACGCACGCCGTCTTGGGTCCTTGGTTGCCGGAGGTGAGATTGCCGAAAACATATCTCTTGCACCCCGGCACGACAAGTGGGTAGACATTGAGAATAACCCGTGTATACATCGGTGTGTTCTGTGTAGTATAGTATGTCTTAGAATCTAGCTAGAGGTTCATTCTCAAGCTATATCCGTGTAGGTACCTACTTACCAAATTTTTAAACTATCTTTCATCCCCTATTTGAACCCCTTGAAAAAGATAAAAAAGGTAGTAGTACCTCTACTACTGTTTTTTTTATTTATTAATAATACCTACCTACAGTATACATATGAATCATTATCATCGTGAAATACATAAGGATTGTTTTGATACTTATGTACCTACACTAGTGCATGTAATATCGGATGATTTTCGATTCCGGAACTGAGTTACGATACTACTGGTTCAATTCCGGAATTCCGGAATTCCGGAACCGGTTCCGAAATTAGAAACAAGTATAGGAAATAAAAAAAAACAATAAAGAGGCATTACATTGTCTTGTTAAATCAAATCTTTATTATAAAAACTAAATAAATCGAACCGAAACAGCCTTCTATTAGGTTTTCTTAATAAATATAACAAAAAACAATAAATTAACAAAATCAACGTATGCTAGCTATTTGCTATTGCAATTTTTTTTTTTTTTTTTTACACAGGACACGTCAATTTGACTTCACCTCGCCTGATGTTAAGCTAAAGGCAAAGTCTCGGAAAGAGGGTCACCATCGTAAACATTTACTATGTTAACAGTGGTGGCACTCAGCTTGACGGCCTCATTAGATGCCTTTTCACGCCCCGCTTAAAGGACCCGGGACTGTAGGAAGAAGGAAACACGTGAGCTGGCAGGGAATTCCAGGTCTTAGTGGTGCGGCATAGGAATGAATCACTGAAACGCTTGGTTCTAGCAGGTATACTCTGCACCGTAAATGGATGACATCTTAGCCCTGCACGTGTCGTCCTGTGAAGGAAAGGGGAGGGTGGGACTAATTGGAAGAGCTCGTCAGAACATTCACCATGGTAGAGACGGTAGAAAACTGCCAAAGACGCAACATCTCTACGCATCTGCAAAGGCTCGAGGGTGTTCGTGACCTCAGGATCCCCAATAATGCGGACCGCACGTCGCTTATACAATACAATGTAGCTTAAACAATAACTATCTAATAAAATTATGAAGAATATAAGATTCAACAACTCACAATGAACAAAATCAACAAGCTCTCCTCTTCTGAGATCATGAAAATAGCTTTAAAGAACAAGACTTTAACTTAAATAAAAAATCTCTAAACTCAGGCTGTCGTATTTTTTGGAAATTGAGATCTTTAAATCACTACTAAAAAGAAATATAAAGAATTACTTTTTCAAAAACGATCGATCTTCTTGATAATGTGTTCTCAAGAGTATCAGAGCATCTAACATTTTGTCTGAGAGCGAGCTTCGTAGGCGGTTACAAAAGTATGCCTGTGTAAAATAAATATCACGTGCACCATAATCGTACATGGCTTTCTCAACTTTAACGAATCCAGCAAGATCAAAATGTTGTTTTTGATTCGTGCTCGTGCGAGGTTCTTTGCATTTACTGAGTTCCTTGTCCAGCTGTTCTTGCAATGTTGATTCACTGACTTCAGCTTCATCAACACCTGTATCATAGATATCGGCACGCGGTACCGTACCGCGTGCCGATGTCTGTGATATAGGTGTTGATTTCACAAGAGAGTACAAATGCAAATTTTATTATTGTGGTAACTTAACTTATTTTACGAGGGCTGCTACTTATGTATCCGGAATAACAAAGTGAAACATACCTAAAGCATTTATTTTGGTTTTATTGCTTTTCAAAATATTCACCCTGATGATCGATGCACTTTTGCATACGTTGGAACCAATTTTCGTAACATTTTTTTCCATTCGGATTGAGGTATCTCCAAAACGTGCATTTTGAATGCATCAACAGCCTCTTCACGGCTTGAAAAACGTTGACCACGCCATTTATTCTTTACGGTTGGGAATAAATAGAAGTCGTTGGAGGCTAAGTCGGGGCTGTACGGAGGATGACTTGTTAATTCGATCTTTTGATCTTCCAAATACCGAGTTCTTAAGGCCGATGTGTGGCAGCCAGCATTGTCATGATGAAGAAGGATTCTGCGTTGTTGGTTGTTCTTTCTTATTTCTTGAAAGACTTCTGGCAGATAAATGGTCCTGTACCATTCAGAATTAACCATTTTACTTCTAGTGCCACAGTAGCCACATGTCCATTTATTCCAAAAAAAACAAGCAACCGTTGGCTTTAAAGTGCTTTTTGAAGGAATCACTTTTATTGGGTTCGGCTCATCTTGGAACACCCAAACCGTTGACTGTTGTTTAGTTTCTGGATCATACGCATAAATCCAAGATTCATCACCTGTGTAGATATTATAGACAGCTTTTGATGCACCCTGGTTGTACATTTTTAACATTTTTTTACACCAATCGACGTGAGCCCGTTTTTGATCAATTGTCAAGTTGTGCGGAATCCAACGTGAACAATTTTTTTTACAGCTAAATGTTCGTGTAATATTTTAAATATACTCGTCATACTTATGCCCAAAGACGCCTCTATCTCACGATATGTAACATGGCGATCTTGAATCATTAGTTTCCGTACAGCATCTATGTTTTGAGGCACAACCGATTTAGGGCGTGCTTCTTTAATTTCGTCCGTGAGCACAGACCGTCCACGATTGAACTCACTAAACCAGTGATAAACTGTAGTTTTCGGTGGTGCTTCATCCCCCAAAGTCGCAACGAGTTGATTAACGCGCTGTTTTTGAGTAAGCCCTCGCCGAAAATCGTAATAAATCATTGCACGAAAATTTTCACGACTAAAATTCATGGTGTTAAAGACTTGCAATTTTCAAAATAACGTCACGAAGGATAAACAAATGACAACAACATGAAACATATTATATTCTTCAGCCAAAGAGTTCTATTTTTAAATGTAATAATTTACTTTTTTGTATTGTTCTGTAACAGGCCAGTTCCGGATACATAAATAGCAGCCTAGTACAAATAATTATATGAGTATCGGATTGCGATATTTACTTCAGTTCCGGAATTGTATAACACGAATGACGTATCCGAAATTCCGGAGTTACGAAATCTCGGAATTCCGGAAGCCATGCCCTAACCTACACCAAATTATCAGAGGCATGTAGGTACAGTTCATCACACCATTGGATAGTGGATAGGGGTATGGGTAATGGACTGCTGAGACGAGGTCTCGGGTTCGATCCCAGGTTTACCATGGCACACTCCAATGACCTTTCGATGCTTTTCGAAGTTATGTGTGTATTTATCGCAGGCTTATAAGTGTCCGGTTAATGGCAATAGGCTCGCCACCTATTACATTGGGACCTAAACATAAACTGGCGAAACGTGGGTGCTAGCACCTCTGCCTACCCCTTCGAGGAATACAGGCGTGAGTTTATGTTATGTTTATGTTATGTAATTTAATACCTAGTCAGTTAGACAAAAAAAACTTTCAAATTCTATATTTTTTGGTCTTACTTCCTTCCCAAACTCTATTATATCTCTATAGATACCAATTTCATCAAGTTCGGTTCAGTGGTTTAGGCGTGAAAGCGTAACATACAAACAGATATACTTTCGCATTTTTAATATCAGTTTGAATTTCAAGAGTATCTAATTACAAGTATACATTCGGCACATGCGTTTTCCTCATTCGAGTTCACATCGCGTTCGCAAATATGATTACGTTATGTATAATGAAATTGGCCATAATGTTAGGTAATACGTAAATTCCATTGGCCAAGGTTGGTTGATGAAAGTCTCGATACGTAGATGATGGTGTTTGCGACATTCGCGCTCGCAGCCATCATTACCACAGATGTGGAATAGAATAGCGTCGGTATCTTAGTGGTTAAGGAGTCGACCTTACGATCGAGAGGTCCCGGGTTCGATCCTGGCCATTACACTACCGACGTGAACCCACTCCTAACACAAGCAATTTAGCTTAGCTGGAGGGGTTCGAGGGAATATTAGTAACTACGGTTCTAATATTCATTAAAAAAAAAAAATTGACTACTTAAATAGGATCCGGTAGGCTACATAAATAAGGCTGTTCTCCAACTATGGGTAAAAATACAACTAATTACAAAGTACCCGCTTGATGGCAATAGGCTCACCCCTTAAAGCTAAAGGCAAAGGTTTTTCACGCCCCGCTTAAAGGACCCGGGACTGTAGGAAGAAGGAAACACGTGAGCTGGCAGGGAGTTCCAGGTCTTAGTGGTGCGGCATAGGAATGAGTTACCGATCATGTTATAAGCTGGTCCCGAGTCAAGAGGGAGGCCTATGGGCGGACCTGAAACCTCTGTCAGTAGTTGGCCACCAACCACAATTCCGGCTGGGGTGGCCACCAACCACAGTCGCTCCCAATATGGCCGAAAGAAGCAAGGCATATCATCTTTAAGCGCAACCCGAGGTAAAGGCCTCGGATTGGCTGATGTGGTGTGAAATAGGCTGACTACTACCTTTTCGAGCCCTACCAGGATCCTCAAAGGCTCTAATAAGCTTGAACTACCTCAAAGTAAACGCTTTTATTGACTTCACTGTAGACTACACTTTGTGGCCAAGGAAACTTGAAAGTTGTAACAACGCCATCTAGTGTTGGAAATAGATGACATTGTTAGCTAATTGACTTTGCTAGTCCTCACTAGATGGCGCAAAATTCAATCATTCAATTGTTCTTGAAATTCAAAAACACGTCGACGAAGTAATGCAAAGTAAAAAAGGACAAATATTAGAAATACCCTTTCAATGGCCCTTTATAAAATTTTAATAAGGTATTTTTCATAAAAGTATTTTGTCAAGTATATATTTTTGTTGCTGTTACAGCGGAAAAACGAAACGTTAAAACTGAAACAGATGTTGAAATGCGAAATGTCATTGTCAAATTCAGTCAAAATTCGTGAAAATACGCGCGTATTCTTTTAATTACATTTCACATTGAAACTTTAAATTTTTCTTTGGTTTTCTCGTAAATCATTATGTACATATTATAACTATCTTTATCATGTGCAGTGCGCACTTAACACATTCATGAAATTATCCAAATAGTATCGTGTAGTGTTAAGATAAAACAGTGTAAACAAACTGCCAAGGTATTGATTTTTTGAATAATAATGATATATATACGTTTTTCTATTTAATTCTTTAAAAAACTACAATATATTGTGTTAAAACTGTACTCTGTTAATGTGGAGATGTAGGCATTTCGTTGAATAAGGGTTTTTTGTATGAGACATATATAATTTTCAGTTTTTCTTTTACTTTAGCGATGGCTAAGCAAGTGGCAGATGTAGAAGTTCACGCGACTGATGAAGATGACTGTGACTTCAGCGATATCGACGTGAATGTGGATCAGATTGAAGATGGACTATATTTAGGTAAGCTAGAAAATTATTTGGGTAAGTTCGGAGAAGTTTTACCTCACTGTGTTCTACTGGTTAGTTTTACTTACTTCTATAGCAAGAAATAGCAGATAACATTAGACAGCCATAAATATGACCATACTGCCCAGCTACTTGGTACTGGCAGGCTTAGATGATCTTGACTGAAGAGACAATATTCGAAACATACCGATAAGATTCACAGAGCCTAACATTCGTGAGATGCATTACGGGACACATCTCTCTAACCCTTATTACCAGATTAGATCAGACTCTTTATGTATGAATCATTATGCTTTTAGGTACTGTTTGGTACCTGGTTCATAGTTTTATTTTTTACCCCTGATGCAAAGATAGGGGTGTTATAAGTTTAATGTGTCTGTCTGTGGCACCATAACAGACCAAAAATAACTATGGCGCTGTGCTATAATGAGTTACTCCATATAGCACAGCACCATAGTTATTTTTTTTATTGAAGGTGACTTATGTGGGAGTTTTCTTAGACATGTTGGATGAAAATCGATTGAGACATTTAAAACTTATGGGGGTTAAAGTGCCAGGGGTTATCTAAATTTTTAATTTATGTTACTAAGAAAAAACGAGAATAATTACTTTTTATTTTTAATTCTATTTTTGAACTGTATTTTCCAGGTAACTTGGCATGTGCGAGAGATTATGCGAGTCTAGAAAGACTCCACATCACGCACATTCTCACCATAGACGTGGTGCCTCTGCCAAGGACGATACTTGATCGGCCCAATCTCACGTTTCATTATGTCAAAAGTAAGTGTTTAAGTACCACTTGAAATATATTCTCTCTTTACCAACTTCATAATGAACATGACATATACTAATTTGAGTTAAACTTTAAGTTAACATTACATTGCTATACCTTACAGTGGCAGATGTACCAAAAGAAGACCTGATCAGCCACCTTCCAGAGACAAATGGGTTCATCAAACAGGCCCTTGCTGACGGAGGGGTTGTGTTAGTTCACTGGTATGTACTTTTATTATCATCACCCATAGTTGGCCACATTAGAGGCCTTCACCTCTGAACCCAGACAGAGTTCTGAGGTGAAGAGCAGACTACTCTCTCATTTAATTGGCTTTTATGGGAGCCTACCAGAGCCTTGTTTCTAAATTTCATTAAATACGGTTCAGTGGTTTAAGCGTGAAAGCGTAACGTACAGACAGACACAGAGTAGCTACACACATAAGTGGGCCGGCATTAATCGGCAAGGCCGGGCGGTAAAATCGAATATATGTAGATGAATGTTCGGGAATCATAAGCCGCTCGGCTGCAGCATATTATCACTCAGCTTGGCAACTGCCGAATTGTGCCGATCAGCACAAGCCGAACGTAATTTAGTAGTTGCTTTGGGTTGCCTTTTTATTCTGCAATACTGCCAAATGGAATGATGTGTCGACCCGAACGAACAACTCGATCGGCACTAGCCGGTTGAAGTCGAACAAGTGCAGTAATTGATTCGGGTCGGCTTTGTTGTTCGACAAGTATTGCCGAACCGACAATGCCGGCCCGCTGATGTGTGTAGCTGCCCTTACTTTCGCATTTATAATATTAGAATGAAAATCTGCCTATTCTTCAGTCCTTTCTATAACATGTTTTATCATGGTTATACTTCAAAACTATGTGACACCATCATTACCATTTACCATCTTTAGTTAACCATGGCTGATGGAAATATAAATAATAAGGAATATACTGTGATAGAATCCGTTAAAACCTGGTTTTATTTCAATGTTTCAATCATTCCATTCCAGTCACTACGGAGTCTCCAGATCCGCAGCAGTGGTCATAGGCTACATTATGGAGAAATACGGACTATGTTATGAAGAAGCATACACACTAGTCAAGAGCAAACGGGTATTTGTTGGCCCAAATGTTGGCTTCATTGCCCAGTTGAGGCTCTACGGACATATGGGCTGTACCCTGAATAAGGACGACCCGAGGTTTAAACAGTTTCGGTTGAAGTTGGCTGGACAGAAGTTGAAACAAGGTATGTTAAGGTGGTCTTTGTTTGTAGAATTAGCTGTTGCCCCCGGCTTAACATGTGTGAATGTCGGTTATTGACAAATAGGCTATGTCCTTTCCCACGCCACGCTCTAATCTGTGTTCCAAATTTCACCCCTATTTGATCCCTTTGACCCCTTTTTCATGATAAAATATAGTCTTTCCGAAGACTTAGTCCATCTCTATATTAAATATCAAGGTCTCAGTTTTTTTATGCCACTTAGGTGGCAGACAAGCACACGGCCCACCTGATGGAAAGTGGTTACCGCGGCCTATGGACGTATGCAACACCAGGGGCGTTACACTCGCGCTGCCGAACCTGAAGAAACCTTTTTTTTTTTTGACCGTTTTTTGTTCCTGATTGTGCATCTGTATAGAAGTATATTATATATTATTATCTGTGGTATATGTATGTGTGTATGTTTTTCTTCTAAACAGCACTAATTTACTCTATAAAAGCTATCTATGTTCTATATCCAGTGAAGATCCTGCCGCAACTGTTCGCGGACCTGGTGAAGCCGGACCCCGGCCTGGTGAGGGAGAAGCCGGACCCCATCGTGTACCGCTGCAAGAAGTGTCGCCGCATTGTCGCCAGTCAGGGCAACATTATACCGCACATACCTAAGAGTGTTAAAGTTGAATTGACTAAAAAAGGTTAGTAACTCATCTTTGTGATGAGTAGTATAGTTAGTAGTTCATAGTTCCAAACATTTTTATTTCAAAATTATTGCGTATCACTTTAAGCGCATTCCAGACAGGAATGAAATTGCTCATAAGATGGTGGATCTGACAGTTTAGAACTGGTGTGCTGACAGCTTCTCTGTACTACGAAACACGCATTGACAGCTGTCGCTCGGCCATTGTCGCGTACGTTTGGCATGTGCGACAAGGACAGAGACAATAATCGTTAGTTGTCGCAACGTAACTCAGTAAATCGCTGTCGCTTTGTTTACATTTTTTCTCTCGTCTTGTTGGCTTTTAAATCGTTTACTATATTTTACTAGCTTTTGCCCGCGGCTCCGCCCGCGTGGATGTCGGTTATCGCGACAAAACATAGCCTATGTCCTTTCTCATGGTCTAATCTATCCCTATACCAAATTTCATCAAAATCGGTTCAGTGGTTCAGGCGTGAAAGCGTAACATACAGACAGACAGACAGACAGACAGAGTTACTTTCACATTTATAATATTAGTATGGATTCTATAAAATATTAAATTATGTATCATGAAACCCAGAAACTGTATTGTGTACTTAACAGAAACTGTAATACTCATCTAAATCATAGAATAACTACTTATTTACAAATAAATACCTTCATGCACGTACCCATCTATTTGCAGGCATGCGACCTCCCCCTAGCAAGGAGTCTGGTCTGAGCTGTGCAGGGACCGGAGAGGCCCTCATGGAGAAACTCAAGAGTCTAGCAGCACAGCTGATGGACACCAGCACTTGTGAGGAACTCTGTGATGATAGCCCCGGGCAGAGTAATAGTCAACAGAGCAGCGAGGAGGGACCCAGCCAGGTGAGACACTTGTTCAGTGAGGGAATGGGTCTCTTCTCGTCATCCTATCGTTAATCGCAGTCACATACGAAGCTTTTCAACTTGGAGTCTGGGGTTCGCTTTAACAGTCTAACTGTGGATTTGACTAAACTTTGATATTTTCTGTGAAGCGACTGATATATGACCTCCACAACCCAAAGGTGGTAACGAAGCATTGCAGCTAGACCAGTTGTTGGACTTTTTAGGGCTCCAACTACCCGTATCAACTGCCATAGACATCCGTATGGTATCCAATGCAAATACCCAGCTAAATGCAAAGTCTGGGAAAGAGTACCATGTACCATGTTAACAGTGGTGGCACTCAGCTTGACGGCCTTTTCAGATGCATTTTCACGCCCCGCTTAAAGGACCCGGGACTGTAGGAAGAAGGAAACACGTGAGCTGGCAGGGAGTTCCAGGTGTTAATGGTGCGGCATAGGAATGTGTCACGTGTGTGTTTCCTATATTCTGTTCCTTGAACCCCATGGCTTCCCCCCAGGTGCTGGACGGCTACAGTGAAACGAACATGGTGGACCCGGCCATAGCGGCGCGCGCCGACCTGCCCCACACCTGCCGCCTCATGTGGTTCGTGGAGCCCATGGCGTGGATGCGTGACGTCACTCACCAGCACAGCGGCAAGCTGCACTGCCCCAAGTGCCTCAACAAGATCGGCAGCTTCAGTTGGATCATGGGTAGGTATTGTAGCAGTACTCATAATACAGGGTGTCTGGTGGCAGATTTACATTTTAAAAAACGAATATCTCAAAAAGTTATAAGCGGTGCGGAGGGAGCACTGATCGTGCGGATTTCTCAGTCACGATGTCGTAGTGGACAGGTGAACATCGTGCGTAAAAAAAGCACCGATTCTTACGTACTCGCCCGCCGACAATTTGGTTCACACTTCAAAATTCGACGGAACAGTCCCGTGGCCACCAAGGTCACCCATCCTGACCCTCAATGGACTTTTTTTTGTGGGGTTACCTCATAGAGAGAGTACGCCAGCAATCAGAGAACTATTGGGGACCTAAAAGACAACATTCGGAATCGAATTGAACCAAGCTTACTGCAGCGTGTGATGCGAAATACGAACCTCCGTTTTGAGCAATATGTGCAACAAGATGGAAGACATTTGAATGACATCATCTTTAAAAAATTAAATCCGCATATGTACTTTATATTTAAATAGTTTTATTAAAACTATATGTCAAACAGTACCTTTTTTATTTAATTTTGAAAACATAAATCTACCACCAGACACCCTGTAGTGTCATAGTCCTTTTTCGAGCATTATTTTGGAAGGAGATGGTGGAACCGACCCGATAGAGACTTAGGACTCGCAACGGAGATACCTCAGACGTCGGATATCGTTCAACGACCTATGTCCTTCATGAGCACATGCTGGGCGTGACAGGTCACCCCAGCGAAGACAGGCTTAGTTTGGGTATGGATGGAGCTATGTCGTCTATCAACCAAAGCCTATTGGAATCCACTGCTGGATAAAGGCCTCTTCTAATGTGTACAATAGCTCCCAATATTTCGGCTTCCGCATCCAGTCCGTTCCAACAACATAGCCAGCCATCAAACGAGTGCTAAAGTGGAAACTCGGGAAGTCCGGCGGCTAAGAAGCGCGCCTCCCCATTCCGGGGGCGAGTTGGGGACACCGTTGTCCATGGAGAAGGAAATGATAGCGGAGTTGTTGCAAGGCAATCGAGTCGCGTGCCATCCAAACGTCAAAATGGTAGGAACTCATTCGGTAGGAACGTTATACCTATGAAGTCCTTCGACTTTTGAGACCCCGCGCGTCTCTCTTCCCACCCGCGTTCGGCGACGCATTTTTATTAGGCGAATTATCAATGGGGCATCTCCGTTACTTAATCATATTCTGTCCTCCGTGGCCAGACCGCAAGGGATGGCCCTGGGTCAGTCGGGGTGCGAGGGATATGTCGAAGACAACCTCACCTCCGGCTTAACACCACGATCCACAGTCGGCGTGGCTCCGGCGGAGGAGGTGTCCGTGGTGATTTCCGCACGAAAAAAAAACACGGGAAGTCAAAGCCCCTCAAAGTGGACTGACGACATAAAAAAAAAAATACTTGTTCCAGGTTGCAAATGTCCATGCGGTCAGAAGGTGGCTCCTGCATTCTACCTGGTACCTTCTAAGGTGGAGTGGTCCAACATAGTACAAAATGTTCAAATCACCGTATAAATACTGTATTACTGTTACGCAGAACGCGATTTTGGTTCTCTTTGGGTGCCAATCAACCAATCATAGGTCATATAATACTAGTCAGGGTCTCGTGTCATTGGTTGATTAAAGTAAAGCCAACGAGACGAGAGAAAAAAGGTAAACAAAGCGACCGTTACTGAGTTACGTTGCGATAACTAGCGATTATTGTCACTGTCCTTGTGAGTGATGAGCGACAGCTGTCGTTGCGTGTTTCGTAGTACAGGAAAGCTGTCAGCGCAGCGGTTCTAAACTGTCAGATCCACCATCTTATGAGCAATTTCATTCCTGTCTGGAATGCGTTTGAAGTGATACATAATAATTTTCAAATAAAAAGTTTGGAACAGCTGAAACTTTGTTTACCTTTTTTCTCTAGCTTCGTTGGCTTTAGTTTAATCCTTTTATTGTTTTCTAAATGGTGAGATAGTGCACATGCGCGAACATTTTGACGTTTGTTCAAGATGTTTACCGGCACTTATGAATTCAAAGCAGAGGCTCATACCCATCTAAAATCTGACTGGGCCCCGTAAATGACGGTTGGCCTTCGTAGCACAAGTTACAGTTTAGGGAGTATGTATTAAAACGTTTATTTTCTTTTACTGTTGTATAAACGTAAAAGACATCGCTAGTTGGGGCCCCGTGGACCAAGGTTGGGCTCCGTAGACCCAACTTACCTGTTACATAGTTAATAGAGTACGTTTTAAGACATTTATTACCATTTAATGTTGTAAAAAACGTAAAAAAAAAATGGTGGGGCCCGAAGGTCATGGATGGGCCTCGTAGACCATGGTTGGGGCCCCGTAGACCCAACTTACATGTTACAGAGTTTATAGAATACGTTCTAGCCGTTTATTTTTTTAACTGTTGTTAAGACTTAAGATGAATCTGGAGGGGACCCCAGATCATGATTGGGCCCCGCAGACCTAACTTACCTGTTACATAGTTAAAAGAAGACGTTTATTTCCTTTACTAGCCCTAGAGGGACCCCGAAGACCGTAGTTGGGCCCAGCAGACCCAACTTAACTGTTGCAGAGTTTATAGAATACGTTTTAGCCGTTTATTTTCTTTTACTGTTGTAAAAACGTAAAAGATGAACCTAAAGCGGGCTCCTCAAGATTATTGTTGGGCCCTGTAGACCAAACTTACCTGTTACAGAGTTTATAGAATACGTTTA
The DNA here is from genome assembly GCA_914829495.1 of Eilema sororculum. Lineage (NCBI taxonomy): Eukaryota > Metazoa > Arthropoda > Insecta > Lepidoptera > Erebidae > Eilema > Eilema sororculum. Next base: position 27,574,492 of record OU618534.1, read on the forward strand.
TTCCCGTTTATTGTTGTAAGAACGTAAAAGGTAAACCTAGCCTAACCTTACACCCAACTTGCCTGTTACAAAGCTTGTAAAAGGCTTTTATTTCCCTTTAATGTTACTTACTTACTTCCAGCGGGGGACGCCGCTGACCGGACGGGTGATATGCTCTTTTATGTGGGCCATTTTACCCAAAATCCCCTATCCCTTTAATGTTACAAAAACGTATAAGATAACCCTAGCGGGGCTCATAAGACCATAGTTGGGCCCAGCAGACTCAACTTACCTGTTATAGTCAATACAATACGTTTTAAGACATTTATTTCCCTTTACAGTTATAAAAACGTATTAATAGTGTGTATATAATGTGATATAATTTTGTAGATATGATCAATTCCAAAATGTACCCTATTAGTGGATTATTACTTTATTGTTATGTTATCACGTTGAATGTTGGCTTGTATAGAATGAAATATATATATTGTATAAAGACATATTATATGCCTATTTTATTTACCTTACCTTTTTTCCTGTGCTCGGGAGTTTGTGAGTTCTGAGAATAGAGAGATCTGGTCCGGGTTCAATTTCCAGATCGGGCATGTTATTGATATTTTCTATTATGCCTCGTTCACATTATACCAGTCCAGTAATCTCGTGAAGGACGATAGGACGAGCGAGCGACTATTGCTTCTGCCAGTGTTTAGACGATACAATATTTTTATCTCCTTTCGAGAATCGTTTATTCAAGGCAGTAAACTCGCCTCGTCTAAATGACATGGTGATAGACAATGATTATGTTGAAAGTAGTTAAACATATACTAGTCTAGACTGCAAATAAGAACACCTCTAAAAATGCAGGTTGCTTGTAGCTAGGTTTTTTAATTTTATTTTATTTGGGATAACAACAGTCGTTTACAAAAGTTTATACAAGTAAATAATTACTAAACGATGACCAATTACAGCTACATTGTATATAAACAGACTGATTGGAAAAAGTAAGAAAAAAAATACCTAGACGCCAAAAATTAAACATTAAATTAAAATTAAAAAAGATGGTAGTGGCAGAAATAAAACATAAATTTATTTTTATTAAAGTTTAATTTATTGAAACTTTGGTAAGTATATCAATCGATCTGTCGTGTCCACCCCGGTTCGGTACTTCTCTTACAAGCATGTGGCTAGTGTGTAGCAGGTTCGGTTCACGGCACGGTCTCGCCGCCCCGCGTCATGCGCGGTATGTCCCCTAGCGCGAGCCTGTGCGCGCGCATGAGGTGCGTCTTGCGCTTGCGCCAGTGCGCGCCTGCGGACAGAGGGACATAGTTATGTTAACAGGAACCAACCCACAACGCGGTGTTTTGCGACGGCAGTTGAAAACCAGCGTTGCAGATAGTAATTATTAACTGTATCATTAGCTGAACTGCGACCCTTTAGACAGACACACACACACACTGACACACAAAAGGCTTATTTGTGTAACGGAATTTGGTCCTCTGTATTGTTTTACTTGAATTGTTCTATTGTAGAATTGTTAGATGTTTTTGTTTTTTTTTTGGTGGTGGATATACTAGTATTTTATTTATTTTTATGTTTAGAGTCATTGTTAGTGTGAGTGAGTGTTTAATAAATGTTCTTTTCTTTCTTTCTGTCACAATTTCGCGTCCGGGGGACAAAGTTCAAATTTCCCTTCTTATCCGTCTTTGTTATCAAAAATCAATGTTTAAAAATGATGGTAACATCATGGTATGGTATGGTATAACGGGCTGTTATCCGCAACTCCACGACAAGGCGCGGTTTTTGCGTGAGGGTGGGCATTCTATTCGATCCACCCCAACTCGTTGAAGAACGCCAGCAGGCTATTCATGCTGCTGGTGATCTCCCGGAGCGTACCTGTGTTTCCGAAGTACTTAGCCCTATATGTGGCGGTTTTAGGACAGTGTAGGAGCACGTGTGCCGCAGTTTCGTCTTCATGCAGGCTCTGCAGAGAGGGCTGTCGGTGATACCTAAAATATAAAGGTGTTTATTGAAGGAGCCGTGCCCCGTGATGGCAGCCATAGCCTCGCGTAGTTGCCGTTTGTTCAGTTGTCGAAGACGCCTGGTCAGTCTTATCAAGCACAGGGAGTGCCTCTCTGGCCTGTCTGCATACTTCCAGGTTTATGCAGTCTCTGTTGTGTTGATCTCTCGTTCGTTTGTTCACTATGGTTCGTAGGTATGCAAAGGGGATCGGTATTATGGGTTCAGGTCCCATTGCAACCATGTCTGATCCTCTCCTGGCAAGCTCGTCCTCGGCATCATTACCACGCGAGCCGCTGTGGCGTTTGATCCATTGCAGGGTTATGTTGTTGGTGTGACCTATTTGATTTAATTTAAGATGGCACTCCAGTATTAATCCTGAGTTAATAGTATGGCAGTTTAAAGCTTGTAGTACAGCCATGCTGTCTGACAGTATGCGTATTGAGTGACCTTTCACTTTCCTGGCCATTACCGCTGAGGCTGCCAAGGTGATCCCCATACATTCCGCTTGGAAAACTGTGTTATGGGTCCACAGCAGTGTCGAAATGTGTATATTGAGGTCCTTCGAGAAGATGCCGGCCCCGGCGCCAGTACCTGTCTTGGATCCATCTGTAAAGATACGCAATTCTACTGGGCATAAGGCCTCACAGCGGTGGTCCTCATGGAGCTGAATCTTGCATTTTTTGTCGAATAAGTGCTGTTTAGGTACACGATTATTTACTGCTCCTATCATGGGTATCTCCTTCGTGAGCTCAGTGAGCAGTGAAGTGTGTCATGTGTTTCTCGCTCCATAAGTTGAGTGCCCTGAGGCGTATAGCCGCAGCTGTTGCTTCCTGGCGGATGAACAGATCCAAGGGTGTTAGTCCAAGCATGGCTTCCATTGCCGCGGTAGGGGTTGATTTTATGCAACCAGTGGTTGCCATGCAGGCTAATCTTTGGGTCTTCTGTAGTATAGCCGATGTTGTGCTGTTTTTGGTCCTTGGCCACCAGACGATGGCGCCATAAGCTATCATGGGGCGGATCACTGTTTCGTAAAGCCACAGAATGATTTTCGGTGCTAGCCCCCATTTTTTGCCAATCGTTCTTCTGCATTGCCAGAAGGTAATCCCAGCCTTTTCTAATTTATTGTCTAGGTGGCTACTCCATGTTAACTTGCTGTCAAGAAGAACGCCTAGGTATTTGACCTCTTTTGACAGTTGGAGTTCCGTTTCGAAGAGTTTTGGAAGTCGGTATTCGCCTAGTACCCTTTTGTTTGTGAACATAACTAGGTCGGTTTTGTTCGGGTTCACCGATAGTTCGAATTCCCTGCACCATTTTTCTACGATGCGTAGGGCTTGTTGGGTTAGGTTACAGAGCCCACTACCTTTCCTGAGATAAGGATTGTTAGATCATCAGCATAACCTATGGTATAATCTCGGTTTTTGTTCAGCCTTGTGATTAGGTCATCTATCACTAGGTTCCACAAGAGGGGAGAGATTACACCACCTTGTGGACAGCCTTTAGTTATTAGAGCTGTCTGGTCATCTTTCCCAAGGCGAACCACTCTTTTACTGAGCATGTTGGTTATCCAGTCTGAAAGTACCGGTTCCGCTCCATGTTTTGACAGGGCGGTCTTAATACTGGTGAAGCTGGTTTTGTAGAAAGCTCCTTCGATGTCAATGAACGTTCCCAGGCAAATGCCCTGTTGTTCGATCGCTTCCTCTATCCGGCTGACTACCAGATGGAGGCCTGATTCCGTGGACTTACCGGAGGTGTATGCATGTTGGTTTGCGTGTAGGGGTAACTGTTTCAGTGCACCATCTCTCAGCTCCCTCTCGCATAAGCGCTCCATGGTTTTTAGCATGAAGGAGGTCAGACTGATTGGTCGGTGTGCTTTGGGATTTGTATAATCACCCTTTCCTGGCTTCGGGATGAAGATGACTGCTACTTCCCGCCATCCTATCGGAACGTATCTGTGTGCCAAGCAGGCTTTAAAAATACGCTCCAATTTGCTCGCGACTGGTTGGTTGCCCCACTGTAGCATAGCAGGGATGATTACATCTGGGCGCTGCCTTATAAGGGTGAAAACTGCTGATGGCCCACTGGACTTTTTCCAAGGTGACCACTTTGTTTGCATACTACCAGTCTCGAGCAGTAGATATTATGGTTTCATCATGCCAGTTGATTTGTGTTGTAAAGACGCAACCAGGGAAGTGGGTCTCTATAAGCAGGCGTCTGGTTTCTTCTGGCGACGATGTGAGCGTATTGTCCTGTTTTTTAAGAGTGGGCGGTGCGGTCAGCTTCGTCTGTGCTGGGACTTTCCTTACCCTGTTTGCTTGTTGGCATGATTCTATGTTCTCGCAGAATTTACGCCAACCCTGTTTGCTCCGGTATCTGATGCATTTTTTGTAGCTGTATTTGGCTGAACGGTAGGCGTCCCAGTCTTCATCTGCACAAGTGTTCATAGCCCTGTTGAAAGCTCTTCTAACCTTCCTTCGCTTGCGCTCTAGCTCTGGGCCCCACCATGGCTGTTTGCCTGGTGTTTAGGAGGTAAGGTCACTGGGCATGCTATGTGGTAGCTGTCTATTATAGATTTCGTTAGGTGGTTTACCTGTTCCTCGATCTGTGTATGGTTATAGAGGGTCTGTGGGGAGCGCTGTTGAGCTAGCCTGTTTTTTAGATGCTGCTCAAATTTGACCCTATCCGTTTTTCTCGAATTGCGTTTTGCCGGAGATTGTAATGTCTTCGACTGTAAATAGAAGCGAATCCACTTATGGTCTGAACAGGATGCCTCCTTGGAGACATGCCAGCCCGTGATGGCCTCCGCTACGTTTTCCGTGGCTAGTGTTAAATCGATAATAGTGCGGCTCTTTTTGGTGACGAAGGTTGGTTCGGAGCCGGTGTTTGGTAGGGTAAGATTAGTTGTGAAGAGATATTCAACAAGGAACTTACCTCTGTCATTTTGTGTGCTCATGCCCTATAGCGGGTGGTGGGCGTTGGTGTCAGCCCCGATGATGACCTCCATCCTTTCCCTTTCGCAGTGGTCCACCATCCGGATGAGGTCTTGCGGGGGCAGCCCCTCCTTATCGGGCATGTAGGCTGAGGCGAGGATGACCACCTTGTCCTCGACGTCCAGCTGTGTGTGCAGTCTTATTGTAGTAAGATCTCTGTAACAGAACTCTGTGAGGACCTGTTTTTAGGTTTTTTGTGACGTATATATATACCTACACGATCTGGGGTGATCGTGTCCATCCGTCACTATAAGCTTACGTCCTAAGTTGGAGAGCCCCTGGATGTGGCCTGCCCTAATCCATTGCTCCTGGATCAGGACAATGGCCGTTTGTTGAACCTCCAGTCATTTTCGCAGCTGAGCCGTCCCATCCCGGCTATGCTAGAGGTTCACTTGGAGGAGACTAATCTTCGACGAAGGGGACGCCATCACTGGTCGTGCCCTCCTCGTCTCCTTCATGGTTTAGCCCCGCGAATAGGTTACCGGGCTCGACGTCACGCTCCTGTAGGTCGGAGATTGAGGCCAGAACGTCCTTCGTCTCCTCTGTCTCCATGGGTGCGCCCACATGCTCGACACTGGCGGGAGCAGCTATTGGTGTCGGTGCCGGCGTCTCCCCGCTTGGTTCGGGAGCGTTTGGAAGAGGCTCTGTCTCCTCTGTCGCAGGTGGTCGCTTGAGCTCCTGTTTAATGGTGTTTGTTGCTGGGTCCCATCCCAGAGGGACGTCGGTAAACCTACCGGACCGACCCTGAAACTTTACGTACACCGTCCCCACTCCGAAAGCGAGACGGCGTCCGGCCTTCATTAGGGTCGGTACTTGGTCCTCTGGGACTCCGACCACCAGGAACCATGCGGCGTTCTGTTTCGCCGCATTTAGGAGGGTCCATTTCGCGACCTCAACTTCGGAGTTCTGGAAGGATAGAACTCGCCCTATGCTGCGTGCATCCTCCAGAAGCCCCTGTGGGTCGGGGACCAGTATGCCACAGCGTGCCTGCTGATGGATGTCGGCTTGGCTTTTCACGACCAGCTTTACATTGGACGTGAGAGCCATCTCGCTTACGGTACGCTGTAACCACGTGCGTGTGAAGTCGTCCTCACACCACAGTTTAAGAACCCCCTCAGTGTAAAGCGGTTTGGCTTTAAACTTCGGGGGCTGCAGTTGTGTCCGAGCCAGGGCATCCCCGAAGATACGACTTTGTATCCCAGTGAGTACCTGTTCGGACACGTCCTTGCTGATACGCCCCGTGCGTGCACAAGTGACTGCCACATTGAGGGGCTTGCTGGCAGCTTGGGCGTAGATTGGCCTGGCGACCTTTTTGGTTTGGTCCAGCCTTTGCCTTTTGTACTCCCCGCGGGGCGAAGACGTCTCGTTGAGAGCACGTTTGGCGGAGGATTGGTCGTTCCTATTTGGCCGCTGTTTGGCTCCTTTCGCTTCGTCACCGGTCCGCGGCATATTTTGTCCACCAGCGGCAAAGTTAAGTGGGCCTTTGGCCTCTGGCCTCGTTGCCGAGGTGCAGGGTTGTGGGGAAGAGGGAAGAGATGTGGTTGCGATGTTGGCCATCCGCCTTTCCTTCTTCGTTTTGCGGGGCTTCCTCTTCTTGGGCTTGCCTAGTCCGGCAGTATCTTTGCTGTTAGCGACCAAGGGTTGGGTGCGTGTCCTGTTCTTGTTTGGACCCTTTCTCTTGGGCAGTTGCCAGCCTTCTGAGAAAGCGTCCTCCGGCTGGCCACCAGTCCCTTCCTGCCCATGGGCTGGACTGGACGAGCGCGAAGCCAGCGGGCTGACGCTGCGGGGGCCTTCAATGGGGAGAAGGCTGTGGGATATAGAAGTTTCCCTCGTGTGTGTGTGGTTACCTTCACGGGTACCCGTAGATGGAACCACTGAGCTTCCCGTGATGGTAGTTTTTATGCCCGCTCTGGTACCCGTAGATGAAACCACTGAGCTTCCAGATTGGGCTGAGGATGTGAGTAGTTGTTCTGTGTGCTTGCCTCCACCGGTGCCTGCAGCCGAGGCCGCTGGTCTGCCGGTTTGGGCCGAGTGTACGCTGAGGGCGCGTGTGCAGTCGTTCCCTTGACTGGTACCCGTAGTCTGAGCCACTGAGCTGCTAGTTTTGGGATTTGTGGTGTTATTAGTATGGTTAATTTCAGTTGGCCTATCCATGTTAGTTTGTTAGAATATATTTCGTCTCTTTGGCTTCCCACCCTCCACGGAGCCCGCAACTGGGAGTACCTTACTCGACTTAATTCGAGGGGCACTAGGACTACCAAAGAGATATAGGAGTGCAGAGCTGGTTTACAGTGCGACATCGGAGGCTCGATCGGGTTGACGTTGGGGCATGAAAAAGGCCTACCCACAACGCCTGATTAACCTTCACTTACCTCGTCAGCATGACCTTTACCTACCACTCACGTGGACCCTCCACTCCTCGCCGGTGGCCCACAAGTGGGACACCCTGGCCTAATTTCCCCAACCATGGCTAGTGGTTGAGGCCACCGTTTAACCTGAAATCCAGGCCAAAGAGGGCGTGTTGCCTCGCGAACGCATAACCGCCAGCGTCGTTCGGCTCAACCCTCCAGGATCCCTTCATCCCTGCGTACGGCGCTCAACTGCGTAGGTCCATGACGCAGGTGACTTCCCAGTCACAGGGTTATTTTTTATTTCAGGGTTTTCTTCCCCTCGCCAGATTGTCCGGTTATGGCGCCGAAGATTCGCCCTCGTGCTTTATATTTAGCTACTACAGTTCCGAGGTAGGTGGATTGAGCGAGGCTCGTTATGAACTGTAGTATTGCCCGGAGGGGACGACCCACCCGGATGAGTTCAGGCAGGCCCGACCCCAGCCCGCGGCGGCGGTCTGGGGGCGGCGAGGACGTATATAAAGCACTTGTCGGTGCGCGCTGAACAGCCTAGCTTCGCTCACCTAGGCGTACGCTGTTGTCGTCTTAGCATTTATGATTAAGGTAAGTTCCCTGGCCGAAGTTACCCCACTAAGGACTTAACACCGACCCCCCCCCCCCCATGACATACCCAATGGAAACCTGTCTGGGCCCCGTTGATGACGGTTAGGCTTCGTAGCACAAGTTACAGTTTAGGGAGTATGTAGGTATTAAAACGTTTATTTTTATTTTCCGACACGTAAAAGAAATCGCAAGCTGGGGCCCTGTGGACCATCGTTGGGGCCCCGTAGACAAAAGAAGACGTTTATTGCCCTTTATTGTTGTAAAAATTTAAAAGAAAACCCTAGCGGGGCCCTGAACACCATGGTTGGGCCTAGCAGACCCAACTTACCTGTTACAGAGTTTATAGTTTATTCCCGTTTATTGTTGTAAGAACGTGAAAGGTAAACTTAGCGGGGGCCCCGTAGACCCAAGTAACATGTTACAAAGTTTGTAAAAGTCTTTTATTTCCCTTTAATGTTACAAAAACGTATGAGATAACCCTAGTGTGGCTCATAAGATCATAGTTGGGCCCAGCAGACCCAACTTACCTGTATATAGAGTCAATACAATACGTTTTAAAACATTTATTTCCCTTTACAGTTGTATAAATGTATTAATAGTGTGTATATAATGTGATATAATTTTGTAGATATGATCAATTCCATAATGTATCTTATTAGTGGATTATTTCTTTATTGTTATGTTATGACGTTGAATGTTGGCTTGTAAGAATGGAATATATATTGTATAAAGACATATTATATGCCTATTTTATTTACCTTACCTTTTTTTCCTGTGCTCGGGAGTTTGTGAGTTCTGAGAATAGAGAGATCTGGTCCGGGTTTAATTGGCAGATCGGGCAAGTTATTGATATTTTCTATTATGCCCCGTTCACATTATACCAGTCCAGTAATCTAGCAAAAAGGACGAGAGGACGAGCGAGCGTCTTATTCCTTATGCGAGTGTTTAGACGATACAACTTTTTTTATCTCCTTTCGAGTATATTCACGGCGATATACTCGTCCCGTCTAAATGACATGATGATAGACAATGATATGTTGAAGGTAGTTGAAGATATACTAGTCTAGACTGAAAATAAGAACACCTCTAAAAATTTAAGTAGCTTTTATCTAGGTTTAGGGACAGTTAAATAAAATATACAATAATAATAACGGGAAATAACGCGATCATGGTATAGGTACACACATACCTTTGATTTGCCTGACGTTTCGACCAGGTTACACTGACCGTTATTATTGTATATCATGGAACGCGAGAGTTAAAAAGTTAGGTAAATAAAATATCAATTCATTTTTTTTTATATTTAAATCTTTGGTATATCAATCGAATGCTTTTTTTACAAACATGTGGCTAGTGTGTAGCAGGTTCGGTTCACGGCACGGTCTCGCCGCCCCGCGTCATGCGCGGTATGTCCCCTAGCGCGAGCCTGTGCGCGCGCATGAGGTGCGTCTTGCGCTTCCAGCTGTCGGCGAATGCGCGCGCGCACCCCGGGCACTGGTACGGGCGCGCTCCCGTGTGGGTGCGCGAGTGGCGCGCCTGCGGATAGATGGACATAGTTATGCCAACAGGAACCAACCCAGAATTGCGGGCTGAGGGACGGAGTGATATAGCTATGCCAACGAGAACCAACCCACGATTGAGTACCTGGGGGACAGAGAGATATAGCTATGCCAACGGGAATGTGGGATGGTTCCCGTTTGCATAACTATTTATATTCAATATTTGAATTCATCGTTTATATTCATACTACTCAGTTAGGTTAGTTTTATTAAAACACAAATTAAACAAAAAAAACTTTAGCTTACTGAGCTTACTAAAATAAGAATGGTAAAAGTTGTGTCGGTTCTTATTTCATAGTTTTTATCGACTTCATCAACTATGATTTAACTATTAAATTTTATGACTTCAAAAAATAAATACACCGTTTTGACGTTTAGTATAAAGTAATTAATTCGACCAAGTATTCAGTAGAATCATGGGGTACGAACGCTAGGCGATTGGCACACTGCAACGCTTGACGCGGCGTCGTTCGTCGACGCGCGTGGACGCGGGAGAGCTAGCATAGTCCGAGAGATATTAGAATTTTTTTGGTAGGTAGGTGTGTGAAGTAATCTAAAATTTTGAGAAAAGTAAAGTAAAGCCATCCGACCATTAGCTCGATAGCCCAGACTATATTAAGAACGCTAGAGATGAAAAGAAAATGATTAGAAGTGCAAGCTATTTTCGACTTATTGACATGACATAGTAACTAATTTTTTTTCTTATATTCGTGATCAGCGTCATCTATTAACGCGAAAAGAGACGTAACTAAGAAAATGCCATTTAGGTTGAAAGTCGCTTACAGTCTCTGCGTGTTCCGATAACGAGCCAAAACAGTGGTGTCGGCTCCAATACCCAATATTGGGCATCGATATTTGACTTCCTCCTATCTCGGATATCGGATATTGGATATCGGACGTCAGTTGATGTGAAAGCGCTCTAAATTTGTCGTTGAATAGTCATGTTGCATTGCAATAATATTAATTTAAAATTCGTCTCAATTACCTACACAGAAATTTCTAACAGCTCTCGGACTAAAAATCCCTCGAAAAACACGCGCGTGATGGCAGATTTCAGTGTGCCATACCTCGCGTTTTCTGGATATACGCGCGTATTCTGCGGCAACGCGCGTGGTTGCGTTGTCAGTGTGTGGGACCCCGCGTTTTTCTATACAAAATGAGCTCCGTAGAGGCGACGAGCGCGACGCCGCGTCGACGCAACAACGCTCGACGCCGCGTCGCGCGTCGCAGTGTGCCAATCGCCTTAGAATCACGTAAATTATTTCAAAACTTAAAACATGGTAATGGAAGCATTTAAGCATATAAAACTCGTTGGTAATATAATGAAAAAAGATTTCGTGACAAAAGTGATAATTTAGGAAACCGCCATCTAGCGACACCATCCAAGTTATTTATAACCATTCATATTACTGCAAAATTAATATAGATTAGAATATTTATGGATTTATTCAGTCATATTCAATAATGTGTTTAGTGTATTTTCTATTATTGATCAGTTAGTTTTTAATAGTAAAAGTTAGGAAAGATTGCCAAAGCATTGTCGCCATCTAGTAACAACGCTTAGAAATAAAAGCTGCCTGCCTGCTTTTGGAAGTTACGAGTGTAACCGTTTTTTGTTCCTGATTGTGCATCTGTATAGAACTTAATATAGTTCTAATCTGTGGTAGAATACTTAATTGAAATTACTAAGAATTAGACCGTTCACTCACCAGTCCCCCGGCATCATAGAAGCCTTTATCGCACTCCTTGCAGACATAGGTCCTAGCGCGGCGGTGCCTCCGCAGGTGACACTTGAGCGTGGAAGCCACGGTCGCGCGAAAATCACACTCCGTACATGAGAACGGCTTTGCGCCCGTGTGTTGACGCATGTGGACGGCCAGGTTGCCTCCTAAGAACGGACTACAAATAGGGATTTTGAGGGTTCCATTTTTGAAAGAAAAAAGTACTCTCGTCTGTCAAGACCTTTTCTCAGAAATGCGTAAGTATCAAAATATCTATGTATCTATCAAACACCCATTTTTCTGTATGTGTTCAAGTTCAAGTTCTGTTGTTGAACATGGTACAGGTGAACCACATTTATAAGTCGCATCGGCAAAGTTCGCCTGCTCAGAAGAGTAAGCTAACGCCGATTAATTACGATTGCCAACGCTATTGAAACACCAACTTTATTGCGTTGCGTTAAGATTGAAAATGCAATAAATTCAGAGAGTAGTGCTTTCTCGCTCATTGTTCATTGTTTCGAACACGGCGCGCAGGCGGCAACCAATAATAAAGGGCCATATTTGGCGGAGCGTTGTGATTGGTTAAGATATTTTGGCGCGTTTCAAAAATGAGACTTCTGCGCAGGTACATCGGCGTAACTTATAAACGTGGTACTACTGTACAAAAGTAATGTTTACATTATAATGTAGGATCTCATATTTTGCCCGTTCTAGCGTACAAATTTTACATTTTGATTTAATTAAATAATTATCCGATGCATGCAAGACAGTTCATAATAATTCAAATTAGTTTTAAAATGTATCATTCAAAAAATCGTCAATATCATAATAACATTTCTCATATAGCATGTCCTTTAGATTCCTTATAAACATGTCAATCCTTAATTTATTCCAACCATTTTTCGAATATTAGATATGAATATAAATTTTACAGATGGTACCTACCCCAAGATTGGACCTGTGAAAAATTCAAATTTCAAAGTCGACACAATCAAAAGCATACATACATTATACTCATGCTTGTAAATTCATGAAGGAGTAGATCGGGGTGTATTAACAGACTCGTTTAGCCAACTATGATTTTCGGTCCTCACGTGATAGGACGCGAGCCTATTGCCGTCTAGCGGGCATTTGGTCATGGGCTGTATGTTTACTGTCGGATGGAGAACAGCCATATTCCTTAGTGGCCTTCTACGACAGGAAGAGTTGGTGTGGTCCTATTGTACTCCACCGGGGAACCAAGGCGGCATCAAAAGCTTGTAAAATACCAAATAAAAGCATGAAATTTAAATAAAACTATTTCTAACGAATTCTATCGCGTTTAATTAGTATTATTTTACTATTTACACTGAGCCTGATGTTTCTATCGCTTTTTAGCAGCCATTGTCGTGGGGAAACTAAAGAGAGTAGTTGTACAATAGTTTTCTTTCAATGAGTGATATTCGCGTAAACTCCCGACAAAAGCACAAAGTATTAAAAAAATATATAGTAGTTAATTTATGTGCGGATAGATGGCGCTATGGCTGTATCAAAAATATCAAAAATTATTGATATACCCAGAGTATCTCTCCATTTTTTAATTTACTAAACAGGTGTATATAAATAATAATTCCACAACATTCTACACAACGCTATCTAGACCCATGGTAAGCTTTTATAGCTTGTGTTATGGAATCTAGAATGCGGATAAACATACTTATATACTTTTTTTTGTAAATATATATATAGAAATACCCATACCAATGCAAATAACCATATTCATGCATACAAATATTTGCACTGAGCGGGAATCGAACCCACGCCTCCTGCGTGGCAGTCGCGTGCACTACCGCCACGCCACCACAGAGAGTGTGAAATAGGTAGGTATTATACAGCGTGGAAGATTTTCATCCCACCTTTAGGGGAAATTCCTCGAAATACTGGATATAGCTAATTTCACTCAAACGAATCATTTCTTTATTTTTCAAAATAAACGGCTTTCAATGATATTCGAAAACTTGCTTGACACACCCGGTAATCGAACCGAATAAAACCCAAAAAAATTACACCTGTATTTTATGGCATCAATGGATAGTGGAAATCGTAAGAAACAAATGTCTCTAAATAACATGGTAAACTATTTTTTGCCCGCGGCTCCGCCCGCGTGGATGTCGGTTATCGCGACCAAACATAGCCTATGTCCTTTCTCATGGTCTAATCTACCCGTATACCAAATTTCATCAAAATCGGTTCAGTGTTTGAGGCGTGAAAGCGTAACATACAGACAGACAGACAGACAGACAGACAGAGTTACTTTTGCATTTATAATATTAGTATGGATATGGATTAAGTGAAAGGAACTCACTGAAATCTAAACTTATAAATCAAGCATGTGTGTGACATATTATAAAGGAAAGTCCTCTGACCTTGGGCGAAGCTCCTTCCACAGACATAGCAGAGGAACGGTTTGCCGCCATCGTGGACGCTCAGGTGGGACTTCAGAACAGACTTGAACTTGAACCTGAAATACATTATAATTTGCTCACGTTAAATACATTAGTCCCTTGTTACTCCCAAAGGGGTAGGCAGACTGTATTATGTATATGCCCACATTTAGGTAAATGATGAGCTAAAAATGCCCGTGCTAATGGGCTTTTTTTATAGTGCGAAAAATCCCCACGGATACCACCCCCACGGAGCCGGTGGAGGTGGTTATGTCGGACTCGAACCGACTAAAACGCACGCCGTCTTGGGTCTTTGGTTACCGAAGGTGAGATTGCCGAAAGCATATCTCTTGCACCCTGGCAGACCCAGGACCATCTCTTTCGAGATGGCCCCCTTCGGGTTGTGGGGACCATAGCGTCCCCATCTAGCCCCGGGTGCGGGGAGGCGCACTATGCGCCGCTGCCGCGGCCTGCTTTTGGTAATGCTAATAGGCTGGCCTTGATATTAAGTAGGACGAAGAATTAATAAGAAAAAAATGTGGTGTATATTATATCTAGGTGGGGGTAGGTATGGTAATACGATTTGCCTATCGACCCATAGTGTTTTTTTATCATAGAGTCCTTCACCTCAGTGTCAAACCCTGGTTAAATCTAAAGAGACGAGATCAATTTAAACTAAACTCAAAATGTGAAACCTAATTTAGCTGAAAAAATCCAGTTTTAAAAAAAGTTCTAAATTGTGGTCACCCCCAGAACCCGGGGTTCCCCGTCCTCTCCTTTAAATATTAAAGGCGACAGTACTTAAAATATACCTAAAACAATGATTAAGATAATCTCTTCACAAGGTGCGTACTAAAATTAAAAGTTTAAACTTAACAATTAATTTTAATGCTCAAAAATAGATTTACATAAAAATTTGAAGTGTGCCTAAAATATTATCAAATGACCTTGATTTTTATGATATAATAGCGACCTCGTTATCTCACAAGGTCAAGGTTCCCGAAGTTTAGTAGGTAACTGGGTCACGGGCGGCTCTACGCGCGGTATATCTGTGCCAAGGTTCCTTCTATCTCCGACTTATCAAGGTCATTCTTTTCGAATTCGGTTTTTAAAATTTACGATTTCTTTTTTTGGTGGGCGCTCGTTTTGGCGGGAAGAAGAGTGGTGTGCATTCTATTTTCGTTTTTAAATTATAATGTTTTTTAATTTTTTTTTAATGTGCTTGTGGCGAATATAGGCAACTTTAGAATTTTTTCGGCGGGAAAAAGTATGTAAGGAATCCATACTAATCCATACTAATATTATAAATGCGAAAGTAACTCTGTCTGTCTGTCTGTCTGTCTGTATGTTACGCTTTCACGCCTAAACCACTGAACCGATTTTGATGAAATTTGGTATAGGGGTAGATTAGACCTTGAGAAAGGACATAGGCTATGTTTTGTCGCGATAACCGACATCCACGCGGGCGGAGCCGCGGGCAAAAGCTAGTATTTCTATAAAATAAACTGACGTATGTTTTGAATATTAAAATGGTGCTCTCTTGTCAATTGTATATTTTTTAGGCGTAAATAATTGAGCGTGTATGAAAACAATTATCAAAGTAGAAGATAAGAAGAGTATAGCAAGTGGAAAACTGTAGTATATAGTCGAATACATAGGGAAAAAGAATCTTCTCGGACGGGACTCGAACCCGCAGTATTTCCCTTACAGGGTGAATGCCTTGACCAATTCGGCTACCGAGACACGCCCGATGTGATTCAAATTTCCCATCTTATACGTCTTTAAGGCGACGGTGGCGTCATCTACCGATTTTCCCTTTTTTTTGTATAGTTAGCATACTTAATTCTGTAAAAATTCATTCAAATCCATACTAATATTATAAATGCGAAAGTAACTCTGTCTGTCTGTCTGTCTGTATGTTACGCTTTCACGCCTAAACCACTGAACCGATTTTGATGAAATTTGATATAGGGATAGATTGGACCTTGAGAAAGGACATAGGCTATGTTTGGTCGCGATAACCGACTTCCACGCGGGCGGAGCCGCGGGCAAAAGCTAGTGTAGTATATAGTGCCTACCCCACTGGGAAAAAGGCGTAACTGTATGTATGTAAATAATGGTTAGAGTAGGGTATTATAATTAATGAATATTATCATTTTTTTAGTAAGATACTTAGCAAACAAGGTTATAGTCTGCAGGAGAGTCCCCGAGGAGGGCCAGACCGTAAGGGATGGCCCTGGGTCAGCCGGGGTGCGAGGGGAATGTCGAAGACAACCTCACCTCCGGCCTAGCACCACGACCCACAGTCGGTGTGCGATTTTAGTCGGTTCGAGTCCGACATAACCTCCCCTTCCGACTCCGGCAGGGGAAGTATCCGAGGGGATTTCCGCACGACAAAAAAAGCAGGAGAATAAGGCAGGCTTGGAGTATCGTTCGGTCAGTATCAGTAGCCATAGCAAGTATCTAACTAAGTACCGATAATATTGATTACCGATAGGGATTTCCCGCTAAATGCGATATTGAGTACATATTATTACTTAATAAATAGTACATCAAGATATAATTTAATAATTAATATCTTGATAATATAACGACAAAGAAGATTCATCGAATACATAGGGAAAAAGAATCTTCTCAGGCGGGACTGGATCTCGCGATCTTTCCCTTACAGGGGGAATGCTTTCACCAACTCGGCTACCGAGACACGCCCGGTGTGATTCAAATTTCCCTTCTTTTTTTTTATATAGGACACGTCAATTTGACTTCACCTCGCCTGATGTTAAGCTAAAGGTAAAGTCTCGGAAAGAGGATCACCATCGGAAACATGTACCATGTAAACAGTGGTGGCACTCAGCTTGACGGCCTCGTTAGATGCCTTTTCACGCCCCGCTTAAAGGACCCGGGACTGTAGGAAGAAGGAAACACGTGAGCTGGCAGGGAGTTCCAGGTCTTAGTGGTGCGGCATAGGAATGAGTCGCTGAAACGCTTGATTCTTGCTGGTATACTCT
The DNA here is from genome assembly GCA_914829495.1 of Eilema sororculum. Lineage (NCBI taxonomy): Eukaryota > Metazoa > Arthropoda > Insecta > Lepidoptera > Erebidae > Eilema > Eilema sororculum. Next base: position 27,591,139 of record OU618534.1, read on the forward strand.
GCACCGTATATGGATGGCATCTTAGCCCTGCACGTGTCGTCCTGTGTAGGAAAGGAGAGGGCGACGTTCTGTAAGGGAAAGATCGCGGGTTCTAGTCCCGCCCGAGAAGATTATTTTTCCCCGTGTATTCGATTTGTATAGTTAGCATACTTAATGCTGTAAAATTCATTCAAGGAAGATTCTTATTTTTTACTAGCTGCATCACGTGGATAAGAGGAAGGGATAGTGCTGTTTCCCATTCAACAGTAACCATACAGCCCAAGATAAAGGGCCCGTTAGACGCCGCCTATTACGTCGTGGGACCGAAAATCATAATTATAGAAACGTAGGTGCTAATACACCTCTGCCTACCCCTTGACGAGTATCTGGATGTAGTAAGTAATTGGTACCTATACCCGCTGATTGACAAACTAGCCTCAGGTAAACGCTATCTTCTCATGGTGGTGGGTAAAAAGCAGTTGCTCCCACGCGCTAAAGCTGTGGAATGACTTCCCTGCTGTAGAATGAATTTTTACAGCATTAAGTATGCTAACTATACAAATCGAATACACAGGGAAAAAGAATCTTCTCGGGCGGGACTCGAACCCGCAGTCTTTCCCCTACAGGGGGAATGCCTGACCAATTCAGCTACCGAGACACGCCCGATAGTTCGTAAGAAAATCGGTAGATGACGCCACCGTCGCCTTTAAGACGTATAGATAAGATGGGAAATTTGAATCACATCGGGCGTGTCTCGGTAGCCGAATTGGTCAAGCATTCCCCCTGTAAGGGAAAGACTTTGTATTCGATTCCCTGCTGTAGTTTTTCCAATCGACTACAATGATGACTTATGACTGATGTGATGGAGCTCTTCCAATAAGTCTCACCCTCTCCTTTCCTTCACAGGGCAAGACGTGCCGGGCTAAGATGCCACCCGTATACGGTGCAGAATATACCTTCTAGAACCAAGCATTTCAGTGACTCATTCCTATGCTGCACCACTAAGACCTGCAACTCCCTGCCAGCTCACGTGTTTCCTTCTTCCTACAGTCCCGGGTCCTTTAAGCGGGGCGTGAAAAGGCATCTAACGAGGCCGTCAAGCTGAGTGTGACTGTTAACATGGTACATGTTTACGATGGTGACCCTCTTTCCAAGATTTTGCCTTTAGCTTACCCTCAGGCGATGTGAAGTCAAATTGACGTGTCCTTTATAAAAAAAATATAGGAGACAGACCCTGGGCTCCAAATGCGAGCTATATATGCAATTATGATGGAACAAGAAGAATTGTTACTCACTTCATCCCACACTTGTCACATTCAAAGGGTCGTACATCGGTATGCGCGTGCGCATGCATCGTGAGCTGCCGGCGCCGCTTGAAGCACTTCCCGCATTCGGCACACGAGTACTTGCGCTCCTCAGTGTGGCAAACAGAGTGTTGTATTAGCTCCCATTTCTTGGAGAATGCTGAAAGAATTAAAATTTTACTCCTATCATTGTATTCCTAGCGTTTTCGCGGTCCTTACCCATATAGGACAAAACTTATATAATCTGTGACAACACGTATAGGGGCTTAGATATCACCTGCTTACATTGCAAACAATGTATGATTTGAGGCTGATATGGTCATTTACATTCTTAGGACATTATAGCGCACCATAAACGAGTGCGGAAGAGGGTAGACCGATCCCCGCTCAGTGCAAATATTTGTATGCATGAATATAGCTATTTGCATTGGTCTGGGTGTTTCTATGTATAAACTTATGTATTTACAAAAAAAGTATATAAGCATGTTTATCCGCATTCTAGATTCCATAATACAAGCTAATTACCATAGGTATAGATAGCGTTGTCTAGAATGTTGTAGAAAATTCATTTATTTATACGGTCTACCCAATAACAATTAACTGGGCGGTCACCAGTGCATCCGTGATCATGGCGCTTGGAACAGAGCCGAAATATCGGTACCATTAAGTCTTGAAATTGCTGACCAACACACGGATTCCTTCCTCCTACTATCCCGGGTCCTTTAAGCGGGGCGTGTAAAAACATCTGTCAAGGCCGTCAAAGTAGGGACACGACCTATAAGTGAACTATACTCTAGCTTACCATCAGGTGGGTTGTAGTCAAATAGGGACGCAATAATAATAAAATGGTTGACTAAATAAATTGACTTTTAGGAAAGCGACTTGCCCTGGGTTAAACAGGAGTTGTACCCGTAAAAGTTAACCAAGCTAAATTCTAGGTCCATACCAGAAAGTACAAGCTTATGCTACCGGCATTGGCGCTTGGATGAAGAAGAAATCAGCCTGATGTGACCTTACCTTAAATAAAAATGAATGTGAAAGTTCAGTAACAATGTCAAGGTCACTAGTATCCGGAAATGACCTAGACCTTCACTTTGACCTTGAACTATTCGCTAATTATGAAATTCGTACTTTCTTGTGTAATACTTCATTATATGGTATTAAAATTTGTTAAATATTATTCCACAACATTCCACACAACGCTATCTAGACCCATGGTAAGCATAGCTTAACTAGCTTGTGTTATGGAATCTAGAATGCGGATAAACATACTTAAATACTTTTTTTTTTGGTAAATACATACATACTATACATAGAAACAGCCAGACCGATGCAAATAGCCATATTCATGCATACAAATATTTGCACTGAGCGGGAATCGAACCCGCGCCTCCTGCGTGGCAGTCGCGTTCACTACCGCCACGCCACGGAGGCTTCAAACATGTACTTATGTGGTAGAATGCAGTTAGGTATTCTCAGATACTAAGTAGTACTGCTAGTGGGGATGCTGTTGACGGAATGGGCGATCAGCCCTACTATGTGGGTCATTTCACACATTTCCCCTTTAAAACAACTGCATAGATATTGGTTTGACAACTGGGACTGACGGCTTAATATATGAATGAATGAATGAATGAATAAAACTTTATTGTACACCAGTAATGAATACATAAATAAATTTTAACATACTTGATTTAGTACAATGGGCTACTCTCCAAGAAACTGTAACATACAGACTGATGCAAATAGACAGAGTGGAGTAGAATAGGACCATCCCAGTTCTTTCTGTGGGTGTCGTAAGAGGCGACTAAGGGATAGGGCTGTCCTCTATCCGACAGTAAACATACAGCCCAAGCAAAGGGCCTACTAGACGGCAATAGGCTCATCCCCTATTACGTCATGGGACTGAAAATCATAATTGACGAAACATGGGTGCTAGTACACCTCTGCCTACCCTTTCAGGGATTTACAGACGTGAGTATATGGATGGATGGACAAATACTTGCACTGAGTGGTAATCGGATCCACTCCGCCTGCATAGCAGTTGAATGTATCACTACCAGTCCACACTACTACTACTACACTACTGCCAGTGGGGTCGCCATTAGACCAGACGGGTGAGCAGCCCTTCTCTGTGAGGCCATTTTACCCTTTTCCCCTATGACGGCAACTGGGACCGACAGCTTAACATGCTCTCCGAGGCACGACCAGACCAATGCAAATACTCATATTCATGCATATAAATATCTACACTGAGCGGGGATCAAGCCCACGCCCCCTGCGTAGCGGCCGCGTTCACTACCGTCACTCCACACATGCTGCTAAACACTTCCAAAACAAATAAATGTAATACACTGAAATAAATTACTAAATAATTTAAAGACAAGGAACTAACCTTTCTGACAATGTTCACAAACGAACTTGGGTCCATTATGTTCATTATCAACATGTTTATTAAACCATAATTTAGAAGTGAACTCTTTTCTACACAACGGACAAATATGTTTCTTTGTTTCTCCTACACTATCTTTCTTTTTCCCACTTTCCTTGTTTGTATATTCTATCTCTCTTTCTTCATTGATTTTTTCAGTAACTTGTTCCTTAAATTTACTAGCATCTACTTCATCCATCTCCGGAAGAAAATCATTATTATCGAACAAAATTTGTTCTCCGATGTCTGTTGCTACAACAACGGGTAATTCCATTTTGAGTTCTGAATTTGATTGTGTCTCCGGTTTTACTGGTATGCTTGTGTTGGTTCTAGAGATCAGTTTTTTTAGAACAATATCAACTTTCTGTGCCTCGGTAATGAAGGTGAACGATGATTCGATTTTAATGATGCAATCATAGCAGAACTGCTTTGGTAATTTGTCATCATTTGTGATCTGAAAATGATTATTTATTTTAATATACCTGACAGAGAAGAGAAGATAAGACAAGTCTTTTCTTCTCTGTCCGAAAAAGAAATCTACTTTAAATATTATTTTGAATAAAAGCCATAGGTACCTATATAATGCCGTGTGTAGGTAATTTTATTTCCTTAATATAAATAAATATTCCACAACATTCTACACAACGCTATCTAGACCCATGGTAAGCTTTATAGCTTGTGTTATGGAATCTAGAATGCGGATAAACATACTTATATACTTTTTTTTTGTAAATACATACATATTATACATAGAAACAGCCAGACCAATGCAAATAGCCATATTCATGCATACAAATATTTGCACTGAGTGGGAATCGAACCCGCGCCTCCTGCGTGGCAGTCGCGTACACTACCGCCACGCCGCGGAGGCTGTCGAATTTTAAGAACTTGATTACTTTTTTGCACATTCCATCATCAGTTATTAAAATCTTGTTTTATGTCAGTAATAATAATTAATAACATTGTTCCGATAGTCGTATAAGCCCATGGGCAGAGCCTCAACCAATACCTTAAGAGGCTCTCGTTAGGCAGCTGGGTCAAGGGCCTGATGCAGAAGGCACGTATTGTGAGGAGATTCCTCTCCCTGCAGCCCTAACCACCGGTAACTTGGTCCTTGTACCCGATGCTGGTGGAACACTATTTTTTATATTTTTAAATATATTTTGTATTTTTAGGGTATATTTAAAAATGTAATTTATATAATTATATTATTTGCATAAATAATAGAAGCGGTTTTATTAATTATTTAACCAAAAAGGGTGCAATTTGGACGTTCAATGAACTGACAGTTTTTTGCGATCTAATGTACTACTTTTAATATTTGCAAATGATCAATTATTCTTTTGGTACCTTCATATTTGTGCAAAAACAGAACATTTCCACAGCTCGGGTGTCGAAGTTTTCCTTTTCCCATGACGCCACCTCTTTCATACAACTTCTACACAGTTTAGCTGTATCCATTGCCTTTGCTTCTATTTGTAAATGACTTATTTATGCATTAAACCATGATTAAACCCTAATTTAAACATTACAAACATTGCTAAAATTCTTAAGAAATTACGGAAGTGAGGAACGGATATGTCAAAACAGTATAAATAATGAAATGTCAAAAAACGCGTTCCAGGCTGGTCAGAAATCAAGCGAGTGATACAATTGAAGCATCTTAGAGACAGGGCACACAGGGCACATTACATTTGGCGTACATTTGGGCATTTGGGCACGTTTATTACCCGTGTTACTACCAATCTTACTACTAGTAGTAACACCGGTAATTGAGTTACTGTTCTTACGGTTTGGGCAGTCAGTACAATAAAGTATGACTCAACCAACGAAAGATGGCGCAAAAAGTTGGCGTCAAATTTGATAAACCAATAGGTTGCAACCATTTGCAACACTGACTAGACTCTGACCATGTACCATACTAGGCAACTTTTTGTGTTCTTTCGTTGGCCAGAGTCTAGCAACCATAGAAAGCATTAATAAATTTTTAACCTGATAAAAGTAGAACTCAGCAGAATTCGTGGGTGGTGTAGTCAGTGAAAACATCTCTCCCTTTTTGTTTGGCATAAATATACCTACCTGCTGCTTTTCAGTGTTTTAATGGTACCGCTACCGCCTGCCGTTAAAAAGCCAGACCACGGTAGTGGCTATCGTAAAAGCAAGTCATAGAAACTTTTCCTCTTCGAACGCAATTACTCGAATATTCAAAAAGATTCTCGGGAGTAAACACAGGGAGTAAGTTGATAAAGTCTTCTATAAATAAAAGTACTAAAAGTAAGTAGATACTCGACCTTACACGCGTTGCTTTGGATAGGAATACAGGAAGATAGAAGGTTGGATTAACTGAAAGCGCTCATCATGCTATGGTAGATGATAATATAGTTTATTTTTTAAAAAGTTTTCACAATCTTTGTATCTGAGACGAACGCCTTCAATTTGTCAATTCCCTCGCCAGTCAGAGGCGATGCTTCCAGTAGTTCGGGCGCGTTCCCAAGCTCCGTGCAGAGGCGCGTGAACTGCAGCATGAGTAGAGCTTCATTGCGCATCTGTCTGTAGGCCGCATCCATCTTGCTAAGTACTAAAATGAACTGAGGAAGAAAAATACAATCTTACTCAAAAAAGGTACCTTCACAAGCTAAACTACTGCAAGCGCTGCATAAGCCATAGTAACCGTGGACGGACATGTGCAACATCAGAGGCATCAGACACGCGTTGCCGACCCTATCTATACTTAATTATATCCCTTTTGAAGAACCCCTTAAATATTTAGTAGTTATTAGTGCGGCCAAGTTTAATCAACAAAAGAGCATAACTGACATACCTTGGCATTCTTTAATCTCGGTTCAGCCAACAAAGTGTACAGCAAGACAGCAGCAGCCGATATTTGACATAGATTGGACGTGTCGACGACATAAATTACCTATAAGAATAAAATAAATATTAATTTAGTTTAAATAATTTAGGTATCATTAAAATGATGTGCTTAGGTGTCCGGATTGCCCTCACTTTCAGGAGAAACGTATTTAGCTTTGCACGAAATTAGCACAACATTAAGTAGGTATTTGCACGAAACAAGTACCCGCATGCATGAACACGCACGAGGCAACGGACGGCCTTACTTTTTCAACTCCATCTAAATAATTATGCCACAGTGGCGCCATCTCCCCTCCAATCTCTCGTATTGACAGCATTTGTTTCTTCCCTTGTTTGTTTAAATAGTAAATATCGTAAAGATTAGTCCCAACGGTCGGTACTGGACTAAATGTATTGTCAACACCTTCAGCGTTCTGCAATTTTTTTAATAATGTCGTTTTTCCTGAATCTTTTGGTCCTAGGCAAAGCACTGGTATTTTCTTTCCTGGGTCATCCATTATGTAGGATGTAAATTAAATATATAATTTTATTTGTACACAATTTATCATGCTTTAACAGTTAACACTATGCTTATACAGTAACTAAGGTGAAATTATATCAATTTCGTAACCAAGAAAAATTGTTACTCTACTCACCCATAGATGGCGCTGTTATAAATAAAGTACTAAAAATTTACGCGATGATTTGAATTATCGTTATTACGTTATTCTATAGCGTACTTTCACGACCGCCAAGGACGCATAAAAAACTAATTTATCAGATAACTCAAATAGGTAGTGTTCAATGCATCAGTCGGTATGAATTTGGACATGTTCTACGACACAGCCGCGGGTGTTGTGTTGTCATAGCAAACTAGTGATGTGGGTGAGTGGCATTCAGTCCACTTGTCACCAGCATGAGGCATTGAGGCTACATCAAGGCGACCTTAAACTTGGCTTTACGTAACGCGGACTATAGGCCGCGATAGTGATGTGACCTATTCGGAAATACATAAACCTAAATAATGTGTTTTGTACCATAGGTTTGTCTGAGGCAGTGAGGTAGGCGAAGGTTGAAATTAATGATGATTCTCATTAAATCAGTCCGGTCCGCAGGTTAAATTGATAAAGTTTATGTTAAGGAAGTAAATTAATTGCTACGTTATTGTAGAAATACTCGTTGTGAAGTATTGATACTGCGTGAATAAACGTTTAGTTCAATGTCAAATAAAAAAACGATTCTAACTGGCAATATTTAATCTTATTTTTATATATCAAATAAATTTTGAGTAGGTAAGTAGGTATTATAGGTAGTAGTACCTTCCTGACATTTAATAAGATTTTTAAGACGAATTTTATTTACAAATAGAATTATAAATATAATATTTTTGAAATAATAATTCAATGTTGTATATTTTTATACAATAGATAATTGTATAATAAATAAGTATTAATCACAGTATTTTTTTGTAACCGAAAAATTAACGCATACGTATCTAGCCCCTCCCTACTCGTTGAGCTTAGCAACTGGTAAACCCGCGAATTTCGGCGCGCGGCACTGCGTAACTAGGCCAGCGCACCCTTGACCCACTGACTCACTGCCAGTAAGCGCCCGCCATTGTTTTTCAACAATCAATAAATAATACACCGAGCAAAACTCTTTACACTCGCACATTTGCGCAACTTCGACGGCTCATCGCCATGTTTGAATGAATTAGTTTGCATTTTCGCGCGCTGTCAACTTTCGACTTTGCAACTTTTTTTTTGGGTCGCGGAAACCGCGTTCGGCTTGTTACATACAGCCAATGTTACCTAATATCTAAAATGATGTATTGACCTTCGTTTTCTAATGCTAAATTAGTTAACGCCTATAACGTTTATTAAAGACACCAAACTAGTATAGTTACCGGTATATATCTTGATCCTAAGACGCGAGAGAAACGAGGACGTCAACGGATTTGTTTGATATTTGTATGATTGTTCGATTAGAATTCCTATGCCACTGTAGCATAGTAGAGTATATTTTTTGATGTGATTGGTGTCAAGTTACATGCCTAATAAGCAATAGACTTTTATTATAATAATTCAGACAAAACACGTGTACCTACATTATTTGCGGTGAGGCAAATTATGGGCTAATATGTATTGCACTTCGAAAAATAATGAATTTGCGTCGACAAGGTCGAAATAACCTTCGGTCTTTAGCATGGAAAGGAACCTATGAGATGTTAAATAATAAGTGATGTAAAAACAGGTAGGTATCAAACATTTGGTATTTAATCAAAGCTATCGTTGTTCGTTGTCTATGACGAAGATCCGACCTTGTAGAGGCTCTTTTTCACACAGAACAAACCAATGCTGTTCCTTATCTATTTGGTTATATATCTATGTATAGGTTTAATAAAACAATGAAAAAAATCGTGACCTTCTTATTGTACTTCTGTAATTAGGCATTTAAGGTAAACAATAAAGACGCACACATGTAACAGGAATACATACGGAGTTTAGGTAGTGTGCGGATCTAAAATGATTTTTGATTTCGATCTTGCAAGTAGGAGTTACGCTCATTTATTGTCATGGTGTTATTGTCAGGTGGGGTAAGTTCGAGTACCTGCCATGGGGTAAGTGCGAGTACCAAAACTAAAATAATATTTATTTAAATATAGTGTATGAAATTAAAAATTATATAAGTTTTATGCTTCTATTTAAGTATGTGTGTATGTGGAGTAAATAATAACAGCTTAACGTATTTTTAAGTTTATCACATCTATTTTTATTATTGAATTGAACAAAGTCGTCTCTCTCACGATTCTTAAAATAAACTCAAAAAAAATAGATATTTTAATATTATTTATATTGTTGATTGATGACACTGGGTGGAATTCATTGTTACACATCCAAAACCTTTGATAAATGTAAACCTTTGAGAATGCCGTAAGGCGAAACCGGTCAGGTGTAATATCCTACTAATATTATAAATGTGAAAGTTTGTGAGAATGGATGTGTGGATGTTTGTTACTCTTTCACGCATAAACGGCTGGACCGATTTGGTTGAAATTTGGTATGTATATAGGTTATACCATGGGTTAACATATAGGCTATATATCATCACGCTACTACTCAAGGGAACGGAGCAGTGATCATTAATGTCAACAAATTCGGCTGGCATCGGCATATAAGTGAAGTGACAGTGTGGTTTTTCTGTTGCTGTTTAGATAACTATATCATTGTATAAGAGGGTGCAGCGGGAATGGGATCAGACGCCACGCGGGTGGAAAATAATTGGCGGTACGAAGTTCGCCGGGTCAGCTAGTAATAAATACAGTGGAAAAAGTACAAGTGTTCTCAATATGTGTTGATATTTTAACTTTATCCCTAGCAGGTAGTATCATCAAATAGCCTATCATAGTCCACGCTGGACATAGGCCTCTCTCAATCTCAATGTTGGGAATTGGGAGGCTTTAGCCTACTACGCTGACCAGAAGTTACAAAGTACTCATAAACTATTACGGAAAGTTTAAAAATAAAATTAATTGACAGTTTATTCATTAAAAACGATCACACAACAGCATGAATGCTTAAATATGCGCGCACACACACGCTGGGGAATAAATTAAATAAATACATACACATAAGCATTACGTAGTGACCGCCAAGTGAGGCCGACACGTAGCGCGCCCGAACGATACAAACCTTTGCTTGACGGTTTCTGAACGTGT